>CM056052.1:253541040-254141040 GCA_029574335.1 Rana kukunoris | reverse complement strand
TGCTGCCATGGTTGTCATGGCAGCCGCAGGCTACTTAAGTTTAGACAGCGGGACGTCTACACGCTGCTTTTCCATACCCCATGATGAAGTCCCGCCCATAGGGATGTAATGACGTACGAGGGGGAGGGGCCACGTGTGACGTCACCCGCGATCGCCAACCCAAGTGAGATCCATGCTGGTCTATTTTACTGATATGTTTTTGTTTGTTGCACTCGTTCCAGAGTGCCTTTACAGTGAGTTTCTGTCTTTATTATTGCAATAAATTTACCGAGTTTGGCTTCAGAGAGCACTAGATCTCCTTTCTTTTTGTTTTATGCCCTGTTTGCCTTACTTGGCTCCGGAATCTGCCATTACTGAGGTTGAGCTGCTGCATCTGTATGCTGTGCCTTTGAGAACAGGAGGTTCTCTATCTCATGCTCTGTGACCTATTGTTGGTCGAAGTGTTAAGGTGAGAGGCCACTCCTGATATTTGGTGGAAGTTTCTTCTGGAAATCACTCTTCGGATTGTGCACCTGTTTTTTTCCATATTTGGATCATTTAAACACTTGAGCACTTTTATGGACTTTCTGATTCTCATTAATTGTTTATTATATTTTATTTAATTATTTTTTGTGTTGCGCTGCACTATCTTTATTGTCACATGTTTTGCGGTGTTTTATTTGAATTTACCTAAGTGCTGGCTTGCATTTTAATTTTATTTTTAGTTTGTTGTGTGGGTTCCAGCGCTGAATAATTTCTTTTTTCACTTTTAATCATTTGTTAACACTACTTGCAGTTTGATTCAGTCTCCCATCCATTTACAGGCCTTCATTTTATGTTGTATATGGTATATTGTACACTGTATATCACTGGTCATTTCACAAAATTAAAACAGAAGAAAAGAAAATGGAATAAATCAACATGGAATTTTTATGGTGGATAAGGGGTTAGGACATATGATAAATATAGTGCTCCCTGTGACTCCATTCCCTGGAGGGATCTTCTGTCACTTATTGTCCTGGGTACAAGAAGTGACAGAGATTGAAATCAAAATAACTTTTCAGCAGTATATAGCAATGCTAGAGCCCCCATTAAGCTTTTTCTTGGTTGTGTTCCTGTTAAAACGGTTTGCTTACTTCTTCTCTGTGTTTGTGAAAAGCTATACTCTATGTAAAAATCTCCTCAAAATGCAGTCCAACATTTTGGCTGTAGTTGTAATTTTGCCGCTTAAGGTTTTCCTATGAGTACCTTTTAAGCCAAATGTACCTCCTTCCTCAAGCCCTTGGAAATACCACAGGGCTTCCTCACTCATTACTAGAGTTGAGCGGACACCTGGATGTTCGGGTTCGGACCCCAACCCGAACTTTAAAAAAAAAGTTTGGATTCGGGAACCCGAACCCGAACTCTGAACCCCATTGAAGTCAATGGGACATGGACTTTTAGTAAAAAAAAAAAAATGCATGGGGGTCCCCCCAAATTCAATAACCAGACCCTTTAGGTCTGGTATGGATATTAAGGGGAACCCCGCTGTCAATTAAAAAACAAAAACAAAGTAGGGTTCCCCCCCAAATATCCATAACCAGACCCTTCAGGTCTGGTGTGGACTTTAAGGGGAACTCCACCCCAAATTAAAAAAAAATTGCCTGGAGTTCTCCCTAAAATCCACACCAGACCCCTTATCCAAGCACGTTGACCTGGCCGGCCGCAGAAAAGAGGGGGGACAGAGTGCGGCCCCCCCTCTCCTGAACCGCACCAGGCCACACGCCCTCAACATCGGGAGGGTGCTTTGGTATGCCCCCCAAAGCACCTTGTCCCCATGTTGATGGGGACAAGGGTCTCATCCCCACAACCCTTGCCCGGTGGTTGTGGGGGTATGCGGGCAGGGGGCTTATCTGAATCTGGAAGACCCCTTTAACAAAGGGGACCCCCAGATCCTGGCCCCCCTGTGTGAAATGGTAATGGGGTACACTGTACCCCTACCATTTCACGAAGGAAGTGTAAATAGTAGTTTTCAGAAAAAAAAACACACACACCGTAGAACAAATTACTTTATTAATTAAACCAAATAAAAATCCAGCTACTCCCTGCTCCAATGTTGTCTTGTATCCAGCGCCGGGTTATCTCTCCAGCGACGGGTGATCTCTCCAGCGACAGCCGGTTGGTCCAGCGATGAGAAGATCCATCCATTCAGAGCACAGCTCCGCGAATAATACGCCGGAGCTTGACATTTCTTTTATAGGGGGGCGGGCCACGTGTCACGTGACCCCGTCCCCCTCTGACGCAAGGGGCATGTCTGGGCTGTCCCAGTGACGTAGCACAGTGTGCGTCAGAGGGGGACGGGGTCACGTAACCCGTGGCCCGCCTCCCCTATAAAAGAAACGTCAAGCTCCGGCGCGTCATTCGCGGAGCTGTGCTCTGAATGGATGGATCTTCTCATCGCTGGACCAACCGCCCGTCGCTGGAGAGATCACCCGTCGCTGGAGAGATCATCCAGCGCTGGATACAAGACAACGTTGGAGCAGGGAGCAGCATCGATCGTCTATTTTCAACGGTGGATTTTTATTTGGTTTAATTATGAAAGTAATTTGTTCTACTGTGTGTTTTTTTTCCTGAAAACTACTATTTACACTTCCTTCGTGAAATGCTAGGGGTACAGTGTACCCCATTACCATTTCACACAGGGGGGGTCAGCATCTGGGGGTCCCCTTTGTTAAAGGGGTCTTCCAGATTCTGATAAGCCCCCTGCCCGCATACCCCCACAACCACCGGGCAAGGGTTGTGGGGATGAGACCCTTGTCCCCATCAACATGGGGACAAGGTGCTTTGGGGGGCACCCCAAAGCACCCTCCCAATGTTGAGGGCATGTGGCCTGGTGCGGTTCAAGAGAGGGGGGGCGCACTCTGTCCCCCCCTTTTCTGCGGCCGGCCAGGTCAACGTGCTCGGATAAGGGGTCTGGTGTGGATTTTAAGGGGAACTTCACGCCATTTTTTTTATTTGGGGTGGAGTTCCCCTTAAAGTCCACACCAGACCAGAAGGGTCTGGTTATGTATATTTGGGGGGAACCCCACATCATTTTTTTTTTTAATTGACGGCGGGGTTCCCCCTAATATCCATACCAGACCTAAAGGGTCTGGGTATTGAATTTGGGGGGACCCCCACGCATTTTTTTTCCCGAACTCCGAACCCGGACCTGAACTTTCACCAATTATTCAGGTTCGGGTTCTGGAAAAACCCAAAGTCCGTACCAAACCCGAACTTTACAGTTCGGGTTCGCTCAACCCTTCTCATTACCAATGATATGGACCAAAAAAATGTGATTGCTGTGTCCGAGCATCTTCACACAAATGTAAACAAAAGCCACATGGTGTGGCTTGTCTCTCTCTCTCCTCACACAGATTGTCTGTGAGAGAAGGGAAAGAGCCATTACTGAGGTACAGTGCTTACTTACAGCCTATCACATGGTGTTTACACAGCCACAGCACAGTAATTTCAACGTGCCCTGATCACTGACCAACCCTGTACTATGCAACTATGCAATAAACTGCAGCCAGCCACCTGTCACCTGTCAAAATATTACCAGGACTGCCAGGAACAGTGTCCCTGATTACAGTGACAGACATATTACTATACATCAGCATCCTGATCCCCACCATATCAGCATTCTGATCACCTCCATACCAGTGTCTTGACATCACCATACCAGAGTCTTGATCAGCGCCATACCAGTATCCCGATCACCTCCATACCAGTAGCATCCTGTCCATTACTGTACCAGTGTCCTATTCACCACCATATGAGTGGAATCCTGATCACAACCATACCATTATACTACCACACTAGTGTCCTGATGACCACCATGTCAGCCTTCTTATTACCACCAAAGCAAGTGTCCAGGTAACTGCCATGTCAGCCTTCTTATTACCACCATAGCAAGTGTCCTGATCATCTCCATACTAGTATCCTGATCATCTCCATACTAGTGTCCTGATAACTGACACACTAGTGTCCTGATAACTGACACACTAGGGCTAGTGTCCCTGATTGTAGTAAAACCCAGACTGCTATATACCAGCACTAGGGCCGTTTGAAGGAATTTGGGGGCCCCAAGCAAAATGGGGGCCCCCAAGCACCCCCCCATATGCAGAGCCTACGTTAGCGCTACACAATTTATTTTTCTATTCTTACCTCCCCTTCTTCCCTGTAGGCTGCCGCTGTAGCGTGGCCAAGCTCCTCTTCCCCCTGCCTCTTCCCCAGTCCCCTATCAGACAGTCCCCAGGCTTGGGCCGGGTATTGTGTGGTACAGGAGATTCAGTTTTCTGTCTTCCCGGCCGGACTGAAAGGAAGTGAGCACTCAGGGAACAGGAAACTGAATCTCCTGTACCACGCGCGGTACCCGGCTGGACTGACAGGACTCCAGGAGGAAGGAAGAGGAACTCGGCCACGCTACAGCCTGGAAAGGGGAAGTTGGGGGCCCCAGGCCGGCTCGGGGCCCCAAGCAATTGTTTGTTTTGCCTGTCCTGTAGCGACGGGCCTGACCAGCACCAGTGTCCTGATAACCATGCTAGTGTCATCAGACCTATTGTCCCTGACCTGATTGCAGTGAGGTCAGACCACTATACATCAGTGTCCTGGTCACTGCCACGCTATTGTCAACAGTACAGTTACATCAGAACCTTAACACTATGTCCAAAAAGATTCTAAGAATGACAGATGAGCGTAGCTCTCAGAAGCAGATTCTGAATATGAACCAGTTAAGATCAGTGGCTCTGTAACTGATTCAAAAAAGAAAGGGGTCCAAACAACAAGAATGAGGCATTTTTAAGAGCAGCAGGAAACCCCCAACAGCACAATACATCCCTGTGAAGTGGCATGCACCAGCAGTGCAGTGTCCATTAGGGGTACAGGGTAACAGTGGTAAACCCCACTATGATCTGTGCTAGTCGGACTCGCTGTCCAGCCACACTGGAATGTTGTATATATTAATATATTGTGTGTTGTCTCATGCTGTTGTGGACTCTTTGGATGGGATTGTTTGGGGTGTGGTTGTATTCCATTGTTTTATTGTGTCTGTCTGCTTTGGAAGAAAAGTATATTATGGGATGTGTTTCTCTGTGGTGGGGGGCTCCTCCAACAGCTATCCCTGCTGATAAGACTGTTTACCGATGAGTAGTTTTAATACACCCGACCTGTGTGTCTATTGTTATTGGACAGTTAACCCTGTCCTAAATCCAAGTAAGGGGGAAGTGTCTCTGAGTTGTACATCTGTGGTAACATGTGCTTTAATAAACAGCATCTGCTGATTTTCACCCTATACTGTGTTACGACTAGTGACTGGGTGGGCTAAAGGGTATTTAATAGTGCTGGTTCTGGAAAAAGGAAGAATTTACAGCGTCCTTTTGAGGACAAGGGTTCATCACAGCTACCTTCAAGTTTGGGAGCACCTACAATTCCTCTATTTACAGCGGTACATACTAGATAAGGCTAATGCTGAAGACACTGACATTCGTCTAAATAATGTTTTTGAATAAGTCCTAGTGTTTGACTGGCCTAAGAGTAAAATGCTTAATTCAAGATGCCAGATATTTATTTTTTTCATTATATTTCCATTCCCTAGCTCCCCTCCCTCCCTTCCTACCCCCTCCCTTTGTTTCCTCCCTTCTATAACCTTCCCCCTTTTTTGTCTTTTTTTTTTTTTTAAATATATTGCGTGATAGCGCTACCAAAAGTGTACATTGGTGACTTTGATACTATATTTTTATAGATCCAATTGTATTGTTTGCCCATTTTGACAATGGGTTCATGGTTGTTTGGCGGCTGCCTAACAATTTCTTAGATAATATAGCTTGATCAAAAAAAATTGACATTATGGGCTCTTTCACACGGACGTTCCGTATGTCCGTTTTTCATCCATCCGTTGTCGGATGAAAAGCGGACATGCATGTATCCCTATGGGATTGTGGATGTCAGTGGAGACATGTCTGCTGACATCCGATCCGCTCCGATCCGCCAAAGTATGCCGGAGGAAAAACCTACTTTTCCTTCTGTCTGGCAGATCGGATCGGATGAACACGGACAGACGGTCCGTGTTCATCCGATTCCCCATAGGGGAGAGCGGAGAAAAGACAGGGCGGTCCCTGCACAGTGTGCGGAGACCGCCCTGTCATCCGGCAGCTCAGTGGAGATCAACGGAGCGATCTCCGCTGAGCAAACGGAGGTGCACGGGGCGGATCATTACTGATCCGCCCCGTGTGAAAGAGCCCTATCTCTTTTTTTATTATTGCAGTAAAGAGAATTTTACCTGCATAGTTTTGGGACCCTCCCACTACCCCAGCCAAATTGTAGCCTTTCTCTGCTCTAATAGTTACTTGAAGATTTAATTCATTGCTTCTACAAATTGATTTACCTTTGAGTACTTTGGAGTTTTTGTGTCCAAGGTATTGTTACCTAACCTTATTATTGTTCCCTCTTATGGTTCGTACACATGACAGCTTTTGGCGGGAAAAACTGTGTGTGTGTGTTTGCTCCATGTTCTCTTTTTTCCTGGTGGGATTCCCGTGGTCTTTTTCCCGGCAGTTTCCCTATGGGAAACACTGCAGTGGAGCATACAAATATCCGGGACTCATGGCCAAAGCTCTCACCGCAGTTTTCCTGATGGGAAAACCTCTGGTGTGTACACAGGGAAAGTGACCGAGCAGGTTTCTCGGTTTTCCCCACTCGGATTCCTGGCGGACTTTTTACTGCCGGGAATCCCGATCATGTGTACGGGGCATTAGAGGTGTCTTTTTTGTCTCAATCTGGTTAGAACTCTTTGTTTAGTATGGTAGGCCTTTGTTTTATTCAATTTAATTTTAGTTTTTTTCTTATCACGCTTATTTATTTTCTCAGTAAATGACTCATTGCTCTTAGATACAATGGCTTATTCCTGTCAGAACTGTCAGGATAAGTACTCACTGAGGCTGAGATGCCGAGGGCGGCTGCCTTTGCGGCTCTGTGCACTTCACCCCCTGGAGGTGGAGACAGCGGGGAAGGGCACAAAGAGGCACCGGCTACCAGTGGTAGGTGTTGTACTGATAGGAGATCTCTGAAGACTTGGCTTATGGTCACAGGACAGGACTGTAGCAGGCGTGGATGGTGATCCAGGAGCAACAAAGTTTAGCAGGCAGAGAATCAGTTCAGGTCAGGACTGTAAGCAGATCCGGGATGCAAGCCAATGGTTCAGGGATTGGAGAAGGCAGAAGGTCCAAGATACAAGCCGGAGGTCAAAGGGGTACAGACAGCAGCAGAAACGATGAGACGAGCCGGGGGTCAAGTGCAGGAGAAGGCGTAGAGAAGTCAGGTCTGATCCAGGTCAATAGGTCAAAAGCTTTCAGGTTAACAAGGCACTATAGCAGGATAGCTGTCAACAAACCAGCAACCCGCCCTGCGTCTGGAGCTGGTTTAAATAGGCCGGGCTGGGACTTGATTGGTGGAGGCGCACATGTGCTTGCAGGCGCGCGCCCGCGCCGTGACACAGAACCATGCTGGAACGCAGAGGCGCGCATGCGCGCACCGGGCACGGGCATGCGTCGTGGCGAGGATTGGCCGCTGGAGCTACTGGTACCCTGACAATTCCAGGCTGAGTCATAATCCTTGTATTATATCTCCATTTATTATTTCTCACAATATTTTTCAAAAATGTCAAGGAATTTAAGAATATGAGATGAGGTCAACTTTTCTGAGAGAACTTAAACACCTTAGCCCTGGAAGAATTTACCCCCTTGCTGACCAGAGCACTGTTTGCAATTCGTCACTACGTCACTTTAACTGACATTTGCGCGGTCATGTGACCTTTCACCCAAACAAACTTGACATCCTTTTTCCTACAGATGGAGCTTTCATTTGCTGGTATTTGATCACCTCTTTATTTTTCATGCTATAAATATAATAAATATCCACTATATATATATATATATATATATATATATATATATATATATATATATATATATATATATATATATATATATATATATATATATATATATATATATATATATATATATATATATATATATATATAATATTTCTCAGTTTAGGCTGATATGTATTCTTCTACATATTTTTGGTAAAGAAATTGCAATAAGCATATATTGATAGGTTTGCGCAAAAGTTAAAGCTTTTACAAAATAGGGGATAGTTGTATGACATTTTTATTATATATTTTTTATTAATAATGGCGGCGATCAGCAATTTTTATTGTGACTGCGACATTATGGCGGACACATCGGACATTTGTCATTTATACAGCAATCGGTGCTATAAAAATGCACTGATTACTGTGTAAATGAAACTGGCAGGGAAGGGGTTAAACACTAGGGGCGATGAAGGGGTTAAGTGTGTCCTAGGGGGTGAGATCACTGTCCTGTCACTAGGCAGAACAGGGAAATACCTTGTTTACATCTCCCCATTTCTGCAGCTCTGTGACGCAATCGCGGGACACCAGCGGGCATGTCATGGAGTTTGTGGTGGTGTCATGATCGGTGTCATGACTTGGGTCACTTGCTGGTGGCACTGTTCCCTCTGGTAACAGGGGTGCAGTTCAGGTGTCCACCAGCGGGTGTCTCCAATGGGATGGACTCCTCTCTAATTAGACTAAACTGTTACAGGTATATAAGCCCGCCCTGCACTACAATCCAGTGCTTCAGTATTTTGCCTGTCAGCCCTGTTTCTGTTTGCTCTGATACCTGTTGCCAGTTCTGTTCCTGATTCGCTCCCATTGACCCCGGCTTGAACCTTGGATCTTTCTGCCTTCTCCTATCCCTGACCCCGGCTTGAAACTTGGACCTGCTTATCTCTTTTCTCTGCATACCTGCTATTCACGCTTTGTCCTCGGTATATATTTCTTCACCAGTTTTGGTGGCTTGACGATTGCTGTGTTTGTAGTTTGCTGTCTGTCTTGTGGGTTTTTCTGTTTTGCACGTGTGCCTTAATCTTAATAAATACTTATTGTTTTACTTACCTCTGTGCCTATCTTCCTTAGTACAGCCCACTGACCTGTCAGTTAATATTGGATGCCTGTGTAGACATCCCCTGACATAATACTGAAGCCATATAAACAGGTCGGATGCACTTGGGAAATTGGTTCTGGGCACTTGCTATTGTAAAAAAAAAAAAAAAAAATGCATCTGGAAGATATTTTGTACCTGTCACTCCTGGCAACAGATGACAGAGATTTCTGCTATCAGGAATTAAGTGAATACACTAGCGAGCAGTTATTGGAATGTATCCGTATGGCTCATGTTTTTGTTGATCGTGGCAGTTTTTTGTTTGAGGATGTGCAGCCATTGATTCAAATCTGCACAGAGTTGGCCCAGTCTGATGCTGCTAGTGGAAGTGATGATTATACCCCTCCTTTTAGTGCAGCTCAGGTAGAGTCTTTGGTGTGGCTGTTGGAAGATGACTCAGCCTTTTTTCATGAGCATTACTCAGCTTGTCCTCAACAGGTGCTTGGAGCATGCATTGATTCTGTGCAGTCTCTGGTCAGACAAGCCGTGTGCAAACCTGATTTTGTGAGACCATTATTACAAGCCTGGTCCAGTTTGTTGTACTCAGCCCCTGTCAGCTCCCAACCATCCATTTCTGTGTCTAGTTACCAACCTGCTGGGATGTCTTTTTCTTTACCCCCAATTCCCACTTTTGCTGAACAATACACCCTGCTAACAGCAAAATACCAGTCCCCTATTTCCTCCTGCTGCACTTACCCTGCCTTTAACCCTTCTGCTGCTTCTTAACTGCCTCCGTCTGTTCCACCAAAATCCTCTTCAAGGTCGGAACCCTCTGTTTCACCACCCCTCCGCTCTTCACCTCTACCAGCTGTATCCAGTACTTCCAACCCTATACCCATATACAAATCCTCAGTGGTGAAACCAAAGAAGAAGAGAAAGTTTTTTCCAACCCGCTCGATCCTGCCACTAACCCAATCTGCATCCACTTCGGCCAACCTGCTTCAGCCTGTTGTTCCAGTGCCAACCGCTCAGCCTGTTGTTCCAGTGCCAACCGCTCAGCCTGTTGTTCCAGTGCCAACCGCTCAGCCTGTTGTTCCAGTGCCAACCGCTCAGCCTGTTGTTCCAGTGCCAACCGCTCAGCCTGTTGTTTCAGTGCCAACCGCTCAGCCTGTTGTTCCAGTGCCAACCGCTCAGCCTGTTGTTCCAGTGCCAGTCTGCCAGCCTGCTGTTCCCGTGCCAGTCTGCCAGCCTGCCGTTCCTGTGCCAGTCTACCAGCCGCTCGTTCCTGTGCCTGCTGCCCAGCTCGACGACCCGGAGCCTGCTGCCCAGCTCGACGACCCGGAGCCTGCTGCCCAGCTCGACGACCCGGAGCCTGCTGCCCAGCTCGACGACCCGGAGCCTGCTGCCCAGCTCGACGACCCGGAGCCTGCTGCCCAGCTCGACGTTCCGAAGCCTGCTGCCCAGCTCGACGACCCGGAGCTTGCTGCCCAGCCGAAGGTGTTCCCGTTTGCTGCCCAGCCGAAGGTGTTCCCGTTTGCTGCCCAGCCGGAGGTGTTCCCGTTTGCTGCCCAGCCGGAGGTGTTCCCGTTTGCTGCCCAGCCGGAGGTGTTCCCGTCTGCTGCCCAGCCCGATGACCCGGAGTCTGCTGATCTGCCACCATCCTGGTGTCCTGGTTCCTGCTGTCCACCCTGGTGTCCTGGTTCCTGCTGTCCACCCTGGTGTCCTGGTTCCTGCTGTCCACCCTGGTGTCCTGGTTACTGGCTTCCAGCCTGACGTGCCTGGCTTCCGGTCCAACGTGCCCAGCTTCCTGTCTGATGTCCCGGTGCCTGACTTTAAGTTTGTGTCACTTTCCCAGCCTAATGACCCTAAGTCCGCTGCCCAGCTTGATGACTTCCAGTCCGCTGCCCAGCTTGATGGCTTCCAGTCTGCTGCCCATCTTGATGGCTTCCAGTCCGCTGCCCATCTTGATGGCTTCCAGTCCGCTGCCCATCTTGATGGCTTCCAGTCCGCTGCCCAGCTTGATGGCTTCCAGTCCGCTGCCCAGCTTGATGGCTTCCAGTCCGCTGCCCAGCTTGATGGCTTCCAGTCCGCTGCCCAGCTTGATGGCTTCCAGTCCGCTGCCCAGCTTGATGGCTTCCAGTCCGCTGCCCAGCTTGATGGCTTCCAGTCCGCTGCCCAGCTTGATGGCTTCCAGTCCGCTGCCCAGCTTGATAGAATCCAGTCCGCTGCCCAGCTTGATGGCTTCCAGTCCGCTGCCCAGCTTGATGACTTCCAGTCCGCCGCCGCGCCTTATGACTTCCAGTCTGCCGCCGCGCCTGATGACTTCCAGCCTGCTGCCATGCCTGATGACTTCCAGCCTGCCGCCGCACCTGATGACTTCCAGCCTGCCGCCGCGCCTGATGACTTCCAGCCTACCGCCGCGCCTGATGACTTCCAGCCTGATGACTTCCATCCTGCCGCCCAGCCTGATGACTTCCAGCCTGCCGCCCAGCCTGATGACTTCCAGCCTGCCGCCCAGCCTGATGACTTCCGGCCCGCTGCACAGCTTGACGACCCTGGGGTGCCTGTTTGTCCTGACGTGCCTGGCTTTCGGTCCTACGTGCCCGGATTCCAGTCTGATGTCCCGGTGCCTGACCTTCAGTTCGATGTGTCACCTTCCCAGCCAAATGGCCCTGAGTATGCTGCCCTGCCTGCCTTCACCTCTAGATGTCAACTACCAGACCCTGGTGGTGGTGGGATGCATGCTTCGTTTCCGGACTTGGGGGGCTTGTCTCCCAATGGGTTAAGGAACTTCGACTGGAAGACTTTTTGGGACTTTTCTGCATCCACATGCACTACCCGGGCAAGGGCAGAATGGGGTGTCCAGAGGCCACCCCTTGGGGGGGGGAACTGTCATGATCGGTGTCATGACTTGGGTCACCTGCTGGTGGCACTGTTCCCTCTTGTAACAGGGGTGCAGTTCAGGTGTCTACCAGCGGGTGTCTCCCATGGAATGGACTCCTCTCTAATTAGCCTGAACTGCTACAGGTATATAAGCCTGCCCTGCACTACAATCCAGTGCTTCAGTATTTTGCCTGTCAGCCCTGTTCCTGTTTGCTCTGATACCTGTTGCCAGTTCTGTTCCTGATTCGCTCCCATTGACCCCGGCTTGATCCTTGGACCTTGCTGCCTTCTCCTATCCCTGACCCCGGCTTGAAAAGTTAAAGCTTTTACAAAATAGGGGATAGTTGTATGACATTTTTATTATATATTTTTTATTAATGGCGGCGATCAGCAATTTTTATTGTGACTGCGACATTATGGCGGACACATCGGACATTTGTCATTTATACAGCAATCAGTGCTATAAAAATGCACTGATTACTGTGTAAATGAAACAGGAAGGGGTTAAACACTAGGGGCGATGAAGGGGTTAAGTGTGTCCTAGGGGGTGAGATCACTGTCCTGTCACTAGGCAGAACAGGGAAATACCTTGTTTACACCTCCCCATTTCTGCAGCTCTGTCACGCAAATCGCGGGACACCAGCGGGCACAGTCATGGAGTTTGTGGCGGTGTCATGATCGGTGTCATGACTTGGGTCACCTGCTGGTGGCACTGTTCCCTCTGGTAACAGGGGTGCAGTTCAGGTGTCCACCAGCGGGTGTCTCCCATGGGATGGACTCCTCTCTAATTAGACTGAACTGCTACAGGTATATAAGCCCGCCCTGCACTACAATCCAGTGATTCAGTATTTTGCCTGTCAGCCCTGTTCCTGTTTGCTCTGATACCTGTTGCCAGTTATTTTCCTGATTCGCTCCCATTGACCCCGGCTTGAACCTTGGACCTTTCTGCCTTCTCCTATCCCTGACCCCGGCTTGAAACTTGGACCTGCTTATCTCTTTTCTCTGCATACCTGCTATTCACGCTTTGTCCTGGGTATATATTTCTTCACAAGTTTTGATGGCTTGACGATTGCTGTGTTTGTAGTTTGCTGTCTGTCTTGTGGGTTTTTCTGTTTTGCACGTGTGCCTTAATCTTAATAAATACTTATTGTTTTACGTACCTCTGTGCCTATCTTCCTTAGTACAGCCCACTGACCTGTCAGTTAATATTGGATGCCTGTGTAGACATCCCATGACAGGCGGGCACGTGCTCACACCCCCAGCAGCACACATGCTCACGCCCCCGGCAGCATGCGTGCGCCCGCATGACGGCAAATTCAGAGAAACGTACAGGTACGTTGCTTTGCACAGCTGTGCCACTCTGCCGATTTTATATTGCATTAGCCGGTTGGCAAGTGGTTAAAGTTAAACCCCAGCCAAGAAACTCACTTTAAAACACAACACATTCCTATATTGTGTAACAATTACTTCACAAAAGTATTTCATGGAACAAACAGTCTAACTTTTGGCATCATAAAGTCGGCCATGCACCGATTGGGATACTCCTATTGCCGGCAATAGACTCCGATTTGACATGCAATTTGAACTGTCTAATCCCATGTCAAATCCTGCAGATGTGAACAGAGGCTTAAGATTTAGGCAGCATGGGACTTCCAGACTATTATTTTGCCACACACATAGCTATTGTAGGGAATTCAAATATCTCGCTGTTCGTGGGAGATAGGCCCACCATCCATCACCTCCTGGTGAGTGGATGTATGTGTCATACATGCTGTCAATATAGATGTTCCCTGTACTGTACTCTCACTCGCTTCAAATCTGCTTTATGTTTCACTGCTGAGGAGTGCCTCTGCTGCTTGCCCACCGAGGTATTACGCCCCTCCCTTGGAGGTGTTGTTCTAGGCTATCCATGCAATAGCCTTGAGGTGAGGAGCTAGGGACCACCAGAGGTGTCTATTGCTAACATCCTTTCCTGGCATCACCATCCTATTCTTGGACCTTCTTGGACATTTGGGTTTTTCATTTAGAGACTTTATCTTTTTGTGTATCCAGAGGCATTCTCTTTGGAAAGTTTTCTGGTCCTATAGCTTTTAGTTTTTCTAGTTCAGCACTGTGTGTTTATTTTCCTTTATTGCATGGACTTTCCTATTGGCCTTACACTGCTTGGGTAGTGTATCAGTCACTATTTTGTTTAATATTGGAGTCACCCCTATTGTGTATTATTGCGATTTACACTGTTCATTTCACTATGTTGGTTATCATGTTGTTCTAAGCTCACCTTCCCTTAATCACATCCATTCACCTAGATATTGTGTCACTTCCTATCCCACGTACCCCACCTTACAGCGCAGACACCACCCCCCCCCCTTTTTTTATTGTAGGGAATTATTATTGCCATGGGAAGGACAAAGATTGGGTTTAGTTGGAAGACTCTATCACCTTTTCGATTACATTTCTACTGTGGGTCAGTTTGTCTTATTATCCTAAACAAGTAAAGCAACACTTGATTATTGGGAAGAAACTGTAGCTATTACGCATGATCGGTTGACCAAATATTCCAAAATATGGAATGCACGGTTTATTTTTATATATTCTGACAAATATAGGAGCTTAATTGGTACTTTAAAAAATACTTAAAGCTGTTTTCCTTGCTTACTTGTACTATCTTCTGATTTAAAATACTTGTCTGGTCATGTGACATTTTTTTTCACACAGAATGGAACATATGGTCCACCTTTTTCCGTTTCCCTTTTTTCATTATTTATCTTTGGTTATTATAATCAGTAATTTTCTATTGATTCATTCTGTTCTACTAAAACTTAGGTCTTTTATTTTCCATCAATAGATTTTTATTAATGTTTTCACATAACAGTGCAATACAATGCAGTCGGAGCATTTTTGTCAAGCATAACAACATAGAAGTTAACAACTTTAGGAAACACAAGATCAAGCATGTCGGTCAAACAACACCATGGCATTTCATCAAGTTGTAACTGTATTCCCTTATCTACAACAGGACATCATTTGCGATACCAGCCTCCATGTGGCAACAGAGGAAAAGGCCAGGGTACCTTCGATATGTGTGTTCCAGGGGAGGGCCACCTCTAGCTCCAGACACCCCTATCCGGGTTCAATACTGTGTCCCGAGCCCCGAGGCGGACCCCCCTCAAGTTCCTAGAACTGGTCTAGAGGTCTCACGGCAAGGCAAGTGGAGTTATTCCATTCCTGTCATACCAGGATGACCACAAGTGCCATTTTTTGGCAGCATCATCCCTGTGTTTTTCCCTGACCGCTAGTACTTTCTCATATGTACAGTGTAATTGGGTAGTCTGTATAGCTTCTCCTACAGTGGGGGGTATGGGGTTTTTCCATTTCCTTGTAATGCTGAGTCTAGCAGACAATAGTGTATGTAGGACAGTATGTCTGGCATGGACTGGAACTTGGTCCAAGTCGAGTGACAGGAGCGCTAGCCCAGGTTGGGGAGTTATAACAGAATGAGAGGCGTCGGAGAGCACGTGGAATATTGATGTCGAGAACTGAGTTAATCCAGGGCAACTCCATAAAGGTATGAAGTAAGGTCCCCCGATGCCCACAGTTCCTCCGGCACCTATCGCTCTGTGCTCTACTGAATTTGGATAATCTCTCAGGAGTCAAGTACCATCTCTGTGTTATTTTAGTGGAGAGTTCCCAGAGGGTAGAGCAGCTAGTAACCTTATATGTGGTTGTGCAGGCTTCGGCCCATTGTTGGGTGGTGTATAAACAACCCAAATCCTGTTCCCATTTTAGCAAGGCGGGCATTTTTGAAAAGATGGTCTTCTGTTGGAGTACCTTATAGAAGAGCGAGGTACCCCTTTGTGAGGGCGAAGGGTGTTTAAGAAAGGACCAAGTGGACATAGGTATGCTATGTTCCCGGTGGGGAGAGGCTTTAAGGAAGTGTTGAGTTCTAATATAAAGATAGAGGTCAGAATCGGGTAAGGTGAATTCTTTTTGCAAGTTGGGAAACGACTTAGCCTTTCCATTTGTGAATAAGTCATTGATAAATAGTATTCCTTTATTACGCCAATGTTTGTAGGATATCATATCCACGTTAAATTGCAGAGTTTCGATTGGGACTTTCAAGGAAGTGTTGTCGGGGTGTCCGTGGCAGGTGTGTACAAATTTGTTCCATGCCCGGATAGTGGCAGACATAGTGGGGGAGATGAAGGAGGGAAGTTTAGTATTAGAAGTGGTAGAGAGCAACCATGCGGCCAGAGAGGAGTTAGGGAGGAGGGCGGACTCCAACCTTCCCCACGGAGTTTGAGGCACAGGTGAAAACCAGTCTCTGGATTGGGTAAGGACCGAGGACAGGTAGTAATGTTGAAAGTCTACATAACCCGTGCCTCCTGCTTTACGATGCTTAATGAGGGTGGAATGGGCGCATCTAGTCCTTTTCCCCTGCCATATGTAGGAGGACAAAATAGATTGAAGGGACTTGAAGTACTGGGCTGGAATAGTATAGGTCTTTTATTTTGACCTAACAGGGATTGTACTCAGTGAAAATTGCTTATACGACAGGTTATTTAAATTCAATGTATTGGAAATGCGGTTATCCATATTCACTTCTTTATGTATTCAATTTTTTTAAATGTAACCCTTTTAAGTTTTATTGGTGTTTTTCTACGCTCTTTGTCAATGTTACTCAGGAATTTCAATAAAAACTCTTACTGAAAAAAAAAACTTTGTCAAAGAGAGCCACAAGGTACAGGTATAACTTCCAAGTGTATGACCTTGTATTGCCACTATTCCAAAAGGGGTACCAATTATACTTGGACAAATTTTACACAAGCCTGCCTCTTTTATACAATCTTTACCTCCAGAAAACCATAGCCTGTGGTACAGTGCAGCCAAACCAAGGGCTTCCCACAATAATTGGTCGCTGCAAAGCTTAAAAGGGGGCTTTCAGCCAGTTTGTTGAATAAAGAGATTTTGGCCCTTAACCACTTCCCAACGGCCGTACTACTTTATATGGCCGCAGGGTGGTTCTAAATCTCCGGGAGGCCGTCTATATACGGCATCTGCTCCTCCAGGCCACTGGGGGGCGCACGAGCACTGCCGGTGGCGAGCGCGTGCCCGTGGCATCGCTGAGATGCCGATGCGCTGCCTGGTGGCCGCAATGTCCGCCGTGCACTAGCGATCAGCGGTTACAGGACAAGGACGTGGATCTGTGTGTGTAAACATACAGATCCACGTCCTGTCAGGGGAGAGAGGAGACCGATCTGTGTCCCTTGTACATAGGGACACAGATCGATCACCTCCCCAACCACCCCCCCTTCCCCCACAGTTAGAACACTATGCAGGTACACATTTAACCACTTCCTCACCCCCTAGTGTTAACCCCTTCAATGCCAGTCTCATTTATACAGTAATTAGTGCATATTTATAGCACTGATCGCTGTATAAATGTGAATGGCGCCAACAATGTGTCAAAAGTGTCCGATGTGTCCGCCATAATGTTGCAGTCCCAATAAAAATCGCAGATCGCTGCCATTACTAGTAAAAAAAAAAATAATAAAAAATAATAATTCTGTCCCCTATTTTGTAAGCGATATAACTTTTGGGCAAAGCAGTCGCTTATTGCGATTTTTTTTTTAACAAAAATATGTAGAAGAATACATGTCGGCCTAAACTGAGAAAAAAAATGTTTTTTTTTAAAAATAATTGGGCTATTTATTATAGCAACAAGTAAAAAAATATATATTTTTTTCAAAATTGTCGCTCTTTTTTTGTGTATAGCGCAAAAAATGAAAACCGCAGAGGTGATCAAATACCACCAAAAGAAAGCTCTATTTGTGGGGAAAAGAGGACGTCAATTTTTTTTGGGAGCCACGTCGCACGACCGCGCAATTGTCAGTTAAAATGACGCAGTGCCGGAAGCTGAAATTTCACCTGGTCAGGAAGGGGGTATACGTGCCCAGTAAGCAAGTGGTTAAATAGAGAGATACAGGAGGTATGTATGTCATTTCCTCCCTCAACAATAACACCTCAGTAGAAATTCAAGGAAGGCCTGGTCTGGTCCAAAATTGTATAACTGTATAAACAACGACAATCTGTTCATGGATGGTGTGGATTATAATGACCAAATGTTACAGCCCTACTTAATCACTAAAAAAATCAATTCATTAGTAAAAAAAAATGATCTACCTTTTCCACTTGTACATCTCCTCTATGATAGGTCCACAGAAAAACCTATCACTTTATTACACTACAAAGATAACATCCCTTATCTATCAGGAAGACCCTGTAGCTAAACACATTCATTCTGATGCAGGCTGCATGAAAACACTTCATCTCTCCTACCGTAACAGACTGCAACCCCCCCAAAATGTTTTGTATATGCTCCAGTAACAGAATTAGACATGACACCCAATATCATTGTCCCTAATGTCCCTCTGAACCTAGCCTCTACATAGCACTGGGCAGAGGTGACGTCAGACTGGGCTAAAGTGTTGACTGGTGGAATCCTGTCTAAACCCTTTGGGATCTCCAATGGCACCACCGCCAAAGATGCCTCCCCCCCCCCTTTGCTCTACTGATGGAAGCCCTATGTCGCGGATGTACTTACCAAGGCCGAGATGCTGAGGGCGGCTCACCTTTGCGACCTGGCGTGATCCGCCCCCTGGGATTGGGACAGAGGGAAGGAAGCACCAGGAGGCACCGGTACTAGTAGTAGGATGAAGGCTGGAAGTGTTGGACAGGAACTGAGCAGGAAGGAGTCCACTGGGGACAGCAGAGAGTCAGGCAAAGACAGTCCGGGTACTTGAGGTACTTTAACCTGGAAGCAAGACTGAAGACAGATCCGGGAGACGAGCCGTGGTCAAGGATTGGAGAGAGCAGGAAGTCCGTAGGTTCAGGCCAGAGGTCAGGGGGCAGGAGACAACAGCAATCCAGGGATGTCAGCCAAAGGTTAAGTAATCCAGGTAAACAAGTCAGGAGCTTCAACAGGAAGTAACACAAGAGCTAATGACAAACCAGCAACCTGACAGGAGGGAGAAGCTGCTTTAAATAGGCTGGCCAGGCCTCTAATTGGTATGTCAGCTTGTATCACTACTCAGGGATTGTTCACATGGGTGAATGGTCATGGAATGAAAGAAAAGAGTCTCCACATAGTGTAAAACTGTTTATTGCCTAGTGGGGACACACTTAAAAAATACACTTACTTAGGTAAGTGTATTTTTTAAGCGTGTCCCCACTAGGCAATAAACAGTTTTACATGTGGAGCCTCTTTTCTTTCATTCCATGACTATTCACCCATGTGAACAATCCCTGAGGAGTGATAAAAGCTGACAGTGACCAGGGGCAAGCAGAGCAACAGGAGGAGTGATCCAGCCATATTGCACCACTGAGAGACAGCCGTTGTTATTAAGAGCACATCATTGATCTCCATCTGGTGAGTGAGGTTCCTTTGGGGAACCCCCGTTGTGTCAAATACTGTTTTATTGCACTATCACCATCAGCAGGAATTTAGTTTGCTTTTCTTTTATGAGACAACATTAATAGATCACTCATCTCATATCCTACAGATCCCCCTCAAAGTCCTTACAATACACTTGTCTAAACTAATGCCGCGTACACACGGTCGTTTTTTGCGATGAAAAAAAAACGTCGTTTTTTAAAACGTCATTTAAATTGATTGTGTGTGGGCAAAACGTCGTTTTTTGTCTTAAAAAAAACGACCAAAAAAAAATTCCAACATGCTTGAATTTTTTGTGTCGTTTTTCAAAACGTCGTGTTTTGTTTCACAAAAAGTCACCGTGTGTAGCAAAAACGTTGTTTAAAACGACGTTTTTCAACCCGCGCATGCCCAGAAGCTAGTTATGAAGCGAGCTTCAATGGAAAAGTGTGGTGAACGTAACCTTGTTTTTTGTGAAAAAAACGATGGTGTGTATGCAACATCGTCTTTGAAAGTGACGTTTCAAAAACGTCGTTTTTTACTTCACAAAAAACGTTGTTTTTTTTCATCGCAAAAAACGACCGTGTGTACGCGGCATTAGAGTACAACACTGGCAGAAACACAAGCTTACAAACATATCGGATCTCTACAATGATGACACTCTAAAAACCGTTGTAGATCTACAAACTGGATGCAATCTGCCTCAAACCGATGTCTTTACATATATGAGGATTTTCCATTTTCTCAAAAATACCCACTGTGGTCAAAATACTTGAACCACTTCACAACTTCTACACCTATACAAAGTACCCAAAAGATGGTATCTCCACAATGTATTCAGCCCGCATTGACAATCTTCCCTACTCCCAACTTGCCTCCCTCTCAAAATGGGTTGAGGAACTAAATAACAGTGTCACCCCTGACATGTGGTCACAAGCCTTTAAACACCTTCACTGCTTCCCACTGCTCTAACCACTGGGAATCATACCAAAAAACTATACACAGGTGGTAACTGACACCCTACCGGCTTTCCAAATTCTTCCCAGAACATCCTACTACTTGTTGGAGGTTCTGTGGAAGCATTCGTACCATTGTTGACATCCTGTGGTTTTGTAGATCCAGTTCATACTGCAATTTTTTTGCTCTAATCTCCACAATATCACAATCTGCTATGGTCCTTAATGCATCGCTAGCATTGCTACATCTTGGAATAGAGAAACCCCCCCACCCCCCCGATCAAGGGTGGTAATAATACACCTACTACTTGCGGCAAAAATAAATGTTGCCAAACTTTGGAAAATGATAGAGCCTCCATCCATCTTCAGTACAATTGCAGATCTGAACCTTAAATGCGAGATGGCGAGGCTAGTTGCTAGACAAATCTTAAGTATGGAAAAGTTCCTGCATCAATAGTCACCTTGGCTCACACACCCAAAATGTACAGGAACTACCTGAAGCTCTACTTATGCCACAAATTCTTCCTGTCTCCATATCTCGTCTTCTCTCCCCCCATCTGGAGTCAAAAATGTTTGTATATTTTGCCTCTGTTTAATCTACATTCCATAAGTTTGGTTATACCTCCATGGAATTAACTTTTCTTATTTCTGGTAGCAAATGTATTACTTGTTCATTTTAATGAAAATACTAATAAAGAAATATTGAAATTAAATGTATTAGTAGAATTTTCTTCAATTGTAGCATTGCTTTAATTAAGGATTCCAATGTGATTACTAAATCGAAAGGATAATACGTATGTTTCAAAAGTTACAATACAATAGGTAGTAGAACAAATTATCGTTATTTCAAAGCAAACAATATCTGTCAAGAATAAAGAATGATATTTGCAATTTGGTTTTGTTTTTCTAAAAGCATGGATTTTGCTATCAGCAGCTATTGACATCACTATTGCTGTTACTATTCAGACCACAAGGTGAATATCATTGTTCCAAATACTGAACAGTGGCAGCCAGCCATAGCGCTTTTCTTTTCTTCTCACAATAGATTGGAGATCCTACTGCATAGAACCGAGTATTAAGAAAGTTAATGTTAGTGCAATATAAAAAATATTTTTTTTTTTAGAGAATCAGTGGAAATTTAAAATAAATGTTATATTATTCATTAACATTTACTTTTCAAAAGTGAATGGCCCTCTTTTCCTGGTGACAAGCCTTTATCTCTATCCTCAGTGGTTGAGTTTTCTGTACAGTAGTCTTTAGTAGTGCTCGTTGCTGGCAAATTTAGAAAAATAGTGCAATTTCAAAAAATGAGAAATAAGTGCTTATTCATGAGTCCATAATTTGAGGCACTATGTTCCAATAAGGAGGCCCTCATGGGGGTTAATGTCTGTGATAGAGTTGGGAGAAAGGCTCATGCCGCGTACACACGGTCGTTTTTTGCGAAGAAAAAAAAACGTTTTTCAAACTTCATTTTCCAAAACGACGTTGCATACACACCATCGTTTTTCTACAAAGCTCTAGCAAAGCGTGGTGACGTACACCACGTTCGACGGCACTCTTTTCCATTGAAGCTCCGTCTCATAACTTGCTTCTGAGCATGCGCGGGTTTAAAAACGTTGTTTTGCCCACACACCATCACTTTTTATGACACAAAAAACAACGTTTTGAAAAATGACACAAAAAATTCAAGCATGTTGGAATTTTTTTTTTGGTCGTTTTTTTTAAGACAAAAAACAACGTTTTGCCCACACACGATCAATTTAAATGACGTTTTAAAAAACATAGTTTTTTTTCATCGCAAAAAACGACCGTGTGTACGCGGCATCAGGCAGTGCAAAAGTTCAGCCTGCACATTGCCTCTTCGCCCGTTTGGAGAACACCCAAATTTTCAGGGTGCTTGGCAGGATGTTTGCCCACCGAGTACCCCACAATGCACATTGCACGCTTCACAGTGCATTCTAGGGCCCTAATTGGATGAAGCCTTGCACCTGACCACTGGTCAGATGCAAGGCTTTCCCAATTAATGCACAGAGCACTGTTAGAGCCCTGATTGGACAAAGTGATGATGACTTTGTCCAATAACGGCTTAGTGCTCATAGTCCCACCCTACACTATAAAAGGCTACACTAGTGTAGTGTCAGTATAGTGTGAGCATAGTGTAGTGTGTTAATATAGTGCGAGTATAGTGTATAGGGCAGTGTAGCGTGTTAATGTAGTGCAGTGTTTAACACAGTATTACATAATATTTTGTGATGTACACGGTACAGGCTGGTATACCCTTTTTTTTGTTGCTGTGTGGAGTTTTGTTTTGTCTTTTTTTTTTTTTTTTGTTATCCCCTGCCTGCCCCTTTTTGTAAATTGTCAGCCGCCGTTTTTATGATTGCAACACTGGTGTTCCCCCTTTTTAATTGTTTTTATAGTTTTTACATTTCTGTCAGCATCAGTCCCCAATTTAAAGTGAACCAAACACCAATTTTCAGTCAACAAAGGGCTCCAATCACACATTTCTCAGTTTCTAACCAATTTGGGTAAACAACAGAAACATCTGTATCCACAGGCAAAGGTGGATGTGATCCATCCCCCCAGGCAGGGCACATTTGTCTCTGTTTAGTGATATTGCTTGTGCTACCCAGCCACAGCATGCAGAAGAGGTGGTGGACTGGTTTACTAAATCATGCTCCTCATCCTCTAGGACCCAAGCTGTGTGCAGTCCACCGCAGCTGCCAGAGCAGCTTGTTCTGACTCCTTGGGGTAGATTCACATAGATCAGCGGATCTTTAGATCTGCGTAATCTATCTTATTTACGATCCGCCAGCGCCAGTTTTTGAGGCAAGTGCTGTATTCACAAAGCACTTGCCTCTAAAGTGGCGGTGGCGGCTTGTAAATCCCCCGGCAGAATTCAAATTCCGCAGCTAGGGGGAGTGTATTATTTAAATCAGGCGCATCCCCGCGCCGATTTAACTGTGCATGCGCCGCCGGCTAAATTTCCCAGCGTGCATTGCTCCAAATGACGTCGCAAGGACGTCATTGGTTTTGACATTAATGCAAATTACGTATGGCCGTATTCGCTAACGACTTACGTAAATGACGTAAGAAATTCAAAACTCGACATGGGAACAACGGCCATACTTAACATAGGATACGCCGCACTTACCCCTCATATAGCAGGGGTAACTATCCGCCGGAAAAAGCCGAACGCAAACGATGTAAAAAAAAAAGCGACGCCCGGGCGTTCGTTTCTGAATCGGCGGTTCTCCTCATTTGCATATTCGGCGCGTATACTAACGGAAGTGCCACCTAGCGGCCAGCGGGAGATTGCAGCCTAAGATCCGACGGTGTAAGTCACTTACACCTGTCAGATCTAAGGGAGATCTATGCGGAACCTGATTCGATGAATCAGCTGCATAGATCCAACTGTCAGATCTCAGAGATACGACGGCGAATCAGTAGATACATCATCGTATCTCTATATGAATATATCCCCTTGTCTATAGTTAACTCCTAAAAAAAGGAAGGTATTCAGCGCTGGAGATAATAAACAAAACAAATTAAATAAATTACAATAATGCAAGCCAGCACTGTAGGATCAATTCAAATAAAACGTCCCAAAATAACTTCAATGACAAAAAGTGCAGCGCATAACACGTGACATTTAGACAAAAATAAAATAAACAAAGAAAGTCCATATAAAGTGCACTGGTGAGTAAAATAATCTGATAATGCTCCAATCCAAACGTGACTGCGTGCAAATAATCCAAGATCAGTGACCCACAGGACAGATCCTCCACCAGATAATTAAAGATGGCCTCTCACCTGAGCTAATCGACCCAGGGTAAGGTCATACAGCACGCTTGAAGTCCCGCCCACTGGGACGTAACGCGTACGAGGGGGAGGAGTCACGTGACGTCACCCGCGATCGCCGTCTCACGCTTGTTTGCTGTCTGTTTACCTGGAGATCCAGGACATGCTTTTTACCATACACTCTGCCGCGAGTGTCAGCTATGTAAGTTTTATACCGTCATTTTATTAAATCAAGTTGATTACAGAGAGCACTAGTCTGTTCCTTCTTCTATTTTTGCATAACCATTCCTATGATCCGGGAACTGCTGAGCTGCCTGCTGTTTGGTGCCCTTGATATACGATTTGGATACATTTGTGTTTATGCTGTATGACCTTACCCTGGGTCGATTAGCTCAGGTGAGAGGCCATCTTTAATTATCTGGTGGAGGATCTGTCCTGTGGGTCACTGATCTTGGATTATTTGCAAGCAGTCACGTTTGGATTGGAGCATTATCAGATTATTTTACTCACCAGTGCACTTTATATGGACTTTCTTTGTTTATTTTATTTTTGTCTATAGTTAACTCCTGACATAGCATAATACATGGAGGAATCAACAAAATTATTTGAACACAGCATTAGCCAATAGCCACTTGCTTCTTGAGGATGTGCCAACATTACTTGATTCTGTTGTTGGTCCCTGAGGTAGAGGAAGTGAGCAACTTGAGCCTACAGAGGGGGAGAACACTGATAAACAACAAATTTGCAGTAATGTTCCCCCAAGCCGCAACGTATTGCCAAGTTGGTTCCAGTCATGATGAGGATGGAGGGGAAGATGATGATGATGAGGTCACTGATGCAACTTGGGTGCCAGATAGAGCAGAGAAGCAAAGTGAGGGGAAGGCACAACCCCAATGAGGCAGGATGTCCTTCAGAGTTAGCCATTATGGAAGAGTAGAAAGCAGCCACCCTATTTCATCAGATTGTGGAGCTGTCATCTCCTGGCCCACTTCCCACAGCTCATCTGTGTGGGCCTTTTTTAGCACATGTGCAGCCGATCGCACTGTTGCAATTTTCAATCTGCCACAAGAAGATCAAGCATGGCAAAACATCAGCTTTTTAGGTGCCACATGCTTGACAAAGCATTTAACCACTCAGGCCCTTGACAGAAGCACCTAAAAGCAACACAAAAGGGACACAATCCTTTTCCTCCTCACTCCTCACCTTTCATGTCTACCCCTGCTATATCTCTTGACTAGAGTTGAGCGGACCCCTGGATGTTCAGGTTTGAAGGGTTCGGCCGAACTTTGGGAAAAAGTCCGGGTTCGGGACCCGAACTTGACCCCAAACCCCATTGAAGTCAATGGGGACCCACATTTTTGACTACTTAAATGTCTCTAAAAAAGTAATGGAAAGGGCTAGAGGGCTGAAAATGGCAGTAACATGTTGGTAAGAGCATGGCAAGTACTCTGCAAACCGGGCAGTACCCAGGCCCCAATACCCTTTTTATGGCCAATAACTTGCATATAAGCCTTCAAAAGGGACTTTTAATTATTGATGCTCGGGTCCCATAGACTTTACTATTGTTTGTGGTTTGGGTCCAAACTTTTGCGATGTTTGAGAGTTCTGGCACAAACCGAACCAGAAGGTCTTCAGCCCATCTTTAGTCTGTGAGCTCTAGTGTATTTTTAATACATTTTATTATATATATATATATATATATATATATATATATATATATATATATATATATATATATATATATATATATATATATTATACACACACTGTGCAAAATTATAAACACAACACTTTTGTGTTTGCTCCTATTTATTATGAGCTGAACTTAAAGGGGTTGTAAAGGTTAAAGTTTTTTTACCTTAATGCATCCTATGCATTAAGTTAAAAAAAACATCTGATAGCACTGCCCCCCCCCCCTGAGCCCCCGTTTTACTTACGTGACCATTGGAAATTCCCGGGCGCGTGCTTGTCATCCTGTTCAGTTCCCAACCTGGCCGTTGATTGGCTAGGCTGGGCGGATTGATAGCAGATGACGCGGCGCGCCGGGGGCGGGGCCGAGTGATACAGTCGGTGGCTATGGCCGCCGCTGTATCACGGGAGCACTCGCAAAAGCTTTCCGCCATGCTCGCTCGCTCGCATGAAGGTAGAAAGCTTTTGCGAGGAGGAGCCGAGACAGCCGCCGAGGGACCCCAGAAGACAGCGTTCAGGGACACTGTGCAAAATGAGCTGCACAGTGGAGGTAAGTATAACATGTTTGTTATTTAAAAAAAAAAAATCTGCCTTTAGTATTCCTTTAAAGATCTACAACTTTTTCTATGTATACAAAAGGCCTATTTTTCTCAAATATTGTTCACAAATCTATCTAAATCTGTGTTAGAGAGCATTTCTCCTTTGCTGAGATAATGAATGAATGAAAAACTTGTATAGCGCAGCACATGCGAACTGAATCGCCTCTGGGCGCTTGTTGTTCCTGTCTCCTTTGGTATCAAAAGAGATGTGGCATATCAAGAAGCTGATTAGACAGCATGATTATTGTACAGGTGTGCCTTAGGCTGGCCACAATAAAAGGCCACCATAAAATGTGCAGTTTTATCACACAACACAATGCCACAGATGTTGCAAGTTTTGAGGGCATATGCAATTGGGATGCTAATTGCAGGAATGTCCACCGGAGCTGTTGCCCTTGAATTGAATGCTCATTTCTCTAGCATAAGCTAGGCAAGGCATTTTAGAGAACTTGGAAGTACATCCATCCGGCCTCACAACCGCAGACCACGTGTAATCACACCAGCCCAGGACATTCACATCCAGCATCTTTATCTCCAAGATCATCTGAAACCAGCCATCTAGACAGTTGCTGCAACAATCGGTTTATATAACCAAAGAATTTCTGCACAATCTCCATGCTCGACATCCTCATCAAGGTCTTGACCTGACTGCAGTTTGTCATTGCAGCTGACTTTGAGTGGGCAAATGCTCACATTCAATGGCATCTGGCATTTTGGAGAGGCGTTTTCTTCATGGAGACAGCATGTATGGCGTAGTATGGGTGAGCGGTTTGCTGATGTTAACGTTGTGGATCAAGTCGCCCATGGTGGCGGTGGAGTTATGGTATGGGCAGGCGTATGCTATTGACAATGAACACAGGTGCATTTTACTGATGCCATTTTGAATACACAGAGATACCGTGACAAGATCCTGAGGTGGATTGTGGAGCCATTCATCCACGACCATCACCTCATGTTGCAGCATGATAACGCATGTCCCCATGTTGCAAGGGTCTGTACACAAATCCTGGAAGCTGAAAACATCCCAGTTCTAGCATGGCCAACATGCTCACTGGACACGTCACCCATTGAGCATGTTTGGGATGCTCTGGATTGGCGTATAAGACAGCGTGTTCCATTTTCTGCCAATATCCAGCAACTTCGCACAGCCATTAAAGAGAAATGGACCAACATCCCACAGGCCACAATCAAAAACCTGATCAACTCTTTGCGAAGGAGATGTGTTGCACTGCGTGAGGCAAACGGTGGTCACACCAGACACTGACTGTTTTTTGCCCCCCTGACTCCCCAATACAGTAAAACTGCACATTTTAGGGTGACCTGTGCAATAATCAGCATCTTAATATGCCACACATGTGAGGTGGATGGATTATCTCAGCAAAGAAGTGTGCACTAACACAGATTTAGACAGATTTGTGAACAATATTTGGGAGAAATAGGCCTTTTGTGTGCATAGAAAAAGTCATAGATCTTTAAGTTCTGCTCATGACAAATAGGGGCAAACACAAAAGTTTTGCATTTATAATTCCGATCAGTGTATATTAATACAGTTGGTAATATATGTACTATTAATAGCTAGTAATAAAAGAAAAAACATTTCTTTTATTTCTTATGGGATTCATATTCAACTGTAGGTCATAACAGAATGTCACAATCATAAAACAAAACATGGCAACATAAACAAATTAAATTACCCTGTTCAAAAGTCTGTATACCCTTAGTTCTTAATAGTGTATGTATTACCCCCCTTGGCATTAATGATAGCGTGCAGTCTTTTGTAGTAATAATCTATGAGGCCACAAACTCTTTTAGGTGGTATAGCTGCCCATTCGTCTTGGCAAAATGCCTCCATGTCATTCATAGTCTTTGGTCATCTTGCCTAAACCCGCTTGTTTGAGATCTCCCCAGAGTGGCTCGATGATATTAGGTCAAAAGACTGTGATGGCCACTAGGGATGAGCCGAACATACCCGCGTTCGGTTCACACCAGAACGTTCGAACAGATCGCGGGTTCGCGCGAACATTTAGAACCCCATTCTGTCACCTTTCCCTGACAGAGCTCCACGTCCTGTCAGGGAAAGGTGACAGATGCTGTTTCTCTTGTACATAGGGAGACAGCATCGGTCACCTCCCCCAGTCACCCCCCTCCCCCCACACAGTTAGAACACACCCAGGACTCACATTTAACCCCTTCCTCACCCCCTAGTGTTAACCCCTTCACTGCCAGTCACATTTATACAGTAATTAGTGCGTTTTTATAGCACTGGTCACTGTATAAATGTGAATGGTCCCAAAAATGTGTCAAAAGTGTCCGATGTGTCCGTCACAATATCGCAGTCCTGACAAAATTCGCAGATCGCTGTATTACTAGTAAAAAAAAAAAAAAAAAAAAAAAAAAGTCAGAATTCTATCCCTTATTTCCTAGCCACTATAATCTTTGCGCAAACCAATTACTATACGCTTATTGCGATTGTTTTTTTTACCAAAAATATGTAGAATACATATCGGCCTAAACTGAGATTTTTTTTTTTTTTTTTTTAATTGGATTTTTATTATAGCAAAAAGTAAAAAATATTCGGTGTTTTTTTTCAAAATTGTCGCTCTTTTTTGTTTATAGCGCAAAAAAAAACGCAGAGGCGATCAAATACCACCAAAAGAAAGCTCTATTTGTGGGGAAAAAAAGGACGTCAATTTTGTTTGTAAGGCACGTCGCACGACCGGGCAATTTTAATTTAAAGCGACGCAGTGCTGAAAGCTGAAATTTCGCCTGGGCAGGAAGGGGGTATATGTGCCCAGTAAGCAAGTGGTTAATGTTGAAAAACGTCTTTCAGAACCCGGGTCATGCCCCAGGTAACATGTATAAATGAAAAAAAAAGTTTTAAAAACGGCCGTTTTTTCCGGAGCAGCCATTTTAATGATGCTTAAAGTGAAAAAAAAAAATCAAAAATTCCTTTAAATATCGTACCTGCTGGGTGTCTATAGTAGTTGCACGTGTTTAGAAATGTCCCTGCACAACATGAGTTTACTCTCATAAAAAAGTAAATTAATACTGCTTGCGCCCGTGCTGTGTGGTAACAATATGTTGATTATTTTAGGGGTGGAGGGGGGCCATTACAATGCCAGATCCTGGCTCAATCAATAATTTTTTTGTGAAAGAAAAATTGTAGAAAAAAGGGCACACCTCAAAGATACTGTAATTGGAGCGCAACAAAGAGCCACGTGCAAAGTACTGCATCAAAAATTGTTATTAGGTGCCCCTGTTAAACAGGGGCTGAAAAATTGTGCCTTAGGCACAACACAACACTGCAACCCCTCCCAATAACTCTAATTGGAGCACAACAAAGAGCCACGTGCAAAGTATTGCATCAACATTTTTTATTAGGCGCCCCTGTTAAACAGGGGCTGAAAAATTGGGCCTTAGGCACAACTCTACACTGCAACCCCTCCCAATAACTCTAATTGGAGCACAACAAAGAGCCACGTGCAAAGTATTGCATCAACAATTGTTATTAGACGCCCCTGTTAAACAGGGGCACAGAAATTTGGCCTTAGGCACTGGTGGCGGAGCCCAGAAACACAACATTTCTTACTAGCTATCAGCAAGAAAAGTGAGGAGGAGAAGGATATTCCATCAGCAGCATAACAGGACAGTCACTCAGCATCAGCATACGCAGTCTCAAAGGGATCCGACATTTCAACAAAAAATTATTATTCAGTAACATCAGCATTAGGTGCTTGGTAGCTGGTGTTGATCCAAGCCTGATTCATTTTGATGAAGGTCAGTCGATCAACAGAGTCGGTGGAGAGGCGCACCCTGTGATCGGTCACAAAGCCTCCAGCAGCACTGAATGTGTGTTCTAAAAAGAACACTGGATGCAGGGCAAGCCAGTAGCTCAATTGTGTACTATGCAAGCTCTGGCCAGTGATCCATTCTCAAGACCCAGTAAGCCAGAGGATTTTGGGTGGGGAAGGTGTCCAAGTCGGATCTTGCCCCTAGGTATTCCCGGACCATGTAAACCAAACGCTGGCGATGGTTGCTGTAACCGGTCAGACCTTGGGGCTGCGGACTAAAAAATTGTCTGAACCCATCGGTCAGACGGCCACCTTCTCCACGCGCCTTCTGTGACTCACCGAAGCCTCAGCAAGATGTTGTCCAGAGCCAGGTTTTGGTAATCCCCCCGGTTCTGGGAACGCATTGCACAGACCCTTCTGCAAGGCCTCACACAGAAGTTTCATCTTCTGCTCCCTCTGCGATGGCAACATAAGGTCCGCAACCTTACTCTTGTAACGTGGATCAAGGAGAGTTGCCAGCCAGTAATAATCCCTCTCCTTGATAGCACATACACGAGGATCCTTACGCAGGCTTTGCAGGATCAGGGAGGCCATGCAGCGTAGGTTTGCAGAGGCATTCGGGGCACAGTCCTCTGGGTCACTGAGGACGACATGATCCACAGGCACCTCATCCCAGCCACGTAAAAGTCCACGTGTTCCTTGGGACTGTAAATTATCCCTTGAAGACTGCTGCTGCTGATGCTGAGTGCTAGACTCCACCTCCATGCTACTGATACAATCCTCCTTCTCCTCCTCCTCCTCTTCCTGTGTGCTAGTTGGGCAAGCAGGCCCACTGTCTGGGTAAAGGGGGTCTTGAGAGGTAAGGAAGTCCTCCTCTTCCTCCCTCTGTTCTGCCTCAAGGGCCATGTCCATTATTCCACGTAGCGTGTGCTCCAACATGTAAATAAGAGGGACAGTCTCACTGATGCATGCACTGTCACTGCTCACCATCCTCGTGGCCTCCTCAAATGGTGACAGGACAGTGCATGCATCCCTGATCAAGGCCCACTGGCGTGGGAAAAAAAACAAGCTTCCCTGACCCAGTTCTGCTGCCATATTGGCACAGGTACTCATTAATGGCCCACTGCCGCTGCAGCATGGCCAACGTAGAGTTCCATCTGGTGGGCATGTCACGGATTAGGCAGTTCTTGGGCAGATTGTATTCCCTTTGGAGGTCTGTCAGCCAAGCAGTGGCATTATATTACCTCCGGAAATGCACACAGACTTTCCTGGCCTGCTTCAGGACATCCTGTAAGCCCGGGTACCTGCCCAAGAACCGCTGCACCACCAAATTCAGGACATGCGCAAAACAGGGCACATGGGTGAGTTTTCTCTGTCGCAGGGCAGAGAGGAGGTTGGTGCCATTATCGCTGACCACCATTCCAGGCTTCAGCTGGTGTGGCGTCAACCACCTCTGAGCCTGCCCCTGCAGAGCTGTTAAAACCTCTTCCCCAGTGTGGCTCCTGTCTCCCAAGCACACCAGCTCTAGCACTGCATGGCATCTCTTGGCCTGCATTCCTGCGTAGCCCCTCGTACGCCTACGGATCACAGCTGGTTCAGAGAAAACATCACCACAGGAAGAGGCCACAGAGGAAGAAGAGGAGGGGGTGGAGGAGAAAGGGGGGTCACAACCAGTAGTAGTGCTTTGGAGCCGTGGTGGCGGAACAACCTCCAAAACTACTGTACCTTGCCCTGAATCCTTCCCAGCTGCCAGCAGAGTCACCCAATGCACCGTAAAAGACAGGTAACGTCCCTGTCCATGCCTGCTGGACCATGAGTCAGTGGTAAGATGCACCTTACCACTGACCGCCCTGTCCAGCGAGGCATGGACATTGCCTTCCACATGCTGGTAGAGAGCCGGAATCGCCTTCTGTGAGAAAAAGTAGCGTTTGGGTACTTGGCACTGAGGTACTGCACATTCCACAAACTCACGGAAGGGGGCAGAATCTACCAACTGAAAAGGTAGCAGTTGAAGTGCTAGCAATTTTGCTAAGCTAGCATTCAACTGCTGGGCATGTGGATGGCTGGAAGAGTACTTCTTTCGGCGCTGTAGCAGCTGGAGCAGGGAAATTTGTTTGGTACTATCAGTAGATTGCCCGCATGTACTACTACTACTAGGTTGTGACACACCTATTTCTACACCTTCACTGCAGGTTTCAGAGAGGACTGGGGGTCTAGTGGGTTTGGAGGTCCCAGAAGGGCAAGGGGAGGTAAGCTTTTGTCTTTGATGTGGGTCTTTCTGGTGTACTTGCCAACGAGCTGCATGGCAGGTCGACATATGTCTGGACAAGCATGTGGTACCCAGACGGCTGATGTTTTAGCCACGCAAGATATGCTTGCGACATATGTTGCAAATAGCAAAGATACAATCTGATGGACATGTTTCAAAAAAGGCCCACACCAAAGAACTTTTTCTGTACCGTTCAGACACAGCAGCGCCATGCACAAGCATAGATGTACGCTGTAATGCAGTTGGTGTGCCCTTAAGCTGACCCCTGGAGGGCATTCTGCCTCTTCGGAGATGTGCCTCGTCCTCCTCCTCCTCCTCTCTCCTATCATGCACCCAGGTCAGTGACCTCATCATCCCCTCCCACCTTATCACTGTCAAAAACCTGGCAGTATGCTCCAGCTGGGGGAACATCACTGCCAGATTGCTGTCCCTCTCGGCCACCCCCTCTCCCTGGGCTCACATCAATGCCTTCCTCTATCTGTGTTCCATCATCGGAGCCTTCGAAACGCTGCACATCTTCATTCAGCATGTACCCAACACTGTGTTGAAACAGTTCGGGGGACTCCTCAGGAGGACACGGTGGGACTAGGGAAGGATTGTGTGATGCCATTGTACAGAGGGAAGAGGAAGCCTTGGCAGCTGCTTTGCCAGACAAACTAAGATCAGTCTGTGTGAGAGAGGATGAGGACGGCTTGGTCATTCAATCTACTATTTTCTCTGCATGTTGAGGCTCAACACGGCCAGCTCCCAAAAAGAAGGACGAGCGGCCACGTGCTGAAGAGGATGCACCGCCTCCACCACCAGCGTTGCCTCTAGATGCAGAGCCTGCTTGCCCTCGTGACTCTCTGCCTCTCTTTGTTGTCCTTCCAGACATTTTAATGCGTTCAGGTGTAAATAAACACCACACGTGCACTTACAGTAAATGCGCTTACGTGCGATTACACAGCAAACTTGCACTTACAGTAAATGCTCTTACGTGCTACTAAAGAGCAAACTTGCACTTACAGTAAATGCGAATACGTGCTACTAAAGAGCAAACTTTCACTTTCAGTAAATGCGTTTACGTGCGATTAAACGGCAAACTTGCACTTACAGGAAATGCGCTTAGGTGAAAATAAACAGGACACGTGCACTTACAGTAAATGCTTTTATGTGCTATTAAAGAGCAAACTTGCACTTACAGTAAATGCGCTTACATGCTACTAAAGAGCAAACTTGCACTTTCAGTAAATGCGATTACGTGCTACTAAAGAGCAAACTTGCACTTATAGTAAATGTGCTTACGTGCGATTACACAGCAAATTTGCACTTACAGTAAATGCGCTTACGTGCTACTAAAGAGCAAACTTGCACTTTTAGTAATTGCGATTACGTGCTACTAAAGAGCAAACTTGCACTTACAGTAAATGCGATTACGTGCTACTAAAGAGCAAACTTGGACTTTCTGTAAATGCGATTACGTGCTACTAAAGAGCAAACATGCACTTACCGTGAATGCGCTTACGTGCAATTACACAGCAAATTTGCACTTACAGTAAATGCGCTTACGTGCTACTAAAGAGCAAACTTGCACTAACAGTAAATGCGCTTACGTGCTACTAAAGAGCAAACTTGCACTTACAGTAAATGCGATTACGTGGTACTAAAGAGCAAACTTGCACTTACAGTAAATGCGAATACGTGCTACTAAAGAGCAAACTTTCACTTTCAGTAAATGCGTTTACGTGCGATTAAACGGCAAACTTGCACTTACAGGAAATGCGCTTAGGTGAAAATAAACAGGACACGTGCACTTACAGTAAATGCTTTTATGTGCTATTAAAGAGCAAACTTGCACTTACAGTAAATGCGCTTACATGCTACTAAAGAGCAAACTTGCACTTTCAGTAAATGCGATTACGTGCTACTAAAGAGCAAACTTGCACTTATAGTAAATGTGCTTACGTGCGATTACACAGCAAATTTGCACTTACAGTAAATGCGCTTACGTGCTACTAAAGAGCAAACTTGCACTTTTAGTAATTGCGATTACGTGCTACTAAAGAGCAAACTTGCACTTACAGTAAATGCGATTACGTGCTACTAAAGAGCAAACTTGGACTTTCTGTAAATGCGATTACGTGCTACTAAAGAGCAAACATGCACTTACCGTGAATGCGCTTACGTGCGATTACACAGCAAATTTGCACTTACAGTAAATGCGCTTACGTGCTACTAAAGAGCAAACTTGCACTAACAGTAAATGCGCTTACGTGCTACTAAAGAGCAAACTTGCACTTACAGTAAATGCGATTACGTGGTACTAAAGAGCAAACTTGCACTTACAGTAAATGTGATTACGTGCTACTAAAGAGCAAACTTGCACTTTCAGTAAATGTGTTTACGTGCGATTAAAAGGCAAACTTTCACTTACAGTAAATGCGCTTACGTGCTACTAAAGAGCAAACTTGCACTTTCAGTAATTGCGATTACGTGCTACTAAAGAGCAAACTTACGTGCGATTACACAGCAAACTTGCACGTACAGTTAATGCGCTTACGCGCGATTACACAGCAAACTTGCACTTACAGTAAATGCGCTTACGTGCTACTAAAGAGGAAGAGAAAAGAAGGAGGAAACTTGCACTTACAGTAAATGCGCTTACGTGCAATTACACAGCAAACTTGCACTTACAGTAAATGCGCTTACATGCAATTACACAGAAAATGTGCACTTATACTAAATGCGCTTACGTGCGATTACACAGCAAACTTGCACTTAAAGTAAATGCGCTTACGTGCGATTACACAGCAAATGTGCACTTACAGTAAATGCGCTTACGTGCTACTAAAGAGCAAACTTGCACGTACAGTAAATGCGAATACGTGCTACTAAAGAGCAAACTTTCACTTTCAGTAAATGCGTTTACGTGCGATTAAACGGCAAACTTGCACTTACAGGAAATGCGCTTAGGTGAAAATAAACAGGACACGTGCACTTACAGTAAATGCTTTTATGTGCTATTAAAGAGCAAACTTGCACTTACAGTAAATGCGCTTACATGCTACTAAAGAGCAAACTTGCACTTTCAGTAAATGCGATTACGTGCTACTAAAGAGCAAACTTGCACTTACAGTAAATGTGCTTACGTGCGATTACACAGCAAATTTGCACTTACAGTAAATGCGCTTACGTGCTACTAAAGAGCAAACTTGCACTTTTAGTAATTGCGATTACGTGCTACTAAAGAGCAAACTTGCACTTACAGTAAATGCGATTACGTGCTACTAAAGAGCAAACTTGGACTTTCTGTAAATGCGATTACGTGCTACTAAAGAGCAAACATGCACTTACCGTGAATGCGCTTACGTGCGATTACACAGCAAATTTGCACTTACAGTAAATGCGCTTACGTGCTACTAAAGAGCAAACTTGCACTAACAGTAAATGCGCTTACGTGCTACTAAAGAGCAAACTTGCACTTACAGTAAATGCGATTACGTGGTACTAAAGAGCAAACTTGCACTTACAGTAAATGTGATTACGTGCTACTAAAGAGCAAATTGCACTTTCAGTAAATGTGTTTACGTGCGATTAAAAGGCAAACTTTCACTTACAGTAAATGCGCTTACGTGCTACTAAAGAGCAAACTTGCACTTTCAGTAATTGCGATTACGTGCTACTAAAGAGCAAACTTACGTGCGATTACACAGCAAACTTGCACGTACAGTAAATGCGCTTACGTGCGATTACACAGCAAACTTGCACTTACAGTAAATGCGCTTACGTGCTACTAAAGAGGAAGAGAAAAGAAGGAGGAAACTTGCACTTACAGTAAATGCGCTTACGTGCAATTACACAGCAAACTTGCACTTACAGTAAATGCGCTTACATGCAATTACACAGAAAATGTGCACTTACAGTAAATGTGCTTATGTGCGATTACACAGCAAACGTGCACTTACACTAAATGCGCTTATGTGCTACTAAAGAGGAAACTTGCACTTACAGTAAATGTGCTTACGTGCGATTACACAGCAAACTTGCACTTACAGTAAATGCACTTACGTGCGATTACACAGCAAGCGCGCACTTACACTAAATGCGCTTACGTGCGATCAAACGGCAAACTTGCACATACAGTAAATGCGCTTACGTGCGATTACACAGCAAACTTGCACTTACAGTAAATGCGATTACGTGCGATTACACAGCAAATGTGCACTTACAGTAAATGCGCTTACGTGCTACTAACGAGGAAGAGAAAAGAAGGAGGAAACTTGCACTTACAGTAAATGCGCTTACGTGCGATTACACAGCAAATGTGCACTTACACTAAATGCGCTTACGTGCAATTACACAGCAAACTTGCACTTACAGTAACTGCGCTTACATGCAATTACACAGCAAACGTGCACTTATACTAAATGCACTTACGTGCAATTACACAGCAAACTTGCACTTACAGTAAATGCGCTTACATGCAATTACACAGAAAACGTGCACTTATACTAAATGCGCTTACGTGCGATTACACAGCAAACTTGCACTTACAGTAAATGCGCTTACGTGCGATTACACAACAAATGTGCACTTACAGTAAATGCGCTTACGCGCGATTACACAGCAAATGTGCACTTACAGTAAATGCGCTTACGTGCGATTACACAGCAAACTTGCACTTACAGTAAATGCGCTCACGTGCGATTACACAGCAAACTTGCACTTACAGTAAATGTGCTTATGTGCGATTACACAGCAAACGTGCACTTACACTAAATGCGCTCACGTGCGATTACACAGCAAACTTGCACTTACAGTAAATGTGCTTATGTGCGATTACACAGCAAACGTGCACTTACACTAAATGCGCTTATGTGCTACTAAAGAGGAAACTTGCACTTACAGTAAATGTGCTTACGTGCGATTACACAGGAAACTTGCACTTACAGTAAATGCGCTTATGTGCGATTACACAGCAAGCGCACACTTACACTAAATGCGTTTACGTGCGATCAAACGGCAAACTTGCACTTACAGTAAATGCGCTTACGTGCGATTACACAGCAAACTTGCACTTACAGTAAATGCGCTTACGTGCTACTAAAGAGGAAGAGAAAAGAAGGAGGAAACTTGCACTTACAGTAAATGCGCTTACGTGCAATTACACAGCAAACTTGCACTTACAGTAAATGTGCTAACGTGCGATTACACAGCAAACTTGCACTTACAGTAAATGCGCTTACGTGGGATTAAACAGCAAACTTACACTTACAGTAAATGCGCTTACGTGCGATTACACAGCAAACTTGCACTTACAGTAAATGCCCTTACGTGCTACTAAAGAGGAAGAGAAAAGAAGGAGGAAACTTGCACTTACAGTAAATGCGCTTACGTGCGATTACACAGCAAACTTGCACTTACAGTAAATGTGCTAACGTGCGATTACACAGCAAACTTGCACTTACAGTAAATGCGCTTACGTGGGATTACACAGCAAACTTACACTTACAGTAAATGCGCTTACGTGCGATTACACAGCAAACTTGCACTTACAGTAAATGCCCTTACGTGCTACTAAAGAGGAAGAGAAAAGAAGGAGGAAACTTGCACTTACAGTAAATGCGCTTACGTGCGATTACACAGCAAACTTGCACTTACAGTAAATGTGCTAACGTGCGATTACACAGCAAACTTGCACTTACAGTAAATGCGCTTACGTGGGATTACACAGCAAACTTACACTTACAGTAAATGCGCTTACGTGCGATTACACAGCAAACTTGCACTTACAGTAAATGCCCTTACGTGCTACTAAAGAGGAAGAGAAAAGAAGGAGCAAACTTGCACTTACAGTAAATGCGCTTACGTGCGATTACACAGCAAACTTGCACTTACAGTAAATGTGCTAACGTGCGATTACACAGCAAACTTGCACTTACAGTAAATGCGCTTACGTGGGATTACACAGCAAACTTACACTTACAGTAAATGCGCTTACGTGCGATTACACAGCAAACTTGCACTTACAGTAAATGCCCTTACGTGCTACTAAAGAGGAAGAGAAAAGAAGAAGGAAACTTGCACTTACAGTAAATGCGCTTACGTGCGATTACACAGCAAACTTGCACTCAGGCCGCGTACACACGACCCAGAACCTCGACGGGCAGAACACATCGTTCCGCCCGTCGAGGTTCTCTCCCGGCCGTCGAATTCGGCGACCCGCCCGTCGGGAATGGCAACCAGCCATTCTTCCAGGCGGGCCGTCGAGAAAAAAGAGAGCGTGCTCTCTTTTTCGGCTCGACGAGCTTCCCGACGGGAAGCTCGCCGAGACCGTACACACGGCCGAGGTCCTCGCTGGAATGTGCATTCCAGCGAGGTTCTCGCTGATTTTCAGCGAGAACCTCGGCCGTGTGTACGGGGCCTTACAGTAAATGTGCTAACGTGCGATTACACAGCAAGCTTGCACTTACAGTAAATGCGCTTACGTGGGATTACACAGCAAACTTACACTTACAGTAAATGCGCTTACGTGCGATTACACAGCAAACTTGCACTTACAGTAAATGCCCTTACGTGCTACTAAAGAGGAAGAGAAAAGAAGGAGGAAACTTGCACTTACAGTAAATGCGCTTACGTGCGATTACACAGCAAACTTGCACTTACAGTAAATGTGCTAACGTGCGATTACACAGCAAACTTGCACTTACAGTAAATGCGCTTACGTGGGATTACACAGCAAACTTACACTTACAGTAAATGCGCTTACGTGCGATTACACAGCAAACTTGCACTTACAGTAAATGCGCTTACGTGCTACTAAAGAGGAAGAGAAAAGAAGGAGGAAACTTGCACTTACAGTAAATGCGCTTACGTGCGATTACACAGCAAACTTGCACTTACAGTAAATGTGCTAACGTGCGATTACACAGCAAACTTGCACTTACAGTAAATGCGCTTACGTGGGATTACACAGCAAACTTACACTTACAGTAAATGCGCTTACGTGCGATTACACAGCAAACTTGCACTTACAGTAAATGCCCTTACGTGCGATTACACAGCAAACTAGTGCAGTAACACCGAGTATGTTTAGGTGTAAACTAAACACAGCACACAGCCACAGGCAATCCAACACGTTAGAGCACTGCAGCTATGCACAATCTCCTGCCTGCACAATCTCCTGCCTGACAAATACTAATAGCAGATCTAGCTAAGCTATACAGTGTATAAATATATGTACAACTCCTAAGGATGTATGTATATTCTCTACACACTGTAATAAAGCTAAACTGACTAGCCTGCTCTATCTAGCTAGCTTAAAAGATAATGGCCCAGATTCATAAAGCAATTACGCCTGTCTAACTGGTGTTAGACAGGAGTAATTTCAAATTTCGCGCGCCGTATCACTAGTTTGAATCCTCAAACCATGATACGGCGGCTTTGGGCTTCGATCCGAGAGGCTTACGTCTTCGGCCGCTGGGAGGAGTTCGCGTCGTTTTGATGCGTCGGGATATGCAAATGTGTTTTTACGGCGATCCACGAAGATACGAGCGGTCTTCGCAATCGCTTACGTCTGGTTTTTTTTACGTACTGTTAGACCAGCTTTTTGCTGGTCTAACGGTGCGTAGCCCATGTTAAGTATGGCCGTCGTTCCCGCGTCAAATTGAATTTTTTTTTTTTTTTTTTTACGTAACTCGTTCGGGAATAGAAATGTCCGTAAACGACGCTACTCAAACAACGAATGACGTAACGACGTGATTTCGCGCAATGCACGGTGGGAAATTTGCGAACGGAGCATGCGCAGTTCGATCACCGCGGGAACGCGCCTATTTTAAATCCTTCACGCCCCCTACTCGCGTAGATGGATTGCGACGGGAGAAATACACTACGCCGCCGTCGTTTACTGGACAAAATCTACCTGGATTCCATGTAGAGCCAGGTAAAAAACGGCGGCGTAGTGTATTTCTGATACGCTACGAGAATCAAATTCTCTATGAATCTGGGCCAATCTCTGTCTCTCTGACTGCTCTCTTTAACAAAGCCGGATCACACTACACGAGGCCGCCCGGAAAGGCGGCCTTTTATAGCGTGGGGAGTGTGCTAAAGCCCTGAGCCATAATTGGCCAAAGCACCCAGGCTTTGGCCAATTATGGCTCTTCGTTTTTTGGGCGCCGTGATTGGCCAAGCATGCGGGGTCATAGTGCATGCTTGGCCAATCATCAGCGCGCAACGCCGCAGTGAATTATGGGCTGACGTGCGTCACTCGAATTTGGCGCGAACGACCCGTTTTGTTCGATTTTCGACAAACGATCGAACAGGCAATGTTCGAGTCGAACATACGTTCGTATTGAACGTAAAGCTCATCCCTAATGGCCACTCCAGTACCTTCACCCTTTTCTGCTGTAACTACTGGAGGGTTAACTTGGCCTTGTGCTTAAGGTCATTGTCATGCTGAAAAGTCCAAGAGCATCCCATGCAAAGTTTTTGTGCAGAAGAATGCAAATTGTCTGCTAGTATTTTCTAATAACATTCAGCATTGATCTTGCCATACGTTTTTACAAGATTCTCTATCCCTTTAGAGGTCACACACCCCCAAAACATCAGTGAGCCACCACCATGCTTCACAGCAGGGGTGGTATTCTCTCTTCAAACATAGCGCTTATGGTTTTGATCCTAAAGCTCTATTTTGGTCTCATAACTCCAGATTATATATCAGACAGGAGGCTCATATCTTGCATTATCTTTCTTTTTAATGCCCATAGCAGAAACATTTCCATATTTTTGTAATTTATCATAAACCTTTTTCCCATAAAAATGGTGGAAAAAGAAACTACATTTCCCAGCAGTCCCAGCAATTGTGATAGTCACTCCTCCCGGTGACCTGTATATATAGGACTGCCCTGGTGTACTCCTTCCTCTTTCTTTCTGCTCATGGCTGAGATAAGTACTACTGTGATATTGTTTTATTTTACAGGTTTAGGTGAGGTATTGGCTATCCAATATCTTCACTTCTTTGCGTTCTACATTGCTATTCATCCGCTTTGTATCAGGGACGCGGCGCGGGTCCCAACATTCACGCTGTTCCCCGGCTCTCTATTCTCTTTGTCCCTACGGGCGCCATCTTCTTCGTCTTCTCCCCGTCCTCTTTCCGCCACTTTGCACGTTCACAGCAGGGGAGAGGGCGGGTCTACTAGGAGACGCGCTCCTGTTACCACCTCCTTCAGCTCTTCGACCAATCTCTAGTCTCTCGTCGGATCTCGCGACGCTATGGCCGTATCTGTGTTTCTTCCCTCCTCACCGCATCGCCAGTCTGCTGCCGAGCGGTGAGGAGAGTGGTACTAGTAGATATATACTTTCTGTGAACGGAGCACTCGTTAGTAGAGTGGTCTGCTATATATACAGTGTTTTTTGCTTGGTTCATTAGCGAGAACCCCCCCCCGTGTTATTCATAGCTAATATCTGGATTGTGCTCAACGCCATGTCAGCTCCAGGCTTAACCCCTGAGTCCCCACAATTGCTGACTGTTGCCCAGATACAGGAGCTCATAAGTAGCTCTGTCCAGGCTGCCTTAGCATCAAAATATAACCCCTCCAATACTCAACCTGAGGTGGTTAAGAAAGGCAAGGCACCTTGTAAACGAAAGCATCTAACTGCTTACCTCGACTCCCCGGCAGGGGAAGTAGAATCTATGCATGAGGCAGGACCCTCCATGGCCTGCCACCCCAGCCATCCTATCAGTGAGCGACCCTTGTTACACAAGGAGATTCCCTTAAAGAAATTTAAACCTGTCCATCGGGCTAAACCCGACTCATTTAACGATGATTCAGAGGATGAAGCATCTGAAGGATCACTGATAGTAACATCTAATTATTCTGAATCTGAGCAAGAGGATGCTGGGCTGATGGCTACTGAGAAAGAAGCCAATCCGGAATTGCCATCCGAAACAATTTTGGACTCCCGAGGGGAACCATTCTTTAATCCGGAAAACATATCACACCCCAGATCCGGGGACTGGGCACCCCTGCCACAAGTGTCCCAATATGTGGAACACTGGATGAGAAAGATCTTGGACAGATCTAATAGAAATAAACTGAGGGCCGAATGCCCCAGACCGTTCATTCCTAAAAAAGTGGCATCAACACCTGAAATTGACCCGGTGCTTCTCAAGTATTTGACCAAATCGGGCAAATATACTAAAAAGGGCATAGAACGCTCTTTTAAATCGATCCAAGATCGTATTTTAGATCTTCTAGGTCCCTTAACCAAAATATTGAACTTATCTGAACAGGCAGCCGCCACTGAAGGTTCTGTAGATTTAGTACAGTTGAGGGGTTGGGCACAACGTGCCATCTGCCTGTTGGGCTCAGCCAACACGACCTGCGCTATTGAACGACGCAGGTCGATTTTGATGAGACTCGACCCGCAACTCTCACACTTAGCGGAGTCAGAACCAGGCCCCTCAGCAGAGGGCCTGCTATTCGGAGACGACCTGATGAAAAACATCAATAGGTTCGTAGGTCTGTTCAACAGTTTGGACAAAGCCCAAACATCCCTAAAGAAGTTGGGCTCTATGCCTAAGGTTTTTAACAGGGCCAGCAGAGGGAGAGGCCGATCTGCCGGCCGAGGCAATTACTACAGAGCCTATCCTAGGACACCCGCTCACTCCTACTCACCCGTGCAGCAGCAGTACTCCGTTCCGGTGGCACAACCGGCTCCATTTTTCCCTCCTAGAGGACATCCATGGAGAGGACGCGGTGGCAGAGGTTTCCCCAGATTCCGCCCACCCACCGGTGAGTACATCAATGAATTACCATACTCATATACCGATAGGGGGCAGACTAAGACATTTTACCCACGTCTGGTACACGATTACAGCAGACGCTTGGATACTTGTCCGCAGTAGAGGGTTACAACATAGACTTCATATCTCAACTGGTCATGTCGGTACAACCACACCCCATGCATTTCTCAGACCAAAATGCACATCTCATAGACGGGGAATTACAGGACCTTGTTTCAAAACAAGCGGTGATAGAAGTAGATCCTTTGTCTCCCGGTTTCGTAAGCAACCTTTTCTTAGTGAAGAAGAAAGATGGAGGCTACCGACCGGTAATACATTTAAGAGAACTAAACCAACACGTGACGTACCACCATTTCAAAATGGAGGGAATACATCTATTGAGAGACCTTCTGATCCCGGGAGATTGGCTGGTCAAAATAGATTTAAAGGATGTATATCTCACGATACCGATGCACCCCTCTTCCCAAAGATTTCTAAGATTCCTATGGAGGGCCCGTATGTGTCAGTTTACGTGCCTACCCTTCGGCCTATCATCAGCCCCATGGTGCTTCACCAAAATAATGAAACCAGTAGTGGCTGCACTACGATGCAGAGGAGTGCGCCTGATAATCTATCTGGACGATCTCCTAATTATGGCCCGTTCAAAAACACAGGCTGATCTACACAAATGTTGGACACTGTCACTACTCGAGGAACTGGGTTTCCTCATCAATCACAAAAAGTCTATACTCTCTCCAGCTCAAGAGATGGAGTTTTTAGGCTTCTCGGTGGACACCAGACAAGCGGTCCTGCGATTACCCAAATCCAAACTGGCCCTGATCCGGAAAGAGATCAGAGCGGTCTTGCACAAGGGTCAGATATCATTGAGAGTCATCTCCCGCATAGTCGGACTATTATCAGCCTCCATTCAGGCAATATTCCCAGCTCCGTTGCATTACCGGGCCTTACAACGCCTCAAAACCCTCCACTTGCGACAAGGTCTCCGCTATTCGGACAAAGTCAATCTTTGTTCGGAATCAGAGGAGGAATTGCGGTGGTGGATTCAACATGCTGTCGAATGGAACGGCAAGACAATCTTCAGCTCTCGGCCGGACGTCATCTTAGAATCAGATGTGAGCCAACAGGGCTGGGGAGCTTGTTGTGGCCAAGACACCACGGGAGGAACGTGGTCCGTATACGAATCTTCCCTCCACATCAATGCGCTAGAATTACTGGCGGCATTCTTCACCATCAGGAGTTTCCTCTCTCAGGGGTCCAACATTTGCGTTCTTTTACGCATGCACAATGTGGCGGCGGTGCAATATATCAACCGCCTAGGGGGCACGAGATCCAAAATATTAGCGGACATCGCATCTGAATTCTGGAACTTCTGCCTATCCCGCGACATTATCCCTGTGGCGGAATACATCCCAGGAGTGTCCAACTGTGTGGCAGACTGGAACTCCCGTTACCTGACCGATTCCAGCGACTGGACATTGGATAGGTCGGTTTTCCTAACAATACAAGATCTTTGGGGTCCATTTCACACGGATCTTTTCGCCTCGAGACTCAACCGGCAGTTACTCCGTTTTTACAGCTGTAGGCCGGATCCAGAAGCAGTAGCAGTGGACGCTTTTCTTCAAAAGTGGCCCGAGGGGATACATTATGCGTTTCCCCCTTTCACACTGATCACCAGACTGCTTCTTCACATAGTCAATCAGGGGACGATGGTTGCTCTGATCACTCCTTGGTGGCCGACGCAACCGTGGTTCCCTCGGATTCTGGGGATGTCGATCGACTATCCCAGACTCCTTCCCCAATCAACACAACTGTTGACGAATCCAACCAAGGGTCTTCACCCGTTACTGTTGGAAGGCAAACTACCTCTCCTTGCATGGTTGGTTTTGGGGTGCCGGAATCGGGTACAGACTTATAACAATCGCCTGATAATCTATCTGGACGATCTCCTAATTATGGCCCGTTCAAAAACACAGGCTGATCTACACAAATGTTGGACAGTGTCACTACTCGAGGAACTGGGTTTCCTCATCAATCACAAAAAGTCTATACTCTCTCCAGCTCAAGAGATGGAGTTTTTAGGCTTCTCGGTGGACACCAGACAAGCGGTCCTGCGATTACCCAAATCCAAACTGGCCCTGATCCGGAAAGAGATCAGAGCGGTCTTGCACAAGGGTCAGATATCATTGAGAGTCATCTCCCGCATAGTCGGACTATTATCAGCCTCCATTCAGGCAATATTCCCAGCTCCGTTGCATTACCGGGCCTTACAACGCCTCAAAACCCTCCACTTGCGACAAGGTCTCCGCTATTCGGACAAAGTCAATCTTTGTTCGGAATCAGAGGAGGAATTGCGGTGGTGGATTCAACATGCTGTCGAATGGAACGGCAAGACAATCTTCAGCTCTCGGCCGGACGTCATCTTAGAATCAGATGTGAGCCAACAGGGCTGGGGAGCTTGTTGTGGCCAAGACACCACGGGAGGAACGTGGTCCGTATACGAATCTTCCCTCCACATCAATGCGCTAGAATTACTGGCGGCATTCTTCACCATCAGGAGTTTCCTCTCTCAGGGGTCCAACATTTGCGTTCTTTTACGCATGCACAATGTGGCGGCGGTGCAATATATCAACCGCCTAGGGGGCACGAGATCCAAAATATTAGCGGACATCGCATCTGAATTCTGGAACTTCTGCCTATCCCGCGACATTATCCCTGTGGCGGAATACATCCCAGGAGTGTCCAACTGTGTGGCAGACTGAAACTCCCGTTACCTGACCGATTCCAGCGACTGGACATTGGATAGGTCGGTTTTCCTAACAATACAAGATCTTTGGGGTCCATTTCACACGGATCTTTTCGCCTCGAGACTCAACCGGCAGTTACTCCGTTTTTACAGCTGTAGGCCGGATCCAGAAGCAGTAGCAGTGGACGCTTTTCTTCAAAAGTGGCCCGAGGGGATACATTATGCGTTTCCCCCTTTCACACTGATCACCAGACTGCTTCTTCACATAGTCAATCAGGGGACGATGGTTGCTCTGATCACTCCTTGGTGGCCGACGCAACCGTGGTTCCCTCGGATTCTGGGGATGTCGATCGACTATCCCAGACTCCTTCCCCAATCAACACAACTGTTGACGAATCCAACCAAGGGTCTTCACCCGTTACTGTTGGAAGGCAAACTACCTCTCCTTGCATGGTTGGTTTCGGGGTGCCGGAATCGGGTACAGACTTATAACAATCGGCTAGAGACCTCCTCGCCTTGGCCTGGGCCCCAGGGACTAGATCAGCATACCGATCTGCCTGGGGGTTATGTGTTCGTTGGTGTGATCAACGACAGATTGATCCCATTCAGGCCCCTGTCTCCTCGGGAAAAGCATATAGCTCCCTCAATGTTTACAGATCTGCTATCTCGGCATTCCATTGTCCGGTAGATTCTTTACCTATTGGCAAACATCCACTGGTATGTCATTTACTCCGCGGCGTAAAATATAAGCGTCCTCCACGTCCATGCTACCAGTCGACCTGGGATGTGTCCAAGGTCCTCCAGATGTTTTCCTCTTGGGAAGACAACGATCGACTCTCCTTAAAGATTCTATCCCTGAAACTTACTACGCTATTATGCCTAGTTTCCATAAAGAGAGTCTCAGACGTGAGAGCCCTGGATATTTCCAGGCAACAATTCTCACCAGACGGAGTTAGGTTCTCAGTGGTTCGCAGAACCAAAACAAAATTACACTCAGTTTTTTACCCTTTCTTCCAATCGCACCCTCGATTGTGCGTGGTCCGCTGTCTGCAGACATACGAATCGAGCACAAGACTCTACGTTCTCCGGACTTCTCACAGTTGCTAATCTCATATGTACAACAACACCAGCCGGTGTCTTCAGCCACCTTAGCCAGATGGGTGAGACTGGTGATGGAAATGTCGGGTATAGATGTATCCCTCTTTGGTTCACACTCGACCAGAGGGGCGATGGCCACTAAGGTGGTTACTTCAGGGGGTTCCCTATCGGACCTCTTGTTTGCGGCCGACTGGTCGTCAGAGTCGACCTTTCGTCAATTTTACTTTAGACCAGAGAACCATGTCTCTTTCTCTGTCATTACTCCATAGGTATGGTTACAAAATGCTACTTATGGGAGGTACTAGATATGGGGTATGTAAATGAATCGTGCATTGTATTACATGATGTATATGTATGGCTTTGAACTTGCAAGATATGAGCCTCCTGTCTGATATATAATTCGAGATTTTCCTAACTTGTGATGGAAAATATTAGTTATATGAAGACAGGAGGCGAGTATCTTCCCTCCCGACCCACCCTATCAAGGATATTTGTTCTCTTTTCAGGATACTGAACCTCCATACTGAAATCCTGTGGACGCTGATTTCGAGCCCCCGTTGGGACGAAGTTCCTGTTCTACTCTCCCGGTTGGAGGGCTTAGCAACTGGGTTACCGATACTGAATCTCCATACCGAGCTCCTGGGGACACTGATTTCGAGGTCTCCGTTGGGACGAAATTTTTGTTCTACTCCCGGTTGGAGTTCTTAACAGCATGGTTGCCGTAAGTTTACTACATTATTCCGACATCACAACGGGATTGGCCAGCTGGCCGAAGAGACGTGTTTGGAGTTCTTTCCTAGGTTACCCTGTACCGGCATTCGCTTCAAGAAAGAGGAAGGAGTACACCAGGGCAGTCCTATATATACAGGTCACCGGGAGGAGTGACTATCACAATTGCTGGGACTGCTGGGAAATGTAGTTTCTTTTTCCACAATTTTTATGGGAAAAGGGTTTATGATAAATTACAAAAATATGGAAATGTTTCTGCTATGGGCATTAAAAATAAAGATAATGCAAGATACTCGCCTCCTGTCTTCATATAACTAATATTTTCCGTCACAAGCTAGGAAAATCTCGAATTACAGTGTGCCAGAAGCTGTGAGTTGTGTTAAGGTGTTGTCGTGCATATTGTAACCAGGCTTTTTTGTGGCGATGACGGAGTAAAGGCTTCTTTTGGGCAAATGAATCATGCAGCAAATTTTCTGTTCAAGTATCGTGTTGTACTCCTTGGAACAACCATACCATCATCTTTCAGTGCAGCCTGTTTTTCTCCAAAGGTTACATGTGAGTTTTTTTCTTTTTTTCCAAACAATATTTCTGGCAGTTGTGGATGCAATCTTTTATGGTCTACCTGACCTTGACTTGGTTTTACAAGATCCATGAATTTTCTACTTCCTAAAAAGTGATTAAACAGTAAGGACTGGAATATTCAAGGCTTTTGATATCTTTTAATATTATTATATAAATGTAATGTGATGAAGTTTCATTATGTAAAGAATACCCAATTAGGTGCAAGGAAAAAAAAAAATCTTTGTCTAACCACTTCCATACTGGGCACTTATACACCTTCCTGCCCAGACCAATTTTCAGCTTTCAGCGCTGTTGCACTTTAAATTACAATTGCGCGGTCATGCTACACTGTACCCAAACTACATTTTTATCATTTTGTTCCCACAAATAGAGCTTTCTTTTGATGGTATTTGATCACCTCTGGGATTTTTATTTTCTGCTAAACAAATAAAAAAAATGACCGAAAATTTTGGAAAAAAAAACTTTTTTTTTTTCAGTTTCAGTTACAAAACATTGTAAATAAGTACACAGGGAAAAGGGGGGTGTTCCGGCGCTCATAGTGACTGGAAGCCTGGGCAGCGACAGTGGTACTGGTAGCTAAAAACTGTACCTATAAAAGTGGGTCTCACAAATGAATATATTATGAGGAGGCAGCCTTCCTGTAGAGGGTGTCCATGACCTCTGAATACTTGGAAGAAAAAAGAGGGGGGGTGGAGGCACCAACTCAAATAATAAAAAGTAACCTTAAAAACAGCAGTCTACTTAAAATGTAAGTATAGATGTGTACTCACAGGTTCGCTGAGTAGTAGTCCATCTGGGTTTTTTTTTGCTGATAGGTGTGTGCCTTTCCACCGACTCCAGTGATGTCTGCACGGCTTCAGTGTGGATGGGCCCAGGAAGCTCCTTGCTGGCCAGCGTGGAACGCAGATTCGGAACAAGCGGTGACGTCACAGGGCAAGGTGGGGATAGAAGGCATCCGATGAAAGGAAGTGTCAGGCTACGCGCTCGGGGCTCACAGCTCCTTCTACTGGCCTGTCTGCTCTCAAGAGGAGAGCCACTAAATACTGGAAACTCAAAACAGGAAGTGGGCGGCGTGCGGCTGTGGAACCATAACAGCCAGCATGCTCACACTGCTGGGGCAAACCAGTGTGATAAAAATAAAAATAATTTAATAGGGAAATGATTAAAAACTGTTAAAAAATGTATATAAAACACAAAAACATATATACACAACAATTGTGCTTAAAGGTAAAAAAGAAAAAAATGAAAAAAATGAATGGGGTAGGGGGATGGTGTGGGGTCACAATAAGGAATGTGTTTCAATCTCCTCATTGAGTCCCCCCGGAGAAAGGGTATTTAATGAATATATCCAATAGGTCTCCTGTTGGCATAGGCGTTTAAAGCGTTCTGCAACAGGGAGGTCTCTAGAGATGGCTTCAATGACCCACACCTTAAGGCCTATAGTTGATTTTTTATGTACCTTCAAAAAATGAAGGGGAACACTATGTTTGTCATGTCCCTTAGTAATAAAACGCCTATGTTCGCCAAAACATTGACGTAGGGTACGTATTGTCCTTCCAACATAAAAGAGGCCACATGGGCAAGTGAGGCAATATACAACATACTCACTTGAGCAGTTGTAGAATTCTTTAATGGTGTACACTTTACCCTTGATGGTAAAGTTTTTTTGGCCATGCTTAACGAATAGACAGGTGAGACATGGTTTTTTCTTGCACTAGTACATACCCACAAGTGGGATTAGAGGGATGGATGGAACAGAGGAAGTGGGAACATTGCAGATTTTACTGCGTGCTATTTTGCTCTTAATGTTTTTTGTTTTACGGTAGGAAACTTTGGGAACCTGGGAAAGGGACGGACCCAAAAAGGGATCACTGAGCAAAATTGGCCAATGTTTGGCTAGGATATTCTCCATTTTCTTAAAACAATCATGAAATTGGGTGGTAAATCGTGTGGGTTGAGGATAATTGAAAATTCTGGGTTTAGGGGGTGGTTTTGAGGCCTGTTGGATAAAGGCTTTTTGAACCAAAGAAGATGGATACCCCTTCTCATGAAATTTTGTGAGGAGGAGTTTACCTTGTGTATGGTAATCCTCATCTTTTGTGCAATTGTGTCGAATCCTATGAAACTGACTTTTGGGAATGTTACGAATCCAGCTTGGGTGATGGCAACTTTGATAGTGTATATAGGAGTTCCCGGCAGTGGGTTTAACGAAATTTGTAGCATGAATTTCAGACTCATTGTGAAAGAGCTCCAAGTCTAGGAACACTAATTTGTCAGGGTCTTTAACATGAGTAAACGAGAGCTCCAAGGAGTTGTGATTACAATAATTGACGAATGATTCTATGGTCTCCACAGTGCCATCCCAGATGATAACGATGTCGTCGATATATCGACCGAAATAGATGATATGGGCCGCGAAGGGGTTGTTGTGTAAAATGTATTGTAGTTCCCAGTAGCCCATGGTCAAATTGGCATAGTTTGGGGCAAAATTAGCTCCCATAGCTGTGCCTCGGGACTGTAAATAAAAAGTATGGTCAAACTCAAAGTAATTGTGTTCCAAGCAAAATCGTGTGGCTTCCGTAATAAAATGTGCTTGTCTGGGATTGATGAGGGGGTCTTCCGAGAGGAAATGTTCTACTGCTCTTAGGCCTATTGTGTGGGGAATGGAGGTGTACAGAGAAGTAACATCAAGAGAAACCCACTGATAAGTGGGGTGCCAGGTGTAAAAGGAGAGCATGTCCAATAAATGGGTACTATCTCTGATGTAGGAGGGGAGGTTTTGTGCAAGGGGTTGAAGGAACCTATCAATATACATAGAGAAGCCACTGGTGATACTGTCCATGGCGGCTACTATCGGACAACCTGGGGGTTTGAAAAGATCTTTATGTATCTTAGGTAACTGGTAAAAATAGGTTTTTTTTTCGGAAGCCCTTGACCAAAAAGGAAAATTCGGCGTTGGAAATAATATCATCTTTCAGGGCTTTGTTAGCTAGGATGGTAGCTTTTTTGGTGAATTCAGGTAATGGGTCATGGTTAAGTCTAGAATAAGTATCAGTGTCAGATAATAATCTAAGGGATTCTGCTATATAATCACAGTGGTCTTGCACCACAATGCCACCTCCCTTGTCCGCTGCCTTTATAATAATGTTGTGATTATTAATAAGTTCATCAAGGGCTTTTTGTTCTGCTCTTGTGAGGTTTGATTTTTTATTTTTATTTTTATTTGGGGCTGATTTGCACATATCAATAAGGTCAGTGTACATGACCGTTCTGTACATGACCCTTCCGTTCTGAGCTGCACCCTGTGCTTGTTGCTGTACACTTTGTACAAAAACTTCACCCCCTGTGATTTTTATGTAAACATCCTTTTATACACAACGATGGAGCTTATTTTAAGGATTGAAAAGGTGAAATTTAACAACCTAGATGAATTTTTTTCTTTTTTTCCCATTCAATTTTTTAATCCCACTTCCCCCTATCCAGGACATCAGGGGAAGTCCCTGTGTAAAAAGTTTCTAAAACTAGAAGATTTAATTTCCTCTGCCAACCAACATTGGTGGGATGGCTTCTTTTTGGAGCAATATCTTTCTCACAAAATTACACCCAGAGGCTTACGAGTTCTTAAACAATGCTCATTTTTAGATCCAGACTTGTCCAAGGAATGGACATATATATCCGAATTCTGCACTGAGAAATGGATTAAGGTCATCATCTAACAAAGGAAGAGAAAATATGAAACCATAGTGGTGGAGATTAGAGAGCAGTGTGTTGACATTTCCCGTAGTATCACGCAGCTCCCCACCACCTGGCTTAGGAGCCTAAAAAGAAATACCATCAGGCAAGAAAATGATTTAATCACCAACAAACTGGGAAAATTCAGAAGGGACATTGGTGATTATACCAGTAATAAAGTTTTCTGTTGGAAAAAGACATTTAATGAAGCCCCACATTTGGGACCAGTAACTAAGCCCCTCCTAGAAACATTCCCCCGACACTCCCCCTTTCCTACTAGACCCATTACCCATCCCCATGTCACCATGCCCAAATTTCATTCATCTATCCCCCAATTTAGACGAGTGACCAATAATAATAAAAATACTACCACACCGAAAGTCTCCAAGTCCACTAATAAAACCAAAACACGTTCAGCATTCCACAGTGCCCACCCAGATAATGATCTTGCGTCAGAAACTCCTGCAATATTACACCCCACAGATACACCCATTCCTAATGCATCTTGTTCCAATGCTCTCCCCATGAGGGCAACATCTGGCACCCAGCCAACACAAGTTGGTCCATCCACTATGTCATCCCACAGCAACCCAAACATCATCTCAGATGATTTTTTAGTGCCAACCCCCCCATCCTGCAGTATAAAAAGAAAACACGCAGGAGAGGAAGAAGAGGGGGTAGAGGAATACCTAAAAGGAAAAATGCGGAAAGTATAAAGATTTTCAATTTATCCACACACATACTATCCTCTGATGAGATTTCATTGCTGGGAAAGGGCTTAACCTTTGCACCCACCATTCACCCAAATCCTCTCCTAATTCCCCATGCCCAAACGATATTGTAGCACCCACTTACTGTGACACTTCCAGGGCAGCCATTGACTCATCCGTCATTGTTGATCCGGATGAGTCATATGCCGATAATCCCTTTGTCGACATGGAGTTATTCACTCAACACTGTCAAACTTCTCCGCCCATTCAGCATAGTAAATTCAAACCTGAATCTATTTTCAACCCAGTACACAAAAAGGGTCCTTATTTACAAACATTTTATCAAGTCATGTACACTGACCTTATTGATATGTGCAAATCAGCCCCAAATAAAAATAAAATTAAAAAAATCAAACCTCACCAGAGCAGAACAAAAAGCCCTTGATGAACTTACTAATAATCACAACATTATTATAAAGGCAGCGGACAAGGGAGGTGGCATTGTGGTGCAAGACCACTGTGATTATATAGCAGAATCCCTTAGATTATTATCTGACACTGATACTTATTCTAGACTTAACCATGACCCATTACCTGAATTCACCAAAAAAGCTACCATCCTAGCTAACAAAGCCCTGAAAGATGATATTATTTCCAAAGCCGAATTTTCCTTTTTGGTCAAGGGCTTCCGAAAAAAACCCTATTTTTACCAGTTACCTAAGATACATAAAGATCTTTTCAAACCCCCAGGTCGTCCGATAGTAGCCGCCATGGACAGTATCACCAGTGGCTTCTCTATGTATATTGATAGGTTCCTTCAACCCCTTGCACAAAACCTCCCCTCCTACATCAGATATGGTACCCATTTATCCTTTTACACCTGGCACCCCACTTATCAGTGGGTTTCTCTTGATGTTACTTCTCTGTACACCTCCATTCCCCACACAATAGGCCGAAGAGCAGTAGAACATTTCCTCTCGGAAGACCCCCTCATCAATCCCAGACAAGCACATTTTATTTTGGAAGCCACACGATTTTGCTTGGAACAAAATTACTTTGAGTTAGACCATACTTTTTATTTACAGTCCCGAGGCACAGCTATGGGAGCTAATTTTGCCCCGAGCTATGCCAATTTGACCATGGGCTACTGGGAACTACAATACATTTTACACAACAACCCCTTCGCAGCCCATATCATCTATTTCGGTCGATATATCGACGACATCGTTATCATCTGGGATGGCACTGTGGAGACCATAGAATCATTCGTCAATTATTGTAATCACAACTACTTGGAGCTCTCGTTTACTCATGTTAAAGACCCTGACAAATTAGTGTTACTAGACTTGGAGCTCTTTCACAATAAGTCTGAAATTCATGCTACAAATTTCATTAAACCCACTGCCGGGAACTCCTATATACACTATCAAAGTTGCCATCACCCAAGCTGGATTCGTAACATTCCCAAAAGTCAGTTTCATAGGATTCGACACAATTGCACAAAAGATGAGGATTACCATACACAAGGTAAACTCCTCCTCACAAAATTTCATGAGAAGGGGTATCCTTCTTCTTTGGTTCAAAAAGCCTTTATCCAACAGGCCTCAAAACCACCCCCTAAACCCAGAATTTTCAATGATCCTCAACCCACACGATTTACCACCCAATTTCATGATTGTTTTAAGAAATTGGAGAATATCCTAGCCAAACATTGGCCAATTTTGCTCAGTGATCCCTTTTTGGGTCCGTCCCTTTCCCAGGTTCCCAAAGTTTCCTACCGTAAAACCAAAAACATTAAGAGCAAAATAGCACGCAGTAAAATCTGCAATGTTCCCACTTCCTCTGTTCCATCCATCCCTCTAATCCCACTTGTGGGTATGTACCAGTGCAAGAAAAAACCATGTCTCACCTGTCCATTCGTTGAGCATGGCCAAAAAAACTTTACCATCAAGGGTAAAGTGTACACCATTAAAGAATTCTACAACTGCTCAAGTGAGTATGTTGTATATTGCCTCACTTGCCCATGTGGCCTCTTTTATGTTGGAAGGACAATACGTACCCTACGTCAACGTTTTGGCGAACATAGGCGTTTTTTTACTAAGGGACATGACAAACATAGTGTTCCCCTTCATTTTTTGAAGGTACATAAAAAATCAACTATAGGCCTTAACCACTTGTCATCTGCCCACCGTCAAATGACGGCGGGCAGACGACTCCATTATCCTGACATCACGTCATATGACGTGATGTCCCTTTAAAGCCGCGGGCGCGCGCGCGTCGCCGGAGGCGCGTGCGCGCACCCGCCGCTCTGCGGGGATCCCGTGCGAGTGCCCGGCGGCAACGATCGCCGCCGGGCACTCGCGATTGCTCAGTAACTGAGCGGGGACGTGGAGCTCTGTATGTAAACACAGAGCTGCACGTCCCTGTCAGGGAGAGAGGAGATCGATTGTGTCCCTTGTACATAGGGACACAATCGGTCACCTCCCCCAGTCACCCCCCCTCCCCCCACAGTTAGAACACTCATAGGACACACATTTAACCCCTTCCTCGCCCCCTAGTGGTTAACCCCTTCACTGCCAGTCACATTTATACAGTAATCAATGCATATTTATAGCATTGTTCACTGTATAAATGTAAATGGTCCCAAAAATGTCAGAAAAGTGTCCGAAATGTCCGCCATAACGTCGCAGTCCCAATAAAAAAATCGCAGATCGCCGCCATTAATAGTAAAAAAAAAAAAAAAAAATGCCATAAACTATCCCCTATTTTGTAAACGCTATAAATTTTGCGCAAACCAATCGATAAACGCTTATTGCATTTTTTTTTTTTTTTACCAAAAATATGTAGAAGAATACGTATCGGCCTAAACGGAGGGAAAAAATATTTTTTTTATATATTTTTTGGGTTATTTATTATAGCAAAAAGGAAAAAATATTGCATATTGTGACCCCACACCATCCCCCTCCCCCATTCATTTTTTTCATTTTTTTCTTTTTTACCTTTAAGCACAATTGTTGTGTATATATGTTTTTGTGTTTTATATACATTTTTTAACAGTTTTTAATCATTCCCCTATTAAATTATTTTTATTTTTGTCACACTGGTTTGCCCCAGCAGTGTGAGCATGCTGGCTGTTATGGTTCCACAGCCGCACGCCGCCCACTTCCTGTTTTGAGTTTCCAGTATTTAGTGGCTCTCCTCCTGAGAGCAGACAGGCCAGTAGAAGGAGCTGTGAGCCCCGAGCGCGTAGCCTGACACTTCCTTTCATCGGATGCCTTCTATCCCCACCGTGCCCTGTGACGTCACCGCTTGTTCCGGATCTGCGTTCCACGCTGGCCAGCAAGGAGCTTCCTGGGCCCATGGAAAGGCACACACCTATCAGCAAAAAAAAAACCCCGATGGACTACTACTCAGCGAACCTGTGAGTAGACATCTATACTCACATTTTAAGTAGACTGCAGTTTTTAAGGTTACTTTTTATTATTTGAGTTGGCGCCTCCACCCCCCCTCTTTTTTCTTCATTGTAAATAAGTAAGTTTTCTCCTTCACTGATGGGCACTGATGGTACTGCACTGAAAGGCACTGATGGGCACCGGTGAGGTGGCACCAATAAGGTGGCACTGATGAGGTGGCATTGATGGGCACTAATATGCGACACTGATGGGCACTGATAGGTTGCACTGATAGGCGGCATGGATGGGCACTGATAGGCGGCATGGATGGGCACTGATAGGCTGCATGGATGGGCACTGTTAGGTGGCATGGATGGGCACTGATAGGTGGTACGGATGGACATAGATGGGCACTTATAGGTGGCACTAATGTACTGCAATGTGTTGTACTAATGGATGCCAATCAGTGCCAAACAATAATGCCTGCCAATCAGTGATTCCCTTTGTGGGCACTGATTGGCATCCATTGTGGGCACTGATTGGCATCCATTATTAATTTCTGATTTTCATCCCTGGTGGTCTAGGGTGGCATACATGAGGTGGACATCCCTGGTGGTCTAGTGGCATCCCTGGTGGTCCAGTGTGGGCATCCTCGGGGGGGCTGCGCTGATAATTTATCAGCGCAATACCCCCCTGCCTGTCAGAGGAGCAGCCGATCGGCTCTCCTCTACTCGCATCTAACAGACGCGAGTGAGAAAAAGCCGATTACCGGCTTTTCCTGTTTACATCGTGATCAGCCATGATTGGACACGGCTGATCATGTGGTAAAGAGTCTCCGTCAGAGATTTTTTACCTAGATCGGTGTTGCGGGTTGTCAGACTGACACCCTGCTAAAACGATCACTGCGATGCACACCCCCGGGGGCGTGCATCGGCTCAAAGTCCCAAAGACGCCATATGACGTCCAGTCAGGATATTGAAACCACTTTTTCACCGTCATTTTGCTATATGGCGGGCAGCAAGTGGTTAAACATGATTGGATTTTGGAAATCAGCAGAGCCTTACCACATTTACTAAGCTCTGGGGAACTACCACTATTAAATACATGTTTGGATTCCCAGCCTGGTTATAAAACAGTTGAGGGCCAAATATGGTTATTAACATCAACCAGGATCCCCCAGTGCTGCTGTTTAAATTTTGGCAGCTTTGGGGAAACAGTTTTATGTGGTAAGTATTTGTGGATCATCAGGGTGTTGTTCATCATAATTTTTTAACAGTGTGGATGTTTTATTTACTATTTTTTGTGAACGAGTAGAATGTACACTACACAGGAGGGCTAGGTATCTGTGGTCCCACTTATTATAAAGGGGGCTTCCAGATTCAAATTAATTCCCGCAGCAGCAGGGTTGCCAACTTTCAGTTTGAAATTTGAGAAGAGTTTATAAAATCCATAATTTTTGCATCTGTCTAATAAGCATCCTTTACCTGCAGACATTCCTCTTTTCACTTCCTCATTGTTCGTTTTTGCTCAGAAGTTGCTCTATTTCTTCTTTGTTCTATTCACTTCCTGCTTGTCTGATTGTTACTCACCACCGTGAAGGGAGGCTTTACTGCGGTGGTCAGTGACGTGCTCGCCCCCTCCTGGGAACTACATCTGTGCAGCAGGACGCTCTCTACGTGTTTGAGACTTCAAGGAGGTGTGAATTACTGGGCATGCCGCAATGCATACTGCGAAATGTAGTTCTTACATGAACGAGCGCTGCAAACCAGGAACTGAATAAGATAACAGAAACTAGAATGCTGGAGGTGATATAGATGTAGGAATTTAATAGGTATTTACTTGTTTTTTAACAGAATCATTTCACTATTCTGTCTGTCTACCCTGCAGAGATTAATTTTAGGTAATATTTTTTTTCCTTTACAACTCCTTTAAGGACATGTAGTTGGCATGTCAGTAACAGACACTCATGGACAGATGCAAAAATTATGGAGTTTACAAACTGTTCTTAAATTTACTGAATGTTGGCAACCCTGCCCTGCAGACCCCCACATCCACTGCTCCAGGAATATGGAGATAAGAAAACAACAAAAAAGTCTGCCGCCAGAAGACGGGAATATATGTCAGACAATAGGAGAGACACTAAGGCCACGTACACATGATCAAATCTATCTGCTGGAAACGGTCGGCCCGACCATCCCAGCAGACAGATTCGACCGTGTGTATGGGCGAGCCGACGGATTTGGCCACCCGACAGATTTCAAAGCATGCTGCTGGTTAGTACGCCAACCAGCAGACATGTCTTCTCGCACACGCGCCGAATGGTTTCGACGCATGCACGGAAGTGTTTTACTTCCTGGTGCGGTGACGTGGCGGCGTCAACGTCACCACCACGTCACCGCGCCGTCTGCCAGACAGCAGACAGGCCCGACCGATTTGAACAAATCTGTCTGCTCGTGTGTACGAGGCCTAAAAGTCCTACATGAACCCAATATGCAGCTGTATGGGAGGTCACATCAGTAAGGACATGAAACAACTATATGCAAACAAAGACAACCATAAAAAGTGCTATGATTGGGAACAAGTCTTATGCGGGCAGAGTTTGAAAGGCAACAATCAATAAATAATCTAGAAAATGTCAGTTTATTGTTGCCATAAATATGTAAAAACAATACAGTCCTCCGTAGCATGGATGGTAAAAAACAAACAACACTTAGCTTGCTAGACAATGCGATAGTAATACCTTTTTACGGTGTGCAGCATGCCGAATAGCAAGAAGGTATGCTGCAGTGGATAGAAACCTCATAGGACCTCTGTCTTGTACCCGGGTCATCTGCGGGTACATGACAGAGGTCCTATGAGGTTTCTATCCACTGCAGCATACCTTCTTGCTACCTACCTAGAGCTCTGTTGCCCTACCTCTGTACAGGCTTTCAGTTTCAGAACTGTAAGCAGTGTGAATGAACTATGAGCGTGCTGATCAGTGCACTTATAGTTCATTTAAACGACTAGTCCATCAGCCCTGGTGGCAGACATTACTTGCAATTTCTTTATTCACAGATTCCTGTGAATAAACAATGTAGCTTAGTAGGCAGAGCCTCACATAGCTGCATCATTCTCAAAATTTGACAGTGAGTGCAGGAAGAATAATCGCACCCCGAGGGTGAGGGGAAACATAGAACATGTTATACCCTAAATACATAAATATATGTTCTAAAATCTAAATGGTGAACTTAGCCTTTAACCCCTTCCTTACCTGGCCATAGGGGAATGACGTTATGGTCATCCCCTCGCCGATGAGACTGGACGTTGCACAACGTACTGTCTTAACGGCGTTCTAGGGCGCGCGCGTGCGCCCGCATCACCACTCGCGATCCCGCGCGCGTGCCCGACGGCTGCGATTGCCGCCGGGCACCCGCAATTTCCGGCAATCACGTCAGGAGTGTGGATCTGTGTGTGTAAACACACAGATCCACCTCCTGTCAGCGGTGAGGAGATCGATGTGTGTTCCCAGTACAGAGGAACACACATCGATCTCCTCCCCCTGTGAGTCCCCCTCCCCCTACAGTTAAAACATACTTTAGGACACATTTTAACCCCTTCAGCGCCCCCTAGTGTTAACCCCTTCCCTGCCAGTCACATTTACACAGTAATCAGTGCAGTTTTATAGCAATAATCGCTGTGTAAATGTGATTAGTCCCAAAAACGTGTCAAAAGTGTCCTATATGTCCGCTGTAATGTCACGGTCACAAAAAAAAACGCAGATCGCCACCATTACTAGTAAAAAAAAAAAAAAAAAAATGCCATAAATCTATCACCTATTTTATAGACGCTATAACTTTTGCGCAAACCTATCAATATACGATTATTGCGGTTATTTTTTACCAAAAATACGTATATCGGTCTAAACTGAGGGGAAAAAAAGTTTTTTTTAAAAAAATATTGTGATATGTATTTTAAAAAAAGGAAAAAATAGTGTTTTTTTTTTAAATTGTCGCTCTTCTTTTGTTTATAGCGCAAAAAATAAAAACCGCAGAGATGATCAAATACCACTAAAATAAATCTCTATTTGTGTGGGGAAAAAAACATAACGATTTTTTTGGGTACAGTGTTGCCTGACCGCGCAATTGTCATTCAGTCAGTCAGTCAGCCAGTGGGAGAGTAGGACGCTCCGGCCTTCCGCTCGAGTCTGCTCTCGCCAGGGACCAGATAGACCAGACAGTGATTCTGACAGGCTGCTAGGTAGGCTCTCCACAGCTCCGTGTCTTTCCAGAGACTCACCATCCAGCTCCCCTCGGCTTTACCTGACCCCCCTGGTTCCTTTTTCTCATCCCACAACCAGCAGGTAAGCCACCCACTGTGGATACAGGCGGCCGTCCTTTTCAGGATAGCCGCTGCTACCCACCCCATGCCTCGGCTCTCCCCTTGCCATAACTCTCCATAAACGCCTTTCCTGTACCCCCACACTATCTCCCCCACTCTAGCAACCTATCCGCCACCCATCCGCCACCCATCCGGTGCCAGTTGCACCTTTTCGGGTGGTTTTCGGGTGTTTTTCACCCCTCCGCGCCGGCCTGGAAGCAATCGCGGCAGCCGTGACTAGGAAAGGCCGCGGCTTCAATTGCGGCCTAGTGGCGCGCCGCACCTCGCCATCCCAAGCTCTCCCAAACTCCTGAAACGGCCCAGATACCCCCCCATAGCCCTAGAAAGTAGCTCCTACCCCCACTTGATCCGTCCTGGCCCCTACAGCAGCACCGATCCACCCAATCTGGGAGTTCACCAACTTGAACTTTGCTGCTGGTTCAGCGGCCATCCCTACTACACCCAGCCCCAGCCCCCCCCCCCCCTGGTGGACACTGTAATACTTGATCCAGGGTTCGTCCGATTGCCTCTCGAGGGGTCAGGAAGGAATTTTTTCCCTACCACTGCATATTGGCATAGCATGATCAGGGTTTTTTGCCTTCTTCTGGATCAAGTCAGGATAGAGGATTCGGCTAATCCTTGACTATCCTCCCATCACCCCCCCCCCCTCGGTGTTTGGCAACCATGATAAATCTGCAATACTCAGCAGAGACCATCTGGGGTCTGAGGCGATTTGCCGCAATACTACCAGCCATCACCAAAAAAGCCCTGCAAGCTGAGCGTCTCTTTAGAACCGATCGACGATCGACTATCAAGAGTCGCAGCCGTTTGCCACAACCGAAGCAAATATCATGTGCTTTGATTAACACTAGATCGGCAGTAAAACACCGACTAGAAATCCATGACTTCATCCTGCAATACGATTTAGACTGTCTCTTTATTACAGAGAGCTGGCTCACAGCCGACTGTAACACCATTCTAGGAGAATTGGTGCCAGAAAATTATCGTATTATTACGGAAAACAGAATAGGGCAAAGAGGAGGAGGACTGGCGGTGATCCATAAGATTCATCTGGTGATCACAAAACCAGTCTTTCAAAACCCTCTTCCATTCATGGAAACCCTTACTCTACAATTGCAAGCAAACTCCCAGGAGACCGTCCGGATTCTACTCTGCTATAGGCCACCCGGCCCAAAGTCGCAGCTTCTCCCATTATTGACGGACTTTATCTCCACCTATACCCTTAACAGCAAACACCTTTTGCTGCTCGGGGATTTCAACCTCTGGGCCAATTCCCCACAAGACCCCGTTGCTGACACCTGTATCGACCACCTGGAAGGATTAGGGCTTCAGCAACTAGTATGTGGGCCCACACATGCTTCAGGTCACACACTTGATCTCATTTTCAGACAAAATCTGGAAATAAAAATCTTGGAAAATGAACCGTTGCCATGGTCAGATCACCATGCCATCAAATTCATTCTTTCCAACTTCCCCCCCTTAACAAAAACATCAAATCCAGTGACTACACACTGGACTAGATGCCAGAAGAAGCTCCACTCGGAATTCTTCAAAACTGCATTAAGGAAAAAAATAAAAACAAGCCAGCCACACCAAACGGCTGAAGAAACATTGGAATCCATAAACACAGCCCTATTACAGTCAGCTGACTTAATAGCGCCGAAACGTAAAACCAACATCCGGAAAACAAACTCCAGCTGGTTCAACAACCAACTGGCGTTACTGAAGCAAGAACGCAGAAGGGCAGAAGCTGCCTGGAAGAGAAGCCCATCAGATGAGAACCTTTCTATCTACAAGGCAATAACTAAGAAATATCACAAAGAAACCTTCAAAGCCAAGAAAAATTATTTTTCTGAGGCTATCAATAGCGCCCTCAACCGCCCCCGCGAACTCTTCAAGCTGGTCACTCAGACCATGAATCCAGGCTGTCTTGAAGCCCCCAATTCGGACACACAAGAATTTTGCAATGAATTATCGGATTACTTCATTAATAAAATCGAGGGAATCCGGCAAAGCATTCAGCAAAACAATTCCCCCCGTAGCCCCCCCGGTAATAATTTACACAACACCTGTAGTAATTCACCCCAACCAGGTAAGTTCACGCTGGAACCTATCACTATCCAAGCCACAAAACATATCATCGGTACTCTGCGTAACAGCACTGCGCCGAATGATATCATCCCCACTAAACTGCTGAAGGAATGTGCTGACATCCTGGCACCTCCTATCACGCAGCTTATTAACCAATCTTTCATGGAGGGCATAGTGCCCTCACAGTTGAAGGAGGGTATAATTAGACCCATCCTGAAGAAATCTACCCTGGACCCCAAGGATCCACTCCACCGCCGCCCCATAACAAGCTTAAACACTTTCTCCAAGATTATGGAGAAAGCAGTGGTGAAACAGCTGCAACAGCATCTAGATACCCACAAACTACTCGACCCATTTCAATCAGGTTTCCGACCCGGACACGGGACGGAAACAGCATTGCTCAAGATATGGGACGACGCCCTCAGGGCCGCAGACGAAGGAGAATCTTGTCTTCTGGTTCTGTTAGACCTGAGCGCAGCCTTCGACACAGTAGACCACAAGCTTTTATTGACCCGGCTAGCTGAAGTAGCCAGAGTCGCAGAAGGCGATTTATCTTGGTTCTCCTCTTTTTTGGAAAACAGATCGCAAATAGTGAAGTTAGGACCTTTCTTTTCTGAAAAACGCACGGTATCATGCGGAGTCCCTCAAGGATCCCCTCTGTCACCGGTGTTGTTTAACATCTATCTTCGTCCACTATTTGAGATCATCAGCAGTCAAAAACTGCTCTATCACTCATATGCAGACGACACGCAACTGTATTTCCGCATTTGCAATAAAAAGGATCACCACCTCAATCTAGAGACATGTCTCTCTTTGATAGAGGACTGGATGACAAAGAGTTATCTAAAACTCAACGGAGCGAAAACAGAACTCCTTCTGTTTCACGCCAAACGTAAGAATCAACCTGCAACAACTTGGACACCCCCGCCCATTCTGGGCAAAATCATCACCCCTAGCGCCAAAGTCAAAAGCCTCGGGGTCTTTTTCGACTCCTACATGACAATGGACGCACAAATAGGGTCAGTAGTCAGCGGATCTCACCATCTGCTGCGTCTACTACGTAGGCTTATTCCTTTTATTCCCAAAGATGACATTGCGGTCGTGGTGGGAACAATTGTAAACTCAAGATTAGACTATGCAAATGCCCTTTACCTTGGACTCCCAAGGTACCAAATCGCTCGTCTACAAGTCGTTCAAAATACGGCCGCCAGACTTGTGACTGGGAAAAAACCTTGGGAGTCCATCTCACCTTCACTGAGAGTCCTTCACTGGTTACCAGTAAAAGACAGAATTACTTTTAAAGCACTCTGTCTAACGCATAGATGTATCCATGGGAATGCTCCCCATTATCTATGCGAAAAAATAAAAGCCCATAACCCCAATCGCGTCTTGCGATCCACTAATCAAAATCTCCTGCAGATACCGAAAGCCGGATACAAATCCAAAGGAGATAGAAGATTTGCGGTCCAAGGTCCCAGACTATGGAACACCTTGCCAACCAGTATTCGGTTGGAGGAGAACTACTTAGCATTCAGGAGAAAGATCAAGACTCATCTCTTTTGATATCAAAAGAGACAGGAACAACAAGCGCCCAGAGGCGATTCAGTTCGCATGTGCCGCGCTATACAAGTTTTCATTCATTCATTCATTCAACAGCGCTGAAAACTAAAAATTGGTCTGGGCAGGAAGGGGGTGAAAATGCCCATGCAAATTAAACCAAAAAAAAGCATAATCCTTACCAGACCCTTATGCAGGATACAATAACTATGTACTAAATTAGCTGAAAATCTGAATACCACCAAAAGAAAGCTCTATTTGTGGGGAAAAAAAGAATGCCAATTTTGTTTGTGAGCCACGTTGCACGACAGCGCAATTGTCAGTTAAAGCGACGCAGTGCCGAATCGCAAAAAGGGGCAAGGTCCTTAACCTGCATAATGGTCTGGGTTTTAAGTGGTTAATTCTTATTCTTTATAACAACTGCCTCATCTCTGGTATATGGGGTTGTGATTTTTAAATGCCTTTGTGTTGACATTACAGTATATTAAACTTTGTAGGCAATGCAGTGTGCTACTTCTGTCCTGTCTATAACTTTAACCGTTCGGTTCCGGTCTATTACTTCTAGATATAAGTAATGTGTCATAGCAAAAATTACCGTATACACTTGGGTATAAGCCGAGGCACCTAATTTTACCACAAAAAATGGGAAAATGTATTGACTCGAGTATAAGCCTATGGCCTCGTACACACGATCGGACATATCCGATGAAAACGGTCCGCGGACCATTTCCATCGGATATGTCCGATCGGGAGTTTGATCCGATGGCGTGTACACACCATCGGATCAAATTCCCCGCCGCCGGACGGCGCGGTGACGCGGCGGTGACGTTGACGCCGCCACGTCACCGCACCAGGAAGTTAAACACTTCCGCGCATGCGCCGAATCCATTCGGCTGCGGCGCGGCGGCGGTGGGGGACGACATGTCTGCTGGTAAGTGTACTAACCAGCAGACATGTCGGGCGGACAGATTCCACCGGATGGATTTCAAAGCATGCTTTGAAATCTGTCGGGTGGAGAAATCTGTCCGCTAGCCCATACACACGAGCGGAGATGTCTGCTGAAACGGTCCATCGGACCGTTTTCAGCGGACATATCCCCTCGTGTGTACGAGGCCTAAGGTGTTCATCTGCATGCCTCATTGTGCCTCACTTTGTCTCACTGTGTCCATGCCCCACTGTGTCCATGCACCACTGTGTCCATGCCTCACTGTTAGTGTTGAGCAGAATACGCCATATTCGCAATATTTCGCGAATATATTGGAGAATATTCGAGAAATATTCGGAAATATCGAATATTCGTGATATTTCATCCAAAATAAAATTGCGAAATTTCGCTAACGCCAAATTTCGCAAATGCGAAATCATTGCGAAATTCTCGACCGTGCATGCGCATGCGCGCGGACAACACGCGGTCGCAAAAACGGCGATCATTTCCTGGATCCTTGACAGTCTATATTCGGATTGCTATTTAGTGCTGCCCTGCGAATCTACTGCTGCCCTGCGAAGCGAAGATGGTGGGGAGTAACTTTTCATCCAGTGAGGAAAAACTGCTGATTACTGTAAGTAATTTCACCACTTGTTATTTCATTATCTTTAACTGCATTTTAGACTAGTTAAAAAGTTAGGATGCAAGATCAGATATTAGTATTTCTCAAGCAGTGTGTCTCCAGCGGTTGCAAAACTACAACTCCCAGCATGCCCAGGGTTGCCACCTTTTGTTCATTTCAAACCCGAACACTTCAGCGTCGCACAGCAATTTTTTGTCTTAGTTTGCATAGATGTCGCTATTAAATACCATTTCTAATCATATGAAATTAATGACAAAAGTTCCTCTTTACATCAGAGTCCACAGACTTCCCTTTTTACATCAGGATCCACAGAGTTCCCCTTTTAGATCAGTGTCCCCAGAGTTCTCCCTTTACATCAGAGTCCACAGAGTTCTACCTTTACATCAGAGTCCACAGAGTTCTCCCTTTACATTAAAGTACACAGAGTTCCCCTTTTACATTAGAGTACACAGAGTTCCCCTTTTACATCAGAGTCCACAGAGTTCTCCCTTTTACATTAGAGTACACAGAGTTCCCCTTTTACATTAGAGTCCACATAGTTCTCCCTTTTACATTAGAGTCCACAGAGTTCCCCTTTTACATTAGAGTCCACAGAGTTCCCCTTTTACATTAGAGTCCACATAGTTCTCCCTTTTACATTAGAGTACACAGAGTTCTACCTTTACATCAGAGTCCACAGAGTTCTACCTTTACATCAGAGTCCACAGAGTTCTCCCTTTACATTAAAGTACACAGAGTTCCCCTTTTACAATAGAGTACACAGAGTTCCCCTTTTACATCAGAGTCCACAGAGTTCTCCCTTTTACATTAGAGTACACAGAGTTCCCCTTTTACATTAGAGTCCACATAGTTCTCCCTTTTACATTAGAGTCCACAGAGTTCCCCTTTTACATTAGAGTCCACAGAGTTCCCCTTTTACATTAGAGTCCACAGAGTTCCCCTTTTACATCAGAGTCCACAGAGTTCTCCCTTTACTTCAGAGTCCACAGAGTTCTACCTTAACATCAGAGTCCACAGAGTTTTCCCTTTACATCAGAGTCCACAGAGTTCTCCCTTTTACATCAGAGACCACAGAGTTCTCCCTTTTCATCAAAAAGTCAAAAGAAACAAACATATTATTGTTCATATGTAAAGATAGGGATGAAAAAAAATAATCTATTGTACAGGGCCAGTGTAAGGGTCAAAAAATAATTATAGCGGTCAGATGAATAGCAACTAATTTCTCCCCTATACGTGTATCCTGTGATGTTACTCATATATACATAATTATGCAAATGATAATGGCTGCTATATTTATTCAAAAAACGTGGCGACCTAAATGGCAACATATAAAATCTGTCATGTTACCACTGTCAGTGATTAATAAGGCGAGAATGCTTCCAATTGTTGAATACCATACATTTACGTCATATATCCATAAGGGTTTAAACAAAAGTATTATAATATACTTTGTTCTTCATCTTGCAGAGGTTCCTGCAACACGGTTATGACCTAATGAGGTGCCAGCAGGAAAAACAAAAAATCGTGCAGTCCGTATTGGAGGAATTACGGGAGTTCCATGGCGGGTCACATGACCACATGGCCATACTGAAAAAATGGTCAGACCTGAAGAGGCGCCACATGGACCGGGTCACACAGATCCGTGATGAATTTCATCCAGGTAAGTTATTGGTGACAGTCATGTAAGGTGATATGTAATTAACCTTAGGGCAGATGTTGTTAACCCAGACGCCATGTTGTGGTAACATATATCACCACCGAAGGTATTCATAGTACTGTTGGAAAAAGACATTATTCCATCAAGTTAAACCATGGAATTTAAGTGGTGGTGTGGTGGGTTAAAGGGGAAAGGGTGGTATTTTATAACTCAATTACCACTAAATTCCTGTGCTAGGCGTCGGGTTATCATAGTAATCCCGTGTACTCCATCAGGCCCTTTTTTTAACATGAGATCGTCAGAATAATACAAAGGAAACACAAACAGCTCATTTTACCATGGTGGCAGCCCAGCTCACACTCAGTCCCCTGTAGTGCCATCAAGACCCTTTAGTATAACATTATCCCATTGGTTAACTGTCTATATAAATAAATGTGTATTCATATACAATACAGCAGAGTACACAGAATTTGCATATGTTATTAGAAATCATTTTTACATATATGAACATTGTGTTATTATAGGAGCTCCTCTAGCATCTGTGCGCCCCAAGCGCACAAGGCGACAGGCCGAAGAGGAGGAGGAGGACGAAGAGGAGGATGAAGAGGAGGAGAGGGATGAGGAGCAGCCAGGGCCCTCCCACTTACCACCCCCTGCTCCTGAGGAGCTGCAACTTCCCCCCACCCAACCTCCTGGTGAATCCCATGATGCAGAAGAGGAGCAGGAGGATGACACAGCGCCTGTGATGACCATCAGTCAGGAGGGTAAATATGTGCACAAAGATTAATAACATTTCAACAATAAGATGTAGATATAAAAATGGACAGTATTTAATCCTATTTTTTTTTTCTTATATCCTAACAGTTTTGAAAGAGATTCAGGAGAAATCCCGTCTCATGGAGAGGACCAATCAAAAACTCCTGTCCAATCGGCGCAAAATAAAAAAATTGGACCTCGAGAATGAACAGCTGTTACAACAGCAGAGAAAAATTTTGGAGGACCTGGCTGAGCTTTACAAGCGCATGAAAAATTCCATGTAAATATTTTTATTTTTGGTTATTAAACCTGTTATTCTTTTCAAATGTTTCCTTTCTTATTGAGATTGTTAGGTTTTTCAACACATCTAACTTCACATCTAACACATCAACATCAACACATCTAACTTCATAATAACCTAAAAACATTTCATACTATTATTTTATTTAACACAAACCTAATAAAAAATAAAATACACGGACACAGACACTACTAACACAAACTAAACTGTTGAAAAATTACTATAACAAAAGCTACAATATATATATAGATATAGAGAAAGAGAGTGAGAAAGAGAGAGAGAGAGTTCTGATTTGCTCTTGCAGACAGGCTAATGGTTGCAGTAAAAAGGCCGCAAACCAGGGTTTTACATAAAGTTCAGTCTTTTAGTCACACTTGCTGTTACGATCCGGTCTGGTAGCTTGTAGCGGAGGCTGTTTGTGGATCCGCTGTGACAGAGAGGTCATGAAGCATTACTCAGCATGAAGGCAGCAGCAGTAGTATTCAAATATAAAGTAATTATCACACACACAACATTTACAAGCAGTAGTGGTAATAGTACTAGATAGCATCTAAACACTTGGGCAAGACTTGACAGCAGCAGTAGTGGTAATAGTAGTATATAGTGCCAAAGAACTTGTCACATAGGTATCTGAGCAGCAGATATAGTAGTAACAGTACACAATAAAGTGTTTTATCACTTGTGGAAGAGGTGGCAGCAGCACAGCAGCAGCATTGGTAAGTGTAGTATATAGTGCCAAAGAACTTGTCACATAGGTATCTGAGCAGCAGAAGTAGTAGTAACAGTACACAGTAAAGTGTTCTATCACTCGTGGAAGAGGTGGCATCAGCACAGCAGCAGCATTGGTAATTGTAGTATATAGTGCCAAAGAACTTGTCACATAGGTATCTGAATAGCAGAAGTAGTAGTAACAGTACACAATAAAGTGTTTTATCACTGGTGGAAGAGGTGGCAGCAGCACAGCAGCAGCATTGGTAATTGTAGTATATAGTGCTAAAGAACTTGTCACATAGGTATCTGAGCAGCAGATGTAGTAGTAACAGTACACAATATAGTGTTTTATCACTCGTGGAAGAGGTGGCAGCAGCACAGCAGCAGCATTGGTAATTGTAGTATATAGTGCTAAAGAACTTGTCACATAGGTATCTGAGCAGCAGATGTAGTAGTAACAGTACACAATATAGTGTTTTATCACTCGTGGAAGAGGTGGCAGCAGCACAGCAGCAGCAGTGGTAATTGTAGTATATAGTGGCAAAGAACTTGTCACATAGGTATCTGAGCAGCAGAAGTAGTAGTAACAGTACACAATAAAGTGTTGTATCACTTGTGGAAGAGGTGGCAGCAGCACAGCAGCAGCATTGGTAATTGCAGTATATAGTGGCAAAGAACTTGTCACATAGGTATCTGAGCAGCATATGTAGTAGTAACAGTACACAATAAAGTGTTTTATCACTCGTGGAAGAGGTGGCAGCAGCACAGCAGCAGCATTGGTAATTGTAGTATATAGTGCCAAAGAACTTGTCACATAGGTATCTGAGCAGCAGATGTAGTAGTAACAGTACACAATATAGTGTTTTATCACTCGTGGAAGAGGTGGCAGCAGCACAGCAGCAGCAGTGGTAATTGTAGTATATAGTGGCAAAGAACTTGTCACATAGGTATCTGGGCAGCAGAAGTAGTAGTAACAGTACACAATAAAGTGTTTTATCACTCGTGGAAGAGGTGGCAGCAGCACAGCAGCAGCATTGGTAATTGCAGTATATAGTGGCAAAGAACTTGTCACATAGGTATCTGAGCAGCAGATGTAGTAGTAACAACAGTACACAATAAAGTGTTTTATCACTCGTGGAAGAGGTGGCAGCAGCACAGCAGCAGCATTGGTAATTGCAGTATATAGTGGCAAAGAACTTGTCACATAGGTATCTGAGCAGCAGAAGTAGTAGTAACAGTACACAATAAAGTGTTTTATCACTCGTGGAAGAGGTGGCAGCAGCACAGCAGCAGCATTGGTAATTGTAGTATATAGTGCCAAAGAACTTGTCACATAGGTATCTGAGCAGCAAAAGTAGTAGTAACAGTACACAATAAAGTGTTTTATCACTCGTGGAAGAGGTGGCAGCAGCACAGCAGCAGCATTGGTAATTGTAGTATATAGTGCTAAAGAACTTGTCACATAGGTATCTGAGCAGCAGATGTAGTAGTAACAGTACACAATAAAGTGTTTTATCACTCGTGGAAGAGGTGGCAGCAGCACAGCAGCAGCATTGGTAATTGCAGTATATAGTGCCAAAGAACTTGTCACATAGGTATCTGAGCAGCAGAAGTAGTAGTAACAGTACACAATAAAGTGTTTTATCACTCGTGGAAGAGGTGGCAGCAGCACAGCAGCAGCATTGGTAATTGCAGTATATAGTGGCAAATAACTTGTCACATAGGTATCTGAGCAGCAGAAGTAGTAGTAACAGTACACAATAAAGTGTTTTATCACTCGTGGAAGAGGTGGCAGCAGCACAGCAGCAGCATTGGTAATTGTAGTATATAGTGGCAAAGAACTTGTCACATAGGTATCTGAGCAGCAGAAGTAGTAGTAACAGTACACAATAAAGTGTTTTATCACTCGTGGAAGAGGTGGCAGCAGCACAGCAGCAGCATTGGTAATTGTAGTATATAGTGGCAAAGAACTTGTCACATAGGTATCTGAGCAGCAGCAGTATAGTAGTAACAGTACACAATAAAGTGTTTTATCACTCGTGGAAGAGGTGGCAGCAGCACAGCAGCAGCATTGGTATTGCAGTATATAGTGGCAAAGAACTTGTCACATAGGTATCTGAGCAGCAGAAGTAGTAGTAACAGTACACAATAAAGTGTTTTATCACTCGTGGAAGAGGTGGCAGCAGCACAGCAGCAGCATTGGTAATTGCAGTATATAGTGGCAAATAACTTGTCACATAGGTATCTGAGCAGCAGAAGTAGTAGTAACAGCAAAGTGTTTTATCACTCGTGGAAGAGGTCAGCATTGGTAATTGTAGTATATAGTGGCAAAGAACTTGTCACATAGATATCTGAGCAGCAGAAGTAGTAGTAACAGTACACAATAAAGTGTTTTATCACTCGTGGAAGAGGTGGCAGCAGCACAGCAGCAGCATTGGTAATTGTAGTATATAGTGGCAAAGAACTTGTCACATAGGTATCTGAGCAGCAGCAGTATAGTAGTAACAGTACACAATAAAGTGTTTTATCACTCGTGGAAGAGGTGGCAGCAGCACAGCAGCAGCATTGGTATTTGCAGTATATAGTGGCAAAGAACTTGTCACATAGGTATCTGAGCAGCAGATGTAGTAGTAACAGTACACAATAAAGTGTTTTATCACTCGTGGAAGAGGTGGCAGCAGCACAGCAGCAGCATTGGTAATTGCAGTATATAGTGGCAAAGAACTTGTCACATAGGTATCTGAGCAGCAGATGTAGTAGTAACAGTACACAAAGTGTTTTATCACTCGTGGAAGAGGTGGCAGCAGCACAGCAGCAGCATTGGTAATTGCAGTATATAGTGGCAAAGAACTTGTCACATAGGTATCTGAACAGCAGCAGCAGTAGTAGTAATAGTGCACGATATAGTGTTTTATCACTCGTGGAAGAGGTGGCAGCAGCACCAGCAGTAGTAAGAAAGTGGCAAATCTCACAGACAAAAGGTGACAGCACCAGTATGAGTAATATATCGGTACATAATCACTCAGCCTTTTGGCATTAGCAGCAGGAGCCCATATCGTGACAAAATTACAAAAGCTTGAAGTTGCATTAGCATGGTGATTAAATTTGAAAAGCAGAATGACACAGGCCTTAAGTAGCTGTAGCCTGACTATACCATAGTGCCTCATAATATAAAAGTTTGATTAACGTTATTTCTATGCTATACGTGACTTTTTAAATTCATGATGAGCATTGAGAAATTACATTTCAAAATAATGTGGCAGCAGCATCAGGACTCCTTATAGTGGCCTAATGACACAGCATGGAAATATTTATGCCCTTAACACTACCTGCCCACTATGAGTTTCAAAGGTATAAATCAGAGGTGGCAAACACAAGGCCCGCAGGCCGAATGCGGCCCTCCAGACCCTTACTTTCTGCTTTCAAGCAATGCATCCAACTTCTTCCCAGCAGCAGCATAAGGAAAGGGGGATGCACTGTGATGTAAGGGAGAGGGGGAACTCAACTTCTGATGGTGGGGTAGGATGGTGGGGTGGCCCTTGACATCTAATGTAAGGGGAGGGGATGCGCTGGACATCTAATCTTACAGATATAACCGACCCTTTTGAGGGCAACCATAATGCTGATGCGGCCCACGATGAAATTAAGTTTGACACCCCTGGTATAAATAGATCGGAGAGGTATTGATGAATGATAAGGGACCATTCAGCGCCCTGAACCGACGGCCGGGTGCCAGAAAGTCACCGCCGATCCAGGACTCATTCATCTTGATGAATGCGAGTCTGTCCACGGAGTCTGTGGACAGACGGGTCCTCTTGTCCGTGACCACCCCACCTGCCGCGCTGAATGTCCGTTTAGATAGTACGCTGGAGGGGGGGCAAGACAATAACTCCAGCGCATACTGAGCGAGCTCGCGGCAGGTGTCCAATCTGGCAACCCAGTACTCCATGGGGTCGTCGGTGCTCATACTGTCAGAAGCACTGACGGACCCCATGTAGTCTGCCACCATGTGGGCCAGCCGCTGGTGGTGACTGCTGCTGCTGCTGGTACTGGGTCGCTCAGATTGCAAGAACATCCTCATCTCACCCATTAGGTCCCCTGCTCGGCTGCTGATGCTGCTGCTGGGTGCAGCCACCTGCTGGGTGAGATGAGGGGGGACAACTGGAGGCCGGGGAGTTGCCTGCTCCAACCGGCTGACTAGGCATGCCTGCAGTTCCTCCATCCGGTGCTGCCTCCGGCTGGCTGGGAGGAACTGCTCCAGTTTCCCCTTACATCTTGGATCTAAAAGGGTGGCCATCCAAAATTCATCCCTGTCCTTTATAGTCTTAACCCGGGGGTCCCTCCTGAGGCATCTCAGCATGTGGGCAGCCATGGGGAAGAGCACAGCCCGCTGTGACTCTTCATGGCTGCCCGGGTCCATGACGTCCGACTCTTCATCATGGAGGCGCTGCTGCTCGCGCACAGAGATGCCCAACCCCCGGACTATCGGTGCCCCCAACACCGGCTCTCCCTCCTGACCAGGCCCTGACTCCCGGACGCCACCAGTAACCTCCTGATCATCATCCTCCTCCTCCTCGTCCTGGGCCTGGTCTTGGTGGAGCAGTGTTGCCTCCTCCTGCTCCACCAAGGCACTCTCCCCAGCTTCGAGCAGGCGATCTAGTGCCCTGTCCAGCAGGAACACTATAGGGAGCACGTCGTTGAGGCCGACATGCTCCCTGCTCACCATCTTGGTCGCCTGCTCGAAAGGGGCCAACACATGGCAGACCTGGTGTATCTGCCCCCACTCCGCACTGGTGATGTACGGGAGTGTGTGTTGTGATGGCCCGCCAGTGCCTTGCTCCAGCAGGTATTCCTTCACTGCCCTTCGCTGCTCCCACAACCTCTCCAGCATGTAGAGGCTGGAGTTCCACCGCGTCACACTGTCCACAATCAGCCTGTGAAGGGGCAGGCTGTTGTCCCGCTGCAACTTGGACAGGGACGCGGTAGCGGTTGGGGAGCGCCTGAAGTGGCTGGCAATCCTACGTACCCTTAGCACAATGTCACTCAACCCGGGATAGGTGCGCAGGAACTTCTGCACCACAAGGTTGAGGACATGTGCCAGACAGGGCACGTGGGTCAGACTGAGAGGAGGTTGCTGCCATTGTCACAGACAACCATACCTGCCTGGAGCCTTCGGGGTGTCAGCCACTTCTGGACCTGAGCCTGAAGTGCAGTCAGCACTTCTTTGCCAGTGTGTCTCCGTTCCCCTAAACTAAAAAGCTGGAGCACGGCCTGACAGCGCACGTGCCCCACACTTGAGTAGCTACGGGGGCGCTTGCTGGGAGGCTCAGCAGCTGCAGAGACAGTGGCTTGAGGGAGACCAGCAGTTCTCCCCTGGACACCCCGGGGCGGCACCACAAAATCTGATGCCGCCAATCCCTCCCCGGCGCCTCGGAAGGGAAACCCAATGGGCCGTTAAACTGATGTAGCGGCCCTGCCCATGCCTGCTGGTCCAGCCATCTATTGTGAGATGCACCCTGTTGCTGACAGCGTGATCCAGCGTGATCCAGCTGGGGACACGCCATTGGGGTTGGGCCTGCTCCAACATCTGCCTGAAGGGGTTGCAGTCAACAATGTTGAAGGGAAGCAGATGTTGGGCAATAACCCTTGCCAGGAGCCGATTGAGGGAACGCACACGTCGGTCTCCAGGGGGGAAGGGAGTGGTGCGTTCAAAGGCGTCAGAAAGCGACGCCTGGCGCCGGACGGCAGTGCAGGACACCGAAGAGGAGGGTGCTGTGGAAGTCGAGGTCTGGCTGCCGGTACCAGTACCTCGACTAGAGGGAGCGGGGGGGCATGACCTGCTGGTAACCGATGAAGCTGTGGCAGGGGCTGCTGTACCCTGCACACTTGTGGTGGTGGCGCTGCTACCACCACCACCCCTCATCTGGTCATACTCCCGCCAGTGGTTTATTCTCAGGTGCTGGTTAAGAGCTGTGGTACCCACCCGAGCCAAGCACTTCCCTCTCTTCACCTTGGCACGACAGAGCTGGCAGATGGCTACTGTCGGGTTATCTGCTACCAGGGTGAAGTAGGCCCAGACAGGTGACTTCAGCGCCGCCCTCCTGTCAGATGGGGTGACGCTGACTTGCACCTGCTGGGACTGGGTGCGCACAGGTGGAGCTGCCTGCTGCTGCTGCTGCTGCTGACACCTCCTGCTGCCATCACCAGTGGAGACCCTGACGCTGGTCTCCCTGGTGACCTGGCGCACCGTTTCCCCAGGGTGCCTACCTTCCTCGTCGTCACTGCTGCTGTAAGCCGACGAGTCAGATTGCACCCATGTTGGGTCACCCTCCTCTTCGCCCCCAGATATGTCAGACCCAGGCCTGACATGTGGTGGTCTGAGGGAGACATCTGACATGGAGCCGCTAGCCTGGCTCTGATGTCCCCTCACCGACGCATGGGTCTGACTAGGTGCGGGTGTTTCCTGCACAAAAACACCAGCACCACTTGGAAGGGATGTCTCTGGGCTACTGACAGCAGGTAACCCATCCTCCTCCTCCATCAACCCTTCAAAAAGGTCCTGACCATCAGGACATAAATCTATGTCTGCCTGATGCAGGACCTCCCCCAAGATATCCCTCTCACTGTCACTGTCAAACAGTAAGAGGCTGGACTCTTGGGGGCTGGGGGTGGGTACTAAAGGCACCGGTGTACTGGTGGTGGTGCTACTAGGAGTCGGGACTGATGACTCAGTGGCACTGCTGTGCCCATATACTCCACCACTGCTGGAGCCTGGGAAGGCAATATCGGGCGGCTGCTGCCCGAGGGGAAAAACACCCGGATGAGGCGGACTCCCCTTCCATCTGATCCTCTACCAGTAGTAGGGGCGCGAGAGGTACCCCGTGCTGGCAGCGACCCAGCACTGGGAGTAACTCCCCTACCCCTGCTGCCACGGCCACGGCCACGTATGCTGCTCATGCTGATGTGGGGGGGTGGGTAAACTTTATTGGGGGGGGGGGAATGTGAGAAAGGACAAGACAGGCACGCAGACAAAGACGTACTAGACAGCTACTGACCTACAATAAAACTACTACACCTACAAGTTTTTTTTTAGACTGAAGGACGCAGACAAAAACGAGGACTACAAATAGTAAACTGATATGCACTAAACACTAACTCTGCAGTGCTTAGTCACAAACTTAGATGAATAAACTAAAGCTAAAAAAAAATATTTTTATTTTTTATTTTTTTAAACTGACTGACAAGGACACAGACGAGGATTACAAGTACTAAACTAATATGCAACAGTAACTCTGCTAACACAGCAGAGATTAGTATATGAATAAACTAAAACTAACTTTTTTTTTTTTTTTTTAGAAAACAAAAAACAGACACTAAACACACACTAAACTAAGCTACCTTAAAGAAGTGTACAATTACACTAAGTACACTGAAATCTATCTATCTAACACTAAGCTAAACTAACCTGGAAAACAACAACACAAATATGAGCTTTTAAAAAAGCTTTTTGGTCTTTTGCTTTGTAAAAAGCAGTTTAGAAATATAATCAGCAGGAACCAGAGAACTGAAATGAAGCAGCAGGAACCAGAGAACTGAAATGCACTACAATGCTAATGCAAGCTCAGAGATAGCACAGAAACACTCCACTCTCTATAACCACCATGTGAATCTGCAATGAAATCATGCTGGGAGTTAGCTTATATAATGGTCATGCAGGCAGGTTCCTATTGGTTGATATGGAGGTTGCTAACCTCTGACAACTGTGGTAGGGGAACTCTGATTGGCTCTGATGCAAATGAAGGGCGGAGAAAATAATCGCGCAATATTCCTATTGCCGAATATTCGCATTGCGAATATTCGGCAGCATAAAAGAATCGCATGAGCTACTCGGCCCAGGGTCTCTCTAATCAGCACAGCAATGCTTTTAGACGTCGATGGAGATCACTAGGATGTGATCTGTTTTAAAAATAAACTTTGAAAAATACGAATATTCGGAATTGCGAATATTCACCGCGATATTCGAGTTATTTCGCGAATACTCGAATATGCAATATTCGAGCCGAATATTCGCAATGCGAATATTCATAAGCAACACTACTCACTGTGCCCATGCCTCACTGTGTCCATGACTAGACTAACATTTAACATGGGAGTCTAAGGAAGGGGTGCCCGGCTTTGAAAAATTGGTACTCTCCAGCCGTTGGTCCCCCAGACAACAAACTTTGAACACTTGTAGAGAGAAAATGAGGCTACAGGTGTGTCAAGTTCCGGGTCCAGGGGACCTACGACCAGCTGGTACCCAAAATCACCGGAAAAATTACCATTTAACATGGAAGTCTATGGAAGGGGTGCCCGGCTTTGAAAAATCGGTGCTCCCCAGCTATGACTAAGCACTGATTTTTGTGCGAAACATGTCAGCTTTTTTATCCCACTGCTTGCTGTGCTGTGTTTTGTAGTGCCAACACCCACGGTTTTTGAGAAGGACATTGATTGCTTGTTGCATTTGCCTGGAGCGGCAGTATATTTTTCTCATTTGCTCCCCAGCCATAGGTCCCCCGGACAACAAACTTTGTACACTTGTAGACGAAGAGTTTGGGGTCCAGGAGCCCTATGGCCGGCCGGTATCGGGTTCCCAAAGTCTGGGAGATCAGGCGCAAAATGGTGACTCGAGTATAAGCATTTACAGCACAAAAATATGTGCTGAAACCATGGCTTATCCTCGAGTATATACGGTACCTAAAAAAGCTAGTCTTCAAATATAAATGGATCAAATAGGGGTTCTGCTGGTTTAATGTAAGGCAATGAGTAATGTAAATTTACAAATTATGGGATGGCAGAATATAGTGCTGATGAAGCTTTCCCAGGGAATTAGTGCTCCCTAATGACATATACAACTTAAAGGCATCTCCGAAGCACTTAATTTGAAGAATTCCTTTTTAGAATACCCAAAATAATGGATACAACTCTGTTCAGTATGCATTCAATTAATTTATGTATTCATTTGCATTGGGATATGTCCTCTTTCTTTCATGGCTCCTTGCCTTGAAAATTACCGAAGTGTATGACTTGGCCCCACCGCCTGGCGCACCGCATGATTGATTTGATCGACATGACCGGGAGCCAATGGCTGCACTGCTATCAATCTAACCAATGAACAGCCGACGAGCCGCTTGGAAAGCAATGCGGTAACGAGCCCATGGAAGTTCAGGGCTCAGGTAAGTAAAACGGGGGCACTGGGGGGGCGGAGAGTACAAGATGTTTTTCACCTAAATACAAAGAATGCATTAAGGTGAAAAAAAAAACCACAGGTTTACAACCACTTTAACTACTTGCCTACTGTGCACCTACACCCACTTCCTGCCCAGACAAAATTTTAGCTTCGGGCACTGCAACGTTTTAACTGACAATTGTGCGGTCGTGCGATGTGGCTCCTAAACAAAATTGACGTCCTTTTTTTCTCCACAAATAGAGCTTTCTTTTGGTGGTATTTGATCGCCCGTGCGGTTTTTATTTTTTGTGCTTTAAACAAAAAAGAAGCGACAATTTTGAAAAAAAGACACAATATTTTTTGGTTTTTGCTAAAATAAATATCACATAAAAAAAAAAAAAACATTTTTTATCTCAGTTTAGGCCGATACGTATTTTTCTACATATTTTTGGTAAAAAAAAAAAAAAAAAATCGCAATAACCGTATAGTGACTGGTTTGCGCAAAAAGGAAAAATGTTATACTTACCTAACGGTAATTTTCATTTCCTGATGCAAGCATGACAGCATATACGTATGGGAAGGCTCCGCCTCCCTGCTCAATCAGGACCGGTTATACTATAAAAATAGGTCTCTTCCCTTACCCTAGCATTCTCATAATTTAGTATCGCTGCGGAAGGCCTTACTTAAATGTTTCAGGCGCCTATGTTTATTATTTCTCCTTAAGGGAGGGAACCTATATGCTGTCATGCTTTCATCAGGAAAGGAAAATCACCGTTAGGTAAGTATAACATTTTCCCTTTTCCTGACACAGCATGACAGCATATACGTATGGGACGTACCAAATCACCAGACAACAAGGGTGGGTACTGCTCAAGTGTTTAAGATGATTAGATCTATCCCCTCTAACGACTGAGATGTATTGTAGTTACGACTGCTGGGTCTGCCAGAATGGACCCCTAATGTGTTGAATGTAGACCAGGTCATAGTTTAGATATTAACTCTGGAGGAACTATTTTGGAGTTCCGTCAATGGATGCGTCACCAGCTTGGAGGAGCTGTCTCTGCCCTCATCTGATGGATTTGTCCTCTCCATCTAGGCTTTGACTAATTGTATCTGTACAACTACGATTGTCTTCGTTGGACAGTGTCTTCGTTGGACAGCGGGATTGTCCTTTTTCGATGCCATTAGGCCTGATGAGTTTTATCGTTTATCTCCTAGAAGAAGGGCCAATTTTATGTCACTCTTCAAGATTGAAGTTCCACAAACATTGAAAAGGGATTCAAACACTTTAGTTTGGGTCTGCCAAAAGGATGATGTTCTAACTCAGGTTGTCAAGATACCAACCTTTGTATAGTGTTTGAAGAAGAGACTAGAGCCATTTTTCCTGATCATTTTAGCAACAAGGTAGTGTATGGTATGACACTTGGATGTTTGAGATTCTTCTAGATCTACTCTACATACTGTATTTGCCAAAAGGAATACTTATTCCATGTTCCTGGCCATATTTAGGATGTTTTGTCCCTCTAAATCAGGAGTCTCCAAACTATGGCCCTCCAGGTGTTCAGGAACTATAATTCCCATCATGCCTAGCCATGTCTACTAATGTCAGAGTTTTACAATGCCTCATGGGAAGTGTAGTTCCACAGCAGCTGGAGGGCCGTAGTTTGGAGATCCCTGCTCTAAATGGAGAGTGAGATAATGTGTCTCACACTATTTGGAAGACCCGATGGGGGAAAGAATAACCTGCCTAGGTCTTTCGGACTTGGTTGCTGAGATATGCAACCGTCACTGCATCCCAGAGAGTGAAGATACGACTGCGTTTCAGTATCCTTTAATGCCGTCTCTAGGCTTTCTTGTATACAATTCATTCCTTCCAGTAAGGAACAGAGAATTCCATCCTTTAAATTCTGTAGGTTCTTCTCGTAGCTAATGTACTTGAGGTCTGGAGTAGACACTCTGACCTCCATTAGATTTCAAACACTAACGGTGAGACCTCCACTTCTTGGTCTCCTGTATCTAGATATAACTTGTATGAATTTTGAAAATACCGTTGGCACGCTGTATGAGGTGTTGAATCTCAGGAAGGAGAATAGGAAGTTCTCAGATCTGAGAATGTACCCGTGGGCATCATTGCCTGCAAGCTACAGGACAATTATCGATATCACCACCGAATGGCTGCGAATCCGGATGGGGATCCTGGAGACTCTTAGGTTTGTTGAATATATACGTATTGGCTAATCTGCCTACCCAGTTGGCTGTCCTTAGTTTATCTGCTTCCACCTCTGGGAAGCCACCCAGGTTACCGTCAGACCAATATCTTGATCGCCTTACTTGTTGCCGATCCCTTGACTGTGTTTTGTTTGAGACTGTCCCTTGTCATCCAATGGCATTTGTATCTTACGCCCTCTAAGTTCTAGAAAACCCTAACCTAACATGCTGGGAGATACCTCTGACAGAAGTTGACTAGTTTTGCATTCCTTCTTGCCAGTGAAGATAGGCCTTCCCCATTTTGCTGAGTCCTTTCAGCATAGTTGAGGCTCCCTTTGTTGTGTTTCGGAAAGACTTCAGGCTGCGACCGCTGTAACTCTGGCTTTTGGACACCTTGGGCCAGTTTCTCAAAAAATGGTGTATCTGGCGGCGTAGCGTATCATATCGCATTTACACTACGTCTACGCAAATTACTGGAGCAAGTGCCGTATTCTCAAAGCACTTGCTCCGTAATTTTCGGCGGCGTAGCGTAAATGCGGCGTCGTAAGGCTGCGTAATTCAAATACTGAAGGAGGGGACGTGCTGTATTTAAATTAAGCGCGCCCCCCGCGTCAAACGAAGTGCGCATGCGCCGGCCGGGAAAAAAGCCCAGTGCGCATGCTCCAGCTCACGTCGGAAAGCGTCGCTGAAACCGACGTCAAAACGACGTGATCGTCACTTACGCAATTCCCTATTTGCGAACGACTTAGTAAAACGACGTAACTGACGGAAAAAGACGACGCTGACCCGACGCCATACTTAACATGGCAACGACGGCACTTCGGAAACATACCCCTCATACAGGAGGGGTAACCTTACGCGTACGCAACCTACGTAAACGACGACGGGGCGGCGTAAAAACGTTCGGGAATCGACGTATTAGGCTCATTTGCATAGACAAATGAGAAAACAACGTGAAGGCCACCTAGCGGCCGGCGTTGTCATTACATCTAAGATCCGACGGCGTAATTGCTTTACACCTGTCAGATCTGTAGTGTATCTATGCGTAAGTGATTCTAAGAATCACTCGCATAGATACCCATTGAAAAAAACTGCGATACGACGGTGTATCAGAGATACACCGTCGTATCTCTTTTGAGAATCTGGCCCCTTGTCCTTAATTGGCATGAATACCCAACGAGTAACAACTTGTGATGATTGGTATGCTGAAAGATTAGCTTAGCTACCTCCTCAAGAGGGGATTCTTTTCTCCTCTGTGGAGTCATCATTTCTCGAGCGGGAAGTAAGTCTTTCTTTACTACCAAACCAGTTAATACAGTTGACAACCTTGCTTGGGCCCCCTTGGACCACATGGGTTATTACAGGCTACTTTATCGCTCTTGTGACCGTGGGATGCAACCAATGGGAAAGAGCATTTGTTCAAATGAGATACTTACACTGTTGCTCTCTCTGAGTGTAACTTTATTTTTGTTCATTAACTTTTTCCAGATTCAGATTCTGAAGGATCAGCACGACTCTGGATACAAAGCGCGTTGAGGCGATTCGGTTCGCATTTGTCAGCGCTTTACAAGTCACTCACTCATTCTGTTGTTCAAACAAGACTTACCAGATGTCCTTGTGCCCGCAAGTTGGCCCTTACTGGACCCAATATCCCAGGAAATGCCAGGAGATTGTGGCAAGGTCACTGTCTGCAAGTTTAACTCATAGTGCACTCTGATGGCCAAGTGAAGCTACTTGCTGAAACATGGGTATTTCGAAGTGTGTATACCTTATACACACACACTTCCTTGTGAACGGCCACAACATATAGGGTATACAAAGGTAAATACCCCTATCATCACACACCTAGGTTGGACCTACTGGACTAGGTTTCCAGTATTACGACATCAAATTGTGCGATTTTACTGTGATTCCTATGTGTCTAGAATCAATGCCTGTGTATTCTTGATGTCCGCGGCCCCACTTAGACCACCGTGGGATCAAAGGTAGTGTAGGGACTACCTTGAAGTCGCAGCGACTTGGGGGGGGGGGGGGGTCGCACTGCTATGAACAATACTCCTTAAAAATCCTGGGAGTAGGATTTGTGGAGGTCAGGCTTTACTGACGGCTGGAGAGCTTAATTGCAACAATGGCCTATGCCATTCTTTAGGATCCTCTTGTTAATCAAGTTTTACTTTGACCAAGGCCCATGTAATCATAACCCTTGTGCTCTGATGCATCATGGAGGGAATGCAATGAATTGGTAGCGGAATGAAAACAATTCCATTGGCTTCCTTAATGCACAGGACTCGCGGATCCTAAGCTCAAATTTACATCCAACTGTCAGCTGACCCTATAGGGCGACTTGGTTTTAGGCAAATAAAGATTATTGATTCTTTATTCTCCACCTTTTTCTCCCATGTTTAACTTGTCAGTCTTTTGGCTATCCTCTGGTCCTTGGTGATTAACGTAAGGACTTAATCTTTCTTCTAGATATCGCCAAATCCGACTTGAACAGTCACCACTCTGACTTAAAGCGGCATGTGTTCACTTGTGGGAGGGGCCATAAGGGTTCACTGGCCACAATGATTTCTGGAGAAACAGCATACAGTCTTGTATCCGCAGTGACTGAACTGCATCATTGGCTATTCCCTTTCAATCTAGGATCTGCCATCATAGAGAGCTTATCACTGACCAGAGCGCTGCTTTCCTCCTGCCCCATCACAGGTCACAACACCACTACTTAACAGTAGTATGAACCTTGTTCATCTCCAGATCTATTTGTTGTCCCAGGGTCTCTGCAAGGATATTGTTTCTTCTGTTGGAAGAATGGCACCCTTGGTTAATCTGCTGAAGCCTGTTTGGCCGGCTGCTCTTGAGGCAAAGGTACCCTTTAGCTAACTTTGCTTGAATAGCTTAGTACCTGAGTTCCACACAGTCAGTTTGGACGGGGTTAAAGTCGCCGTCTTTTGCTTCTGATATGCCCACTTGTCAGAGCGATTTTCCAGAAGCAAGCTCTCAGGTAGAGGTTGTCTTTAAACAAGCATGGTTGTTTGATTAGGCTTGGCATGGAACCATTGGTGACTGTAGGCCTTCTCAGTCTCTGCCCATTTGTCAGGCGGCGTACACACGGCCGAGGTTCTCGGCAGAAACCAGCGAGAACCTCGCTGGGAGCCGCATTCTGCCGAGAACCTCGGCCGTGTGTACGCTCTCGGCGAGCCCCGCCCGTCGGGAATCCCGTCGAGCGAATAGAGAGCAGGCTCTCTATTTGCTCAACGGCCCGCCTGGATGAATGGCTGGTTGCCATTCCCGACGGGCGGGTCGCCGATTTCGACGGCCGGCCGAGAGCCTCGACGGGCGGAACGATGTGTTCTGCTCGTCGAGTTTCTCTGCCGTGTGTACGCGGCTTCACTGTCTTTGGCCTGCAACCTTGTTTTGCATTTTGGCCGACACACCAGTTACACCCGACCACTATGATTCCTGTAGCGATTTCTGGCAGTTAGCTACATAGTGTTTTTTTTTTTTTTTTTCGGGCTGAAGAGGATCTGTCCCTTGTCGCAGAAACAGGTAGACTGGTGTTTGGTGTTGAGGGCTTGAGATGTACACTCATTATGCCCATAATGTGCACTCTTTTAGGATATAGCATATACAGTACTTACCTGCCCTCACCTTTATTTAAAGTTGCTGGTCTCTAGGAAGGCTGATTGCTACTGGTTCCCAGATGCCTGGGATTATTTTCCATAAATAGTAACCACTTCAAACCCCATATCTTTCTGTGGGGTACCCTAAATAACACAAGCAATTACCTATTGCTAACAAGTACTAAGGAGTGTGATTAAACAGATCCTGACATTTTAGCACCAAGGTCAACAAGAGAAGCCCGGAGCATTAGAATGCAATATGCGCAGGGCGGACATGACGGGGTTACCAGGGGAAGTAAAAGTGAGTGGGAATTCTGTAAGAGTTTCTGGTGGGAGGGGTTGATAGGCATATAAAAGCTGGCCCCTCTCTTTCCTATTCAAGCACATCCTGGGGGAAAGTTTCAGGTAGGCAGCATGTCTGTGATGGATGATCTTTTGGCCCAGCTTAGGGAGCAGGCTCAGGCACGGGGGGAAGACTGGCTACAGGGGGTTTTGGGGCCTGCCCTGCTGCAATCGGATGGGGATGTCCAGGCTGCGTTTCCTGCTGCTGGCAGGGCCCGCAGATCCAGGCCTCCAGAGCGTTTTTCTCCTGAGCGCTCTGGGGCCTCCACGTGGCAGGGGGGGGCGGATCGGGTGCATGATCGGGTCCCCCAGCAAAGCGATCGGCGTTGGATGCGGCGGGGAGTCCTGTGCGGATCCCTGGCCCAGCTAGCAAGCTTCCTGTGGAGCGTGGGGAGGGCTCGGGAGCGGCGCTGCGGCCTAGCAGGACACGCGGTCGCGGCATGCCCCCCCCCCCTTCGCGGCGACGGTGACCAGGCCTGGTGCTGGACGGAAGGATGCAAGGGTCCCTGCCTCAGCAGGGGATGGAAGAGGGCGATCGAGGACGGATGGCGCAAGGAGCGGAGGCTGGCCGGGCTGAGGCCTCACACACTGGCCCTGGCAAGGCTGTCCAAAAGTCGGTGGACGGGTATCCGGCGCGGCGAGGGATCGGATGGCTGGAGATCGGGCGGCAGCCTTGGCTGTTGTGCCGGGCGGGCCTTTGTCGGAAGGGGAGCTGTCGGACGGGCCACTGTTGGTCGGTAGACTGGCGGACTCTGAGGACGAGATCAAACCACTGCCCAGGAGGGTGGCGTCGGTGGAGAGCAGTCGTTCGGCTGGCGGGTCAGCACCTGCACAGTCCGGTGAGTACAATTTGCCTTTGCATGGGTGTGATGTGGCTGGTAGTGCAGTGCATGGGAGCCAAGTAGGGGTGATGTCTCCAGTGGTGGGGGGGCTGCTGGGGAAGGTGGGGGTATGCTGACAGGTATTAAAGTGTTGGTGCAGAAGTTTGAGATGGTTGAAAAGTCGCGGATGGGTCCGGCGGCTGCCTGGGTCCCGCCAGCTGTTGGGGCCCCGGGTGCTACTGGGGGGTTGGCTGCAGTTGTGGTCCCGGCGGGGGATTCCCCTTGTCCGGTTGCGCAACAGGGGCCCGCCAAAATTTTGCCGGGGGAGTCGGTGGGTAGGCAAGACATTGTCAGGCTGGCCGACGCGGCGAAATGCGAGGTGTACCTGTGCTATGAGGGACCTTTGGGATCACATTTGAAACCAGAGGTGCGGGAAAACTTGTGGAAAGGGGATTACGTGGACATCTTCTCGCTGTTGCCCCTGGAGCAGTTTAATTTGGATAGGGTTAAGCCCGACGATTCCAAGAAAGAGGATGAGGAGAAGCGGAGGTACAGGCTGTTTCCTAGGACATTTGCTAATTGGCTGCAGGCATTTGGTATCATGGCCAGTGAACTTGAGGAGAAGCATCCTGAATGGTGCTCTGCGCTTTTTTTGCTATCAGGGTTCCATTGCGGAAGCCTATAGGGTGTACGGAGGCACGGGGTGGCTCCGGTATGATGAGCAGTTTTGGAAGCGCAGGGCCGTTCGGCCTGATCTGCGGTGGGACCACAAGGACATTACAGTGTGGATGCGGCTTATGGCATCTCTGCGGGGTCCAAATCAGTCTTTTCATGGGGGGCCGGGAACAAAAAAGGGTTGTGTTGGCAATATAACTCTGACACCTGCAAGTTTGACAGTTCTTGCCGATACAAGCATAAGTGCTCCGGGTGCGGGGGTGCTCACCCTGGCTCCAGATGTTTTAAGCAAGGCAAGGGTAAGACTGGCGATTCTGGAAACAAAAGGGAAGACGCCGGTGAGGGTGGAAAGGATGCGGCCGTTCCTAGGTAGGTATCCTGATAGGGCGGCTGCCCGGGTTCTGGAAGAGGGTTTCACAGTGGGTTTCAAGATTCCGTGCAATTTGGAGGTGGTTCCTCCAGTGGGACGTAACCTCCGGTCAGCCTTGCAACATCCTGAGGTGGTTTCTGAGAAGCTGGGTAAGGAGGTTGCTTTGGGTCGCATGGGTGGTCCTTTTGCTACTGCGCCGCTTTCGGACTTGGTCGTGTCCCCGCTGGGGGTCGTGCCCAAGAAGGAACCCAATAAATTTTGCCTCATTCACCACCTGTCCTATCCTAAGGGCAGGTCGGTTAATGATTCGATCATTCATAACATGTGTTCGGTTACGTATACGTCTTTTGATGCCGTGGTCGGCTGGGTTCGGCGTTACGGTAAGGGTGCCTTGATGGCAGCTCCCGGTTCACCTGGACAGCTTCCGGTGGCTTGGGTGTTGCTGGGAGGGTGAGTTTTACGTCGACAAGTGTCTGCCGATGGGTTGCTTGGTTTCCTGTGCCTTTTTTGAGCTGTTTAGTTCATTTGTGGAATGGGTGGTGCGGGATGTTACCTGGATGATTTCCTGTGCATCGGTCCGGCTTCTTCCAGGATTTGTGGGGTGCTCCTGGCTACTTTGGAGCACATCACTGAAAGGTTTGGCATTCCGTTGGCCCCTGAAAAAACTGAGGGGCCTTGTTCGGTTATCAAGTTTTTGGGCATTGTGCTGGACTCCGACGCTATGGAGTGCAGGCTACCGGAAGACAAGCTTTTGGATTTGAAGAAGGGGGTGTAGAGCTTAGGGGGTTGCGTAAGGTCCAGCTGCGAATATTGCAGTCGTGGTTGGGCAAACTAAATTTTGCATGTCGCATTTTGCCAATGGGGCGGATCTTCAGTCGCAGGCTTGCAGCTAGCACGGCTGGAGTTAAGTCGCCGAGGCATTTTGTTAGTTTGACTAAAGAGCACAGGGGGGATCTGGAGGTGTGGCATTCTTTTCTAGAATCCTTCAATGGTCGGGCTCTGTGGATGTCGGGCCCGGTGAGCAACTTTGACCTCGAGTTGTTTACGGATGCGGTGGGGTCTATTGGTTTTGGGGCCTTTTTCCAGGGCCATTGGTGTGCGGGTCAGTGGCCTAGCTCGTGTGTGGAGGCTGGTTTCACGAAGAATTTGGTCTTGCTGGAACTGTTTCCGGTGGTCCCGGCGGTGGAACTGTGGGGTGCGTCTTTTAGGGATCTGAAAGTGCGTTACCACGGTGACAACATGGGTGTGGTGCAGGTCATAAATACGTTTTCAGCATCCTCTCCTCCGGTCATAAGGCTTCTGCAGCACTTGGTTTTGCGATGTTTACAATATTTTTCTGTATGCGGTGCATATTCCGGGGGTCCCAGAATGTGGTTGCTGATGCTTTGTCTCGCTTCCAGTGGGACAGGTTTCGGGAGCTGGCACTGACGGTGGAGCAACAGGGAGTATCGTGCCCCGAATGGTTGTGGGAGGTAGCGTTCGCCTCTTAGAGGGATGGATACAGAGGTCTTTGAGCTCAGGCACTTGGTCATCTTACAAAAAGGTATGGCAAGCGTGGCTGGATTTTGTTCAGGAGTTGGGGGAGGAGCCTGTGGGCAATCAAGTGTGGGGGCTTTTATTATGTTAACTTGCCGAGTTACTCGAGAGTGGGGTGTCAGTAGCAAGGGTTAATACCACTTTGTCGGGTTTGGCATTTTTGTTTAAGTTACAAGGTCAGATGGATTTCACCAAAGATTTTTGGGTCCGTCAGGCTATGAAGGGATATAGGAAAGCGTTGGTTCGCCGGGACACTAGGAGACCGGTTACGTTTGAGATTTTGGGTGGCATTTTGGAACAACTGTTGTTGGTTTGCTCCTCAGCGTATGAGGTTGCCCTGTTTAAAGTGGCCTTTTTGTTGGCATTTTTTGGAGCCTTTCGCATCAGGGAGTTGGTGAGCCCCTGCAGGAAGGTTCAAGGGGGCATTGGTTTTTGGGAGGTTGTTTGTGGTGATGATGATTTGAGGTTGCTTTGGAGCAGGTCTAAGACGGATCAGGTCGGTAGGGGCAGGTCAGTGCAAGTATTTTCTGTCCTGGGTTCTACCTTGTGCCTGGTTAGGGCGGTCAGAGCCTATTTAGGGTTACGACCAAAGTCAGTGGGTTCATTTTTGATACATTCGGCCGGTTCCCCTCTATCTCGTTTCCAATTTGTGGCAGTTTTCAGGAAATGTTTGGGGGGTTTGGGCTTGATTAATAAGGAGTTTTCCTCACACTCATTCCGCATTGGGGCGGCTACGGAGGCTGCCAGGGTTGGGATGGATGGGGAGGTGGTTAAAAGGATTGGGTGGTGGGAGTCCAGGAGATTTTTGTTATATGTCAGTCCTTACTTAGTTGTGGGTGTATGAGTGGTTGGGGGGATGTAATCTGGTGAGGGTTGCACTTTATATTGTGTTGGGCGATCTGTTGTCTCAGTACACGTTTTTTCCTGTTACCTGCTTTTGTTTTTCAGGTGATGTGTCGGGCCTGGTCTGGATCTTGGGCCACTAATACGTGTGCTGGGGGGTCCAGAGAGGTGATGCTAGACCTGGGGGTAGGCAGTTGGGTTTGTCCAGACGTGAGACTTGTGTGCAGTGGTTGGGAGTCCCGGGGATGTTGTGGGGAGGTGTGGTTCCCGAAGTTCAGCGTTCCGCAGAACGGAACAGGCCGCCTGACGTTTTGGTATTACACGTTGGTGGCAATGATTTAGGGGTCAGGTCAATGATGGACATCATGCGTGACATCAAGATAGATGTTGAGCGATTGATGTTGCAATTCCAGGCATGGTCATAGTCTGGTCGGACATCGTGGCGAGGACGACTTGGGGGATGGCTAGGTCTGTTACGGGACTTAACAGGGCCAGGAAGAGGGTTAACGATGTTATAAGCAAATTCATGGTGGAAAAAGGGGGTCTGGCCGTTGGATACTGGGACTTGGAACTGGACACTTGGAGGTATCTGAGGGGTGACGGAGTACATCTAAATGATGTTGGGATTGATCTTTGGGTGTTGGAGGATGGAGTACAGAGAGCCCTTTGTGTTTGGAGGGGCGCCCAAGGGTAAGGTGGTTCCCCTTGGGTGCTGTGGTGGGTGTTGGTCTTGGCAGGAGAGGAAAGATATGGCAGAAGGAGGAATGTTGGGGACCCATCGTTGCTATGGTCACGGTAATGGTTTTCAGCTAACGGAGGTTAGCTGGGAAGTGATAATGGGGCACTGCGAACTGTGGCTGTCTCCGGGCCAGCTTGTCGGCAGGAGGCCTATCATACACTGTTAAGTACCGCAGTGCATTATGTTTTTTCCCCTCTAGGGGTATTGAGTCCCTTCTGAGACCAACACCATTTAGATGTTATTTACTGTATTTATGTTATTATGTTTATGTTATTAAGTTATTATCTTAATTTTATAGAGTTATTTATCTACAGTAGGTGACTGGGATATTGTGTCAATCTCGCTCCCTTTCTCGGCGAGATTGACCACCTACGAGCCCCATCGCGGGAGCCAGCGCCGAGCTGGCTTGCCGCGATGGAGACAAAGCCGTCATAGAAGCGACGGGAATCCGACGCGGATTCCCGCCAATTCTACACGTGGGCGGAGTTTGTTATGAATCCTGAAGGAGAAATCCCCGCCGGATTTTTAAATAAAAATCCGGCATGGGTTTCCCCCTCAGGAGCATAACGGGCCCTTAGGTCGGTTATGGGTTGCAAGGAGACCCCCCTACGCCGAAAAAAACGGCGTGGGGGTCCCCCCACAATCCATAACAGACCCGTATCCAAAGCACGCCGGCCGGCCGGTCAGGAAGGGAGTGGGGGCGAGCGAGCGACCCCCCCTCCTGAGCCGTACCGGGCAGCATGCCCTCAACATGGGGGGGTCAGGTGCTCTGGGGCAGGGGGCGCACTGCGGCCCCCCACCCCAGAGCACCCTGTCCCCATGTTGATGAGGACAGGGCCCCTTCCCGACAACCCTGGCCGTTGGTTGTCGGGGTATGCGGGCGGGAGGCTTATCGGAATCTGGAAGCCCCCTTTAATAAGGGGGCCCCCAGATACCGGCCCCCCACCCTAAGTGAATGAGTATGGGGTACATTGTACCCCTACCCATTCACCTGCAAATACAAAGTGTAAACACAAATAAAACACACAGGGTATTGAAATATTTTATTAGTTGGCCGCCGGGGGGGGGGGGGTGTATGATCGCTTTTATAAAAGCGCCCACCACCCGGCGGGCTTCTTTCGACGTCTTCGGCGGCGGGGGGGTCTTCTCCCACTCTCCGGGGTCTTCTCCCACTCTCCGGGGTCTTCTCCCGCTCTCCGGGGTCTTCTCCCGCTCTCCGGGGTCTTCTCCCGCTCTCCGGGGTCTTCTCCCGCTCTCCGGGGGTCTTCTCCCGCTCTCCGGGGGTCTTCTCCGCTCTCCGGGGGTCTTCTTCTTCTTCAGGACTCGCCGCCGCTATCTTCGTGTGTTAGCTCAATTACTAGCGGCGGCGGCCCCCTCTTCTGCGACGTCGGCGTCTTCTTCTTCTTCTTCTTCTGCTGTCCAGATGTTGACGCGACGCATCCCTCCGCTGTTATGCCGGGCGCGCGGCTCACAGCGAAATATATAGGCCTGTCTTGTGACGTCGCAGTCCCATCATGCTCCGGTAGGTATCACGTGGGTAGGTAGCACGTGGTACCTACCGGAGCATGATGGGACTGCGACGTCACGAGACAGGCCTATATATTTCGCTGCGAGCCGCGCGCCCGGCATAACAGCGGAGGGATGCGTCGCGTCAACATCTGGACAGCAGAAGAAGAAGAAGAAGACGCCGACGTCGCAGAAGAGGGGGCCGCCGCCGCTAGTAATTGAGCTAACACACGAAGATAGCGGCGGCAAATCCTGAAGAAGAAGAAGACCCCCGGAGAGCGGAGAAGACCCCCGGAGAGCGGAGAAGACCCCCGGAGAGCGGAGAAGACCCCCGGAGAGCGGGAGAAGAACCCGGAGAGTGGGAGAAGACCCCCCCGCCGCCGAAGACGTCGAAAGAAGCCCGCCGGGTGGTGGGCGCTTTTATCAAAGCGCCCCCCGGCGGCGGAAGAGAACCAGACGGCGGCACCCACCCCCCACAGAAGCCCGCCGGAGGGGGGCGCTTTTATAAAAGCGATCATACACACCCCCCCCCCGGCGGCCAACTAATAAAATATTTCAATACCCTGTGTGTTTTATTTGTGTTTACACTTTGTATTTGCAGGTGAATGGGTAGGGGTACAATGTACCCCATACTCATTCACTTAGGGTGGGGGCCGGTATCTGGGGGCCCCCTTATTAAAGGGGGCTTCCAGATTCCGATAAGCCTCCCGCCCGCATACCCCGACAACCAACGGCCAGGGTTGTCGGGAAGGGGCCCTGTCCTCATCAACATGGGGACAGGGTGCTCTGGGGTGGGGGGCCGCAGTGCGCCCCCTGCCCCAGAGCACCTGACCCCCCCATGTTGAGGGCATGCTGCCCGGTACGGCTCAGGAGGGGGGGTCGCTCGCTCGCCCCCACTCCCTTCCTAACCGGCCGGCCGGCGTGCTTTGGATACGGGTCTGTTATGGATTGTGGGGGGACCCCCACGCCGTTTTTTCGGCATAGGGGGGTCTCCTTACAACCCATAACCGACCTAAGGGCCCGTTATGCTCCTGAGGGGGGAACCCATGCCGGATTTTTATTTAAAAATCCGGCGGGGATTTCTCCTTCAGGATTCATAACAAACTCCGCCCACGTGTAGAATTGGCGGGAATCCGCGTCGGATCCCCGTCGCTTCTATGACGCGCTCGCTGGAATGTGCTTTTACTATTCCAGCGAGTGCGAGATATCGGCAGCCTGTCGCCGAGATTCAGCGCGATGCTGGCGTGCTGAAAACACATTCTCGGCGGCAGGCACTGTATAATTGTTTAATAAATTGGTCTGCTACGGCCTGTTATAACTCCAACACTGTTGTGGTCTCGTTTTCTATAGTTAAGAGTAAGGGTTTAAGTATATGGGGGTCAATGTGGGTTTAATGACATCTGTTATACAGCAGTCATGTAAATGCATAGAAATAAACACCTCACTGCCTTACCTAATGTGGAGTTAATGTAATCACAGGAAAGCAGCGCAAAGTAATAGTCTTCTGACAATAGCACTAGCAGATTTAAACCTACTTAGACCCATGTACCAGCAAGGAGACCGATCTTCCATACACAGTGAGCCCATCCTGCAGGCCCAATCCCTGCATTAAATGAAAGGGCTCTCAATATCACCTGATATCAGTTCAAGCTTCAGCAATGCTGCAAACACTTCCTTCAGTCTGTTTAATATTAGTAAACAGAGTGACACTACAGACATCCAGTTACATTCCCATGTGTTATATATGCTTTTCAGAAATGCAAATTAACCACATACCTGCAGAAAATAAATCAAGACTGTAGAGCCAAGCTTATTCAGTTAAATGGAAGGCTTCAGCCCAGCACAGCACCTGCTATCCTCATTAGCAGTATTGCAAACACAACCACAGCCCTTCAGTAATGCAAGTTTCACCATATACTTGCATCTACTTGCAGCAGTAACTGAATAGAATTGTGTACACCATGTGGTGCCTTACCACCTGCATGCTTCATGTCCAAAGTCCAATGAATGTCTATCCATGGCATCATGATAAATGAGCAATCCCTAGAGACAAGATGACTTCACCCCCATCTTCCTGGATCCTGCTGGGGTGAGGCCTCCCCCATATAGGCGTTCAGGTCTGCCTGTACAGCGGGGAGCTTCGTCACAGGAGAGGCTTTGAACCTGTGCGGCTTGGTGGGAAGTGTCCGGCCAGGTGAGGGAAAAATAAAAATTCCTGCTTTCTTAGCAGTAGCATAACCGCCTGTAGCAGTGAAGGTAAAAACAGAGAATGCTGGGGTAAGGGAGGAGACCTATTTTTATAGTATAACCGGTCCTGATTGGGCAGGGAGGCAGAGCCTTCCCATACGTAAATGCTGTCATGCTGTGTCAGGAAAGTTATATTGCCTACAAAATAGGGGACATAATTATGATTTATTTATTTATTTTTTACGAGAAATGGCGGCGATCTGCGATTTTTTTCGGGACTGGGACATTATAGCAGACACATCTGACACTTTTGACACATTTTTGGGACCATTTACATTTATACAGTGAACAATGCTATAAATATGCATTGATTACTGTATAAATGTAATTGTCAGGGAAGGGGTTAACCACTAGGGGGCGGGGAAGGGGTTAAATGTGTATCCTAGGTGTGTTCTAACTGTAGGGGGAGGGGGGTGACTGGGGGAGGTGACCGATTGTGTCCCTATGTACCAGGGACACAATCGGTCTCCTTTCTCCCTGACAGGGACGTGGAGCTCTGTGTTTACACACAGAGCTCCACGTCCCAGCTCAATTGTAGGCAATCGCGTGTGCCCGGCGCCCATCGCGGCCGCCGGGCACACGCACAGTGTTCTAAGTGACGCGACGGTTGCACGCGCGCTCCCCTAGCGTCTTAAAGTGACAGGACTACATATGACGTCCTGTCAGGAACATAGGGTATCCCGCCCGCCGTCAATTTGACGGCGGGCGGGTATCAAGTGGTTAAGCAAATAAATCATATTATCTCAGATTTACAAACCATTGTAACAAAATTCTTAATTTAATTTTTTGAACAAATGGGCTAAATTAACATATTTTCCGGCGTATAAGATGACTTTTTAACCCATGAAATTCTTCTTAAAAGTCGTGGGTCGTCTTATACGCCGGTAACCTAACATGCAGACTCTCAGTCAGACCGCGACTGTCCATTTTTCAAAAGCTGCGCCTCCTCCTTCTGCTGTTCCGTGATAAGCGGAACACTTAGCTTCCCAGCAGAGCCTCTGTTCAGTGTTCCGCCTATCATGGATGCCCTCTCGCCCTCGGTCTTGGACGAGAGGGCATCCGTGATAGGAAAATTATGTGAGTACTCACTTCAGTTATCCAATTATCTGAAAGGCAAATTCCTATTCACTTTGCTTATGATTAGACAACTGAGGTGAATATTCACACAGTTTATTTTGTGAAGATGTTCAACTCATGAAATAAAACATCCTTAATATCTCAGTGTTCATTTTTTTTTCAATTGGGCCATTGGCTTTTATATTTTGCAAACATTAATGGTACATAAATCTTTTTTTTTTCCAGAGAGTCCTTTATAATATGTTATCAAATTAAGATGAGAGAACAACTGGCTGCATGATATAAGTTAACTAAAATCATGGCTAAATGAATATTGTTTCAGCAGCAAAGTAATGCATATATATTTAGACTTCAAGTAGTTCTTCAAATGTAAACCCAGCATGGTAATTTAATTAGCTTAATATTATCAAAATAATTAAAAGTTCTCTGGTTTAAATGACATTGATTGAATGAATTCAAAATGCTAACATGGAAATATAATTGTCTTTTCAAGTGAAATGGTTTTCTGGGTTGTAACAATGCCAAAAAAACAAAAGAAGCTAATTAGAGCTGGCAAAGGTTATTGAAACTATTTGATTGATGCAAGCTGATTTTCTTTTTTCCTTTCACGATGCTTAATTGTTTAATTGCTTTTAACCAAAAAGAACCAAAGTCAGCCTTGGGATTTAAATACTGCTTAAGCACAGCAAACTTCATTTTATGCTTAACGTGTTATAGGTGCTTAGATAACATGGTAGTATTTATTCAAGCATTTTTCAGTTCATTACTTAACACATTTGAAAAACATACCTCTAGCATTACATTGTTGCAAGTGACACTTTTTCACATTCAGCCTAGGTTCACATTAATGCGATTTTTCACACAATTTAACAGATTGGCTGCAATGGCACTGTTCTAATCGGTGCAACACCAATTTTGCGGTGCTGCATCGATTTGCAAAAGTAGTTCCTGCACTACTTTTGCTGATTTCAGGTGTGACGTCAATAGACATCTGTGTATGAAGCCACACATTGCACTGACCGTGCTACTTTGAGATCGTAGTACTTCAAATGAAGTAGCACGATTTCAAAGTACCATCAATGTGAACCAGGGCTAAGGGGGAGATTTGCCAAAACTGGAGCACCTAGAATCTGGTGCAGCTGTGCATGGTAGCCAATCAATTTTTTATTGTTTTTTGCTCTAGATGTTGCCATTTTTTTTTGCAATAATTAGTTAGTAAACTAACCTTTGGAGTCACCCACATAAGCCAACTACAGTGAGTAAATTACAGATTAGAAATTTGGTGTTGTCACCAAAAGCCAAATTCCCTCTTGCCCCAACCCAAGATGATTATTATGCGACAAAAGAAAATTTAGAGTTCATTAGTTATTTTTCCATAGTTACATTGATTCAGCTTGGACCAATTTAACTATGCACGTGCCATAGCTGGCTGATCCCTACAAAGCTTGAAATCACTTTAGTAGACACCTCTACTACAGATATTGCTGCTGGCTTCTTGGTCCTGTGCTGAGTGACTGTCCTGCTGTCTAGTAAATACAAGAGATCACTCACATGACTGTGAACCATTGAGAATACACTGCATTTTCTCAATTAATGCAATTTTTTTGTGATTTAACTAGGTGGAGATTGTGACAACACCACCTTGCCCCTACACCTTGTCCAATAAGGAAACACTTTGGGATGAGACATTGAAGAAAGCAGCAATCACTGAAGTAGCATTGCCTACTACAGTGATTTGCAGCTTCCACAGTGATTGGCCAGGTATAGTAAATGTATAGATACATTGGTCCAAGCTGGACCAATTTAACTATGCCAAAGTAGCTATACCTGAAAATCAGCTTTAACTGTAATGGTCAATGTAGAGGTAATGATATGGCATAAATGTAGCATTGACTGATTAATTAACCTGGATGATCATTGTGGCAGATGTTTAAAAGGAAAACACCCAGTACAGAGTGAAAAATGATGGTCGTTTGTCTAAAGAAAGAAATATACCTGTATTCAAGACTCTTGCCCAGAGGTACATTGGCATCTGCTTATTTTCAAAACACCTAGCCAAATATTGGGAAAGACTTCAAATGCACTTTTTGGGGGTTTTTTGGTCCCAAACTCCTGTTTTCTGATATGATGTGTTTGATGTACTGCTGGCCTGATTGCCTAGATTCCTGTCCTAATTCTGCTTGAAAGTCACACTAACAAAAATTTGATGTTAATGTTACAGAGCACACTGTTTTTATTTTTTTATTATTATTTGTTTTATTTGTTTTAACAATAACAGTGCACCAATAATTACAATATTATTATTTCAAACAGTGTACACATTTTAAACTGTCCTGGTTTGAGCTTAGTGGAGTTTTCTACTTTATTTTTTAATTATTTTTAAACATGAATTATTATTAAGATTATCAAATAACACATACAAATAAGAAAACAACCCGTACATGCTTGGCCTTATAGTACTTAAAAAGGGAACAAAGATGAAGTTACAGAGTAACAGGTATTGGCTATGAGTAATGTTTGGGCATAATCTGGTGAGATCAGATCTAGCTAGATCAAATCCGAATCAGTCCGGGTATCAAGAAAGACAGAAGAAATGAGAGGAGGTTGCAGAGGAGATATATAATTTTACATATTAGTAAAGACAATGAGTAATTCAGTGTTGTTCAGTGTGGCTCTGCTCAGACTAGGACTCGGTGTGAATGCAAAAAGCAATAGTGCATGTGTGTTTTTTTTTTAGTATGGATTCAAATTTTGTTATGTACAATCATGTGGCTTACAGGGTCAGTTAGCCAGATGGACCACTCTGACATGAATTTGGGCAGTGTCATGTGGGCTTTGCCAAACATAAGATCCAAGAGAAGGTGCTGATTAAGGATGCTAATAAGTTGTTGGATAAACAAAGTAGCGATACCTTTTCATTTGCGTGCAATGGATAAGTGGGCTGCAATAAAGGTATGTGTTAAAAAAGCATAGAAGTATTCTTGCAATCCCTAGTCCGCAAAGCCAACTGAGGTGTTATTATTTGTGATATGCCAGTTACGCTTAGTATTAAAACTTGTACACCTCCCCAGAAGGGTAATAGTATCAGACAAGTCCACCATATGTGAATAGATGGTCCAGGACAGCCACATTGCCTCTATCAAGAAGGGGAATGTGATGAAAAAGGATGGGATATTTTTACTGGGGTATGATACAAATGATGTAGAAGCTTTTGAGCTGATTCCCAGTGTGAGAGACATCTTGAGAATCTTAACCACTTAAGGACCAAGCCTGTTTTTCAGATTTGGCGTTTACAAGATTAAACCATTTTTTTGCTAGAAAATTACTTAAAACCCCCAAACATTATATATATATATATATATATATATATTTCTAACACCCTAGGGAATAAAATGGCGGTCATTGCAATACTTTTTGTGACACTGTATTTGTGCAGCGGTCTTACAAGCGCACTTTTTTCGGAAAAAAATCACTTTTTTATATTAAAAAATAATACAACAGTAAAAAAAAAAATGGATCACTTTTATAGCTATTACAAGGAATGTAAACATCCCTTGTAATATAAAAAAAAAGCATGACAGATCCTCCTAAATATGAGATCTGTGGTCAAAAAGACCTCAGATATGATATTTAGACTTAAATAAAAAATAAAATAAAAAATCATCATTTGAAAAAATGACAACAAGAAAATATTGCTTTAAGAAGCATGGGCGGAAGTGACGCTTTGACGTCACTTCTGCCCTGCTATGCTATGGGGATAGGTGGGGGCCATCTTGCCCTCACTCACATCCCCACACAGCAGGAGACAACACCCGATCGCCTCCGCCACTGCCAGCGGCTTCGGTAAGCGGCGAAGAGCGGCAGGAGGGGGGCCCCTCTCCTGCCGCCGGTAACGGTGATCTCATGGGGCGAAATCCGCCGTGGAGACCATGGTTATCGTTGACAGGACAGCTCACTGAAGAGATGGATATCTTGGTTGTGGCAGCAGCTGCTGCCGTTACCGAGATATCCATCTTTAAAAAAATGACGTATATATACAGTGAGCGGTCCTTAAGTGGTTAAAGGGGTTGTAAAGGTTTGTTTTAAAAAAAAATAACAAACATGTCATACTTACCTACTCTTACGGCCCTAATCCTCTTCTATGGTCCCTCAGCTGCGATCCTGGTTCCTCTTTTTCTTGAGTTCCCCCATGGAGTGACGTATTCCATGGGGCACTCATGCGGGCACACTTCCGAGTCATGCTGCTGTGTCTATTAACACAGACAGCAGGACTCATCCCCACCCCCGACTCCCATGTCAGTGGAATTGATTGACAACATTGGGAGCCACTGGGTAGAAATATGAGATTTGTGAAGAAAAGTTGAGCATTCATAAGCCCATGTAATGTCTGCTGTTATGGAGGACTCTGACCATGTAGCAGATCTCAAGCCATGCCTAATCCGGAGGTACTTGTAGAAGTCTCTATGTGGAAAATTGAAAGAGTGGAGTGGGTGGTATTGTAGCCATGGTGCAGTCAGTAGGTGTTTGGTGGTCTATTGAAGGGATGCTTTTTCAATTTGTACCCATGCTGGGCAAGAGGTATGTGTCCACCAATGGTTGGCTTGGATTATTAAGGTGTAATAGATCTTGATGTCTGATCCCATTCCCGGTTCTGATGTTGGAGTACAGTGGATAGAGTACCTCACTCTTGGATGCTTGGTATGCCAAAAAAAGGTGTTTAGAGTCCATTATAGTGTGGCAAGTTGAGAGGGCAACATTGCAGCTAGGAGGGAACAGAAAAAGTATAAAACATGGGGAAAGATAAACATTTTGGGTAAAGCTATTTTTCCAGCCCAGGAGGTGCAAGTTATTGCAAAGGTCATGTGACTTTTTGAGCAAAGCTTCATAATTCAGACTTTGGCATGTTACTAGACTAAGTTGAGGCTCATACGAAGGGAAAGGAGCTTGAGAGGTTCTTGTTTGTAGGGTGATCTAAGCATATGTAAAGGATGTCCCTTGACCAAATAGCATTACAAGATCATAAAGGGCTGGAAGGGATTGGGTGGGATTGGTCATTGCTACCTTTACATCGTCCACATATTACCCAATGTTATGTGTGACTGTACCGATTTGATGGCCTCAGATCATCGGTGTCTTTTGTACATAAATGTTGTGAACAAGCCTGTCATGGCTTAAACATGTTAACATCTGCTGTACCTACCTGTCTTTTTGTAGTATCAATACATTTTAAAAGATTTAAGAGCATGTGTGGAGTTGCGGATCATCTTCTATTAGCTCAGATCATCGGGATTCGCAAGCTTCTCCATCATGAGGGCAAATATCAATGGGGATAGGGGACAGCCCTGTCGTGTGCAGTTGGTGATATTGAATGAGTTGGAGAGCATGCCGGGGGTCCAGATTCTAGCAGAAGGGCAGAAGTAAAGGGCTAGAACTGCCTTGAGTATATTACCTGATAATCCAAATTTTGAGATAAGACCAGTGTACCCTGTCAAAGACCCTCACTGCTTCTAGGCATAGGAGCAGAGAAGGTGTTCTGTGGTGCTCAGCACACTAAAAAGGTTGATGAACTGTTTGGTTCCATCTGAGGCCTGTCTACAAGGGACAAAACCCACCTGGTTGAAGTAAACTAGTGTATAAACTAATTGGGAGATGCAAGAAGCTAATATCTTTGAGTAGGTTTTTAAGGTTTGTATTGTAATTAGCTGGATCATCTAAGGGTTTGCCTGGTTTTGGTATAGTGACAATAAGCACTTCAAGGGATTCTCTTGTGGTTAATATATACCGTATTTATCGGCGTATAACATGCACCCTAACTTTAAGGCCGCGTACACACGATCAAATATACCTGCTGAAACTGGTCCGCAGACCAGTTTCAGCGGACAGATTTGATCGTGTGTACGGGCTAGCAGACAGGTTTCCAGCAGACAAAAGTTTTAAAGCATGCTTTAAAACTTGTCTGCTGCAAACCCGTCTGTCGGATATGTCCGCTGGATTCGACGCATGCGTGGGAGTATTTTACTTCCTGGTTCGGTGACGTGGCGGCATCAACGTCACCGCCACGTCACCGTGCTGTCTGCCCGCGGGGATTTTGGTTTGATAGTGTGTACACAGATCAAACCAAAATATCCCAGCAGACACGTCCGATAAAAACGGCCTGTCGGACCGTTTTCATCGGATAAATCTCCTCGTGTGTACGCGGCCTAAGAGGGAAGTTTCAGGAAAAAAACTTTCCACAGCCCCTGCGTATAACACGCAGACACAGTTTACCCTCTATTTTCAGGGTAAAAAAGTGTGTGTTATAGGCCAATAAATACAGTAATCAAAGAATTTAAAGAGGGTAGGTCTGAGGATGTCTGCAAATGTTTTAAAAATCCATCTGGACCAGGGGCTTTGTGAAGGGTGAGGGAGCAAATTGATTTTAATATTTCTGCTTCTGTAAATGAGGTGTTAAGATCATCAAGTTGGGTCTAGGAAATGAATAATTTGTGCATAGCCTTGATTCAAATAATTTGACATAGAACTCACTGAAACAATTTGCTATGTCTTTAGAATTGCTCACTCTCTTCCCTTGTGAAGTGTGCATAAAGGGCATTTTTAGACATTGCTGTCTTTTTTTTTTTACCTGTATTGCCAAGAGGGCATCTGGTTTTTTTTTTTTTTTTTTTATATAGTAACCAAAAGAGGCCTGCAAGAGTGTATGTAGGTCTCCCCTAAGTTGGCAAATGCAAGAGGTGTGGGGATCGTTAGAAGTACTTTTATTATTCCTCTCTAGTCTGCAAATTTGGTCTAAACACAAGTTGACCTCGGACACACTTCTTGTGGGCCCCAAACTAAATAAAGGAACCTCACATTATAAGATTTGTGCACATTCCATAGGAGCGTGGTTCGACCATGTGATACGGCCTATGCTAGCCTCAAAGACTTTGGAGGAGCTTTTTGTGTGTCAGGAAGAGATCAATCCTAAAGTATGATTTCTGAGGATTGGAGCAGAAAGTGTAGTCCCACTCAGGTCTGTACAAACAACGCCATGGGTCATATTGATCTTCTAATTGCATTAACCACTTCCCCACCGCGCCATAAGCATTTTACTGCTACGGCGCGGTGGAGTTGCTTTGACACGACGTCCCTGGGACGTCCTCGTGCACTTCCGCGATTGCGCGTCCCCTGGGACGCGCTCGCGAAAGTGTCCGTGCTCGCCGGGTCTAGAAGACCCGGCGCATCACGGATCACGGTAAATTGCCGCTGATAGCGGCCGTTTACCACGTGATCGCGCCGTCGAATGACGGCGTGATCACTTGTAAACAAACCGGCGTCATTTGATGACGCCGGTTCCTCCCTCTCCTCGCTCTCCTCTCTGTACAGTGTGCGAGGAGAGGGGGGGGGGGGGGAGCGGGGTGTCAGCAGCTGAGCTGTGGCTGGATCTGTGACAAATGCAGTCACAGATCCAGCCATCCCTCAAAACATCCCAGCTCTGCAATCCCCTAGTACCCTGCAATCCCCAGTACCCAGCAATCCCCCAGTACCCAACAATACCCCACAATACACCAGTACCCAACAATACCCCCCAATACCCCACAATACCCCAGTACCCAACAATACCCCACAATACCCCAGTACCCCACAATACCCCAGTACCCCACAATACCCCAGTACCCAACAATACCCCAGTACCCAACAATACCCCACAATACCCCAGTACCCAACAATACCCCACAATACCCCATTACCCCACAATACCCCAATACCCCACAATACCCCAGTACCCAACAATACCCCAGTACCCCACAATACCCCAGTACCCCACAATACCCCAGTACCCAACAATACCCCAGTACCCAACAATACCCCACAATACCCCAGTACCCAACAATACCCCACAATACCCCAGTACCCAACAATACCCCACAATACCCCAGTACCCCACAATACCCCAGTACCCCACAATACCCCAGTACCCCACAATACCCCAGTACCCAACAATACCCCACAATACCCCAGTACCCAACAATACCCCAGTACCCAACAATACCCCAGTACCCCACAATGCCCCAGTACCCGGCAATGCCCCAGTACCCGGCAATGCCCCAGTACTCAACAATACCCCAATACTCAACAGTACCCCACAATACCCCAGTACCCGGCAATGCCCCAGTACCCGGCAATGCCCCAGTACTCAACAATACCCCAATACTCAACAATACTCAACAATACCCCAGTACTCAACAATACCCCAGTACTCAACAATACCCCAATACTCAACAATACCCCAATACTCAACAATACCCCAATACTCGGCAATACCCCAATACTCGGCAATACCCCAATACTCGGCAATACCCCAATACTCTGCATGATACTTTGCAATACCCCAATACTCGGCAATACCCCAATACTCGGCAATACCCCAATACTCGGCAATACCCCAATACCCTGCATGATACTTTGCAATACCCCAATACTCTGCAATACCCTGCGCGATACTCTGCAATACCGCCTATGGGGATTTTTAAGTAGCGAGGTTTGGCGCCATTCCACGAGTGTGCGCAATTTTGAAGTGTGACATGTTGGGTATCTATTTACTCGGCGTAACTTCATCTTTCACATTATGAAAAAAAATTGGGCTAACTTTACTGTTTTGTTTTGTTTTAAGCACAAAACAGTTTTTTAAAAAACACGCGTTCAATAAATTTCTGCGAAAATACCGTGCGAGATAAAACGTTGTAACGGCCGCCATTGTATTCTCTAGGGTCTTTGCTAAAAAAGCATATATAATGTTTTGGGGTTCTATGTAATTTTCTAGCAAATAAATGATGATTTTTCCATGTAGGAGAGAAATGTCAGGGTGTTCCAGAACGCCTGATGGCGCTCCCTGCATGTTGGGCCTCTGTATGTGGCCACGCTGTGTAAAAGTCTCACACATGGGGTATCGCCATACTCGGGAGGAATAGCAGAATGTGTTTTGGGGTGTAATTTGTGGTATGCATATGCTGTGTGTGAGAAATAACCTGCTAATATGACAGAAACAAGTTTTTTTTTTTTTTTTTTTTACAGAATTTTCAGTCGTTTTTCTTTTATAGCGCAAACAATAAAAAAAACAGAAGTGATCAAATACCATCAAAAGAAAGCTCTATTTGTGTGAAAAAAAGGACAAAAATTTCAAATGGGTAGAATGTTGTATGACTGAGTAATTGTCATTCATATTGTGAGAGCACCGAAAGCTGAAAATTGGTCTGGTTAGGAAGGGGGTTTAAGTGCCCAGTGGTCAAGTGGTTAAGGTGGAGAGGGCTGTAGGTCCTGATCTACAAGAACTAGATGAGTCATCGGCTTTCTCTGCCACATCATTAAAATCTCTGCATAAATGTACGCGGTCCTTTGGGTAATGGACAAACTTATTTAAAACTAATCTGTAAAAAGGTTCTGGTGGGTATCTAGGATGAGGTATCTGCCCAGGGGGTCCACTTTAACATGTTGGAGCTGGAAGGAGAGGGAGTTGCCTATGGCAATTGTAACAGCCCTGACTTTTTAAGAGGCAATATGAAAAAGTGGGAGAAAAGGAGGTAGGTGTGATACCCGGAATATAAGGCACAGAACAAGTAAAAACATGTTACTATGACAAGTAACAATGAATAACATATTTCAGGCAAAATTCGATTTTGTATGCATAGCACACTGCATACCTATGGGTGTGCACACATAAATTAGTAAGAACCCTGAGGGAAGGAGAACAAAAAATTCAACTGGTGTAAGTCACTTCTCAGGTTTTTGGGGAGAATCAAGTACAGTGTTCAAGGAAGCCTGCCTTTATGGGGTGATATGCAGAGGGACTAGTTCTCTAGACCACCTGAAGAATGTGGCCTATCAGACTGGTCTGGGTTTATAAGAGTTGCTGTTGCAGGAGGCATTTGCTGATGGGGAGGGTGTCAGGTCTCAGTTATGGAGCTGCTTGCAATGAGCAATCCTCTGGATCAGCCACCTTAACCATTTGACTACAAGGTACTTTTACTTACTTCTTGCCCAGACCAATGTTCATATTTCAGCGCTGCCTCACATTGAATGACAACTGTGTGGTCATGCAACACTGTACCCATATGAAATTGCTATAATTTGTTTACACAAATATAGATTGCTTTTAGTGGTATTTATTCACCACCATTTTTTTTATTTACATTGTTGATAAACAAAAAACCAGACAATTAAAAAATAAAGTTTTTCATAGTTATATACGTTTGCAAATCTGTATTTTTTTCTACTTCACTGATGTGATGAGGCGGCAATGATGAGGCTGCACTGATAGGCAACACCGATGAGCACTGATGGGTGGCACTGATAGGCAGCACTAATGGGCAGCACTAATGGGCACTGCTAGGCAGAATTGATAGGTGACACTGATGTGGCAGCACTGGTAGGCACTGTTGGGACTGGTAATTGGGACACTGGTAATCAGTGCCCTGATTTTCAGTGTATATGTCCCTTTAACACAAGATGGATATCGGCTCTCCTCATGCTGTCAGCGTGAGGAAAGGAAAGCCGATAACCAGCTTGAGTTTACATCGTTATCAGCTTTGATTGGACACATAATCTCCACGGAGAGCAGCTTGCGCTCTGGTTGAATCTTTCCAGTGATGCTTTTTGGGTGAGGGTGGTTAGTGTGGGAGTGAGCTGGAGAATGATCAGGCCACTTACCTCTGTCAGCCACTGTGGGAGATAGGGGATTCTGTGAGGTGTCCTCAATGTCCATGAAGGAATCATATACATTATCCCTGTGTTGCCGTGTCAGGGAGGGAGAGTGGTCAGCCATCTTGAGAATTCCTCTGAAATAGTCCATGAGGCAGCATGGTCCCAGTGCCAGATATTTATTTTGCAACATAGCCAGAAGGACTCCTGGCATCCTGGCCTCCCTGCTGGAGGTGTTTTTGCCAGAATTAGGTGCTAAGGACTGCTGTTTTCATCTGGGGAAGCAGAAAGGATTAGAGCTAAGCGCCCATCTGCATCTAGGACTATTTTTATGTTATTGTATATATTTTGTTCCAATGAATTTTATTTTTATGACCTCATGCATTGTGTTTTTTTTTTTTGTTCATGCCTTCATGCATTGTATTTTCTGTGGAAAGTTACATACTTCCTGCTACTCGGCCCTTTGTTGCACAGCATAATTGACTTATGCCAATACATTTTTTGGAAACATTTTCGGATCTCTATTTTTTACAATAACGCTGAAGAGTAATCTGCTTTAAAATTTTCATTCCAAGATTGATACAATTTATGATAAGATCTCCACTGTACAGCCTCTTTACACTCCATGACCACTGGTACAGTCATTACTTCCATCATTTAACCCTGCTATTACAGATGAGGTTGCTAAAAAAAAAATCTAGCATCCACCTAAACCCTGGACTCTGTTCCCTCACAAATGCTGCAGTCACCCTCTGGCTCTGTACTACATTCTCTAACTCAAATCTTCAATATCTCCCTTTCTTCTGGCATCTTCTCCAACTCTCTAAAGCATGAACTAGTCACCTCCATAATTAAAAAGCCCTAATTGGACCCCATCAAAGAAATTAATGTCCCATATACTTGCTCCCCTTTACCTCCAGACTCCTTGAATGCCTAGTCTACAACTGACTGAGCAACCATCTCGCTAAAAATAACCTTCTTGATCTCCTTCAGTCTATATTACGCCCTTAACACTCCCCTGAAACTGCTTTCCTAAAACTCACAAATCACTTAGAAATGGCTAAAACTAATGGACACTACTCTGTATTCCTACTCCTGGGCCACTCTGCTGTCTTTCACACAGTGGACCACTTCATCCCTCTCAAAAAACTCCACTGCTTTGGTCTCCGTGACTGCACTCTTTGCTGGTTCTCGTCTTACTTATCCCACAACATTGTCAGTGTCAATAACAATTCTACTTCCTCTTCTCTTTCTGGCTTCCACTACCATTTCTACACTGATGACACCAAATATATATCTCTCTACCCGCCAGCTCACTCACCACATTACTAATTTACTAACAGACATTAGCCTGGATATCATACTACTTCCTCAAACTCAATCTATCCAAAACCAAGCTCATAATATTTCCTCCCCCACAATGCCTGATCCCTCAAGATTGATGCTACAACTATCACCTCTTCCCTACATGCCGCAAGCCGCTAGGTTTTATTCTGGACTCTGAACTATCCTTTTGGCCCCACATCACTGTCCAAAGCGTGCCACCTACACCATAAAGCTTCTAATTCACTCCCTGGTCATTTCTTGCCTTGACTACTGAAACTCCCTCCTCATTGGCTTACCGTTACCTAGGTTATCCCCTCTTCAGTCTATCATGAATGCTGCTGCCAGACACATCCACCTTACCAACCATTCAGTGTCTTCTACTTCTCCCTGCCAATTCCTTTATTTGCTTCTAATCACCCAAAATATTAACAACTTTCAAAACTATCCACAACTCGGCCCCATCTAGATCACCAGCCTAGTATCAAAATACCAAATCATTCTCTTCCAAACCCTCCTGCTCTTTTGATCCCTTGTCACCTCTTACCATGCATGTCAGGATTTTTCCAGAGCCTCTCTCATCCTATGGAACTTCCTACCCCAATCTATCAGACTACCTTAGAGAAGCTTATCCTGCCTCCTCCTTACAACTGTACTTTTGTTTTCTCCATCAGCTCACCCCCAAAGTTACCATTTTTTATCACTTGACCCTCCCTTTTACATTGTAAGCTATAATGAGCAGGGCCCTTTGATTCCTCCTGTACTGAATTTTATTGATTCATATTATAAAGTGTTGCACAAACTGTTGGTGTTGTATGAATCCTGTATAATAATAATAATATTATATTAAGCAATCTCACTAGACATTTGTTGCAGGATTAATCTCTACATAAATATGAGTGTCATTTCAACAATTATTGAACTAGCCTTGTTTTGCATTATATACTGTACCATTAGCTAATACTTAACCACTTACGGACCGCCCGCCACAGGAATATTTCGCTACTTTGAAGAGGATTACCATTGTTATTGTAGCAGCTAGCTACCATAACCCCGGAACCCTCTTCAAGAGCGGGTGGTCCGCTTTTAGATAAAAGTGGTCTCTGCTTCAGATTCTTCAGGTAACTTTTATTGGTGGAGGCGATCGGGTCCTGTCCCTGGGCTGACATGGAGACAAGTGAGGGGAAGATGGCCCCCAACGGTCTCCATATCATTGCAGGGCAGAAGCATTGTCAAAACGTCACTTCCCGAATTAAGTTCTCATGTCAACGCCTGCCTTCATATGGCCTGCTTACTCTTGGTTATTCCAGCAGCCTTCACAGATTGCCTCTTCGACCAAACATTCAAACAAGTATTTTTCTCTAATTTGTTCAATCTGTATCCAATCAATTTACTGTGTGCTGCGCGCATAAAGCCTTCATTAAGGGCATTATGCTCCAAATGTGTTCATGGGCAAAAAGGCAGAGGACACAAAAATTTGATTCCCTTCTTTCCAACATCATATTCTTAGAGGCTCATAATAAAAGTACTTCCGACATCTCCAAGTTGCATTCCCACCTCAGGCTCTTGCTGCTAGAACAACATGACAAACATATTTAATCTCTTAAATTGACCCACTACTCTTCTGGCAATCGAGCTCAGTGGCTAAAAGATTGTAAAGCAAAAACTAACATCCCTTTTTTAATCCGTAATTCAGACAAAAGTACCATTTATAGTGCCAACGAGATAGCAAACTCCTTTGCGGTTTATTATCCCTCTCTATATAATCTCACCAATCACAGAGCCTGAGATTCGGAAGGCGATTAAAACTGTCCCTAATGGTAAGTCCCCGGGCCCTGACGGATTACCGAACGACTACTATAAGACCTTTCATTAGAGCCTCTCCCCCACGTTGAAATTGGTTTACTTTGAAGCAATGTCCTCTGCCTCTGAAATGCTTAAAGCATATGTTGTTACTATTCCGAAACCAGGTAAAGACCCCACTATGCCAGCCAACTTTAGGCCTATCTCTTTATTAAATACTAATATTGAGCTTTATGCCAAAATCCTGGCTCATAGGCTTCTTCCAATTTTGCAGACCCTGATCAAGCCCGATCAAACAGGTTTCACCATGGGAAGACAGGCTTCTGATGCCACAAGAAGAGTTATAGATGTCATACAGCAGGGCTCAAAATTTGAAGTCACGAGCCACTAGCCAGGCCTTGAAAGTTACTCGCCACCAGTTGCCCCACCCAAACCCTCCCCTCCCCTGCCCTGCCCCGCCCCTAAACACACCCTCATAAATGATTTAATGAAATTACATTGTTAAATGTTTTATACAAAATTAAGTTACAAAAATAAATAATAACATAAAGCATATCAGTAACCATCAGTGCAGCCTCACATTAATGCAAGCTTTACAGTTCCCAGAGGGGAAGAGAGAGAGAGGGGGGAGAGAGAGGAGATAGGGAGGAGAGATGGGAGGGAAAGGGAAAGTGAGAGAGAGAGGAAGAAGGAAAGGGAGAGAGAGAGGGAGAGGGAAAGGGAGAGAGAGAGGGAGGGGGAAGGGGAGAGAGAGAGGGAGGAGGAAGGGGAGAGAGAGAGGGAGGGGGAAGGGGAGAGGGAGAAGGGGGGAAGGGGAGAGAGGGAGGGGGATCTCTAGCCCCATCCCTGTCTACAGCCCCTCCTGTGTACCAGTCTGCAGTGCCTGTCTGTGGGAAGCTGTGTGTGATGCTTGGTACGTACCTTTCATGACAGCAGGATGTTCATGACGGCTAGTAGCAGGCAGGATCCGTTCTCATTCTGGGTGGGGACAGCGTCCTGCTGTGAGATGGAGTGGTCCCCGGTCATCTTTACTTTCCCCCGTCAACTTTTTCCGGCCCCGGTCAGCCTGTCCTCCAGTCCTGGGAGGTCTTTAGAGCTCTTCTTCCTCCAAAACTATGGATCCTTGCAAGCCTCGCTGCTCAATTTGCCCGCCAGGCCCAGACTGGGACAAAAAATAGACTGAGCAGCCCATGATAGCGGTGCCTTCCCTGCTGCCCAGCCTGAGACTCCTACAGCAGCCAGAAAGAAAAGAGGGGGGAACCTAGCAGAGCTGCCAGGGGGTGAGGGGACCAGAAAAGGGAACAGGGTGGAGGAGAGCACAGGAGTGAGGCTGAGAGCAGCAGACAGGGGGGGGGTGAGAGGGTGGAGGGCAAGAGCACTGGGGGAGTGGAGAGCAGGGATGTAAAGAGCACTGGGGGGGTGCACTGGCGGGAGTGGAGAGCCTGGCGGGTGCAGAGAAAACGGGGAGGTGATGGAGAGCATAGGGGCCAGAGAGCACCGGGGAAGCAGGATTGCACAATGTGGTGGAGAGCATGGGGGGAGCCAGGGAGCACATGGGGGTGGGGGTTGTTGTAAAGCACTGGGGGGGAGCTGGATAGCATAGTGGGGTGGAGAGCATGGGGGAGGGAGCCAGGGAGGAAAGTGGGGGCTGGAAAGCACAAGGGTGAGCTGGAGAGCACTGTGGGGGGAAGCTGGAGATCACAGGGCAAGTTGAAAGCACAGGGGGAGACAGGGAGTGCCGCGGGGCGGGGGGGGCAGAAAGCGCCTGGGGAGAACTGGACAGCATAGGGGGCAGAGAGCACTGGGGGTGCAGGTAGAACTGGGAGGAGTTAGGGAGAATGTGGGGCTAGAGGGCTCTGGGGGGCTAGATATCAGTGTGGGGGAGCCAGGGAGCACAGAGCTATTGGGGGGATGACAACTGGACAGTACAGTGAGGGGGGAGAGCCAGGGAGCACAGAGGGGACCAGAGAGCACTGCGGGGGAGCTAAGGAGCAGTGGGGGGAACTGGATAGCACAGTGGGGGTAGCATGGGGGAGCACAGAAAGGATCAGAGAGCACTGTGGGGGGAGAGCAGAGGGGGAGGGGGACAGGGCAGCACAGTGGGGGAGCCAGGGAGAACGGGGGAGGGAGAGCACTGGGGAGGACCCAAGGAGCAGATAGGATATGCAGGAGGAACTAGGGAGCATGTTGGCAGTAAAAAGTTGGATAGGAGGAGCTCCAGTGGATGGATCACATCCCGGCGCCTGCTGCAGCCTGGCCAACCACTCAGAGAGAAGGGGAGTACACGTCCGTGCCGCTCTCCTGTGTGCCTGGATAGGAGGAGCGGCGGGGACAGCTGCACATAGAGGAATTGATCTTTCCATATTCCTCCTGCAGCCACTAAATGACCGCTTCTTCTGCGGGCGTTCATTGGCTGCAGAAAAAATATGGAAAGATCAATTCCTCCATGTGCAGCTGTCCCCGCCGCTCCTCCTATCCAGGCACACAGGAGGGTGGCATGGACGTGTACTCCCCTTCTCTCTGAGTGGTCGGCCAGGCTGCAGCAGGTGCCGGGATGTGATCCATCCACCGGAGCTCATCCGCAGTCCTTCCCCTTCGCAGACAGTCATATGGCAGGGATAGTTTGCACCGCCTTTCCCGACTCCTGACCCGAAAAGTTAGCTGGTCAGACGCAGAGAAGGCAGGTCAGCGGCGCAAGCTGAAGGAGCAGCTCAGCTGCTTTATGTGCCCTAAGCATATATCATCAGGGAATCCCCCTCCGGCCGCTCTGATGTCCTGTAAAAAAAAAAAAGCCTGCACTGCTTCTGCGAGAAGCGATCAGCCAGGAAGCTGTTAGACTGGTCCACCCCTTCTCATCTCATCTCATTTTTGAGGGCTGTCATACAGTATGCTGTGACCTGTCGGGTGCCTTCTCTGCTGCTCTCTTTGGATGCGGAGAAGGCATTTGACAGGGTGCATTAGGGTTATATGACCCAGACCCTCAAAAAAAAAAAAAATTTCAGGCCATATACTGTGGGCTATTTTGGTTTTGTACTCCTCTCCCTGTGCACAAGTCTACCCTTCAAATATGTTGTCTCTCCCTTTTTCCATTACTAATGGAACAAGGCAGGGGTGCCCCCTGTCCCCCTCAATTTTCAACCTTCTTATAGAGCCCCTAGTGGAAAAAATTAGGACGCACCCATTCACACCAGGCTTCTCTCTCCATGATAAATCACATCATATAAATCTTTTCGCTGATGAAGTTGTTCTCTTTCTAACTTTGCCAAACACATCTCTATGCCCATGACATCTTTAACCAATTTAGCCAGATATCCTACTATAAGGTTAACTTTACAAAATCTCTCATACTATGCTTGAACCTCCCTCCCCATCTCCAATCCCACCTACAAGCTAACTTCCCCAATACCTGGAATAAAACAAGCATACCCTATCTAGGACTACAAATAACAGCCGACCTCTCAAAACTGGCGGATGACAAGTACATTCCCCTGATAGACAAAATAGCCAAAGAAACAAACCGTCCAGCCAAAGTAGAATTATCCTGGTCTAGCCGCTGAGCATCCTTTAAAATGCTCCTACTCCCCCAAATTCTATATGTATTCCGAACGCTACCGGTCCTGCTTAAAAATAATCATCTTATATCATTAAACTCTCTCCTCAAAAAATATATCTGGGGCTCCAAACGACCCAGATGTTACAAAACCCTTCTACACAAACATAAGTCAGTGGGTGAAATGGGCTTAATTGACATAAGGGACTACCTTTGAGCGTCCATACCAGTAGACGTTTCTCACAGTTATATAAATATATATATATATATATATATATATATATATATTAATGTGTTTGTGTACATATACATATATACTGTATGTATATGTGTGTGTATATATATATATATATATATATATATATATATATATATATATATATATGTGTATATATACAGTATACACACAAACACACGTGTGTATATATACAGGATATATATATAGTTATCACATGTCTGAAAACATGTAATTATGTGTTCTTTTAAACTTTAGTTTCACTTTTTGAACTCATTGAGGGATAGCCTTGCTCCTGGGGTGATTGACCCACCGGTGGTGGCACAGCCCAAGCTTTTTGATTTTTTGACAGGTTTCTATGCGTGTGGTCGCTGTGCAACTTGTAAGCATGTTAAACAGCAGACTAAGAAAAGGAAGACCTTTTGTTCCAATGTGACCCATGTAGAATATCCCATCAAGCAGCTGATTACGTGTGATACCATCGGCGTAGTCTATATGCTCGAATGTGAGTGCGGCTTGCAATATGTTGGCCGCACCTCACGAGCATTACATGTGAGAATAGGGGAACACATTGGTAACATCATGAGGGGTAATAGAAACCATAGTGTATCTAAACATTTTAAGCAATTCCACCAGAAAGACCCTAAAAAGTTAAAATTCTGGGGCATCGAGAAAGTGTCTAAGCACTGGCGAGGGGGGCATTATATCCGCCAATTGAGTCGGCGTGAGTCCTTCTGGATATATGAAACCAAGGTATCTTCGCCAGCTGGCCTCAATGTCGAGTTTGATCTTAATTGTTTTATTTCTAATAGATGATGAATGTTTTATATACATTTTTTATCTATATTTTTTTATTTATTTTTTATTATTATTATACTTTTTATATATATGTATTTTTATGGTATCTGTATTTTATCATTTTTAAAAGTATTGTTAATGGTTAATTGTTTTCATGATTTTTGGGCCATGCAGTATGGTCTAATATCTCCTGGTGACAATGTCTCCCTCCCTAGGTTTGGGGGTGACTATTAGTGATAAGGAGTATATATTGAAAATTAATTAATTATTTTGTATAATTGTACTGGGTGTGCGATCGCGGCTGACGTCATTATATTAAAAATTAAATGTTTATTATGTAAAAATTCTTTATGTAAACTTTCTATTGTGGTCTGCTTAGTGTTATGCCCTTGCTCTGCACCTTTAATCTTTGTTACGATGCTGGGTGTGCTTTTCTATTGCACTGGCAGTGTTGTTGTGTAATAAAGCTTTGAGCATAGAGGGCGGTGTTGTGCTGCCATGGTTGTCATGGCAGCCGCAGGCTATATTAGGCTCAGATAGCGGGACGTCTACACGCTGCTTTTCCATACCCCACGCTGATGAAGTCCCGCCCCAGAAACGTAACGACGTACGAGGGGGAGGAGCCACGTTTGACGTCACCCGCGATCGTCAACCCAAGTGAGATCTATGCTGGTCTAATTTTATGCTTTTGTTTGTCGCACTCGCTCCAGAGTGCCTCTACAGTGCGTGTTTGTCTTTTATCACTTGAATAAATATACAGAGTTTTGGCTTCAGAGAGCACTAGATCTCCTTTCTTTTGTTTTCATGCCCTGTTTGCCTTACTCCGTTCCTGAGTCTGTCACCATTGAGGTTAAGTTGCTGCATCTGTTTGCTGTGCCTTTGAGAACAGGAGGTTCTCTATCTCACGCTCTGTGACCTGTAGTAGGTCGAAGTTATAAGGTGAGAGGCCATTCCTGCTGATTGGTGGAAGTTTCTTCTGAAAATCACCCTTTGGATCACGCACATATTTTTCCATTTTTGGATCATATAAGCACTTGAGCACTCTTTATGGACTTTCTGTTTTCTTATTATATGCATATATTATATTATATTATATTTTCATATTGTATATTTAATTAATTCTTTGTTTGCGCTGCACTACTTTTATTGTCATATGTTTTGAGGTGTTTTATTTGAATTTACCTATAGTGCTGGCTTGCAATTTTTAGTTTTGTTTATTGTGTGGGTTCCAGCGCTGAATAATTTTCTTTGTTATCACTTTTTTAACTTGGCTATACCATAATCTCACACTATCTTATGACATTACAGGCAGCCCACCCACTTTTACACAGATCTCGGCCGTTTTCAGAGAAAACACTTCTCCTCTATTCTCCCTCTAAGAACTTAAGTTCTCAGTTTGTTACACCGGCTGCAGAGGAGATAATTTTCCTCTGAGAACTGCCAAAAACTGAACTGAGAAGAAACTTCTCAGTTTATTAAACGGACACCTGACTCCTAAACCAAAGTTTAATTTAGTAGACACGTACTTTGAGGCAGCAGGCCAGACTAAACACAGCTCTTGACTATCAAATGAAGCTAGTCCTTCTGGGGGACTGTTTAGACAAGATTGACCCACTTGTAGAATTATTGCCAGCTATTTGCTTATCAACTGAAGCTACCTCATTAAGGGGACTGCCAGACTCTCCCAATGCAGACAAGATTATCCCACTTGTAGTATTATTCCCAGCTATTTGCTATCAAATGAAGCTTGCTCTTTAGGGTGATTGCTTAAACCCTCGCAACACAGACAAGATTGCTCTACTTGTAGAATCAACTTGAATTATTTGCTATCAAGATAAAGCTAGCCCTTGAAGGGGACAGTTTAAACTCTTGTAATGCAGACCAGATTGTCCCACTTGTCAAAATGTATTTTTAGGATAGAATATTTATTCTTCATCCCGACTTCTATTGCATTGGTAGAGAGGCAATGGTTAAGTCCAACACAAGGCTGCCACCAGAAGACACTATAACCCCCAAGGACACACCCAATCATCATGATTGAGTATACCCCTGAAGGACACAGCATCCTCCAATGACAACTCCATTTATATGGCTAAGCTGATGAAGGCCATATTAACCAAACAGGTGACCCATTATGCCTAAACAACCTCTTCCACATAAGTGCGTGTACTGCAAGATGTTGACCACCAAGACATTCTGCTGCTCTGTCCTTCTGTCCTTCTGTCTGTACAATTTGCACACCTCTTCAAGAATGAGCTATTAGCCTAAACATCATAAGAAAAATTACGCTATGTGCTCTTCCTTTTTTCCTTTTTTTGAATACTCTCCACTTGGCTTAGTTGCTTGGCTTCTGGTGGGTCACTCCCCACAAGCATCTATCATCCACGCACCTTGGGCTTCACGCCTTGAATCATTGGATGTCTCATGAGAGCTGCAGCTGATAATCGGTCCTACAGGATTTTCATTATGCTTGATTGACCCTTTCGAACATATGTTCTTCAGGGTTCTATAGTTCCGGTAAGCCTCTCTTCAGTTGGTTGCGGCTTCTTCTTCTTTTTCACATCTCGTTTCCATTGGACTGTCACCATTTTTATATATGTCACTATAGAGACTTTTTTTCCCATATTTATTTATATATGTATTTACACATACATGTTTATTAAATTTTTGTAATTTTATACATGGGGTTCATCACTTGGTAAAACCTTTGGGGTCCTTTCACACGGAGCGGTCCGTTTTTCGGTCCGCTCCGTGTGTGTCTGTCGGCTCAGCGGGGGGTCCCACTGAGCTGTCGGCGGACAGGGCGGTCCCCGCACACTGTGCAGGGACTGCCCCGTCTCTCCTCCGCTATCCCCTATGGGGAATCAGATGAAAACGGACCATCTGTCCGTCTTCATCCGATCCGATCCTTCAGACGGAAGAAAAATAGGGTTTTCTTCCATCCGAAAAACCGTACCTTAATGGACGCGGATCGTTGCGGACGTTAGCGGATGCATCATCTGCTAACAGACGCGATCCCATAGGGGCCCATTTCAAGTCCGTAAACGGACTTGTAATAAGCGGACGAACGGTCCGCTCATGTGAAAGGGGCCTTAGTGCTACAATTTATATGTTCTGGTGTTTTGACAGGACAAGCAAATCTCGGGAGATTTGGTCGGCCATTTTTGGGTGGATATCTTATATAAGAAAGCCCAGCAACATTTAGGACAATACACGTGTGTGTATAGACAGGGACAGAGAACCCACTTGTGAGGGAGAATTAGGAGAAGGTAGGGAAAGTGTTCTGGCCTGTGAGGGATAGCTTAGGTTCCTATGGAGTCCTGTATCAGCAATCCTGGTCGGAGCAAAGACTCCCTATTGCGGATAATAAAATCGGTGTCCGAGCTGTGAGGGAGGGACAAGTGTATCAGATGCCTATATCCATCTGCTGAAGGAATACTGTTGTACCGGGTAATGTGTGTGAATATCAGCCTCTACAGATATGCATTGTGTGCTTGGTTTTATACTGTGTCAGTGAGTGGAAAGTGCTGACGAATACAACTACCACTTACATCAGAAGTGACTGTGCTGTGTATCTGTGCCTCCATGCTCTCCATGCTTGGAGTAAAACTACTTGCATTACTGCTGTAAAAACTCTTTCTACTACCGCCTCTCCATTTATAAACGTTGCCTGGTTTATAAAGTCAGTACATGTTATTTTCTCTGTGAAGCCGCTACACCCTACACCCGCTTACATTTTGGTGTAGTTGGCAGGATGTCAGAACCATCGTCCCTTAAGCAGTCTAGAGGGTCAATTATGGCACCATATGGAGCGGCCTGATTCCAAAACTTAATGGCACGAATATGTCCCTGACAGACTAGATGGAGAGATTGTACAGTTCAGTCCGCCTGTTCGAAATACCCGCAGCATACCCTGTGTTGTGATGATTCTGCCCGAGAAGGAAGGGGATAGCAGAACAGCTATTGTGGACCACCTAGAAAGCTTGTATGGCGAGAGTACTTCCATAGCTGAACTCCTGAAGAGTTTCTATTGTCAGGAGCAGCTCGACTGATAAGTCTATTCCTCAATTTGCAGTGGCCTTACAGGAAATCTGGTTCCGGTTGAAGCAGAAAATGGCTCCCGCCGGAACTAGGGTCTCTAACCCCGATCAGCTTATCCGGGACCAGTTTCTCACTAATATATGGTCCTCTTAATTAAGGAGAGCCTTAAGGGATTGCCGAATACGAGGATGCCCTTGATGGAAAAGGTCGTACAAGACCTAGTTGATGTGGTCGACTCCCTCAGGCAAGAGGTGGCAGCTCTGTGGAGCAGGTCTGAACAACCCTGGGCAGCGATCAACCCCCTCCTGAGGGACCCCAATATTGACTGAAAATTCTGTCAGTGTGGACGGTTAGGCCACCTCGCAAGACATTTTGTGAGATGGGGAGCCCAGAACGTACAAAACTATCCTTTAAACTAGAGATTCCTGTGACGGAGGGGCGACCCATGGTAAATGTTCATTCACTGCCTCAATGTGATCTTGCAATCATTTCTGGGTGCCCAGTGGAGACAGTGATGCTCAACGGACAGCCGGCTGGATGTCTGGTGGACACTGGATCAGAAGTCACCACTATGGCCTATTCATTTTACCAGCAACAGTTTGGGCTGACCCCAACTCTGGACCCCTCCTGGTTGAGTTTAAAAGCTGCTAACAACCTACCGATTCCAGTAGTAGGGGTCTCTTGGAGCAAAACCTCCCTGGGGTCAGGGTCATGGTGACCTGTAAGTCCTCCTTCCCAGAAATTCCAGTGGTGTTGGGCATGAACGCCCTAAAAGAACTGGACTTAACTCGCCTTCTACAGGAGGCTTCAAAGCAAGCAGCCGGGCAGTCAGAACCACAGCTTCAGAATCTGATCACTGCTTGTCGGACTGTTCAGACACAGAGTTATAAACACACAGAGAAAGTGGGGGTCATTCACCTCCCTGCCTGTCACTGGGATATTATACCCCCATGTCAAGAGTTGGTGTACCCCTTCCTGTGGTAGCTATAAGACACACAATAGGGGCCACTGTGATGGTCAAACCACAACGCAACCTGGAAACCAAAGGTGAATTGTTGGTAGCCAGTACTCTGTCTGTTGTCCTGCAGGGACAAGTGTTGGTGCAACTGGTTAACTTGGGGTCCACACAAATCCAAGTGCCCATAGACGTGGCCATTGCAGAGTTGTATACAGCACCCAAAAACTGCATTACTGATCCTTGATCCTTGCCCTTCCGGTGCAGGGGATGACCCCTGAACAAAGCAACAAGCTCCAGCAACTAGTTTGCAGACATTTGATGGTATTCTCTCAAGGCCCTGAAGACTTCGGCTGTACTAATACTTTGGATCATTCTATCCACATTGGAGACACGGCTCCTATTCTGGAAAGGTATCGTAATATACCCCCGTCTCATTTGAAAGAGGTCAAAAACCTGTTAAGTGGAATGCTGCAAGGGGGGTGATTCGAGAGAGTTGTAGTCCCTGGGCTACGCCCATAGTTCTTGTGCAGAAAAAGGATGGCTTCTATGTCCTTTGTTTAATCTTTTGTGTATCTTGGAAGTCCCCGCAGGCTGCATGCTTATTTCCAGTTCAGCCCTTGCTGGATAAACTAAAGTATGAGGACTGGGTTCACCTAGATAAACTGTTTCTCCTCCTAAGCAGTTTTTCCCTCCTTTATCCTATGGAGGAAAGTTTCACTAAGAAATGGGGTGTACCTGCTATAGATGCAGCTCTTTCTTGTGCAAACAAAAGCCTGACATGTCCTATAGACAATGCTCAGGGCTTTAAAGATCCAACTGATAAAAAGCTTGAGTCGTTATTAAAAGCCTCCTCTTCCATGGCTGGGGCTGTAGCACAATCTGCAGTTGCAGCCATTGGTGTATGTCAGTTTCTCAAGGAACAAATGAAGCAGATGATTAACCTCCTCCTTACAGAAAAGATTTAGGTTTATGAGGACCTTCCTAAGGCCTTGTGTTTTGTGATTGATGCGATTATGAACTCTGATCAACAAGCATCTCACTTGAATCTCCTGCAGGTACACATGTACAGGTCCCTTTGGTTAAAACATTGGTAGGCAGAGGTTTCTTGCAAAATATACTTGGCAGCGGTCCCCTTTGGGGAAGGTCACCTGTTTGGGGATGGCCTGGATATATACATCCAAAAGTGTACCGGAGGCAAATCTACTCTGTTGCGGTTAAAGAGAAGAGTAAACATCCTTCATTTAAGCGTTCTCTTTTCTCCAGCCCCTGGAACCTTATTATCCAGGCAGTGGTGATGGCCTCTCCAGTCTAAAATTAGGGAATAGGCCGAGAGCCAAGCCCAAGGGCAGAAAGGGACTTGGGATCCAAAGTCTAAGCAAACCCCAAAACTTCCCTATGAAGGGATGCCCCCGCTCGGCCAAGTGGGGGAGCGCTGATTCAATTTGCAAATGCCTGGCGGAACAAAGTTCAGGACAAGTGGGTCATCCCCACAGTGTCCTTAGGCTACAAGCTAGAATTCAGAGAACTTCCACCACCCGCCGTTTTCTGAGATCAAGAGTTGTCAGAGATCCAGAAAAAAAGAAGGCCTTTACTGTTGGCCTTGGAACACCTGTTGTCCCAAGGGGTAATCATGGAGTTAGCCCCAGAGGATCAGGGATCAGGGTTTTACTCAAACCTTTCACGGTTCCAAAACCAAACGGGGATGTCAGACCTATCCTGGATCTGAAAGGCCTGAATCAGTTTCTGAACATTCGGTCCTTTCGCATGGTGTCTGTCCATTCAGTGGTTTTCACCCTTCAGGGAGGAAAATTCCTGGCATTAATAGACATCAGAAATGCATATCTAAATGTGCCAATGTTTCCCGTTCACCAAAGTTTTCTAAGGTTTTTGATGGTTCAGCACCACTTTCAGTTTGTGGCCCTCCCTTTCGGGCTCTAACCCGCCAGAAGCTGAGTCCAGGAGAATGGTTTCTACACCCCGGCATATTTCAAATCATATGTCAGAAATGAGATACCCCAGATGCGGACCTGTTGGCTTCCCGGTTTAACGCAAAGCTGGACATGCGTCTGATGCCCTGACAATCTCATGGGATTGTTATTCTCTGATTATGCGTTCCCTCCCGTTCCACTTCTTCCACGATTCCTTCAGAGAGTCAAGAGGGAAGAAAAGCCATGGCCCCCGGCTTGGCCCAGGAGACCCTGGTACGTAGAAATCGTAAGGATGGCAGTAGGTAGACCTTGGGTTCTCCTACTACGCTTGGACCTACTATAGCAGGGTCCAATATTCCATCCTGCCTTACAAAGTCTAAATTGACGGTTTGGCTGTTGAGACCCACATTCTGAGGAAACATGGAGTCTCAGGTTCAATCCACTCTGGTTAATGCTAGGAAGCCGGCCTCCAGGCTTATCTACTACAGAATCTGGAAAGTATATGTTTCCTGGTGTGAACCCATCCTAAGAAGTATGCTATTAATAGGATTTTTGCCCTTCCTTAGCTTAAATATGAAGTTGGATTTGAGCACTATCAAGGGCCAGATATCGGCCTTGTCTGTATTCTTTCAAAAACCACTTGCCTCTCATTCCCTAGTCTGGGCTTGATTCTGACGGTTAAATCTCCCGTGTGCCCATGGGATTTGAATTTGGTATTATCTGTTTTACAGAAGCTACCTTTTGAACCATTACACCATGCTTATTAAGTCTTTTTGACAAAGATTTTTTTTTCTTATAGCCATATCCTCGGCAAGGAGGGTATCGGAATTGGCGGCTCTTTTTTTAAAGAACCGTATCTGATTATGCATGATGACATGGTGGTGCTGCGTCCTCACCCAACTTTTTTACCTAAGGTGTTTTCAGGATTTCATCTGAATCAAGATATAGTCCTACCGTCTTTTTTTCCAGATCCGCAATCTGCGGAGAAAGAATATCTACGCTCTACAAATGTTGTAAGAGCGGTGAAAGTTTATCTACAAGCTACAGCTCAGATACAAAAGACTCATTGTTTATTCTGCCAGGGCCCAGGGAAGGGCAAGGCTGCGTAGTAAACTACTATTGCAGATTGGATTTGACAAGTCATTATTCAGGCCTATGGTTAGAAAAGAAGATTCCTCCTTTTCAGGTGAAGGAACACTGGGCTAGAGCAGTTGGTGCTTCATGGGCAGTGCATCACCAGGCCTCAATGGCTCAGATCTGTAAGGCTGCTACTTGGTCTTTGGTCCATACATTTACTAAGTTCTACCAGGTAGATGTGAGAGGGTATGAGGAGGCCGCCTTCAGCCGTAGTGTGCTGCAAGCAACAGTATAGATCCTGTGGCCCGATGGCGGTCTTATTTCTGATCTGATCTGTGTCTCCCTCCCCTCAATTTTAGCATTGCTATGGGACATCCCATTAAATGATTAAGACTCTGTGTTCTGTAATGTATGATCAAGAAAATAGGATTTTTTAATACAGCTTACTTGTAAAATCTTGTTATAGGGAATACATCACGGGACACAGAGCTCCCACCCCTCTTGGGAGTTAAACGTGGAACACGTATTGCTTTGCTACAAAACTGAGACACTCTCCATTTGGGAGGGGTTATATAGGGGAGGAACTCAATTTTAATTGGGTTAACCAGTGTCCAATCACCTGTGGTGACTACATAATCATTATTTAAGTGATGTGTCCCGTGATGTATTCCCAAGAAAAGGATTTTACAGATAAGCTGTATTAAAAAATCCTATTGTTTGAAAGACTAGGACTGTGTATATAGCTGTCTTCTGTCTAAACATCTATTGGACTTCTCAAAGTCCATCCTAACAAATGTTGTTAGAAAGATGTGAATAATTATGCAAGTCAGAAATATTTTAAAATGGACCCCTATGCCATTTTTTTTGGCGCAGGGTTTCCCTTAAAGGGGTTGTAAAGGTACACGTTTTTTTACCTTAATGCATCCTATGCATTAAGGTAAAAAAACATCTCACAGCACCGCCCCCCCCCGAGCCCCCGTTGTACTTACCTGACCGTTCGAATCTCCCAGGCGCGTCCATGTCGTCCTCTTCGGTTCCCAGCCTGGCCGTTGATTGGCTAGGCTGGGCGGATTGATAGCAGCACAGCCATTGGCTAGCGCTGCTGTCAATCAGAGCGGATGACGCGGCGCGCCGGGGGCGGAGCCGAGTGATACAGTCGGCGGCTATGGCTGCCGCTGTATCACGGGAGCGCGCTCGCAAAAGCTTTCCTCCATGCGAGCGCCCTCGCATGAACAGGGAAAGCTTTTGCGAGGAGGAGCCCAGACAGCCGCCGAGGGACCCCAGAAGACAGCTTTCCGGGCCACTCTGTGCAAAACGAACTGCACAGTGGAGGTAAGTATAACATGTTTGTTATTTTTTTTAAACAAAAGCCCTGACTTTAGTGTCCCTTTAATAACTATACCAGATCCAAAGAGCATGGTATAGTAAACCTCAATGAGGTTTATCTATATTGCCAAGACCCGACAATTCATTACTGCCACGATCAGTTTTAAATTACTGTTTTCCTTTAGAAATTATATTTTGCTGTTCTAAAAACTGGAAAACTGTGCCACTTTACAGGCATACTATAGACACCCCCCAGGCACGATATTTAAAGCAATATTTAATATTTATTGTCTCACTTTAAGCACTATTAAAATCACTCCTGAAAACTTTTTTTTGCAATGATACATGACCCAGGTCCCCAAACACTTTTTATGGCAATACATTTCATATAAGCCTTTAAAGTTAGCACTTTTGTTTTTTCATGTTAATGTCCCATAGACTTTAACAGTGCTCTGCGGCTTTCAAATTTGCAGCGAACACTGCACAATGTTCACTGTTCGTCGAACAGGCGAACGCCCGATGTTCGAGTCGATCTTACGTTTGGCTCGAACATCGGGCTCATCCTTAGTCCCTAGCTCGGTACTCTAGATACCTCTCAAGCTTCACCCACACTGGCCTGTTCGGTCCCTAGCTTGACACACAAGGCGTCACCTTCGCTGGCTGGGTTCCTGGCTCAATTACCACTGAAGTTTCCAGATTCTTCACCGTCCCCGTCTGGTGAGAATGCTGCTCCAGTACTTGCTTTCGTTACTCACAGTGGTCCCTGGTAATAAGGCGGATAGTCCCTTACTGGCGACAACTTTCCCTCTACCTCCGACCACGACAGTTTCTCCGGCCAACAGAACTGTCACTTTTGGTTGGACTGCAAGCCGCAATCCCAACCCTGCACTGCTCTCTTGGTTCTGGATAGGCCCTCAGACAGCCTAGCAGCCATATGTGCCCGGGATAGCCCAATCTCCTGCCTAGCAGCCTGGGCAATATGAACACAAATCCACCCAGACAGCCATCCAGGTGACTCAGAACCTAGATCACATAACTCCATCTGAATATATAGGTTCTCTCAGCAGGCCAATGGATCCAAGAAAACCCCTGCCCATTGGCTGAGATACCCCACATACCCATAACCTGACCTTGGGTTGCCCTTCTCATATGTAGTATCACTAAGTACCCGGCCACCTTGTTGTAGAAGAGAAACGTTCAACAAGGCCAAACTTAGGAAAAAATCAATGAATTCCTGGCAAGTAAATTGGTGAGGAGCAGCCCTGCCTAAACTCCAGGATGCTACGTGTGTGTATGTATGTATATATATATATATATATATATATATATATATATATATATATATATATATATATATATATATATATGAAACAAATGTGTGGTTGGTTAATGGCAAACTGGGGGGGTTGGGGGAAAGTGAGAGAAAAAAACAAATGCACCACAGACCTGCTAACCCCCCTCAAAAGAATAAAACAAACAAATACACTACAGCCTTAGGTGGAGAAGGAGCTTAGCACTGTGGGTGGGAGGGCATGATGACCCAAAGATAAATAGGCAGACAGGCAGACAGATCTTATTCGCTGGAGACAAAATATTTGCTTGACATAGGTCAAACCAACTACAGAGTAAAAGAGGTATTTTGTCTATGAAGTACTAAAAAATATATAGTAATAAATAAACATAGCCAAAAGAGGGTTCCTTGGAATGTGCGGTTTAACCACTTAAGGACCGGACCAATATGCTGCCAAATGACCCAAGGGGTTTTTGCGATTCGGCACTGCGTCGTTTTAACAGACAATTGCGCGGTCGTGCGACGTGGCTCCCAAACAAAATTGGCGTCCTTTTCTTCCCACAAATAGAGCTTTCTTTTGGTGGTATTTGATCGCCTCTGCGATTTAATTTTTTTGCGCTATATACAAAAATAGAGCGACATTTTTGAAAAAAAAACAATATTTTTTACTTTTTGTTATAAGAAAAATCAATAAACTAAATTTTAGTCAAACATTTAGGCCAAAATTTATTTAGCCACATGTCTTTAGTAAAAAAAAAATTGCAAAAAAATTAAATTAGCTACCTAGCGGGAACAGCGACACTAATACAGCGATCAGAAAAATGATCGCTTAGTGATGCTGGCAATAGGGAGTGAAAGGGTTAACTACGGCAGTGATGAAGGGGTTAAAACTTTATTAGGGGGGGGAACGGGGGCTACCCAGGACCTAATACTAACTGACTGTCACACTGCCTGTCACACTGACACTAAATACAGTAATCATACATGTATGATTGCTACATTCAGTGACACTGTGACAAGGGGGAGGGGGGGGGGGCGATCGGGGGGGTTAAATGTGCCTATGTGTAGTGTGTGTCAGTGTAGTGTTAGTGCAGACTTACTTGTGTTGTGATCTCTCCTCAGCGGTGGTTGAAAAAAACGCAGAGGGAGAGATCACATCGCTTTCTCCTTCCTGTGTTTACACAGGAGGAGGAAGTGACAGGGCGGGGGGGGCGCGTGCATTGGCTGAGAGGGGGCGGACAAAGACGAATAGCCGCCCCCTCATCCCGGATCGCTCGTACAGCCGTGCGGACCGCCGCATGTACCGGGGGGGTCCCGATCGGACCCCCCGACCCACCTCAAGGCACCAACGTATATATACGTTGATGTGCCTGTCGGTGCCATTGTGCCGATGTAAATGTACATGCGGCGGTCCTTAAGTGGTTAAAGTGCATTTTGCACTCTGTTTTGGCACTATACTACATTTTTAAGACAATGCATTTTGGTATTGTGAAAAAAAGCTCTCAAAACATGCCACTGGCCAATGTGTTTGTAGTTTAGAACTTTCATTTTCCGAAAATATATAAATATTTTTTTTAAGTCGAAGTTAATAGGATTGGGTATTTAAAGGCTGGATTCCCCTTTTACATAAAATTGTCCACGCAGACAGGGTCCCTCCACTAGATTAAATGCACTGTGACATTTTTCAAATGATTGCTGAAAATAATTGCTATATCTGTAGGCTTGTTCTGTAGGGTGTAGATGACTCTTGGTTGGGCAATATTTTAGGAAAACATATAATAGCAATTTTGGTACTATTTTAGTCATAGTAAGATTAATACTCTAGAAGCCTTTACATGTGATACAGTGCAAACAGTTCCATTACCACTCATCCTCACTGAATAGATTTTGAGTGCATTATTAATTAGCTCATATAATTAGCAAAGAAAAAAAGATGTTCTGTTTGGGAAGTTCATTCCCACCGTTAAATTGAGACACATGCAAATTAGACCCCGACAAACATGCAATTAGCCTTTCCTTCTGCTTGATTGGATCAGTGTAAATTGTTTGCTAATCAAGCTGATGAAATTAAGGCAAGAGGCTTTAAAAGATAGTTGGGTGTAATATTGTGAAAGAGAAGTGTACTCTTAACAGGTATTTCAGCTTGATATGTATTTACTGCACTGATAGAAGACTATAAAATACTTAAAGATACTGGGCCAGGCTCAGCAAAGATGTACACCGGCGTATCTCCAGATATGCCGCCGTAATTTTAAATGTGTGCCGTCGCATCTTTGCGCCGATTCACAAAATGAGCCAAAAAACATGGCTTCAGCCGTCCGACGTAACTTGCCTACGCCAGCGTATCATGGGCGCATAGTTCCGCTGGACGCATTTGGCGTTCCCATTAGAAATATGCAAAGGAGTAAGATACGCCGATTCACAAACGTAGATGCGCCCGGCCGCTTCATATACGCGATTTGCGTAAGGCTTACGTCCAGCGTAAAGTTACCCCTGCTATATCAGGCGCAGCTAATGCAAAGGTATGGGCCAGGGAACGACGCCGTCAAATTTATGTCGTGTACGCCGTTTACGTAGTACTACGTGAATAGAGCTGTGCGTAAGTTACGTAACGCCATAGGCATTTACGCCGACGTATCTTAGGAAGTTTATGCAACGTGATTCTGAGCATGTGCGCTCATGCCCAGTTCGACCGGCCATTCATTTACATGGGGTCACACTAAATTTAAATAGATGACGCCCACCACCCTCCTACTTTGAATTAGGCAGGCTTACGCCGGCCAATTTACGCTACGCCGCCGCAACTTACAGAGCAAGTGCTTTGAGAATACAGCACTTGCCTCTCTAAGTTGCGGCGGCGTAGCATATATTCGATATGCTACGCCCGCCTAAACATGCGTTAGCTACCTGAATCTGGCCCACTGTGTATGTATATATATATATATATATATATATATATATATATATTTACAGTACAGACCAAAAGTTTGGACACACCTTCTCATTCCAAGAGTTTTCTTTATTTTCATGACTATGAAAATTGTAGATTCACACTGAAGGTATCAGAACTATGAATTAACACATGTGGAATTATATGCATAACAAAAAAGTGTGAAACAACTGAAAATATGTCATATTCTAGGTTCTTCAAACCAGCCACCTTTGCTTTGATTACTGCTTTGCACACTCTTGGCATTCTCTTAATGAGCTTCAAGAGGTAGTCACCTGAAATTTTCTTCCAACAGTCTTGAAGGAGTTCCCAGAGATGCTTAGCACTTGTTGGCCCTTTTGCCTTCACTTTGCGGTCCAGCTCACCCCAAACCATCTCGATTGGGTTCAGGTCCGGTGACTGTGGAGGCCAGGTCATCTGGTGCAGCACCCCATCACTCTCCTTCTTGGTCAAATAGCCTTTACACAGCCTGTAGGTGTGTTTAGGGTCATTTTCCTGTTGAAAAATAAATGATGGTCCAACTAAACGCAAACCGGATGGAATAGCATGCCGCTGCAAGATGCTGTGGTAGCCATGCTGGTTCAGTATGCCTTCAATTTTGAATAAATCCCCAACAGTGTCACCAGCAAAGCACCCCCACACCATCACACCTCCTCCTCCATGCTTCACGGTGGGAACCAGGCATGTAGAGTCCATCCATTCACCTTTTCTGCGTCGCACAAAGACACGGTGGTTGGAACCAAAGATCTCAAATTTGGACTCATCAGACCAAAGCACAGATTTCCACTGATCTAATGTCCATTCCTTGTGTTCTTTAGCCCAAACAAGTCTCTTCTGCTTGTTGCCTTTCTTTAGCAGTGGTTTCCTAGCAGATATTCTACCATGAAGGCCTGATTCACACAGTCTCCTCTTAACAATTGTTCTAGAGATGTGTCTGCTGCAAAAGGTGGCTACTTTGAAGAAACTAGAATATGACATATATTTTCAGTTGTTTCACACTTTTTTGTTATGTATATAATTCCACGTGTGTTAATTCATAATTTTGATGCCTTCAATGTGACTCTACAATTTTCATAGTCATGAAAATAAAGAAAACTCTTGGAATGAGAAGGTGTGTCCAAACTTTTGGTCTGTACTATATATATATATATATATATATATATATATATATATATATATACATACAGTATCTCACAAAGGTGAGTACATCCTTCACATTTTTGTAAATATTTTCTTATCTTATCTTTTCATGTGACAACACTGAAGAAATTACACTTTACTACAATGTACACTAGTACAAAGTAGTGAGTTTACAGCTTGTATAACAGTGTAAATTTCCCATACCCTCAAAATAACTCAACACAGCCATTAATGTCTAAACCGCTGTACGACCCTAAGTCAAAATGTCCAAATAGGGCCCAATTAGACATGCTTGGACATTTTTGAGTTGCAAAATTGCATGTTTTGAGTTTGTGAAAAGGCATGTGGGAGACTCACAAAATGTATGGAGGAAGGTGCTCTGGTCTGATGAGAATACAATTTTACTTTTTGGCCACCAAAGAAAACGCTATGTCTGGCGCAAACACAACACATCACATCACCCAAAGAACACCATCCCCAAATGTGATGGTGGCAGCATCATGATGTGGGGATGTTTTTCAGCAGTCAGGACTGGGAAACTGGTCAGAGTTGAGGGAAAGATGGATTGTGCTAAATACAGGGATATTCTTGAACAAGACTTGTACCACTCTGTGTGTGATTTGTGGCTAGGACAGAGGTTTACCTTCCAGCAGGACAATGACCTCAAACACACTGCTAAAGTAACACTTCAGTGGTTTAGGGAAAAACATGTAAATGTGTTGGAATGGCCTAGTCAAAGCCCAGACCTCAATCCAATAGAAAATATGTGGTCAGACTTAAAGATTGCTGTTCACAAGTGCAAACCATCCAACCTGAAGGAGCTGAAGCAGTTTTTCAAGGAGTAATGGACAAAAATCCCAGTGGTAATATGTGGAAAGCTCATAGAAACTTATCCAAAGCGACTTAAAGCTGTGATAGCCACAAAAGGTGTCTCTACAAAATATTGATCTTACGGGGGTGAATAGTTATTGCACATTGACTTTTTTTGTTATTTTATCCTATTTATTGTTTGCTTCACAATGAAAAAAACATCTTCAAATTTGTGGGCATGTTCTGTAAATTGATGCAAATCCCCAAACAATCCATGTTAATTCCAGGTTGTGAGGCAACAAAACACGAAAAATGCCAATGGGGTCAAATACTTTTGCAAGGCACTGTATGTATATATATATATATATATATATATATATATATACACACACACGCGCAAGGAGTTTTCACACTTTTTCACACAAGCTGTTTGACCTTGCAGTTTAGTAAGAGTTGTTCCGCTACGGTGAAGATGCTAGACAGTAACCAACTTCAATTTATTAAAGGTAAATGTGATGTACATTCACAAATGCTTCAGACTAAGTTTATTCCTTGAGGGGTTCTATGTAAATGCAAGTCTATGCTATGTGGGTACATGTCTGTTTCTAAACATGGATAATACGGGATCTTACTGTACAGCATGGGAATGGAAATTTTTTATTTGAATAAGATTATTTCCACTTATTATTACTGAAATAGTAAAGATGTTTTTTTTTTTTTTTTTTTACAATAACTGAAAATGTTTTAGTCATATAAATAGGTTACATTAAATTAAGTTAAAAAAGATCAGAAAAAGATTAAAAAATGTAATATCAAACTTGGCCAGTTAAGCATGCACAGGACAAATTCCAATCAGGTAGTAGCCATCCTCGTCTCAATGGAAGTCAACTCAATGAAGGAGGAGAGGAGAGCGGTGCTATAAAATAAATTATCTATCTGCAGATTTTTTTCAAAACACATACAGTGGGGCACAGTATTTATTATAACAGAGAGGATTCTAGCACCAACAATACCTTATATTACCAGCAGGAGGGGAGGGTGGCCATTGATATGAGCTGGCAGGCAGGGGGAGGGGGGAGAAGGACACAGGAGACACAGGAGAGCAGAGAGCAGGGTTGCGGATGATGGAGGCATGGAAACTGACCACAGTTTTAGGGCTCAGCAGCCATGATAAACCGTGGTGAGTTTACAGGGGGGAGGGCATAGCCAGACAGGATCAGCCAGGTATTTCAGGTGATACATGGGGCCAAATTACACAGCACAAGCACTGTGCTGTATAACATGCTTTACGTGAACAGGATCTATCTTTTTTTTTTTGCGTAACAAACAATTTAATGCAAAGAATCATTCAGATATGTGAGCGTATTATCGGCATAGAAAAATTTGCATTTTTCTAATGGTCCTCATTGTAAGTCATTAATCAGGCTCATGGCCCCTACATCATTGCAAAAAGCATTGGTGAAAGAAGACACCACTGAAGGGTAAGAAAAATAAAAATCACACTACCCTAACTGGCTTTAAACAAACACAAATGTGTACATAAGTGATCTCCAGTGATAAGTAAAGAGTGGGCTGGCTGCTATGTGAAACCGTAATCTCTAATGGCCACTATTGCACTAAACAGTCATCTCAAAAAACATCAGTAATCTTACTTATATAGTTAATAATGGTGATATACCACAAAACAAACAGAAACAAAAAATACCAAGTGATGTGAAAAAATTACTGAAAAAATAAAGAAACATCAACTGGGTATGCTGAGTAAACCTTAAACTCAAAATAAATTAATATACAGTCCAAAGTGTTGCAAAAAGTCAGTGAAGAAGAGTTTACAAACAACCGTGTTTCTGTATCGTGACAGATTGATCAAACGTGTCCATGAAAGCAAATAACGTGTCCTCCACCAAGCTTATAAATTGGCCTCTTGATGTTTTTTTCATGGTGGCCATTCATCTTGCTGTGACATCTTTGAAAACGAGATCCATTAGGAATGCAGATCTGACATCACGTGATTGGGACCTATTATATGCTGTTTTGATCCCTCATCGCAGGGGATCATGGGAGTTCGGTAAGAGGCCAATTTATAAGCCTACCCCAGAATGTCTACTTTCCCAAAAGGGGCCATTTGGGGAGTTATTTTCTACTGTCCTGGCATTTTAAGGGCATCAAGAAATGAGATAGGCCATCAGTCGGTCAATCACGATTGATCAATTTTCAAATATATACAGTATACCATAGTTTGTAGACGTTATAACTTTCACACAAACCATTTAATATACACTTATTGGGATTTTCTTTTTCTTTCTTTTTTTTTCACCAAAGACATGTAGCATAGTATAATTTAAAGGAATGTGACCTGGCACAACCTTAGGTATAATATAATAAGCATGTCCTAATGAATAATACTAATACTGGTTTAATATGAGAATAAAAATAAATGTTATTGTCAGAATCCTATTTAAACATGCCAAATCATTTGTAACAATTCATAATAATAATGAATTAATAGTCAAAGGGACTTGCGCATAAAATAATGCTTATAACATACATTAAATATAATCAATGCACATAATTGGCATATAGAACAAATAAAATATTGCAAATCATCACATAGAGATGATTGTTAATATATCAACATGGTAATGGAATCAATTTCAAAAATGAATCACACAATTGATACATAGGAAATGCATAATTAAAACCAGTCTTGGCACCTATTGTTGAAACTCAACGTGTGTTGTAGCATTTCAGCCACTCATCAGGAATGTTTTGAAAGATGGTACTAACAAATTGATAAATAAATGTAAATTACTGAGTAGTGCCCTCAAACAGAGGGAGATCTCAGAGATGGAAAATGTCAGTAACTTACAAACCAGCTCCTCCATGGGGAATTAGGGGGCCCTCAGATAGGATGTCTGCCCCGAGAAATGTGACCTGGCACAATCTTAGGTAATATATAATGGCGGGCCTCCATCCCTAATATCTGTGGCGTGAGATGGAACGCAAGTGTCCCCACATCACAGAGTTGTGTGATGCCATGAGCCGGGTGCCTGGGCATGACGCCAATGCACAGGAGGTAAATACTGCTGCTTACAAAATAGCATGCATTCCATTATCAGGGCTGGTAGTGATGTATATTGGAACACATGCTATGTTGTAAGCAACAACCATTACTCGCACACAAGCAGGGCTAATGATTTATCTTCTGTGATGTTCAGTCCTGTCATATGGACAGTTTTAGTTATACCATTTTTTTTATTATGTACTTGCCTGTTTTTTAATAAATCATCCGAGGACTTTACTCCATGAGGAGTATCTTTTTTTCATATACCGCACACTGCACATTTGTCCATGGACCCCCGGCGTCATCATAAAAGGTTGCTCAGCCCATCTAGGAAGTTGAGGCCTAAGTTTATGGGGCCCTTTCCGATCAAGAGGAGGATTAATAGTGTGGCCTATGAACTGCCAGACTCACTCCGCGTTCATCCAGTCTTTCATGTCACCCTCCTTAAACCTGATGTCGCTAACCCCTTTCCGGGGCGAAGCACTGTCCCGCCCGAACCGGTCATAGTGAACGGCGAGGAGGAATTCGAAGTGGAGTCTATTGTAGATTGCAGAAGGAGGCACAATCAGGTTCAGTTCCTGGTGAAATGGAAGGGCTACGACCCTGAAGAAAACTTGTGGGAACCTGAGCGCAACATCCACGCTAAGAGACTGATTTGGTCCTTCAAGGACTCTCATCCACTCAAGGTGGCCCGGTTGGGCATCCGGAGGCTGCCCGTTGGAGGGGGGCAATGTCATGGATGTGGTCGACCACCAGGTGGCGCTAGCGGCACAGCGGCGTGCACGGGTGCGCCGGGAGCGCGTATTCGCGGCACATCGGCGCGCACGGGCACGCGCAATCGCGGCAGCGGCGCGCGGGCACGTGCTGACGCCATTTTGGCGCCAGTTTAGGCTATTTAATGGGGCTCATCCCTTAGCATCTTGCTGCTCGGTCTTCAGCGTTCCTGTTAACCACCCGATACCCGTTACCTGATTGACCTCTGTTCCTGTGTACCCGGCTTGTCCCTGACCCTGCTGACCTCCGCCTGCCCTGACCTCTGGCTTGTCTGACGTTGCCTCTCCCTTTTGCTTCTAACTGGTTGCTGTCCGCCTGTTGCTGATCCGGCCTGAGCCCTGACCTCCGCTGCTGCTCTCTCCGTGAATCTGATCCATCCGCCTGTGTCCGACCCGCCTGCCTGACCTTGCCTGCACCAGTACTACAGTACACCTCCTTCCTGCTGACTGCACCAGTGATCAGCACCAAGCTCCTGCTACCTGTCAGCATTGGTACTACAGTACACCTCCCTCCTGCTGTCCGCTCCAGTGATCTGCACCAAGCTCCTGCTACCTGCCATCATTGGTACTACAGTGCACCTTCCTCCTGCTGATGGCTCCAGTGATCTGCACCAAGCTCCTGCTACCTGCCAGCATTGGTACTACAGTGCACCTTCCTCCTGCTGACGGCTCCAGCGATCTGCACCAAGCTCCTGCTACCTGTCATCTTGCTGTTCCCGGTCATCTGCACCAAGTTCCAGCCATCTACGGTCCTGCTGTCCAGCTCCACCGACATCTTCCTGGAGATCACAGGAGACCATCGCAGTTCCTGCACAGCATCCTCACCAGGCGCTAGTGCGACTCTGAACTCCAGCGCTCCCTGTCTACTCTACCAGGGGTTCCGGAGTCAGAGGAGCAAGAGTGGCCACTCCCGCACGTCAGGCTCTGCTCTGTACCAGGTACGTGACACTATCATACCACCCGATCTTGTTACTAAACATTAACTCCAAAATAAGTTCTAAAATTATCACCAACAGACTAGCCTTAATACTGCCAACACTGATTCACCCAGTTGAGGCTGGCTTCATAAAAGGTTGCTCAGCCACAGCTAATATCCACAAAGTACTCACAGTTTTGGAACACGCAAGGATCAACACCTCTAGTGAATGATGTAGCTATTATAATGCTTAATGCAGAAAAAACGTTTGACAACGTTAGCTATCAATGGTTGCAGTTGGTCCTTCGAAGTTTCTCTGGCCCCTTCCTTCATCTAATATCTTATATGTACTTGGCCCCATCAGCATTTATGATTGCTGTGGGTCACATATCTAGATTAACATAACAAGATTCAGTTACACAAAAATTCATTGTTGTGCCATCTTTCTTTAGAAACATATATAATATAGTAAGTGCGTTTACTATAGTGTGTTTACCAAATGGCCACAGTATATTCCAAAAGGGGAACTGATTGTAAATAATGTAGATTTAATTAAAGTTCCAGGGACAATCCCTAAATGTTTGGAATACAAAATTAAGACTTGAAGTTGAAATACATTTTTGGTGGCATGCCTCATAATATGGTATAGACCCAATGTCCAGCGACAGACAGACACGGTGGGTTTGGATTAACCGCTTATGGACTGCCGCATGTACATTTACGTCGGCAGAATGGCACGTACAGGCACATTGGCGTACCTGTACGTCCCTGCCTAGACATGGGTCAGGGGTCCAATCGGGACCCCCCCCCCGGTACATGCGGCGGTTCCCGTGGCTGTGGAAGTGATCCGGGATGAGGGGGCGGCTGTTGGTTTTTGTCCGCCCTCTCCGGATGGCTCCCAGCCAATGTGCAACCTCCCCACGTGTCACTTCCTCTGCCTATTTAATGTAAACATAGGCAGAGGAAGTGATGTCAGCTCTCCTCTCGGCAGTATTTTCAATCCGCCGAGAGGAGAGAAGACATCACACAGTAAGTCGCACCAACACTACACTGACACCACACACATAGGCACATTAACCCCTTCCAATCACCCCCCCACCCCCTGTCACAGTGTCACTGAATGCAGTGATCATATATTTACTGATCACTGCATTTAGTGTCAGTGTGACAGTTAGTGTTAGGTTAAGGGTACCCCAGTACCCCCCCCTTAATAAAGTTGTAACCCCTTGATCACCGCACTAGTTAACCCTTTCACCCCCTATTGCCAGTGTCACTAAGCGATAATTTTTCTGATCGCTGTATTAGTGTCACTGTTGCCGCTAGGTAGCTAATTTTTTTTATTGTGATTTTTTTTTACTAAAGACATGTGGCTAAATACATTTTGGCCTAAATGTTTGACTAAAATTTAGTTTATTCGATTTTTCTTATAACAAAAAGTAAAAAATATAATTTTTTTTCAAAAATGTCGCTCTATTTTTGTTTATAGCGCAAAAAATAAAAATCGCAGAGGTGATCAAATACCATCAAAAGAAAGCTCTATTTGTGGGAAGAAAAGAACACAAATTTAGTTTGGGAGCCATGTCGCGCGACCGCGCAATTGTCTGTTAAAGCGACGCAGTGCCAAATTGTAAAAACGCCTCTGGGCATTTAGCAGCATATTGGTCCGGTCTTTAAGTGGTTAATAAGACTGGGGAAAAATCTGGTACAGCTAATCAGCTTCTAACTTTAGCTTGTTCAACCCCAGTGTATTTGAAGGACCTATGTCAACTAAAAAGCAAGGTAGTCTCCACAGAGTAAAATACAACTCGCTGTCATAATATATTTTAAAAAGCAGACAATAATGAATGAAAAACGCTACTTGACTTACAAATATTCAGTTTATGTATATTGTGCTGAAATATATAAATCTCTATTACATTATATTGTCTTTTAAAATCAAGGCCTTGAATTGCTAATATCTATTGTAGGGCTCTGTTTCTTTCCTGGATGTAGTTCTTCCCATTTTTTCTTCCCTGACCCTCTAATTATAGCTGCCTTACCTTACATTTTTCCTGACACTTTATTTTTTTCCACATCAGCCGATACCAGACCCTAGAGGCCAGCTCATGGATACATGCTTGTTTGTCTCCATTAAACTGTTTTGCATCATCTGTGGTAATTTTGCTTATATTATTATTATTATTTTTTTTTTAATAATTTATTTATTTGTTTATTTATTTATTTTTTCCCAAAAAGAAGAACAAGGAGAGACAGAGCATGCGACGGATGGGGCGTGTGTCACAGATTAAGCGCGACGAGACATCACCAGCATCAACAAGGTCACACCATATTTATTTCCAACCCCCCCCCCAATACCCCCCACCCCCCGCCCTCCTCGTCGGGTCCTAGGTTCAGCAGGTGCACTAGAATAGTTGCTCACAGATTTTACGTTGTTATCTCGTGGTTCTTATAGGTGTCTACAAGAAATTTCAAGGGAGTAGTGAAGTACCACTTAGTATAGCTAGATACTTGATATATTGATAGTGCTTACAATATTAGCATGTATCGCCCCCTATGTTGTTGCCCTATACCCTCAGTTGCTCGATATAACTCCATGTTTTTTTAAACACTTTCCACTTGTTCCAATTTTCATGGAAATCCCTACTTGTCTCCGCGATGCTCTCCTTCAAATCCTCCATTCTATAAGTTTCCTCGACTGCGTCTATCCATTCCCATGTCAAGGGGCACTCTGTATCCTGCCACTTTTTTGGTATAAGCCGTTTCGCTGCATTCAACAGATGTGGGATTAGTGACTGCCTGTATCTTTTGATTCCCACACAGCTACCATGAAAAAGTACGGTCCAAGGATCCTTCTTTAGCTCTTCCCCTGTAATCTCCTTGATATGGGTCAGGATCACCTCTCAAAATTTCTGGATTTTCGGGCAGGTCCACCACAGATGCGCCATAGTACCTCTGTCCGTGCACCCTCGCCAACACTCGGCGGACAGGCCAGCTTTATAATGGCAAGTTTTATCGGGTGTGTTGTACCAGCCCGAAATGCATTTATAGTTGGTCTCAGCCGTACGCATATCAATAGCAGAGGAATGGGTCAGTTTCATTAATCTTGCAAACGTGTTTTCCCCTCTAAGTGTTCCTAATTCCCGTTCCCATTTCTGTACAAAAGGGGGTTCCCCCTGTGATTCTAACCTTCCCAGCATCCTATATATATTTTTGAGACCGTGCCCTTTAAATTCTCTGGGTGGCATAGTTTCTCTAATGGGGTCAGCTCCTCCATCGACCGTAGTGGTCTAGGTAGGTGCTGGACAAAATGCAGAAGTTGAGTGTAACGCCATTTGTTTAGATCCCAAATATCTGTTCTGGATTTCAACTCATCATATGTCCTAATTTCCCCATCCTTTATTATATCACCCAGGTGAACTTTTCCTTTCCTAATCCAGTTCCCCCCCCATTTTTCTTTCCCTCGGTGCAAAATATGGGTTTTCTTTTAAATTAACTAGTGGAGAATTATATTTCTTATCCTTTTGTGTCTGTGTCCTATCCCATAATCTCAGAGTGTCTCATGTCAGTTCAAGGGTATTGCTATTAAGTGCTCTAAATTGTGTGGGGTTCCAAATAATATTTCCCAAGGTTACATTGGCTTGTGTCATTTCTATTTGCACCCATCTTTTCCATGTTCTATTCCTGACCCATTCCACCACCCGTGACAGGACAGCTGCTTGATGGTATTTTCTAATATCGGGTACTGCAAGGCCCCCATATTGTTTATCTTGTTTTAAGATTGCTAGGGAGATACGATGTTTTTTGTTTTTCCACACATAGTTCATGAGAATTGAGTTGAGTATTCTGAGAAATTGAGGGGGGAGAGCTATTGGAATCAGCTGAAATTTATATAATATTTTTGGAATTATTATCATTTTCAACATATTTATGCGACCCATCCATGAGATGGGTTTATTTATTGTTTTTTTTACCTCGCTTTTTACCTCATTTAGGAGGGGGATATAGTTAATTTTATACATCTGCCTGGGCGAATTGGCCAGTTTAATACCTAAATATTTTAGTTCCTTTCTCCAGGGAAAAGTGCAGATCTCTTTTACCTGTCTTATTTCTGTTTTATTGAGATTTATATTCAATATTTCTGATTTAGCATTAACATTTGATATGGCCCCGTATTTTTGTAGTATCTTCATTAGCCTGGGGATTGTACTAAGTGGTTTTGAGAGGTAGAATATAATATCATCCGCAAAGGCGGACAACTTATGTTCCTCCTTTCCTACCCTTACTCTGTTTATATCAGGATCATTTCGAATCGTGGCTAGTAATGGTTCCAGGGATAATATAAAGAGTAATGGGAACAAAGGACAACCCTGTCGGGTTCCATTCTTCATTTTGAAGGCCTCCGACAATATTCCATTTATTTTAATTTTTGCGGTGGGATGGTGATATAATGGGCCAGATTCAGGTAGAGTTGCGCTGGAGTAATTCGATATGCGCCGCGGAACTGTGAAGATGCGCCGTCGTTTCTATGTGGCCGTACCCACCAAACTAGATGCGCCCGAAAACGGGCCATTTCCGATCGGCTTAACTTTCCGGCGCCAGAGTCCCGTCAGCACATAATTTCGTTTGGCGCATCATACGCGCCTATTGATTGCCCCTGCAAATATGCAAATGAGGGAGATTTCCCGATTCGCGAACGGATTAGCACCATACGCTGGCTACATGCGCCGCGCGTATCTCGTCCGTCCGGCGCAAAGTTATTTCTACAAAAGGCTGCTTTATCTTTACTCCAGACGGTCACAGGTCAGCAGGAGAGCAGCTACAGCAGCGTTACCGACGATAAGAGCTAGCTGAACAACCACACTTGCAAGGACAACACCTCTGTGTGCCAACATGCCAGGGTCAATCGTGGTCCTAGCACTACTGATGGGTCCCCCGGAACGAAGGAGGCGGGCACGTGAGAGGATATATCGCACGCGCATGAACCTCTTTGGCATGGGGGATGAGGAGGTGTATCGCCTCTTCAGATTCAGCCCAGATGCAATACTTGAACTAACCACAACCCTGCAGGATGACATCACCAGCAAGACACACCGCTCACAAGCAGTGCAGCCACTGGTGAAGGTCCTGGCAACACTCCATTTCCTTGCCAGTGGATCATTCCAGCGTACAAGTGGAGTGGTGGCTGGGATGTCACAATCCTCCGTGAGCAGATGTGTGCACCAGGTTGTCCCTGCAATCCTCAGACGCATGTCCAACCAGTTCATCAGACCCACCACTGAGGAGCTGCGGCTGAAGGCAATGACAGATTTCTACAGCATTGCCAGATTCCCACGCACTGTGGGGGCCATTGATTGCACACATGTGGCACTCCAGCCCCCCCAGGAGACAGAGCACATATACCGCAATCGGAAGCATTGGCACTCCATCAACGTACAGGTGATAGCCGATGCCCAACGCCTCATATGGCACGTCCGTGCCAAACACCCTGGGTCCAGCCATGACAGCTTCATATACAATCAGAGCCCCATCCCAGAAGAATTCGAACAGAACATGTATGGGGACAGCTGGCTGGTTGGTGAGTGACATGGGTGGCAGGCATGACTATCCCCTCCCGTGATGCACATCAAAAGTGGTACATGCATGACTAACATCCTCCTGTCTTTTACCTTCCAGGTGACTCTGCATATGCACTGGGACCCCATCTCATGACTCCTTTCCGGAACCCCCAAACCAGAGGAGAGAGAAAATACAATGAAGCCCACATCAAAACCTGTGCAGTGGTGGAGCAAACATTCGGGCTCCTGAAGTCCCGTTTCCGCTGCCTGGATAAGTCTGGGGGGGCCCTATTGTATTCCCCTACCTTTGTGTGTCAGATCATCGGTGCATGTTGCATTCTGCACAACTTTGCTATGAGAAAAGGCCTGCAGATTGACATACGTGATGACCTGACCCCCGACCCACACAGTCCCCACCTGCCAGAGGAGACCCAGTCTGCTGATGGAAGAGCAGTCAGGAGGGTCCTCGCCGTAGGCATCTTTGGACACTAAACCAAAACATTTATCACACAGAGAATGTACGCGTGTACACCACTGATGTCCGTAGATCACACACACCACATCCACATCACATTGGATTAGCCCAAGTCCAGCATGTAGGACTTGGGAGCAGCAACGCCAGCGTCAAGGCCCCAATGATGTCACTATCCATTCATACACCTTTCACACGTCATTCATACAGCCGTGGGGTTAACTTCACCACCACGGCCGAGGGTGACACCCCTTACTGTCAGGAGTGCCACCCTCTCACATTCACACACCATTCACACTGCAACGTGTGCAGTATCAATAAAATAAAAATCTCATATCCTGAGTAAAAATCCAAATAAAATAAAAATCTCATATCCTGAGTAAAAATCCAAATAAAATAAAAAGCTCATATCCTGAGTAAAAATCAAAATAAAATAAAAAGCTCATATCCTGAGTAAAAATCAGACAAAAAAAAATAACAAAATCATCGGGGATGCCGGGGGCTCCTTCTTGCCGAACCTATCTGGCTCCTCAGCTGCCTGGATGGAGTGGGTGGGGGTGGGGGGGCATCTGGAGGTGGCTGATCCCCGGGTGGGCCACTCCTGGCAGGTGTGGCTATCCGGCCGAGGTAATTGTTTGTCTGGCCCTGCATCCTGAGCTGCCGGGTCACTTGGTAGTGTTGGGCCCGCCGACTCAGCCTCCCCTGGTCCCGGATGGCAGCACTGTTTCCATGGATGGCAGCAGTGTTGGCCTGGATGGCTGCAGTGAGGTGCCTAATATCCCCCTGCACCTCCCCCAAACTGGTCACCACTGCAGCGCAGTTGCAACTCACATCCTGCACTGCGTTGCTTATCTGGCCAACGGAGCACAGGCTGTCAGCCACTTTCTCCAAGTGCCCAACTATGTCCCCCATTTGTTGGGTCTGTCTGGCGTGATCCCTCGCCAACTGGCCCTGGACAAGATCCGACACCCCCCTGGTCTTCTGGGTCGCCTTCCTGGGGCCAGAAGATGGTTGTCTCCGGGGGGATGGAGTCGCCCTTGAGGGGCTTCCAAGGATGGGGGAGGGGATGACAGATGGCCCAGGAGAAGGGGAGGAGACCTCCAACACTAAGGAAAAGTCCTGCTCTGCCACAGCAGGATCCTCCACAACCACCTCGGCAGGTGTGGTGTGGCCACTCTCCTCCTCCACCTCTTCACCACCCAGGGGCTCGTGCACAGGATGGCGTGGGGGGGATGGGGTGGACTGGCCGCCGACAGATGATGGCCCAGCTCCGTCATCTGTGGATGACACAAAGCAGACACATGTTGGTGGTCCCACACACTTGCCACATGTACCCTCCCCCCCCAAATGCAACACATCAAATAGGGGATAAAAAACACTTACCTGTCCTGGAGCCTTCCTCCACGGAGTCATAGCCAGGGACCCCCTCCACCTGCTCCCTCTCCAGGCAGCGAGAGACCACCTCCTCCTCCGCGGTCAGGGTGACCGGACATGGGGGACCACCACCTGTTCCCCTCTCATGCCTCCTGAAGGTGGCCACCTTGCCACGGACCTTGCGCCGCAGATCATTGATTTTTTTTGGATGTCAGCAGCAGTCCGGGTGGAGTACCCCAAAATATTGACCCGGCCAGCAATGGTGTCCAGGATGCCCTGCTTCCTCTCCCGGCTGGTCTTACGGCTTTTTTTGCCATGGAGGAAATGATTAAATGTCTCCATAGCGGAGATGATCACTGAGACCTCCTGGGCGTTAAAGTTTAGGTTCCTCCTCTCTCTGGGGGTAGCGGGAGCAGCCATCACAGCACAAAAGTATCTTCCCTGGGGTGGGGGGAAATGGAAATACTTTTGTGCCGGAATGGCGTTTCCGCCTGCGCTTTTAAGCGCCCAACGGAAGGCATTGCGCTGACGTTTCCCGTGAAGTGGTGCCGACTCACAAGGGGGCGAGTGGAGCCGCACTCACTGCGCATGCTCCGTGGATGATGCGCTGAACATAAGCCTCTGCGCTGGGCTCCGCCCATCATTTACATGTGATCACACCCACTTCCACTTGCGTCGGGTTACGCCAGGGCATTATCGTTACTCTGGCGCAAGTTTACGCACAACTGCTATGTGAATAACAGTACTTGCGCTGAAAGGGTCGTCAGAGTAACGTAAATGAGAAGCGTTACTCCAGAGCAAAGATGCTCTGATCTACCTGAATCTGGCCCAATGTCTTTATCCAGCTGATCAGCCTATTTCCCAGGCCCATCGTTTCCAGTGTTTGCAGCATGAGTCCCCAGTCTACCCTGTCGAATGCTTTTTCGGCATCTACTGACAGGAATAGACCTGGGGACCCATCCCGCTTTATCTTCTGGATCAGGAGGAGTGCTCTTATACCATTATCTTTACCCTCTCTTCCGGGAACGAAACCCACCTGATCCGGATGAACTAAGGAATACATAACCTTTTTCAATCGAATTCTGTAGAAATCTGTCATTGCCTTCAGCCACAGGTCCTCCTGGGTGGGTCTGATGATTTGGTTGGCCATGCGTCTGAGGATTGCAGAGATAAACTGGTGCACACATCTGCTCATTGAGGATTGTGCCATCCCAGCCACCACTCCACTTGTATGCTGAAAAGAGCCACTGGCAAGGAAATGGAGTGTTGCCAGGACCTTGACCAGTGGCTGCATTGCATGTGAGCGTTGTGTTGGGCTGGTGATGTCCTCCGGCAGGGTTGTGGTTAATTCCATGATGGCATGAGGGGTGAATCTGAAGATGTGATACACCTCAGAATCACTGTCTATGCGTGTGGTGCGGTATATCCTCTCACGTGCCCTCCTCCGTGCCCTCCTCCTTGCCCTACTCCTTCTGCGCTCATCTAAAGTCAGTAGTATAGCTATGAGCAAGGATGCCTCTGGCATGCTGGCATACAGATTGTTGTCCTGCAAGTGTGGCTGTTCAGCTCGTCCCTAATGGTGTTGCTTTAGCTGACATGTACACGTCTGGTGCAAAGTTAAAGCTGCTTTTATAAGCACTAACTTTAGACCGGACGTGCAGCTGATGGACACAGGGCGTAGCCTGCACCGCACAAACGTACTTTTGTGGATCACCATATCTCCCTCATTTGCATATTTGCATAGCAAATCAATGGTGTGTCAAGCGCCTTTTTGCGCCTACGATACGCCGGTGTAATCTTTTTACGTCGGACGGAAAAATCTGATTTTCAGGCGTATCTCGTTTTGGGGATAGGGCGCATAGATATGCAGGCGCATATTTACACTTACGCTGCGCAACTCGAGATACGTCGGCGTAAGTGCTTTGTGGATATGGCCCTATATATTTTATGGAAGCAGAAACTGGTGTCAGTCACAATGTTGTCACACAATATGCATTACTATTTATTAAATCTATGGGCCAGATTCAGGAACAGTTAGGCTGGCGGATCCAGTGATCCGCCAGCCTAACTGTGACTTTGAGCCGGCGTTTCTGTTTTCTGTAACCAGAAAACAAGAAACGCCGGGTTGAAGCTCCGATGCGATCAGCGTAACTGAGTTTCGCCATCGCATCGTTACTTCAACTTAAAAATGGCGCCGGGGGCGTTCCCTGCCGATTTCCGCTCAAAAAATATGTTAATGAGCGGAAATCGGCAATTCACGAGCGAATTCCGGCGCGACGCAATGACGGTACGACGTTTCCGGAAGCGATACGCGGCGCGAAGATATACCTACATGGGGTTGGAGTATCCTATGTTAGGTATAGGCGTCGTCATCGCGTTGAAAAAAAAAAAAAAAACGTCGCTTGCGTAAAAAGATCATGAATGGGAATGTGACGTCATTGACGTTCATTCACAGAATTTGGAGCATGCGCACGGGGATGCTTTGACACTCGACGCATGCGCAGTACGTTCGCCGCGGGATCGCGCTTAGTTTAAATACTACACGCCCCGTACCCGCCCAATTTGAATTCCGCCAGCTCATTTTCGTTACGCTGCCGCAACTTTAGGAGCAAGTGCTTCGTGAATGACAGCACTTGCTGCTAAAAATTCGGCAGAGTAACGTAAATGAGAAGCGTTACTCCGGAGCAAAGATGCTCCCATCTACATGAATCTGGCCCTACATTTTTAAGTAAATAAAATACACTCAAATAGTGCAAACTAAACAAACACTATGGGCCAGATTCAGGTAGAGCAGAGCATCTTTGCTCTGGAGTAACGCATCTCATTTGCGTTACGCTGCTGAAATTTTAGGAGCAAGTGCTGTTATTCAGGAAGCACTTGCTCCTAAAGTTGCGGCAGCGCATCGCAAATGAGCCGGCGGAATTCAAATTGGGCGGGTACGGGGCGTGTAGTATTCTAACTAAGCGCGATCCCGCCGCCAACGTACTGCGCATGCGTCGAGTGTCCAAACATCCCCGTGCGCATGCTCCAAATTCTGTGAATGAACGTCAATGACGTCACATTCCCATTCATGAACTTTTTACGCAAGCGACGTGATTTTTTTTTTTCCCGACGCGATGACGACGCCTATACCTAACATAGGATACTCCAACCCCATGTAGGTATATCTATGCGCCGCGTATCCCGTCCGGAAACGTCGTACCGTCATTGCGTCGCGCCGGAATTCGATCGTGAATTGCCGATTTCCGCTCATTAACATATTTTTTGAGCGTAAATCGGCGGGAACGCCCCCGGCGCCATTTTTAAGTTGAAGTAACGATGCGATGGCGAAACTCAGTTACGCTGCTCGCATCGGAGCTTCAAACCGGCGTTTCTTGTTTTCTGGTTACAGAAAACAGAAACGCCGGCTCAAAGTCACAGTTAGGCTGGCGGATCACTGGATCCGCCAGCCTAACTGTTCCTGAATCTGGCCCTATGGGGCTGATTTACCAAGCCTGTGTGCCATGACTCATGGTGCACAAGCAGGAGTAAAACCGTTTTTGAGATTTACAAAAGAGATACACTGCCAGTGCAGTGTATTTCTTCATTTACTAAACTGCCTAATGTGCCCATGAGAGGGCGCACAGCACGCCAGTACAGAGCTGGCGTACAGGATTTAGTTATGTAAACATCGGGGATTCGGGCGGCAGTTTATGAGGGGAGGGAGGGGTGTGATGCAGGGGAAGTGTAGTGACGCGTGTTTGAACGTGTGTGGCGGGCCGAATTGAAAGCGAAAGTGACTTTTGAGAAACGATCCCCGTGCGCTTGCAAAGTACGCCAGAACCTCGGAAGGTTCATTTGCATACTGGGCATGCGCAGAGGGAGATTTCAGGGAATGCCGTGCGCCTTGTCAGTACGCCGAGAAAATCTTGGTAAATACCAAGCGGCGTAGCAGTGTTTGCACTGCGTGAAACGGCGCACGGCAATCTCCGAGCTGTTCTCGGGCTGCGCCGACACTGAAGGGGAACTCCGTGCCAAATTTCAAATTTGAAACCGGCGCGGGTTCCCCCCCAGGGGTATAATAGGCTCTTCGGCTTTGGTCCGGAACGTGAGGGGTTAACCCACGCCAAAAATGGCATGGGGTTCCCCCCAGATCCGTACCAAGCCTTATCCCAGGCATGCAGTCTGGCCGGACAGAAATGGGGGTGGGGACGAGCGAGCGCCCCCCCCCCCCCCCTGAGCCATACAAGACCACATGCCCTCGACATGGGGGAGTGTGTGCTTTGGGGGAGGGGGGCACTGCCCCCCCACCCCAAAGCACTCTTGTCCCCATGTCGATAGGGACAAGAGCCTCTTCCCAACAACCCTGGCCATTGGTTGTCGGGGTATGCGGGCGGGAGCCAATCAGAATCTGGGATCCCCTTTAATAAGGCGGCCCCCAGATTCCGACCCCCCCACCCTATGTGAATGAGTATGGGGTACATGGTACCCCTACCCATTCACCTGGTGGAAAAAGTGTAAACACAAATAAACCACACAAGAATAAAATCATTTATTAGCCAGCTCCCGGGGTCTTCCGCCAACCCACCCCGGTCTTCGCCGCCGCAGTCTTCCGCCGCCGCCCCCTTCACCACGAAGCTCCGTGCTTGTGGGGGAGGGCAGCGGGCTTCGAAGTTTTCGCCGGGGTGAGGGTCGCACATCCCACCCCGGTTTTCTAGTCATCTTCCGCGGGCTTCATCGTTTTCTGCCGGGGGGGGCTCTCGATAGCCTCTTCTGCCTGGCTCTTCTGCGGGGGCCAGGGCTTCTCGTCGCTGTGTCGCCGTCTTCCGCCGCCGCCCCCTTCACCACGAAGCTCCGTGCTTGTGTGGGAGGGCAGCGGGCTTGAAAGTTTTCAGCCGGAGTGAGGGTCGCACATCCCACTCCGGACTTCTAGTCGTTTTCACCGCCGCCCCCTTCACCATGAAGCTTCCTGCTTATGGGGGAGGGCGGCGGGCTTCTCGTCGCTGTCTTCCGCCGCGGGGTGACACTCGCGGGCTTCTTCGGCGACATACGCTTCTGCCTGGCTCCGCCGCTGGGGCCAGGGCTTCTTCTTCCATTCGATGTTGACACGGCGAGGTCCGGCGCTGAAATGCCGACAGAGCGGCGGGCACCGACTTATATTGGCATTGGGCGTGGGCGTGGTTATGCCACCATGTGACCTTAACCCATGTGACATCACAGGGCATGATGGGAATGTGATGTCACATGGGTTAAGGTCACATGGTGGCATAACCACGCCCTATGCCAATATAAGTCCATGCCCACCGCTCTGTCAGCATTTCAGCACCGGACCTCGCCGTGTCAACATCGAATGGAAGAAGAAGCCCTGGCCCCAGCGGCGGAGCCAGGCAGAAGCGGATGTCACCGAAGAAGCCCGCGAGTGTCACCCCGCGGTGGAAGACAGCGACGAGAAGCCCGCCGCCCTCCCCCATAAGCAGGAAGCTTCATGGTGAAGGGGGCGGCGGTGAAAACGACTAGAAGTCCGGAGAGGGATGTGCGACTTCTGCCTGGCTCCGCCGCTGGGGCCAGGGCTTCTTCTTTCATTCGATGTTGACACGGTGAGGTCCGGCGCTGAAATGCCGACAGAGCGGCGGGCACCGACTTATATTGGCATTGGGCGTGGGCGTGGTTATGCCACCATGTGACCTTAACCCATGTGACATCACAGGGCATGATGGGAATGTGATGTCACATGGGTTAAGGTCACATGGTGGCATAACCACGCCCACGCCCTATGCCAATATAAGTCCATGCCCACCGCTCTGTCAGCATTTCAGCACCGGACCTCGCCGTGTCAACATCGAATGGAAGAAGAAGCCCTGGCCCCAGCGGCGGAGCCAGGCAGAAGCGGATGTCACCGAAGAAGCCCGCGAGTGTCACCCCGCGGTGGAAGACAGCGACTAGAAGTCCGGAGTGGGATGTGCGACCCTCACTCCGGCCGAAAACTTCGAAGCCCGCTGCCCTCCCACACAAGCACAGAGCTTCGTGGTGAAGGGGGCGGCGGCGGAAGACAGCGACGAGAAGCCCGCCACGTCCAAGTCCGGGATGGGATGTGCGACCCTCATCCCGGCAGAAAACGTCGAAGGGGGCGGCGGCAGAAGACGGCGAACAGCGACGAGAAGGCCTGGCCCCCGCAGAGGAGCCAGGCAGAAGCCGACAAAGCCCGCGGGTGGTGCCCCGCGGCGGAAGACAGCGACGAGAAGCCCGGAGAGTGGCGCCCTCCTGCAGAAGACAGCGAAAGAAGCCCTGGCCTCGGGAAGAGCCAGGCAGAAGCGGAGAAGCCCGAGGTGGGGCGACACCCCCGTTGTTCTCCACTGTTTTCGGCCGCCCCCCTCCCCCCCCGGATGTGAAAGAGCTTAATTTTGGGGTGGGGGCCCGGCCGAGCATGGAGGAGAGCATTGGTGGGTGTTCCCCCCCCGGCAGAAAACGGCTAGAAGACCGAGGAGTGGCGACGCCCCCGTTGTTCTCCGCCATTTTCCGCCGGCCCCCCCGGATGTGAAAGAGCTTAATTTGGGGTGGGGGCCTGGCCAAACATGGCAGAGAGCATCGATGGGTGTATCTCCCCCCGGCGGAAGGCGGCGCGAAGACCGGGGGGGGGGGTAGGTGTACCCCCCGGCGGAAGACAGCCATCAGCCATCAGCAGGAGCCCCCCGCAGAAGGCGACGGCGAAGACCGAGGAGGGGTTTCGCCCCCCGTTGTTCTCCGCCATTTTCCGCCGCCCCCCCGGATGTGAAAGAGCTTAATTTGGGGTGGGGGCCTGGCCGAACATGGCGGAGAGCATCAGTGGGTGTCCCCCCGGCGGAAGGCGGTGGCGAAGACCGGTGCGGGGCTGGAGCCCCCCCGGCAGAAAACGTCTAGAAGACCGAGGAGGGGCTCCGCCCCCCGTTGTTCTTCGCTGTTTTCGGCCGGCCCCCCCAGATGTAAAAGAGCTTAATTTGGGGTGGGGGCCTGACTGAACATGGCGGAGAGCATCGGTGGGTGTCGTCCCCCCCGGCAGAAAACGGCGAAGCCCGGGGGCCCAATGGGCTGGTGGTGGGGGGTCCCGGCAGAAGACCCCCAGAGCTGACTAATAAATTATTTTATTCTGTGTGGTTTATTTGTGTTTACACTTTTCCACCCGGTGAATGGGTAGGTGTACGATGTACCCCATACTCATTCACATAGGGTGGGGGGCCAGAATCTGGGGGCCCCCTTATTATAGGGGGCTCTCAGGCTCTGATAAGCCCCCCGCCCGCATACCCCGACAACCAACGGCCAGGGTTGTCGGGAAGAGGCTCTTGTCCCTATCGACATGGGGACAAGAGTGCTTTGGGGGAGGGGGGGGCAGTGCCCCCCTCCCCCAAAGCACACACTCCCCCATGTCGAGGGCATGTGGTCTGGTACGGCTCAGGAGGGGGGGGCGCTCGCTCGTCCCCACCCCCATTCCTGTCCGGCCAGACTGCGTGCCTGGGAGAAGGGTTTGGTCTGGATCTGAGGGGGAACCCCACGCCGTTTTTGGCGTGGGTTTAACCCCTTATGTTCCAGATCAAATCTAAGAGCCTGTTGTGCACCTGGAGAGGGACCCCCACGCCGTTTTTTTTTAAATTTGGTGTGGAGTTCCCCTTTATCCCGGTCCTGTCAGGGGGGGAATGCCTGCTCGTCTGTTCATACAATGTATGAACAGCGATCTGTCATTTCCCCTAGACAGTCCCACCCCCTTTACAGTTAGAACACACCCAGGTAACATAATCAACCCATTCCTCGCCCCTAGTGTTAACCCCTTCCCTGCCAGTGACATTTTTATAGTAAGCAATGCATTTGTATACCATTGGTCGCTAGAAAAATGCCAAAGCTCACAAAAATGTGTCCGCCACAATGTCGCAGTAGCCAGAAAAATCAATGATCGCCACCATTATTAGTAAAACAAAAATATATTCCTAAAAAACCCATAAGACCAACCCCTACTTATAACTTTTGCCCAAACCGATCAAACGCTTATTGCGATTTTTTGGAACCAAAAATATGTCGAAGAATACGTATCGGCCTAAACTGAGGGCAAAAAGTTTTTGAATATATTTTGGGGGAGATTTATTATAGCAAACAGTAAAAAAGTTGTCTTTTTATTTACAAAATTGTCGCTATATTTTTGGTTCAAGCAAAAATAAGAAAAAACGCAGAGGTGATCAAATACCACCTCTGGGGGCAAAAAGAGGACACCAAATTTGTTTGGGGGCCACGTCGCACAACCACACAATTGTCAATTAAAATGACGCAGTGTTGAAATGCAAAAACTGGCCCCGTCAGTGACCAGTAATATGGTCTGGGGCTCAAGTGGTTACAAATTAAGAAAACACTAAAGTTATCCCAATTTATGGCCATAATGTGAAAGATGATGTTACACCGAGTAAATAGATACCCAACATGTTACACTTTAATATTGCACACACTCATGGAATGGCGCCAAACTTCAGTACTTGAAAATACCCATAGGCAACACTTTTTTATTTATTTTCAGGTTACCAGTTTAGATTTACAGAGGAGGTCTAGTGCTAAAAGTATTGCTCTCGCTCTAACGTACGCTATGATACCTCACATGTGGGGTTTGAACGGGGGTTAAATATGTGGGCGGGACTTACACATTTAAGACCCGCACATATATGGAAACATCCTTCAAACCACACATGTGAGGTATCATAGCGTGCGTAAGAGCGAGAGGAATACTTTTAGCACTAGACCTCATCTGTAAATCTAAACTGGTAACCGGAAACAAAAAAAGCTGCGTGTTCGCTTCTGACTGCGAGCTACTAGGGACAGGGGCGTTTTAATTATTATTATTTATGTTTGTTACGTAAAAATTCTATAAGACCTCCCCTTCAGGTTGTAAAGCATCAGTTCAGGGGGACCAAAAAAAAATAAAACACCTCTAATGCTTTCATCCGCCATTGCAGATTTGATTCTGGTAATACATTTCGAGTGAACTGGGCATGCTCGAACACTTAGAAAAATAAGCTGGGTGTTTGTGCCTGAAAATGACATGCATCTTTCTGAGCATGCTCAGAAAGCTTGTTTTTTGGCTTAGTAATTTAAGGACATCCTTAACAGGTGTAAGTAGTTACAAGTGCACACAAACTAGAGGCTGACATTTCTTCATGTGTTTCCAATAGGTTCATTAGCACACATGTTATAAAAATCGTGGATAGTGCACGTGTCAGCTGCCCTCAGAGGGGGCAGATTTGCTGGCTGGAAGTAATGGCGGAGCGAAAAAGAGATGTTTTGGAGCAAGTTTTGTTTTTTTGATGTTTTGTCTGCTGCATAATTTTGCTAAATGTTTCTCAAGATGTTAATGACTAATGTTTTAATTCTGTGGGTCTATCCTGTTATTTCAAAAGCATGATTTATTTTCCAATGACTGTGTGAAATAAACGTTGGTCTTTTTTGTTTTTAGGTTTTTTTATATTTTTTTTGTGTGTTTATTTTACATTTTTTGTTTTGCTTTTCTTGTTTTGTGGACCAATAAAATTACTTTCAAATTTTGAAGTTTGTTTTGTGATATTTTTTTCATGCTATGGATTTCAACAGCTGCAGCTAAAATAGTTTGGGCCTAAACCATCAAGTGTGATTTGTCTCTAAGCTCTTTCCTGGTGTGTATGCATGAAATGTTTGAAATGTTTAGTCACCAGAAAAGGAAGGACAAAGCGGTAAGTATTGTTTCCTAGAATTGATGTCCAGACTGACTTTTTAAAGCACATGTGCAAGATGTAGGAAAACCTGCAAACAGGGCCTGTTTGGGGGGGGGGGGGTGGTGTATTGGTGGAAATTTTTGATTTATTAGACACGACCTTAGATACCAGGTTTACAAAATAAACAGGGGAAAAAAGAAAACAGCAAAATCTCACATCACTTACAAACTTTTGCATGTACAAAAAACACATCAACTACAATACTTTTCCATGAAATTTACAAAACATAAAAGACAAAAGAAAAATATTATACATAACATCCCTTACACGGTTTAACCAACTACCTGCGCAAGCCTATAGGCACCACCGTAGAAACCTACAGTCTCTGCCATATCTGGCCACTGCACCAGGTCATAGTTAGTCAATTATACCGACAAAACTACACATCATCAGACTCTGAAGACAAAATCCCACTATGTTGACCAGCGTCCACACCCTCATCCTGCTCAAAACGGGGCTCAACACCCCCTCCTACATCGCTCACTCCCCCTTTTTTTGCTTTTTTCTTTTTCTTCTTACTCTTCCTAAGCACTACCCGACCAGCACCATCGGCCGCTGGGCCAGCACCACTCATACCCTCTGAGGGCTCCTCACTAGACACAACCTTAGGTCTTTTTTGTGACCTGAGGGACACTTCCATATCCTCCTGAGCTACTGCATCACTTAAAACATGGGAAACCACTGGGGGAGGGGGAAACGGAACAGCACAGGAGGAAAGTGGGGGGGAGACAGGACAAGGACAAGAGGAAGGGGCAACAGGAAGGGGAAGGGAAGGAGGGATATCATCAAATGAACCCAAACAAAGGGGGGGCCCCCTACCACTTGACATTCTACCCTCCTTAAAAGCAGAGACCTTCGTCGCCAAGCCCTCCTCACCCCCCTCCACCTCGGAATCAGTATCCAAGGTAGAGGAATCCAAAAAACTGGGATACTCAAGAAAAACCCCACCTCCACCCGACACACCACTTTGACCTGGAGGGTCAGGGGCAGCTGTACTCGCCCCCGCCCTCCTCCCAGCAGGACCTTGCCTCTGGGGCATAGGGGCAGCTCGGCCACCAGATTTAAAAACATCTGTAGCCAAGCCCTCCCCACCCCCCTCCATCTCAGAATCAGTGTCCGAGGTAGAAACCTCCGACACCCCAGATTCCTCTGACACATTGCCCCTAAAAGCCTGCGGACAACGGCTAAAAGGGTGACCAAGCTTGTTACATAAGTTACATCTGATACGGGCACACCCATCCGCCAGGTGACCCCTCACACCACAGCGCGTGCACTTCACCACAGTACAACCAGCGCTCAAGTGAGTGGGGGACCCACACTTAAAACATCTTTTAGGTTGACCAGGATAAAAAACCAAGATTCTATCTCTCCCAATGAAGGCACTCCCGGGGATGTGAGCCATGCTATTTCCCTGTCTCCTCAATCTAATTTTAGCCCCCCAGGCCCCTGTCCAGATCCCCCTTTCATCCACCTTCTTCCAAAGGGGGCCCTGCAGCTGGCCATGGCGGTTCAATCAGGTCGCAATGTCTTCCGAAGGAAGAGATTCATTGCGTACCAAAATGGTCACATTTTTGACCCCCTCCTGCCTAGTCAGGGGGGTCAAACGAAACTTGGACCATGGGTCCTGTCCTTTAACCAAATCATAATTAAGTAAAAACATTTCCATAACAACAACTGCAACAAAACTAAAATCAAACTCTACGGAACTCCCAGGATGAATGACCGCAAAAAGGTCAGACGCCCTTACTCCCAAGGAGAGGACCATATCAATGGCCTCCACTCGAGATGGGCACTGACCCTCACCAACATATCTCAATTGAATAACATTTCTCCTTCTACGCTCTAAACCACCGACTCCCCTGGACCATGCCCCCTCACCCTGCTGTTGCTGCGCAGGGGGGACCCTAAAGTTACGGGCACCGAACTTACTGTAGATATGATCCAAGGGAGCACTTGCCCCAGCTACTTGGGCATAAGACCTTCCCTCTCTCAAAGCTTTAAGTACATTTTCCTCCTGGGAGGCTGTGATGACTCTCCCAGGCTGAGGTGCACCAAATGGATCAGCCCCACTTGGGACATCCATTGGCGCAACCTGGGCAGATACCTCTTGACTTACTACCCTCCCCCCTGGTACCAAAGAGACAAGAGGGGGACCTGTCTTCTTAAAAGCTTCTTGTACCTGAGCCAGTAAAGTATCATCATCCATATAAAAACTAGAGTCCTCCATTTCTTCACAGGCTCCATAGGAGCTCACATGAACTTCTGTCACAGCTGCAGACTGGGAACCCTCTAGACCCCTAATAAAATCCATTGCTGGGCACTCCTCTTCTAAATGTCCCGCAGGGTGATCACCCCAAGCCTGAGCCTGCTCAGGAGGAAAACCCACAGACAGGGGGGTACTCACAAGTCCTTGGGTAGTCTGTACCAAAACCGAGGGCCGGATCTGGCCGGGAAACGGAGCTCCGGGTGTCACCGCGGCCACTTCCGGTTCACCCGCTGACGTCACTTCCGGTTCACCCGCTGACATCACTTCCGGTTCCGGGTCACGCACTGACGTCACTTCCGGTCGCGGCTCCGGCCCAATCACGGGAGATTCCAGCACAGTGAGAACGCCCTCTAAGTCACTGCTGATTGGTTGTCTAGAGGCAGGAAGCTCCACATGGCGTGGCGTGCCTTCTCCCTCGGCAGCCATTACTGTCCTAGCTATGGCTTCTTCCATATTAGGTGACACATAGTCCATCTCAACTGGATCCATGGTAAGTGCCTGCCCCTCACCCTGTAAACCCGCAGCGGTCGCCACCACAACGGCCGGCTGACCCTGCTGTAGGCTACTTGCTGGGTTCACAGAGGCAGAAGCACCCCCGCTTCCAGGAGCAGGTTTATCACCCGGATCTTGCTGGGAACCAGATACACTCATCTCAGCGGCAAAGGAACCACGAGGAAGACGGGAGAGTCTCACCACAGGATTAAAACCTCTCTCACTCATACAGGTACTTCCCGCTTCATAGGACAACCCCCCACTTGATGTTGCACCCCCTTTCTTTGCAGACTGGGGCCCAGCAGGTGCTTGGGCGTCCTCAGCGGTACTCACCAAAGTGGTCCCTGAGGTCCGAGGCTCCACTGACAGAGAATCCTCAAACCTCTCAGCTACTGATGTAGACTTGCTTCTCCTTGCAACCTGTTTACTCTCTTCAAAGGCACGCTGGAGCTCCTTCTTGATTGGAAGGAGAAAGGTCTTCTCCGCAGTTCCCCTGGAACAAAGACCCATGGTAAGACTCCATAGCTGGCCATTCTGTTCTTTCATCAGATCTATCGCTTCCTTAAACTCAAATCTCTTTGAGCTGCTGACCCGATCTCTTCTGTTCCTCAAACTGGCCAGCACTGACATCCTGGAGTGGAGAGCCTGTGCAGCCTTCTGAATCAATACCTTGATCTTGCTGCACCTTCTCAGCACTCCCTGGTCATCTTCCCAATGCTGGGGAAGAGTCCAATCCACCAGCTTAGACTGGGCCATCAAAAACTGCTTTTCTTCTTTGTTTAGATCCCCAAAACTAGGGAGATCCACAGTCCTTGGAGGTCCCGGGCGGGAGGTGGACTCCCCCTGCCCAGGAGCAAGCCCCTGACCTGGGCTTGATGAGGCCATAGCCTCCCCTCTCCTCCAGGGTCTGGTTCTTCACAGGAGCTGCTTCAAAGACACAACCTCTTCCTTCAAGGCATTGGTGGACAGGCTTAAAGTGCTGATTTTTTTTTTGGGAGCTGTGGTGGCTCAACGTGATTGGCACTGCGCTGACAAGCCATTCACCTCTGCAGCCAAGGGTTCGGATCCCGGTCTCGGCTACATGTGAATTGAGTTTGGTGGTCTCAGCCCGGCTCCCGGTGGGTGTGCTATGCAAGGTACGCCTGTGCTTAGTACGCCCACCCCCCCCCCCCCACAAAAACCACCACACTTGCACGCACACAAAATTGGTTTAAAAAACACATGCACTTTGGCCATGCGGTCTCATAAAAATAAAGAGAGGCGAAGGACCTACGGGGCTGGCTGGGTGGGCTAGGCCCCCTCACTCCCTCATAGGGGGAGTCCCTCTGCCCCATTGGGGTCCCGTTGGGCCCCAGTTGGGCTCCCAAGAGGAGCAGGTAGGGCGGGGTGAGTGGGAGGCCCCCCTTCACACCCGCCATTGCCACCAGGGGCATGGAGAAGGATGGCGATTGCCTCCGGGGGGAGGGTCTGCCTACTCCCAACACCTGCAGTCCGGCTCCTCTCTCTCGAGTTCACGCACAAAAATACACTTTAAAAAAAAAATAAAATAAAGTGCTGATTTACAGCGCTGTGCTTGAAACTAGCACAAGACAATCCTATTCTAATTGTGGGTTGTTTGAGGGAAACCAATTGAGTGTTAGAACCCCTGCTAGTGTTTTTAGGTTGGGCTTTGTGTCCCTTTTCTTAAAATTGGCTTCACTTCCTGTCACACAGCTGAACAGGAAGTGAGGTTAAAACCCTACCAATGGTCTTTTCTTCGGGACACAGGTCAATCTAACTAGTGTCCCCATTAAGCAAATTGCACTGCAGTGTACACCCCAAATGATTAGTTACTTTGGGGTTTAGTAAAGGCAAAGCCGCTCTGCAGTAGAAGCATAGGCAATGCTCCCCGCCCTGCCCCCCCCCCCACAGAACTTGTGTGTGTCCCCTGAAAATTCCTGGGTGGGTCATAAAAAAACAGGGTGTGGCCTTGACAGGAAGGGTGGGTCATTTTTCTATTAGGGGGTGCCAAAATTTGGTCAGGCCTAGGGCAGCACAAAACCTAAATATTCTACTGCATATTAGGGCTTATTTAGACAGGATCCAATTTACAGCATGTTTTTAGATTGTGGGAGGAAACCCGCACAGGGAGAACATGCAAACTCCAGGCAGATAGTGTCACGGGCGGGATTCGAACCAGCAACCCTTTTGCTGCTAGATGAACATGCTACACACTACACCACTGTGCTGAACGAACATGATCGCAGCTGAAAGCATGAGATGTTTTTTTTTTTTTTCCAATTCCATGCTTTCCAGCCTGGAGGACAGATGTGGGGTCTAATTGACCCCGCCTCTCTCTATAAAGAGGACCTGTCACACACTAGTCCTATTACAAGGGATGTTTACATTCCTTGTAATAGGAAGAAAAGTGAAAAATAATACAAAAAAAGGGACAAACAAGTGCAAAAATGAAAATATTAAGTAAAAAAAAAAATTAATTTAAATGCTCCTGTCCCTAGTAGCTCGCACTCAGAAGCGAACACGCATGCAAGTCCCACCCACATATGTAAACACCCTTCAAACCCCACATGTGAGGTATCATAGCGTGCGTTAGAGTGAGAGCAATAATTTTAGCACTAGACCTCCTCTGTAACTCAAAAGTGGTAACCTGAGAAAAAAAGTCAAGCGTCGCCTATGGAGATTTTTAATAACGAACTTTAGCGCCATTCCATGAGTGTGCGCAATATGAAAGCGTGACAAGTTAGGTATCTATTTACTCGGTGTAACATCATCTTTCACCTTATCCCTAAAAATTGGGCTAGCTTTACTGCTTTCTTATTTTGTCATTCATGAAACAGGTTTTTTTTTGAAAGCCAAAAAAAAAAAAAAAACGTTTGAAATTTTTTCGCGCAAATACCGTTGGAAAATTGTAAGAAAAAATGGCCGCCACTTTATTCCCTAGGGTGTTTGTTAATAAAATATATATAATGTTTGGGGGTCCTGAGTAATTTTTAAGGAAGAAAATATAATTGTTACATGAAGGAGAGAAGTGCCAGAATAGGCGCGGTATGAAAGTGGTTAAAGTGCAACAATCAGGGCCGCCATCAGGAATTATGGGGCCCCTTACACAGCTTCAGGCATGGGCCCCCTGGAGCAGAGAACAGGGGGGGTGCTGCCGCATGAAATTGAGAAGGGGGGGGGGCTGCCGCAATTTGATAAGCGAGGGGTTCCTTTACAAAAAAATAAATATAGAAAAATATATATTAAAAAAAGGGTGGTAGCCATCCGGGGGCCCTGGGGACCTCTGGGCCCTTTAATAAAAATAAACCTTGGGGCCCTTTAACCTCCCTGGCGGTATGATTCTGTCTGGAATTACATACCAAAAGCGGTACAATTATTTTGCATGGAAATTCTGCGTTTTATACTGTAGGCCTGCAATTTTTAGGAATAACTCACTTAAATTTGTCCAAACCAGAGTCTAGTAGACATCCCGGGTATGATAAAGTTTGAAACACAAAATCATAAAATTATAATATAATAAATAACTATAAATAATTATAACAAATAATAATGTAATTATAATAAAAATTATTCACTAATGTAATCAAATCAAAATCACTGAAATTTGCTCAGTTGCAGAATTGTCGCTGTCATTACTTTTATTTTTTTATGACGAATTTCCCCACAAATCGCTATCGCTCAATTCTGCAAGTGATTATCATTTATTATCGCTGTTTTCTAGCTGCTCTAAAATCACTTTTGACATAAAGGGACACTTTTGGTTGCTATGGACAATCTACAGTTTGCAGGCACAAAAAAAATGTTTTTATTATGTAAAAGAACATGCAGGGCACTGGGAAGACCACTAGGGACAAGGGGGTGTTTATTTTTTACATACAGTACTGTAATCTATAAGATTACAGTATTCTGTATGTAATGTGTTTGTTTACTTTTTTAAATTTGCAGCCGGTCTACGCCCCCGTGCACCGTTACGTCGCAGGGAACGGAGATCGGCGGCACGCGGGCACTGTGTGAGTCGAATGGAGGACGCCACTCGCTCACACAGCGTGGATGCATAGCTGGATCCAGGGACAAGGTAAGTACAGTATACCTTGCCTGGATCAAAGGTAAGCCAGCGCGCGCTGCAGGCTCTGCATATTCACCCCGAGCGCGACTCGGGGATATCGATATTTACATAAAATATTGCGCTCGGGGATACCGGCAGGGGGGTTAATGAAAAATAAATAAAAATATCTATATATATATATATATATATATATATATATATATATATATATATATATATAAAAAGGGGGGTTGCCTTGGGAGCTCTGGGCCCTTTAATAAAAAATAACTAAAAAAATATCTAAACAAAAATATTATGGGGTGGGAGCTGTGGTGGCTCAACGTGAATGGCACTGCGCTGACAAGCAATTCACCTCTGCAGCCAAGGGTTCGGATCCCGGTCTCGGCTACATGTGAATTGAGTTTGGTGGTCTCAGCCCGGCTCCCGGTGGGTGTGCTATGCAAGGTACGCCTGTGCTTAGTATGCCCACCCCACCCCAAAAAAAACACCACACTTGCACGCGCACAAAATTGGTTTAACACGCACGCACTTTGGCCATGAGGTCTCCTAAAATAAAGAGAGGAGAAGGACCTACAGGGCTGGCTGGGTGGGCTAGACTCCCTCATAGGGGGAGTCCCTCTGTCCCATCGGGCTCCCAAGTGGAGCAGGTAGGGTGGGGTAAGTGGGAGGCCCCCCTCACACCCGCTATTGCCACCGGGGGCATGGAGAAGGATGGCGATTGCCTCCGGGGGGAGGGTCTGCCTACTCCCAACTCCTGCAGTCCGGCTCCTCTCTCTTGACTTCACACACAAAATACACTTTAAAAAAGAAATTAAAGAAAAAAAAACAACCTGGGGAAAATATAAAATGTTTATAACATTTTTATAAGCAAAAAGGTTGTCATCTGGGGCCCTTTAATTAAAAATAATAAAAAAAAACTAAAAAGTATATATAACAAAAAAAAGAGGCGGGTTACCATCTGGGGCGCTGGGGGGCCTCCAGGCATCTGGGCACCTCCGGACCCCCGGGCCCCTTACAGGTGTACTGCCTGTACCCCCCTGATGGCGGCCCTGGGTGTAATGTCAGCATGTGAAAAATGACATTCTGAAGGAAAAAAGCAGTTTAAAACTGACTCATGGCAATAATGAATTGTCGGCTCCCATTCAAAAAAAACACCAAAAAAAACGTGGGGGTCCCCCCAAATTCAATAACCAGACCCTTTAGGTCTGGTATGGATATTAAGGGGAACCCCGCCGTCAATTTTCTAAAAAAAAATCACGTGGGGTTCCCCCCAAATATCCATAACCAGACCCTTCAGGTCTGGTGTGGAATTTAAGGGGAACTCCACCCCAAATTAAAAAAAATGGCGTGGAGTCCCCCCTAAAATCCACACCAGACCCCTTATCCGAGCACGTTGACCTGGCCGGCCGCAGAAAAGAGGGGGGGACAGAGCGCGGCCCCCCCTCTCCTGAACCGCACCAGGCCACATGCCCTCAACATTGGGAGGGTGTTTTGGGGTGTCAAGGGTTAAAAACGACAAGAGCCGGTTTTTGACAAGTCCTTTATTAGCTTCTTTCTTCTTCTTTCCTTCGGGTTTCTTCCTCCATCTTCTTCTTCCTCTGCTTCTGTCTTGGGTCTTCTATTCCCGCATCTTGCCCGGAATGTTCTCTCATCTTCTTCTCCTCCCGCTGTCCTTCTCGTCCGCATCTTCTTCTTCTTCTTCTTCGCCGGAGCCGCCGCTTTCAATTGAAATCACCGCTGTCTGCCGGACCACGCCCCCCTCTGACGCCACGGGCAAGCTCTTAGGAGTGTGCTGCAAGTGCGTGAGAGGGGGGCATGGTCACATGTCAGAGGGCGGGCAATTCAATTGGAAGCTTGTGCGCGGCTTCTTCTTTGCCAGAGTCGCCGCTTCCAATTGAATTGCCCGCTTTTTGACATGTGACCACGCCCCCCTCTCACGCACAGGCACCACATGGGGACTTTCCTAAGAGCTCGCCCGTGGCGTCAGAGGGGGCGTGGTCCGGCAGACAGCGGGAATTTCAATTGGAAGCGGCGGCTCCGGCGAAGAAGAACCAGAAGAAGATGCGGACGAAAAGGACAGCGGAAGGAGAAGAAGATGGAAGAACATTGCGGTCAAGATGCGGGAACAGAAGACCCAAGACAGAAGCAGAGGAAGAAGAAGAAGATGGAGGAAGGAAGAAAAGAAGAAGAAAGAAGCTAATAAAGGACTTGTCAAAAACCGGCTCTTGTCGTTTTTAACCCTTGACACTTTTTTTTTTTTGGTGAAATGGTAGAGGTACAATGTACCCCATTACCATTTCACACAGGGGGGGGCGGGATCTGGGGAGCCCCTTTGTTAAAGGGGTCTTCCAGATTTTAATAAGCATCCTGCCTGCAGACCCCCACAACCACCGGGCAAGGGTTGTGGGGAAGAGACCCTTGTCCTCATCAACATGGGGACAAGGTGTTTTGGGGAGTACCCCAAAACACCCTCCCAATGTTGAGGGCATGTGGCCTGGTGCGGTTCAGGAGAGGGGGGGCGCGCTCTGTCCCCCCCTCTTTTCTGCGGCCGGCCAGGTCAACGTGCTCGGATAAGGGGTCTGGTGTGGATTTTAGGGGGGAGTCCACGCCATTTTTTTTTTATTTGGGGTGGAGTTCCCCTTAACCTCCCTGGCGGTATGATTCTTTCAGATTTTAGGTGCTGAAAGCGGTACCATTATTTGCAAGGAAATTTGGCGTTTTATACTGTAGGCCTGTAATTCTTAGGAATAACTCACTTAAATCTGACCAAACACGAGTCTAATAGGCATCCCGGGTATGACATTTTTTTAAAAACAAAATTACAAATTATAATATAATAAATAATTATAACAAATAATAATATAATTATAATAAAAATTATTCAATAATGTAATCAACTCAAAATCACTGAAATTTGCTCAGTTGCAGAATTGTCGCTGTCATTTTTTTTTTTTTTATGACAAATTCCCCCACAAATCGCTATCGTTCAATTCTGCAAGTGATTATAATTTATTATCGCTGTTTTCTAGCTGATCTAAAACCATTTTTGACATAAAGGGACACTTTTGGTTGCTATGGACAATCTACAGTTTGCAGGGAGAAAGAACCGTTTTTATTATATAAAAGTACATGTAGGACACTGGGCAGACCACTAGGGACAAGGGGTGTGTGTATTTTTTACATACAGTACTGTAATCTATAAGATTACAGTATACTGTATGTAATGTGTTTGTTTACTTTTTTTAATATTCTCGTAACGTCGCAGGGAACGGAGCTCGGCGGCACACGGGGACACTGTGTGAATCGAGCGAGCACCCGCTCGCTCACACAGCGCGTATGCATCGCTGGATCAACGGACAAGGTAAGTAAACCTTGCCTGTGAAAGCTGCGAGGCAAGCCCGAGTCTGACTCGGGGTTACCGATCGCAGCATAAAAATCTAACCCCGAGTCAGACTCGGGAATACCGCCAGGGAGGTTAAAATTCCACACCAGACCTGAAGGGTCTGGTTATGGATATTTGGGGGGAACCCCACGTCATTTTTTTAAAAACTGACAGCGGGGTTCCCTTTAATATCCATACCAGACCTAAAGGGTCTGGTTATTGAATTTGGGGGGACCCCCACGTTTTTTTTTTTTTTTGTTTTATTAATGAATCTCTCACAATTGCCGGGAGCCGACAATTCATTATTGCCGCGAGTCAGTTTTAAACAACTTTTTTCCTTCAGAATGTCATTTTGTGCAGAGAGAGTTCTAACCACGGGAAACATGCGCTTTTTCACATGCTGACATTCCCCCCCCCCCATGCTACGAAATGTAAAAGAATGTTTCAAATGACGTGGGGTTCCCCCCAAATTCCATTACAGGCCCTTCAGGTCTGATATGAATATTAAGGGGAGCCCCGCCGTCATTTTTTGGAAAAAAATGACATGGGGTCCCTCCCAAATATCCATAACCAGACCCTTCAGGTCTGGTGTGGAATTTAAGGGGAACTCCACCCCAAATTAAAAAAAAACCTTGACACTTTTTTTTTTGGTGAAATGGTAGAGGTACAATGTACCCCATTACCATTTCACATAGGGGGGCCGGGATCTGGGGGGCCCCTTTGTTAAAGGGGTCTTCCAGATCTCGATAAGCCTCCTGCCCGCAGACCCCCCACAACCACCGGGCAAGGGTTGTGGGGAAGAGACCCTTGTCCTCATCAACATGGGGACAAGGTGTTTTGGGGGGCACCCCAAAACACCCTCACCATTGTTGAGGGCATGTGGCCTGGTGCAGTTCAGGAGAGGGGGGGCCGCGCTCTGTCCCCCCCTCTTTTCTGCAGCCGGCCAGGTCAACGTGCTCGGATAAGGGGTCTGGTGTGGATTTTAGGGGGGACTCCACGCCATTTTTTTTTTATTTGGGGTGGAGTTCCCCTTAAATTACACACCAGACCTGAAGGGTCTGGTTATGGATATTTGGGGGGAACCCCACGTCATTTTTTTTTTAAATTGACGGCGGGGTTCCCCTTAATATCCATACCAGACCTAAAGGGTCTGGTTATTGAATTTGGGGGGACCCCCACATTTTTTTTTTCGTGTTTTTTATGAATGAATTCTCCTGCAATTGCCGGGAGCCGACAATTCATTATAGCCGCGAGTCAGTTTTAAACGGCTTTTTTGCTTTGGAGAATGTCATTTTGTGCAGAGACAGTTCCAAACACGGGAAACATGCGCTTTTTCACATGCTGACATTAGAGCCCCCCATAGTACGAAATTTAAAGAAAAATTACACTTTTATTGTTGCACTTTTAGCATTATTAAAATCACTGCTCCCGAAAAAATGGCCGTTTTAAAAAATAAAAAAAGCATTGATACATTTCCCCTGGGGCAGGACTGAGGTCCCCAAACACTTTTTAGGACAAAACTTGCAGATTAGCCTTTAAAATTCACAATTAAGATTTCCCCCATAGACTTATACAGGGAGTTCGGCGGCGGCTTTACTTATCAATTGCATCGCGCTGCTGCTGCGGCCGGTTCATGCGCCTAATTAAGGCTTCATCCAGCGCACTAATTAAGGCATGAACCGGCGCAGCGCAGCTTCAATAGTAAATCACCCCCTATAATACCCATTTTTTGTAAAATAAAAATAAATGAGGTTGTGTCAAGTAAATAAATACCCAATAGGGGGAATATACTAAAACTGGAGCAGACAGATTCTGGAGCAGTTGTGCATAGCAACCAATCAGCCTATATTTTTAACTTGTTCAGCTAAACTTTGGAAATGAACGATAGAAGGTGATTTGTTGCCATGCATGGCTGCTCCAGGTTCTGCCTTCATCAGTAAATTCTACTAAATATGTCAAGCCTCAAAACTACACAAACGCTTAAAATGTTGAAAAACAAAAGTTTCTCTAATAAAGACGATGGCCCTGGATTTTTTTTACCCTGGCATATGTTGTGATAACTAATATGTCAGTAGCACTTCCAGTTTTTACACACCTGTGCACCTGAACCATGTGTCGGTTTTGATGTGCACACTTACTATGGGGGGGGGGGGGCTTTAAAATGTGTTGTGTTGTTTTTTTTTGTTGTTTAATGTACTAAAACTTACTTTTTTTTTTATTGTCTTTAATGCTATCTTTATTACTTCCACAAGGGAGCTGACAAGCCCCTTATGTGATAGCATAGTGCAGGTGACAGGAGACATCAGAGGTCTATAAGACACACAGAATCTGGTGCAACTGTGCATAGTAACCAATCTGCTTCCATCTTCAGCTTGTTGACAATAAAACCTAGAAGTTAATTGGTTACTATTCACAGCTGCACCAGATTCTATGTGCACCCATTTAATGTCAATAAACTTCTTACCCACCAAATATCTGTGAAAAGGAGGATGGTTGAGTTTCGGGTATATGGCAGGGAGAATCACTGAGCAGTCTATAAGTAATCTAAAGGCTTTAAAGTCTTCTAAATCTTCTCTACAAGATTACTGAAATTTGGGACTAGAAAGGTAAACCCATTTCTTGCTGCTTGTTCACATGTCAGTGCTGCTACTAATTTAACTCTCAAGCCCTGTACACACGGCCGGGATTCTCATCAGGAAAAAAACGTTGTTTTTCCTGACAAGATTCCTTGCTGGCCGAGTGTACACACGTACGATTCAAAAGAACCACCGTTCTTTTGAATGGCACGAACGTGCTGACGTCATCGACTACGATGAGCATGCGCTCTTCACATTCGATGCCGTTGCTGCCATCTTGCTTCACCTATGCCTTGGAAGCTACCGCGCATGTGTCAAAGCCATTTCGAACATGCGCGGGTTTCCATAGAGGCAGGTAAGTATACACACGCTCGGGTTTCTTGGCAGGAAAACACTGCTGAGAATTACGACAAGAAAATAGAGAGCAGGTTTTCTCATCTAAATTCTGGGCCAGTAAGAAGGCTCTGCCAGCAGTATTCTTGCTCTTTCTGGCCGAGAAAAATGTGCATGTCTACAAGGCTTCAGACGCCATTCACAACTGGCATTTTGGGATCTCAGGCAGAATCGCTGCGATTCTGCGCACAATCACAAATCTCTCTGCAATCGTTTTTGGGTGGCATTAATTTTTATTGGTAGTTAATTTCAGTGTGGTTTTGCCATGATTTTCACGCAATAAATTGCTGTGCAATCACAGCATATCGGATTACATGAAACTTGTCACACAAAAAAAGGCTCCTGCCCTTTTTGAGCAACAAGCTTTATCTGATGCTGTTTTCTGTGATTGCAGCACAATTCATTGCATGGAAGTCACAGTGGAACTGCAGCACATTTAGCTGCCACTAAAAATGAATGGCACCCAAACACAAGTGGTGCATTTTGCCACTATTGCAGTGCAATTTGGGGCTGCAGGCAGAATTGCAGCGATTCTTCACAAGATCACAAAATGTCAGATGTCAACGTTGGCAGTAGTGTGAAAGGATTAAAAGGAAGGATTTTTTTGGCGTGTGTCATTATCATGTCCATCATCATTGTCCAGAAAATAAGTTTGTATTTTTTTTTTTATATTTAGACATCATTCATGTATCTTTGGTTCTAAGTTTCCATTAGTAGTAAACTTTTTTTTAACACACGCATGATATTATAAGGTTTTTTTGTTGTCCCGCTTTTTTTTTATTTGACAAAATTCCACAATTATTTTGACCTTTATAAACATTAATAATTACCAAAACACAATTTTAACTATGCACAATTTATGAATTATTTGCAGCTCTTACATCTTTTTATTATCAATTGTATTTATTATGTGCTGCATTTCTTCTATTCCCAAGGGGTAAAAAAAAGTCACTGAAGCTTGGCACATTACTATTCTAACACTAGAGAGTACAAAAGAAGCAGAAATTCAAAATGTAAAATTAGGCCAGGTGGAACTAAAATAACATGTTACAAGCTTCCTATGATAGAGATGGAATGGTAACTCAGCTGGCTTCACTGTCCATTCAGAGCATGAAGGACAAATATTTCATGTTTTCTGCATTAGTGTGATGTATGATACTGTATATCACCCAAATAAATCATCTTCCTTTAAGATGAATGTAAATATAGGGACACACTGCAACATTACTTGATAATTTAATTCTCCTTCATGTCCTTGAAACTTCTCACAAAGCCCTGTAATCTGTTAGAGTGACTTAATGCATTAAACACATGAAGCACTTAGGGATCTAGTAGAACCGTTTCTCAAAATTAGACAGATATTTTTTTCCTGATGTTGCATTGCTCTGTAAACAAGCAAAAGTACAAACATGTCTCAATTTTTAATAGGAGAGAAACTCTATAGGTTAAGATAAACAAAAATAATAAAATCTGTATCATAGTATATATATTAATAATATATGCGTCGGATGGGTGATCTGTCTATCAAAGTGCCCGGCCAAGGGGGAGGGGCTATACATGATGGTGTGGCGGAGAAACACACAGCTATTCAAATGCTAATGACAGCTGTTGTGTTCCCCCAGCGCATAGTAACTAGATGTCGGCAGCGGCGGGGGGAGGGGGGGGGGCTTGGCTTTGTCTTAGGGGACACAAGGCTGCATTAGGGACATGAAAAACGGATAGTAACCAAAAATAAATGCGCCCTAATGGTTACTGCCGCTGCGCTAAGGAGTAAAGTGCAAGGACGTTCGCAGCAGCTGTATTAAGTAAGAGAAATAGTGAAAAAATGTCTAGTGAACTTAAAAGTAAAAATAAGTACAGATAGCACAAACAGCGCTAATGTGTAGTGAATCCACACAAGTGAACTAAATAAACACTCCTCCACCAATATGAATGGCCACTCACCAGAACTCGTAGCCTTACACTCACGTGTTTGGCATACAGGGATGTAATACAATCCTCAAGTTAGTGTTCAGGATTCATATCCAAGAATGTAGAAGTGAAATCCACATACGTGAAAAAAACAAAAAAGTATAATAGTGTGATATTGCTTAAAACAATTTATTGACACACCACATGAACCTACAAAGGTTGCACTCACAAAAGCAAACTCCAAAAACAACCGTGTAAAAATCCAAATAAACTTCCTTGATGTTCACAGGCTGATAAACTGTGGTCACGGCGGACCCAAAAAAGTAAACCAGGTGTATCTCACCGCTTCCCCTTCACTTGAACACCTACTCCTTGTTGGAAAAAAAAACTGTATGTAGTATCCTCAAACGCTGGTCACTCACATAGAGAAGCTCATGCAGGTTATCTCACGTTGGTCAAAAGATCTTTAGTGTAGCCACGCCCCCGACATGTTTCGTCATAGATTTGACTTATTCATGGGATTGGCTACTTACTAGTAAATGTCCTTCTTATATATCCTGGTATACAACTAAATAAATTGTATGTCACCTGCAGTTCGTGATCAAACCAATCAACACTTCAACTGCAGTGTGTCAACCAATAAGGAAACATACGTCCCCTCATGCAACAGGCCAATCACGCCATGTTCCCATAAGGGCGGAAGTGTCCAATGTCTGAGGTCACCTGTATTACATGCCTTTATGCCAAACACGTGAGTGTAAGGCTACGAGTTCTGGGGAGTGGCCATTCATATTGGTGGAGGAGTGTTCGTTACACTGGTGTGGTGGAGGACTACTCGTTGGAGAGATTCAGAAGATTTCTTCAGACACTTTATGAACTGTTTACCTTTAGACTCATTTTCATTCATGGGTCTTTACATTCATACACTTTTTGTGTTACTTATTGATTATTTATTTATTTAGTTCACTTGTGTGGATTCACTACACATTAGCGCTGTTTGTGCTATCTGTACTTATTTTTACTTTTAAGTTCACTAGACATTTTTTTGCATTAGGGACATGGCTGCATCTAGGGACATGGCTGCATCAGGGACATGGTTGCATCTAGGGACATGGCTGCATCAGGGACATGGCTGCATCTAGGGACATGGTTGCATTAGGGACATGGCTGCATCAGGGACATTGCTGTATCAAGGACATGGCTGCATCAGGGACATGGCTGTATCAGGGACATGGCTGCATCTAGGGACATGTCTGCATTAGGGACATGGCTGCATTAGGGACATGGCTGAATTTAGGGACACGGCTGCATCTAGGGACATGGCTGCATCTAGGGACATGGCTGCATTAGGGACATGGCTGAATTTAGGGACATGGCTGAATTTAGGGACATGGCTGCATCAGGGACATGGCTGAATTTAGAGACATGGCTGAATTTAGGGACATGGCTGAATTTAGGGACAAGGCTGCATTTAGGGACAAGGCTGCATTTGGGGACACAAGGCTGCATTTGGGGACACGTGGCTGCATTTAAAAAAAAGCATTGGTAATCGTTATCGGCGAGTACATGAAAAAAAGTATCGGTACTTGTACTCGGTCCTAAAAAAGTGGCATCGGGACAACCCTAATCTGAATGCATATTGTATGTTTGTTGATTTGTTTACATAGTTAAGTAAGGTAACTAACCTAGTGGCAGAAAATAAAATTGTGAAATTAGACTGGCCATTTGGTATGAGCCATCTTCAATTGTACGGTTTTGTGGTTTGGAGAAACTCTGAAACCCATAATGCACTGCATAATCCTTGTCCCTGGACAGATGGGTCCTAGAGAGTCAAAAACTTGAAATACTGTAATAGACAAGCCAGCGTCCTCACTGTAAAAGGATGGGCTCTCAGTAATTTTTTATCTGTGTTAGGGAAAGAGCTGGTTAGGGAAAGCAGACAGCTCTGCTTAGGGAGCGATACAGTGCGTTACTGTGTTGTACTGCGCTATACTATGCTATACACCACTATACTGTAGTTTACAGTGTGGTAAACTACATATTACAAGCACTCACCTTTCACAGTTCCATAGCCTAATTTTCTTCTTCTTGATTTTGCTTTCTGTATAAGCAGAAAGTGTGCTTGCTTGCTATTCTCTGTGCCAGTGTGCCGTATATACTGTATAGGTAGTTGTACTAACATATTTTATGGATATAGTATTTTATTTTTATTGTTATTTTTATTAATAAACAAAAAAAACAATGCCGTAGGGAAGCTCTTGTCTCTATGTTGTAATCTGTTGATAATGCATTCGTTGGTACTATTTTATTTAATATTTGGATGAGATGAAACTCCATGTAAGTATATTTTGTTGCCCTCCTTTGAATCATCTATATTTAAGATTTACGTGTGTGTATCACAGTTTTCTGTATTCCTTTTTATACATCCTGATACTGAATACTGCCAATTGACTTACTGTTAACCAGACTTCTTGGGCTCTGTTTCCCGAATCGGATTATAGTTTTAGGTTTATGCTAAATATTTCTTTACGATCTACAAAACTTCACGTCTATAGTAGACAAAACCTCAAGCACGGCTTGGAATATTAAGCATGACATCTTTGTCTCACTTGACATGTTAATGTTCTGCATCACTAAAATTGTTGAGACATCAACTTCACATCTAATGATAAAATTAGCAACAAATGAGGCTCTGGACGTTATAATCAGTCAAAGATGGCATATGTTAGTAGAGATTACAAGGCTACATGGGGCCTTCTTTTAAACTGGGTGAATTTACTGACGAGATACTTCTGTGACCTTACAGTTAAAAAACATTCTTTATTTATAAAGCCTATACATAGATTCTGACAAACTCTACTAACAAAAGTGACTTGGAAAATATGTTTTAAGGTTAAATATACATCAATGCAGACTATGTATACTCATCCCTTCACAGAATACATGTTTATCTTCTGTATCTCATAGCCCAACCAAATATAAGGGGAAGTGAAAGATTTCTCATAGTTATTGAACTCTGAAAACATTAAATCCTCAAGCATTTTCCTCCCACATTCTTTTGCATCTCAGAGCATTTTTTTTTTTTTTTGCTAGGGATAGGACTTTTAGATAGTAGATTTGGATACAATTTTTTATTTCCTTGGTTTTGGTTTGGAAATAAATAGTAAAAAAAAATAGAACATAATGCATTCACATGTATTTTTTTAACCACTTACTGACTACCCCATAGCAGATATACTGCTACGGGATGGCCCTCCTGTGCAGAATCACATATAGATATGTGATTCTGCACTTCAGCCTACAGGGGACGGGCCATTTCTTCTGTGATTACTCTCAGCAGAAGCCAATCTGTGGGTGTCGGCCACTGGATTTCTGCTGGCACCCACCAATCATTGGGCAGAGACACAGAACAGAGCTCTGCCTATGTAAACAAGGTAGTGTTCTATTCTGACAGGGGGGGAAGTGATGGATTTTGTGCCCTGTAGATGTTTAACCCCTTCCTAAACAGTGTCATTAGTACAGTGACAGTGTTTTTTTTAGCACTAATCACTGTGTCAGTTAGTGTCCGATTGTCGCAGTCCCGCTGTAAGTCACTGATCACCGCCATTACTAGTATAAAAAAAATTATAGAAATTCCATTACATATATATCCCGTAGCACAGTATATGCTATAGTTTGTAGACATTATAAGTTTTGAGCAAACCAATCAATATACGCTTATTGTTTTTTTTTTTTTTTTTTTTTTACCAAAAATATGTAGCAGAATACACATTGGCCTTTATAAAGAATTTTTTTTTTAATTATTGGATATGTTTTATAACATAAAGTCAAAAAATATATTTTTTTTTCAAAATTTTCTGTCTGTTTTGTTATAGCGCAAAAAATAGAAAATTAAGTCGTGATCAAATGCCACCAAAATAAATCTCTATTTTTGGGGAAAAAAATAACATACATTTTATTTGTGTACAGAATTGCATGACTAAGCAATTGTCAGTTAAATGAATGCCGTGCCATATAGCAAAAAAAATGGCCTGGTCATGAAGGAGGCAAATCTTCTGGATGTCAAGTGGTTAACAATTAGGCCAGTTTCATCGGACCAAAACGATCGTGTGTACGGCCCATCAGACCGTTGTCCATTGGACCAAAGTTTTAAAACTTGCTTTAAAATTGTTCCGATGGACACCTGACCATCGGACCAAAACAATGGTTAGTATGCAAAAGCATCGGACCAAAAACCCACGCATGCTCAGAATCAAGTTTGGAAGCATTGAACTTCGTTTTTTCAGCACATTGTTGTGTTCTAAGTCACCGTGTTCTGGCCCGATGAGATTTTGGACTGATCAGACCATCAGACCACTTCAGCGATGGCCCGATGAAAATGGTCCGTCGGACCATTCTCATCGGGTTGGTCCGATCGTGTGTACGCAGCCTTAGAGGTGCCTCTCTTCTCTTTTATACACTGTAAAAAAATGATTTCATATAAAAGTGCTTTGGATTACACGCATGTTTCTGGAACGAATAATGCTTGCAAACCAAGGTTTTACTGCATAAGGATTGGTAGCCTAGAAGCTATTTTTTTCAGCTTCTAGGCTAAATGTTAGACTTCAGCTGATAGCCAACATTTCCATGTCTAAATACTGCTGGGATCCAGGAGAAATGCTGAGTCTGGGTGCCATTTTAAAATTGAACTGTAACTAATAGCCACTGTTCCTGTAGCAATTTAAGATGGCACACAGGATATAAGAAGTTAACATGTGTTAGCTATAACATTCCTAGAGATAATATGCCTGTCAGTGATAGTATAAAGTGATAAGGAAATAAAAAAACTCTGCATTGGTGAAGGTTTTTAAAGTTTATATAAGAGAGAAGAGTTACAAAGAAAAGTACAGGTTAGAAAGCAGAGATATTGAAACACATTCAAACACTACAAGTGCAAGCTACAAGTGCAAAGTGCACTTAAAAATTGCACTGAAAGTGCACTTAGAAGTTCAGTTGTTGTAGATCTGAGGGGGAAATTCAAGGGAAATAAAACACAGCATTTTAGCTTGCATGATGATTGGATAATAAAATCAGCAGAGCTTCCCGTCATTTCAGATCTTCCCCTCAGATTTACAGTGACTGCACTTCCAAGTCCACTTTCAGTGCAATTTCTTTGCACTTGTAGTTTGCACTTGTAGTGCAAAGTGGATTTGTCTTTTGTCAATAACCCCCATTGATTTCTGCTATTTTGGAACACCTTATCAGCTTAACTTACCACTAAACTCTTTACAAACCCTGATGTTCTGACAGTCTATTTTATTTCTTGAGGCACTTTATATGCCATGACAGTATAAACACCCCCCTAATAACCCCTTTGAAAAATGTAAAAACACCTAAGTGTTTGGTAGGATACATGATGAGAATTTTGCCACAATGTTTTAGAAAATTAATAGAATCATTTTTCTTCCCCCCCCCCACAAAGCTTTCACTTTATTAAGATATTTCTAACATATAGCATGGGTTAACTTACAATTACACCCCAAAACTAATTTTTATACTCCTCCTGAGTAAGGCTGGCAGTACATTATACAATTTTATTCTATAGATTTCCTTTAGATTTACCAAAACCATATAATAGAACCTCAAATCTAAACACTTTCAATTTGTATGCAATCAGGCAGGCCCCTCTACTACACAGTTGAAGGTAAATCGAAAGGAAATTGAATAAGAAAATTGTATGGTGTATGGCCAGCTTAAGAGGATACCACATATAATATTAAAATATATGAAACTGAAACAAAAAAGTCCAAATGATAAAACAGCACTTATTTTAGTTGGTTAAATGTCCAACTGAATAAAGGCATTTGCGTGATGCCGATGCAACAACATATTCTAAGTGATGGGTGCTTGTAACAATAGGTCCATGATGAATCCTACACCTGCTCCCAAACTTCACCACAAGTGAGGCACTCTCCCCTTCAGGGTACAAATTCACCAGAAGGCCAATAAATTGAGCCTTAAGAGTTAACTGTCACTGGAATATCCGTCAGCACTGCCAGGGTCAGTGTAGGTTAATACTCCATATGGATATAAAAAAAAGAAGGCACCAGCATAGTGTAATCCCGCTTTTAATATAGATAAAATAGTACCCCTCCACACAGTAAGAAACCCCCACTCCAAATGCACATACCGTTCATATAGTGTTGATGAGCACATAGAAGGTTAGAGTGTCTTCGATTGGTAACTAAGTCCCCAGAAGCTTGTGTGTTGCTTCCACAGTGCTAGAACTCCTTCCTGGTCTGAGGAAACCAATAGTGAAGCGCACTCATCACTTCCAGTTTTCCGTAGTAGTCCCGCCCTGACCGGTTTCATCACTCGATTGACTTCAACAGAGGGCGTGGCTACTCAGGGTAGATGTGCGTGTTATATCAGCCCACCTTACTGGACACAAGAGACACATATGAGTGCTCCAATTGGTGCATCCCTAAAAGGGCAAGCTCTTAGAGCACAGGACTGGGATAATAAAAAACAGCACATCGCGATCCTAGTTTGCACTTACTAGCTCAGGATGGGGAAGAACACAACGGAACACCCCGATCCTGGCAGTTAAATAAATATTATAGCTTTAAGAGAATAGCAGGAGTAATATAAAATATGGCTATATCAATTGCTTCTGGGGTCAAGGATAACAGAACAATGAAATAAGTTGTAAAAACAAACATACAACAGGGATGGATCACTTGCAATTTTTGCAGCTTCAGGATACCACATATGTTAAACTTCCTTTGTTGCCTAGCTACCTAGAGAGGGCCAATATACATCTCCAGGCATTCAAGGAGCATAAATTATGCATCTGCATGTCTGACTTCCTATTACATTTTTGGAGGCCCTAAATTGCCAGGACAATACTAAGACCACCACAATAATCCCTTTTGCAAAATAGGCATCCCAAGATATTATGGTAGAGGGGTGATGAGTATTTTTTAGATCTAGATTAAATGCAAAGAGCACTTTCAGGTTTTCAAGAGGCATAACATATATGTCTAAATTCCTGACCACTATCACAGTATAATTCCCCATACACACGTGTAGGATTTCCGGCGGGAAAAGTTCCCGTCAGAAATCTCAAGGGTAAAACTGTAAACCTGCATGGTCAGTCTTTCCCACTACACACGTCCGGTTTTCCCGACTGGAAAAATGTGTTGGAGCTTTGGTCGGGAATCCCGTCCGTATGTATGCCCCATCGCAGTCTTTCCCATAGGAAAACTGCCAAAAACCACCAGGCAAAAGTCTGCTGGTTTTCCAGACGGGAAAAAAAGAGCGCTGGTTCTCTTTTTTTGTCCAGGATTTTTTGGGCAGTATTTCCAACGGAAAAACCGGTCGTGTGTATGAGAGAAAAATAGGAATACCCATCAAAATATCATTTTTAAAGCAAACATGCCAAGGAGAATAAAATGTGAAGGGAGGGGCAAGAAATGTCCCCACCCACCACATATAGGATGCTGGCAGACAGTAAAATATTATTTGTTCAAAACCAGTTTTTGGTATATTGATTGGCTTAGGAAGTCCTATAAAAGAAAGAAAAATGTGTCATAACAACGCAGTCAACGGGAGAGAAAGAGAGAAAGAAGCACATCTGCTGCTATATAATGGAATTGTTACTGCGTCAGATGATGGACCGGGCGGCACCCGCCGACGGTGAACAACGGCTTTGGTCATGTTTATGCCTACCCCTTCATCGTCTGCTTTAATGGCTTCCTGTATGGCTATATTTACTTCTCCTGGTCCTTCTTTCTTTCACTGCCCTCCGGGGGATAGCAGCCCACTTGTTGCTTCAGATCTTTCTCCTGTTGTGGCTGCCTCTTTCTCCTACTGGGAACCTCCCATTGACCCCGTGACGGAGGTTCCTTCCTTTGTTTCTGTTCGGAATGCGATTGTGTTTTGTCCGATCTTCAAAGATGGTGCACGTGAAATCCAGCCTTCAGCTTTGGCTAAGAGAACCTGCAAGAGACCACGCAGATTCCATTCCCCCTCCATGCCACAGGATTCTACAAAAGACAAAAAGAAGATATGCCTTAAAAAAAGCAAGAAGACTCATAATTTACAGGACAAACATGGTAAACTTCATGCACAAGAGGGTTAAGGCAATGCTGGAAAATAATGGTGGCCACACAAAATATTGCCACTTTGGGCCCAATTTGGAAATTTTCACTTAGGGGTGTACTCACATTTGTTGTCAGCAGTTTAGACATTAATAGCTGTGTGGTGAGGGGACAGCAAATGTACACTGTTTTACAAGCTGTATACCCACTACTGTACAGTGTAGCAAAGTGTAATTTCTTCAGTGTTGTCACATAAAATATTTTCAAAAATGTGAAGGGTGTACTCACTATTGTGAGATACTGTATATTTATACATCTATTTTAATTTGTATTTAATTGGAACTTGCCAAAATGTGCATATATCACAGGGCGGCTACTAACTGTGAATGCAACTTGTCCTAGTGTACCAATGACTCCATAATGTGAACTTGGAAATTAATCTGGGCTAATATAGTGGACTTTTGGCGGTACAGGTAATAGTGTAAAAAAAATATAAATATTTATTGGTAAAAAAACACATATGAAGAAGATTGTATACACAATTCCGTAAAACCGTATACTAACAACATATAATCTCAGTACATATAACATAAGATAAAAAGGCTCATACTTATGCAGATACACTCATAACATAGAGACGTATAGCACCAGAAAATATGTATATGTTTTTTACGTTCTTGAAACTGAGATCAATATGTGAAAAGGTAAGTCTTGCTTTTACTCTCGACATGTTTCGCGTACAGGACGCTTAATCAGGAGCATAGGAGTGGATCAGTCAAGTTTCTGAGAAAACATTGGTCCGACCGCTATTGATAGAATAAAGCGTGTGCAACGTGTTTACCTAAAAAGCCTCCTAGGCATATGGTAGGTATTCGTTGTATAAAGCGATAAACGGTTGAAGAATGTCACCATCTGTTGGTAAACAGTAATGAAAGGAGAACAGCGGGATAAACCATCCAATGTATCTCCAAAAATAACCTTGGCTTGATAAGGTTTCGGGTGAAGGCTAAATGGGGGCTAAACGTTGGAGGGGGGGTAAAACCCTCAGCGTAAAGACAGAAAAAGAGGGATTTTTAAATAGTCCCTTCAGTGGTTCCGTATTATCTTAACAATGATTAGCCAAAGAGAATAGTCGTGGGAAACAGAGAGATGGTCATATATGGCCGCCGTGCCTCTATGTGTAGGCTATAGATATGTGCATTCCCGTTCGTAACGAATGGATTTTCGTACGAATTTGTTAGTATTCGTACATTCGTATCAATTCGAACATCGAACAGCTGAAAGACCCAAAATACGAAAATTATGGAATTACGAATAAGCAAAATAACGAACAAACGAAAATACAAACGTATGATTGGACAATCTTACTAAAATACGAAACACCGAAAAAGCAAAAGAACGAAAATTACATCTATAACGAACGATTTGCATTCCGCATTTTAAATCCTTTGTCTGTTAGTATTTTCATTCGTATGTTTGTATTTTCATTTGTGTGTTTTGTAAATCTGTTTCTTTGTCTGTTCGTAAATTTGTGTACTTGTAAGTTGTAACGTTCTTTCGAATGGGCAGTGTAGTTAGTAAGTGATGTATCTTACTTAACCTCCCTGGCGTTATGATTCTGTCTGGAATTTTGTACCAAAAGCGTTGCAATTGTTTTGCAAGGAAATGTGGTGTTATGTATTATAGGCCTGCAATTCTTAGTAAGTACTTACTTAAATCTATCTAAACAAGAGTCTAATAGGCATCCCGGGTATGATTTTTTTTATTTTTTTTATTAAAAATTATAATATAATAAATAATTATAAAAAATTATAACAAATAATAATATAATTATAGTAAAAATTATTCAATAATGTAATCAAATCAAAATCACTGAAATTTGCTCAGTTGCAGAATTTTTGCTGTCATTATTTATTTTTTTTATGACGAATTTCCCCACAAATCGCTATCGCTAAATTCTGCAAGTGATTATAATTTATTACCGCTGTTTTTTAGCCGCTCTAAAACAATTTTTGCCATAAAGGGACACTTTTGGTTGCTATGGGCAATCTACAGTTTGCAGGGAGAAAGAAACGTTTTTATTATATAAAAGGACATGTAGGGCACTGGGCAGACCACTAGGGACATGGGGGGTGTGTATTTTTTACATACAGTACTGTAATCTATAAGATTACATTGTACTGTATGTATAGTGTTTGTTTACATTTTTGAATTTGGCGCCGTTCCCCGTCCCCGTGCGTCGTAACGTCGCAGGGAACGGAGCTCGGCGGTACACGGGGACGCTGTGTGAATCGAGCGAGCACCCGCTCGCTCACACAGCGGGGATGCATCGCTGGATCCACGGAGAAGGTAAGTAAACTGTCTCTGGATTCTGCGAGGCGAGCCCGTGTCTGACACGGGATCAACAATAGTAGCAGCAAATTTTTACCCCGTGTCAGAGACGGGAAAAACGCCAGGGAGGTTAATATCTTAGCCAATCAGCTTATCTCTTTTGTGCTGAGTCACCTTGTTGGCAAAAAGTCCGACCGTGTGTACGGGGCTTAAGAGAAAGCATATCTTAATATGGATTAGCCGCGTGTTGCTATGTATTTACGAAAGTACAAAATTACGAATCCATTAAACGAAAATTATTATCTAACAAAATTACGAATTTCGAATCAACGAACATAAATTAGACAGAATTACGAATCATTCAGTATAAACGAAAATAAAACTGTTACGAAAATACGAACGGATCTGAATAGGAAAACTTGCGTCTTATGAAATACGAATGGGTCCGAAAGGAAAAACTTGAATCTTACGAAATTACGAATCTTCATTATACAAACTTGGCCTTACAGGTTCCTGGGAGGTAAAAAAAAAAAGGAGAGGTCTTGTCTCCACGGGATCCAACATTAGTCAAGATCATAGTGATATACCCAAAACCAGTTCCATAATATTAAGTTAATGCCCACATTTCCTCCCTTCCACCCACCCCGGACCTTCCCCCTCTAGGGTATAATGAATATCGATTAACCACCCCCCCCCCAATCTACACCCCTATTTTTTTTTTTTTTCCTTCTCCTTTGAATAATTTTTAAAAAGGAAGGGGTTGGGGAAGAGAGGGTTTGTTGATCAGGAATATATAGGTCTTGTCTCTCACGGGATAGGAACACGACTGAGATCTCAACTGTAAATGTTTTTTTTTTTTTGTATTCTAGCTATTTTCTTTTTTCTTATAAATACTGTGCATCTGATCATTGCAATGCCTGTTTGAATTGCTTTATTAGATTGTACCCCTTACAGCTAAACGCTGCACTGTATCTATATTATTTGTATTATCTTTCTCGACGGTCCTACTTTCTGTTGTTATTTACATATAGATTTACCTGGGGTGGGGGGGGGGCTCCAGGAATGTAAGTTCTGGCCCCTCCTATAGACTATCCCAATTAGGTCGCGCTCGATACCCGGAATAGTATCCGGAGAGCGTACTAGCTAGTTAGGCTATATTTAGTACACTTAAAGCTACGCTCTTTTGCGTTAGCTTCCCCCTTTTCTTTTTTTTTTTTTTTTTTTTTTTTTTTTTTGTTTATCTCACTACCCCATTTATCTTTTTCTTTCTTCACCCACACCTTATTCTTTTGCAGACATGGATTCACTTAATATCTTTTCTTTAAACGTTAAAGGTCTTAACTCACCTGAAAAACGACGAATGTTGCTACATGACATGCGTCGAGCCAAAGCGGACATTGTCTTAGTGCAGGAAACACATTTCAGAGGAGATAATCTTCCACTACTTAAAAACAGGCACTACCCGGAAACTTTCCACTCTAATTACACTGAAACTAAATCCCGAGGAGTGTCTATACTTATCTCTAATAGAGTGCCATGGAAGTTTATAGATTCTCAGATAGATAGTGAAGGACGATTTCTGTTCTTGAAGGGACAGATTGGAGAAGAAACCGTGACCCTCGCGAACCTATACGCACCTAATAATCATCAGGACGTATTTTTGAGGAAACAGATAGGGCGACTTTTAAATTTTTATGATGGACACCTTATAGTAGGGGGTGATTTGAATATACCTTTATTGCCGATGGAAGATACCTCCTCAGGAACATCGTCGACACCGCGTGACATGCGTAGACGAATTGGATCGACGTTTCACTCCGCACAGCTGATAGACGTTTGGCGTCTTTTCCACCCGGGTGAGCGGGACTATACTTTTTTTTCAAAACCACATCAAACGTACTCACGGATTGATTATTTCTTAGTTCCGCATGGTCAGCTACATGCAGTGGAAGATACCTCGATCGGATTAATTACATGGTCTGACCATGCCCCGATCAGTATACGATATGTTTTATCACGGGCACGTACGAGACAAAAATTGCAGTGGAAACTTAATGAAAGCCTGTTACAAGATGCAGAGGTTTTAGCTGATGTGGTCAGAGAAATTGGGTATTATTTTGACACTAATGCAACACCAGATAGTGACGCAGGGGTAGTGTGGGAGGCCCATAAGGCCGTTATAAGAGGAGTCCTTATTAAACACGGCGCAAGACTAAAGCATTTGCGGACAGCACAATTGGATATGTTACTTATTAAGTTACATAATTTAGAGACTTCCCATAAAGCAACCCCGACTAGACAACTCGGATCTGAATTGGACATGGTACGTTCACAGATAACCGATATCTTGCAATTTAAAGCTAAGGCAGCAATGCAGGTGTGCCGAAAGAAAGTGTATGAATCAGGTAATAAATGTGGTAGGCTCCTTGCCCAAACTTTGAGGAAACAGCGAATTGCGTCTTACATACCACATATAGTAAACTCCATAGGTCAAAAAAAATCATTACCTCAACAAATTGTTCAGGAATTCAGAATCTTTTATGGTTCTTTATACAACTTGAGTGTACCTACCCCCGCACATGAGGTTATGGTGTCATATTTGTCCCAATCTGCTATGCCTTTATTGCAGCCTGAAACACGTGAGCTTTTGGAAGACCCTATCACGTTGACCGAACTTCAACAAGCCTTAGATAGTACGAAACCGGGCAAAGCCCCGGGACCAGATGGTCTTTCTATTGCATATTACAAGGCCCTGTTTCCTTTTTTAGGACATCGTTTAGTAGACCTGTTTAATGGCCCGGGTAAAGTCTTCCACAAAACTACATTACAAGCACAGATATCGGTTATTCCGAAGGAAGGCAAAGACCCAAACCAATGCGGGAGCTATCGGCCGATCTCTCTTCTTAATACTGACTTTAAGTTATTTACTAAAATTCTGGCCGTTAGACTCCAACAGCATCTAACGTTTCTCATTCATTTAGATCAGGTAGGTTTTGTCCCGACTAGGGAAGCCAGAGACAATACCACTAAAGTCTTAAACCTGTTACACATTGCAGTAGATAAAAAAACACCATGCCTTTTCCTTGGGACGGACGCCGAAAAGGCGTTCGACCGGGTCAATTGGGCGTTCATGTTTGAGACGCTGCGATATATAGGCCTGGGGAGTAAGATGCTTCGTTGGATAACTGCAGCTTACACTGAACCTACAGCCAGTGTTAGAGCTAATGGGGTTCTCTCAGAGACCTTCACAGTTACCAACGGCACTAGACAGGGCTGTCCCTTATCACCCCTCCTGTTTGCACTCTCTCTGGAACCCTTCTTGTGCCACATCCGACTGAATCCAAATATTACAGGTATAGGAGTGAACGAAAGGCAATATAAAATCTGTGCCTACGCTGATGATCTGATGTTCACCCTTACAAACCCTATGACCTCCCTGCCAAATCTGTTACACGAATTCGAATTATATGGTCAGCTTTCTAATTTTAAGATCAACTATAATAAATCAGAGGCAATGGGCATAGGGATTCCACCTACTCAACTTATTAGACTTAGAGATAGCTTTCACCTGAAATGGACAGATACGGCTTTGTTGTATCTTGGTATTCATATACCTACGTCCTTTTCCCAAGTTTTTAAGTTAAACTTCCCACCTCTTTTGAAGACAATTCAACAGTCGCTGGACCAATGGAGTAGTGGTCTTCACTCCTGGTTGGGCCGCTGTAATATTCTTAAAATGGCAGTGCTCCCTAAACTTCTTTATCATATGCAGGCCCTTCCAATTCATATTCCTAGGAATTTCTTTAAACAAATTCATTTTATTTTTACTCGTTTCCTATGGTCAGGGAAACACCCACGACTGAGTAGGGCGACACTTTCACTACCTAAATCATACGGGGGGTTGGCATTTCCAGATATGCGTCTTTATTATCAAGCATGCCACCTTAGTAGACTTCTCGACTGGAATAGGCATAAGGACATCAAACTGTGGACGCAGTTGGAACAAGACCAGAGTGAAATCCCTCTTATCAGAGCTCCCTGGTGTTATACAGCCTTACCACATAAAGTTAAGCAACACCCACTAATAGGTAATACGGTTGGAGAGTGTGCGCGCCTGTTATCGGGACCCCCCTTCTCGACGCGCGAATCTCCAATGAGACCTGTGATAGGTCATCCCCAATTTGTACCAGGCCTACATGATAGGATTTTTCGCAAACTACGGGAAGCAGGAGTTCACCAGGCGTCTCATTTTAGTATTTTGGGTAGATGGAGGACGTATTCTGAGCTGGTGGACCCTAACGGTCAGTTTAAACTAGACTTTATGAGAGCTTTGCAGTTAAGTCATTTTCTTAAGACCATCCCACCCCCCCCTGACGTTTTGCAATACCCACTTACGACTATAGAAGAGCTTTGCTCAAAGACTGGGACGATTGCCCATACATTATCTCTGATGTATGCTGTATTGGTAACGCCTCAGGGAGACCACCAACCCCCGACTCTATTGAAATGGGAGAGAGACTTAGACCGTCATTTTACCTCGAACGAGAAAGACCGGATAATTCAGTTAACTCATAAGTCTTCCAGGTGCTCTAAGTATCAGGAAACCAACTATAAACTTTTTACACGTTGGTATAGGACCCCTGCCCTTTTACATAAACTATTCCCGACGTCCTCAGATCTTTGTTGGAGGTGCCAGAATAATAGGGGTACTCTTTTACATATATTTTGGTCATGCCCCCGTATTAGGGGGTTCTGGGAGGGGGTTCGTGGAATTGTACAACAATTCACGGATTGTACGATCCCGGAAGACCCGGCCTTTTTTCTTTTACATGTAACTGATATCCCTATGCGAGTTTATGAAAAATCAATTATCCGTCACCTTCTCGACGCAGCCAAACACTGTATTCCACTCAACTGGAAGTCACCGCATCCTCCGTCTATAGCCTCTTGGCTTCGGAGGGTTGACGAAATCGGTCGGTTAGAGGATTTGGTCCTCACTGGACAAAAACGACAAGAGAATTACAAAGATACCTGGCAACCCTGGAATATATTCAGGTACTCAATAGAGGGCCAACGCCTCAGAGAGTCCGCTACGCCAAACTGATCGTTCCATACATACCATTCGTGGGTTCATATGAATCATATGAACCATGCTCCATAAATGACACCTGGGAAGTGAACCAGGATAATAGTGTATTGAAGGACTGATACTTAAACTTCCATGCCTGCAAACCCCTTCCCTTCTTTTTCCCCCTTTTATATTCCTCACTCCCTTTCTTTCTTATTTTTATTTATTTATTTTTATTTTATTTTTCTCTTTTTTTTTTTTTTTTTTTTTTTTTATTAGTGTGTGTGTATGTATGTGTATGTATGTGTGTGTATGTATGTGTGTGTATATATATATATATATATGTATATATATATATATGTATATATATATATATGTGTATGTGTATATGTGTGTATGTGTGTATGTATATGTGTATGTGTATGTATATGTATATATATATATTTTTTTTCACTTCCCTAAGAAAATGGAAAATAAATACAACTGTTAAGTTTATGTTATCCATGTAGGTGCATGAGCAATATCATTATTATCTATTTAAATTGTTATATTTTCTTTGTTTGTAATCCTTGTGGACTAATTCCCTCGATATAAATAAAATAATTAAAAAAAAAAAAAAGAAATTACGAATCTTTACGAATCTATGGAACGAGTCGAAACGTAACAAAAAAATACAAACATTTTTGTTGTGCACATGTCTAGTAAGCTACATAAATTTAGGATACAATTTATACTACTACATATACTTTGTAAAAATAACCCAAATCAGTGTATATTATTTAGTCTGTATGAAAATGATAGAGTCTACTAGCTATGCTATATATCATTAAAAATCAATCAATCCTGATGTACTGACTGCCTATCTAATTTCTTGAAGGCCCTGAAATGTCAGGAGCCCAGGACAAGGTAAGTACCCCCCAAATGACCCTTTTTAGAATGTAGACATTCCAAGGTATTTAGTAAAAGGCATGGTGAGTTTTTTCAAGTTGTAATTTTTTCCCTGAATTCTTGGCAAAATTAAGAAGTTATTTATTTATTTATTTTTTGCACAAAATTGCCACATGAACAAGTTATTTCTCGCACACTGCATAGGCATACTTACAATTACACCCCAAAACACATTCTGCTACTCGTCCTGAGTATGATGATACCACACGTGTGAGACTTCCACAGCCTGGCCACATACAGAGGCCTAACATCGAAGTAGCGCCCTCAGGCTTTCTAGGGACATAAATTACACATTAACTGTAATTTCCTAACTACCTATCACATTTTTGAAGGCTCTGGAGCACCAGGACAGTGGAAACACCCAAAGAATGACCCCATTTTGGAAAGCAAACACCCCATTTTCTTTTGAAAATGTAATTTTTTTGGAAAGTGTGTTCTTTCATAAGATAATTTCTAACACATAGCATGTACATAACAAGAATTACACCCTAAAATACATTCTGCTACTCCTCCTGAGTATGGTGATACCACATGTGTGAGACTTTTTCAAAGCCCAGCTACACAGAGAGGCCCAACCTCCAAGGAGCACCGTCAGGTGTTCTAGGGACATAACTTACATATCTAATTTTTCTGACAACATCACATTTTTGAAGGCCTTTCATATTTCTAACACATAGCATGCACATATCAAGAATTATACCCCAAAATACATAATACTGAGCAAAGGGTAAACACAAATTATCAGTGGTTTTAGTATTGCAGTTGTCCACAGAGGAGATCATTGCTCCAGGCATCAGGCAGGGACGTGGTCAGTGACAGTGAAAGGAATCGTCCAGACAGCAGAAAGGAATACTGTCCATAGTCAGTACAGGCAGCAGGCAGAGATATGGTCAACACAGCCAAAGCATTGGTCCAGGCATCAGCCAGAGATGTGGTCAGCAACAGCCTAAGAAATTGTCCATGCAGCACCATGGTTGGCACAGTCAAAGTATTGGTCCTATTAGTAGCCAGAAACATGGACCATAAACAGACCAGGATCAGTTGGCAGCAGGTAGAAATATCAGTCTTAGGGCTTTGGTCAGGTAAGATCTGGGCACAGGGGTAGAGGTTTCTTCCCACCAAATCTCTTTGAAACCTCCGATCCTTAGACCCTAATCTGGAAATTACAAAACCCAGAGAACACCAAAAACATAGTTTTCTCCATTCAATTAAATTTACCAGCCCCTTTTCCTGGCCTCCAACCTGAATATCCCCCAAAACAGTCAGTGCAAGAGAAGAGGAGGGAAGTCGGAAGCGCTGTGGGAGGGCACGCCATTATTTTTTATCGCTTAATTTTTTTTTATCATTATGAGCGTGAGTGGGGGCCTCATGTCTGGGTTTTGCCTAAGGTGTCACAAAGCCTAGAGCTGCCTCTGGGTGAGGGAGCACCGATTGACACTGGTGGGAACTGTGAGTTTCTGTGTCAAATAGTGTAAAATAGCACTTGCAGATAGTTTACAAGTGTCATTAAGTAAATACAATGGATCGATGTAATGTTTGATCTGCATAAGATACCACTTAAACACATTAGTATTTTTTTCCTAAAATATTTTTTTTTTCTTTTAAACCCTGTATAAACCTTTAGTTAGCCATTATCAGCCTTAAATAATCCCCAGCCCCCTTTTCCTCTTAGCTATTAGTTCTAGCATTGTTTAATTAATTGTGTTGGCTCTTTTTTTCCAGAGAACCAAGAAAGTGCTTTGTATCAGAAACATTATTTTAGTGTATTTTACACAGAACACTTTATATAATAAAATGTATACATTTTTGTTTACAGTAAAACTATTAAACTGGTCAACATAAAAATAAAAAATAAACTTTTTTTTTTTGGGTTTCTTTTGTCTGCAGGTTCCATGCAAAGTAAAATCATTTTACAAAACAATTTAGCAAAAAAAAACACTGTTTTTTCCCCCCAAAATAACAATATATGTATCTATAACATACACATTTTTTAATGTGGTGGCTGCTTAGGTTTTTTTTTTTTTGGGCTTTTTTCTATTCTTTTATTATCACGTCCATCATTCATTAAATTACAGCCTTCATAGCATGATCTGTAGTTATTATCTTAATAAAACCTACAGATTTAAATATATTTAAAATGATTGGATGTAAGCCTTATTGCACAATACACTATCATATGTGTTCATGTGTTATGGAGCATGGCAACCCAGATGTGTTGCATGAGTGTGTTGGACTGCCATTTAAAATGAATGCCACTGCAGCAAAGCCATGCATCTAGAGTGTTGCTGCATGTTGTGGTAATGCATCTGTTTCTATTATGTATGAGTATAAAGAGCCCTTAAGGCCTGGTTCACACTGGTACGATTTGGGATGCGTTTTGAGATGTCAAATCGCATCTCAAATCGGCGGCATCGGCTGGCAAATGGCGGCAATCGCACTGTCCTAATCGGTGCGACGCCGCATCTGCAGTGCTGCACCGATTTCAAAAAGTAGTTCCTGTTCTACTTTTTGCGATTTCAGGCCGCAATTTACATGCACAGATGTCTCTGAAATCGCGCCCAAAATCGGGACTGCCAGTGGGAGTGAAATTGTGCGAGTTCAGCTGAACTCGCAAGGCTTCACTCCCGCAGCCCAGTGTGAACCTGGGCTAAATGTGTATCTTTATTTTACTGCAGGTCTTCAATAGTGCTCTGAAAGGTACGTGCTAACAGGTGCATTTGTTATACTAAGCCATGCACAGAGACTAATTATAGATATCATGATGTGGTGATTTGTGAGATTTGTGCATTTTCCATTTGCTTATGTACTTTCAGTTTCATGATTTCTGCTACATAAATATAGCATAAAAGTGTTCCAAATATTGTGCAATTTCCATTTGCCTATATACTTTCAATTTCATGATTTCTGCTAAATAAATATAGCATTAGGGTTCAAAATTATACTGTGTGCTGTCTGCTTATTAATTACTTCAACACCAATAAATATTTTAGGTAGGTCAGTGTGAAAAGGTTCAGATTTTAAAAGACTGATAACTTTCAATCTGTACATACAGCATAGTGCATCCATTAGATCATTTCATTGTTCTTAATAGTTCCTTTGCTGAGATTATTTAAAATCCAAAGCCATGGATTATAAACTCTATTCTGCTGGGCGCTACATAAGTGCTTTTTCACAGCAGAAATAATGTATCCAAAAACACAGCAGTCTATAAATTGCCACCAACTTAGCAAACTATTATGTGGCTAGGGAAACATGAATCCATGCTGCATGAACAAGTTATCTTCTTTTTTATGTTCTTTGGTACCAAGTGAGAATGAAAGAAATATAGAGATAATATGGATTGGTTAAGGATGGCTTAATCAAAAAGGAATAGCTACATATCCTAAATATTGCAAAATGAATAAAACTGTCATTTAAAAAATGTTATGGACTAATATAGCTATTCCACTTTCAAATTTTTCTATTCTTTTATTATCATGTCCATCAGTCATTGGGATGGGAAATTATACCTCCGGCGTTTGAAAGGCAATTAAAATTTTAATTTTTGTGTGTAAAGTTTTCCCTATAGGTCAGTTACCTTTTTATCTACCATTCAACATCTTACCTTTGTATTGATCAAAAGCATTTGGCAAGATATGTCAAATAAGCCACATAAAAAAGTTCAAAACACTGTGTTTTTACAAATAACAGTCATGGTCCTAAGGTCATTTTTTAAATATGACTATCTAATATTATCATTAACAATGATGATCACTTTCTACAATGGCACCATTTGACAAGATTGAATAGATAGGGTCACACTGGCAGAAGGTAAAGAATAAAAACACAAGGAAAAGAGGTAGTTTGTGTTGCATGGTAATATTGTATTATTTTGAACAACAGTAAAACTTTTTTGTGTTACTTAATTAATCAAGTGAAAAGGAGAATACAGGTATATATATTTATGTTGACCTGAAACTATGCATTATTTCCAATTGATTGAGACCTTTCATTTGCCTCTCAAATCATTTAGATTTTCCTAAATTCAGCTGTGTTTCAAAAGGAACCCAATAGAAAAAAAAAAGTGTTACTTAGAATAAATGGTATCATTCACTAATTTTGGACCCACCCCCCCCAATCTATTTCCTTAATAATTACACCAGAACATCTTAAATTCAGAAATATAGATACTGGTTAGTCCAACCCCTCCTCCTAAGTTGCAGAAGCACTCTTTTCTAATTTCATTATACAACCTCTTGGTGTCAGGAAAGAGCCTCTATAAATCAAACTGGAACAACCACCCCAAAATAGAAGCAAGGACCATTAACATCAATGTAAAGTACAATAATGTTTTAAGATCCCTACCCGGGTGATTTGACAACAACACACACATTCTATGACATACATTGAGAGATTAGCAACTTGTACCGACTCCCTGACACTGCAGGATAGGATTATGAGTAGAGGTGAGCACGAGTGTGGTTTTGGTGCATGGGTTTATATATGTAATATTATATGATGTAGGGAAAGAGCGCCACCATGTATTCTATTAACACATCCAAGGGTTTCCCATTACACTTAGCCCATTATTACCACGCGGTGGGAAGATCGCAAATAGAGTGCTTAAGGGGAATGCTATGACAAAATTAATAAAATAAACGGCATGGGATCCCCCTAAAATCTATACAGGCCCTTTAAGGGGAACTCCACGCCATGTTTTTTAACAACAGTGTGGGGTCCCCCCCCCAAAATACATACCAGGCCCTGGTATGGATTTTAAGGGAAACTCCACACCAAAATGTTCGTTGACGTAACCTAGTGACCGCCGCCCCTTCTTATCATTTTATAACATGTGTTCTTGCACATACTCCAGGAGCAAGGTTCTTATTGTGTGCTGAAATAACTAGGCCAATTTCCTTAGGCCAGTTTGTGTTTCTAGGATGGAATTTTCAGGAGAGTAGGAGGAAGAAGAGGATCCATTATAGCTGTTGCAAAAAACTGACTGCTCTGCACCTAAAGGGAAGAAGATGAGGAAGACTTAACTCCCTCTCTCTGTGTGCTCTGGCTGTATTACACACCCACTGCCAGACAGAAAAGGTAGATGTGCCCCACCTCTTAATGGTGTGCCATGACCACTACTTTGTCCTGCAAATACAGAACCTGCTCATCCATTGCTACCTCTACATCTGTACTCCTACTACACATATCCACTATATTTTCCAAATGGATATTGTATAATAAAACAACATAAATCCCCCCCTTGAGAAGATTATCCCATAGGTGGCCAACCCCTTAGTATGTACAACAGATGTGTTAGTTAGTCTGGAGGCTCACTTTGCTTGGTTTATATGGAGATCTAATTTGTTAGCACATTTCACATAGAAGAGGAAGGTTCTACAGTATCAATAAAATAAAATTAGAGCCAAAATGCTCACTTGTTTGCATAACATATTTTATGCAAAAATTATTTCTTTAGTATACTACTCACTTACCTTCATTTTAATTATTTGCTGCCCGTTCACACCCACCAACTATATAGAAGACTCGAGATGTACCTCACATCCCCCCACACATTCACACACTAGAGGGGAGAAAATTAACCCTCTTGGATAAATTGATGAAAGCTGCAAATAACATGCATATTGAAGAAAATAATGTTACTCCATACAAGGAAAAAAGAAACATGCACGTATGCAATTATGTTTACACTGGTCAAAAGAGTTTATACAGTTCACATTTTTAATATCATGTGCCTCATCTGGTGCATGCACAATCTGACATTATGCTGATCTCTCAAGATCTTGCAACATTTTTCAGAATCCATGGAAAAGCCTTCTTTTTTTTTTTTTACAGATCAACCACACATTCTCCAGATGAGGTGCAAATGTTATTGTTGGACTGGTGGAACATAAGATTTTTTTTTTATATATAGGGATTCTGACCAGCTGTGTGAACAAAAAGCTGAGACTGTGGAAACAGTGTACGTGCTAGATTTAATACTTTTTTTTAGATAAATTTCAATAATATAATCAGGTTTGTAAAGGGGGTCTGCTTTAATACTAAACCCTTGCCCTTACACTCAACCCAATCCCTACATGAACTTTTAATGCTTAACCACTTGCCTACTGTGCATCTACACCCCCTTCCTGCCCAGACAAAATTTTAGCTTCCGGCACTGCGTTGCTTTAACTGACAATTGCGTGATCGTGCGATGTGGCTCCCAAACAAAATTGATGTCCTTTTTTTTTCCCACAAATAGAGCTTTCTTTTGGTGGTATTTTATCGCCCGTGCGTTTTTTATTTTTTGCGCTATAAACAAAAAAATAGCGACAATTTTGAAAAAAAACACAATATTTTTTGCTATAATAAATATCCCATAAAAAAAAAAAATATATACATATCTCAGTTTAGGCCGATACGTATTCTTCTACATATTTTTTGTAAATTTAAAAAAAAAAAAATCACAATAACCGTATAGTGACTGGTTTGCGCAAAAGTTATATTGCCTACAAAATAGGGGACATAGTTATGATTTTTATTTTTTTTACTAGGAATGGCGGCGATCTGCGATTTTTTTTCAGGACTGGGACATTATAGAAGACACATCGGACACTTTTGACACATTTTTGGGACCATTTACATTTATACAATGAACAATGCTATAAATATGCATTGATAACTGTATAAATGTAACTGGCAGGGAAGGGGTTAACCACTTGGGGACGGGGTTAAATGTTTCTCCTAGTTTGTGTTCTAACTGTAGGGGAGGGGGGTGACTGGGGGAGGTGACTGATTGTGTCCCTATATACAAGGGACACAGATCGGTCTCCTTTCTCCCTGACAGGGACGTGGAGCTCTGTTATTACACACAGAGCTCCACGTCCCAGCTCAATTGTCGGCAATCGCATGTGCGAGCGCCCCTAGCAGCTTCAAATGACAGGACGTCATATGACGTCCTGTCAGGGCAATAGAGTATCCCGCCCGCCGTCATTTGATGGCGGGCGGGTATCAAGTGGTTAATCAATCTAAAAAACTTTACATACATCTTAACCCTAACACTTACATTACACCCCTTAAAACCTTGACCCCAACACCAAGTAAACCTAATCCTTAAACTAACCCTTAATATACTGAGGGCGACAGTCTGTACAGGTAAAGCGTCTGTAAATTGATCACTTTATTCACCAATGCAGATTATGTTTTCATATTCAGCATATGTGAAAATTTAACTTCCCCAATAAATTCATTAGATTTATGCACATCCACGCCTTTACACTCAACTTGATTAAATTACAACAAAGAACTTACACCTTATAGAAAATATATAATTTATTTCTTGTGTGTTTATATTGATTAATATAGCAGTGTTTTTTTTCTGTTTAAATAAAAAAATGACTGAAACCTTATGTAAGATTTTGAAAGCATCAATGTATTATTTTGTTTGAAGAATATTAATTTTAATTTTACAAAATGCCTTAGACAAATAAGTAACATAAAAAGGATTCTCTAAATACAAACTCTAAGGCCTCGTACACACGAGGGGATATGTCCGCTGAAAACGGTCCGATGGACCGTTTCAGCAGACATCTCCGCTCGTGTGTATGGGCTAGAGGACAGATTTCTCCACCCGACAGATTTCAAAGCATGCTTTGAAATCCATCCGGTGGAATCTGTCCGCCCGACATGTCTGCTGGTTAGTACACTTACCAGCAGACATGTCGTCCCCCACCGCTGCCGCACCGCCGCCGAATGGATTCGGCGCATGCGCGGAAGTGTTTAACTTCCTGGTGCGGTGACGTGGCGGTGACGTGGCGGCGTCAACGTCACCGCCGCGTCACCGCGCCGTCCGGGGGTGTACACGCCATCGGATCAAACTCCCGATCGGACATATCCGATGGAAATGGTCCGCGGACCGTTTTCATCGGATATGTCCGATCGTGTGTACGAGGCCTTAGGCCTCGTACACACGAGCAGACAGATTTGTTCAAATCTGTCCGTCCGACAGATTTGAACAAATCTGTCTGCTGGGATTTTGGCTTGCTCGCGTGTACACACGAGCAAACCAAAATCCCCACCAGCAGAGAGCTCGCTGACGTGTCGGTGACGTGGCGGTGACGTTGATGCCTCCACGTCACCGCACCAGGAAGTAAAACACTTCCGCGCATGCGCCGAATCCATTCGGCGGCGGTGCGGCGGCGGTGCGGCGGCGGTGCGGGACGACATGTCTGCTGGTAAGTGTACTAACCAGCAGACATGTCGGGCGGATGGATTTCCACCCGATAGATTTCAAAGCATGCTTTGAAATCTGTCGGGTGGCCAAATCCGTCGGCTCGGCCGTACACACGATCGAATCTGTCTGCTGAAACGGTCCAGCGGACCGTTTCCAGCGGACAGATTTGAGAGTGTGTACGAGGCCTTAGGCCGCGTACACACGGAGGGACATGTCCGCTGAAACTGTTCGACAGACCGTTTCCAGCGGACATATCTCCTCCGGATTTTCATCCCCGCCGGCAGACAGCACGGTGATGTGGCGGTGATGTTGACGCCGCCACATCACCGCACCAGGAAGTAAAAAACGTCCACGCATGCGTCGCATCTATTCGACGCTTGTGCAGGCAGATATGTCCGCTGGTTAGTGTACTAACCAGCGGACATATCCGACGGACATGTCTCCGGCGGACAAATTTTAAAGCATGCTTTAAAATTTGTCCACCGGTCAGACATGTCCGCTAGCCCATACACACGATCGGACCAGTTTCAGCGGACAAATTCGATCGTGTGTACGCGGCCTTAGACCAACAGTTGTGTAGTAAAAAAAACAAAATTGCATATATAAGAAGGCCAGTATGGTGGCCTGAGTTTATGGGAGGAGCCCGGAGGGTATTTAAGCAGCCCACTCACACATGCTCTTTGTCGGTTCAGTGTGCAGTACTACACGTCACTGGGCCGACTCTTCCCAGCTCACCTCATGTCCGTGAGTCTGCGCATTCAATCGCATTCGACATCACAATCGCTTTGTGGCCTCCCCCTTCATGGTCTTCGCCGGCGGTTCCCGCTTACTGTCGCAGGTAGGATTCAAACCTTTTCGTATCTTGTGCAATCTTGCAAATCCTGCATCTCTTTTTAAAAAAAAAAAAATCTGCCTCTGAGTTATTGTTGCTCATGTTCCAACATCATTTGGCTCAGGCGTAGTACATTTGTAACTTCCTTCTGCCAAACATACGATTCATTTGTAAATCCATTTGGAGATTAGCATGTGTTTGTATGGGTTCTTTGGCAGATTGAGGTGGTAATTGGACTCACATGGTGCCTTGTCTGCACTTGATTAGCCTGGGGGGATGGGTGGTTGGTAGGTGTTCGGTTTCAAAGCAAGGGGTAGCATACACTCTACAAACCAAATCGTATCAGATTCGTTCAATACTCCTTACTACCGATTCGTATCGAATTTGTTTCATGCATTTTTACAACCGTTTTGTATCAGATACATTGCATGCTTTCTACCGTTGTCATTCATTGTTCCCCATGCCGTGTGTTTTTAGTTCCCGAAGCAGAACTTACGAATTGTTTGTACACGGTTCTTCTCTCTCATTTATTTACCAAAGTTATTGCCTGTGCGTCATGCGTGGCGCCACACCACACTCTTCGTATGTGTTGCACATCCACTCCAGTCCAAAGCAAACCCAGTCGCACGTTCACTGTCCCAGGTAGGATTCGTTAGCTTGTTTGTCACGTCAAATTTGTGGCCACTCATGGTGTCACCCGTACCATATGTATGGTTCCCGCAGTGGAGCTTACAAAGCATTGATACGCACTTCTCGTGTTCTATTTTCTACACCAAACCTCATTGTTTTGCCCCATGCACGGCATCACGCTACACCTTCCCGACATGTTTCACTCCAGCCACAGTCCGCCGCAAACTCACTTGCATGGCCCACTGTCGCAAGTAAGATTTGTTATTACATTCTTTATGTCCTATCAATTTGCTACCATTTGTTGTCTCCCATATCATTAGTGGCCCCTACGGAACCACGATTCAAACAGGCGTTGTCCTTCTACCTTATACTGCTTGCTTAAGGTACAAACAAACCAGGTGTTTCTATCCTTTCTCAGTAACCCAATTCTTATTGATTGAGACCTTGCAACCATGCAAATCATCTCAGCAGCCTGACACCCTTGTTAAGACCCTTGCAAACGCAATATCGTCTCAGCAGCCCTCACACTCATTGAGATCCTTGCAACCACGCAAAATCAGCAGCCTGACACCCTTGTTAGACCCTTGCAACACATGACCTTTACAAGACGCAAAAATAAAATAAAAAATAAATATAAAAACGCAAAAAAAAACGCAAAAAAAAACGCAAAAAAAAAAAAAAAAAACCTTTGCCACCACGCAATCTCAGCCCCTCGGCAACCTGACACCTGTTGAGACCATTTGCAACCACGCAAAGTCGTCTCAGCAGCCTGACACCCTTGTTGAGACCCTTGCAAACGCAATACCTTCTCAACAGACCCACACTCATCGAGACACTTGAAACCACGCAATATCGTCTCAGCAGCCCTCACACTCATTGAGATCCTTGCAACCACGCAAAATCAGCAGCCTGACACCCTTGTTAGACCCTTGCAACACATGACCTTCACAAGACGCAAAATAAAATAAAAAAATATAAAAACACAAAAAAAAAAAATCGTCTCAGCAGCCCTCACACTCATTGACATCCTTGCAACCACTCGTATATCGTCTCAGCAGCCAGACACCCTTAAGACCCTTGCAACACATGACCCTTACAAAAGGCAAAAAAATAAAATAAAAATATATATATATATATATAAAAACGCAAAAAAAAGGAAAATTAAACATTAAAGTGCAAAAGAAAAAAAAAAAATTTTGCCACCACACAATCTCGGCCCAGCAACCTGACACCTGTTTAGACCATTGCAACCAAGAAAATCGTCTCAGCAGCCTGACACCCTTGTTGAGACCCTTGCAAACGCAATACCGTCTCAGCAGACCCACACTCATCGAGACACTTGAAACCACGCAAAATCGTCTCAGCAGCCCTACATTCATCAAGGCCCTTGCAACCACGCAAAACCGCCTCAGCAGCTTGACACCCTTGTTGAGATCCTTGCAAACGCAATACCATCTCAGCAGCCCCACATTCATCAAGGCCCTTGCAGCCACGCAATACCGTCTCGGCAGCCTCACACCATTGTTGAGACCCTTGCAAACGCAATACCGTCTCAGCAGCCCCACATTCATCAAGGCCCTTGCAACCACGCAATACCGTCTCGGCAGCCTCACACCATTGTTGAGACCCTTGCAAACGCAATACCGTCTCAGCAGCCCCACATTCATCAAGGCCCTTGCAACCACGCAATACCGTCTCGGCAGCCTCACACCATTGTTGAGACCCTTGCAATTGCAATACCGTCTCAGCAGCCCCACACTCATCGAGAGCCTTGCAACCACGCAATACCATCTCGAGCAACCTCCCACTCATCAAAGACCTTTGTGACCACGCAGTCTCGCCCCAGCAACATGGCATTCATTGAGACCCTTGCAGCCAGAAAAATGGGTGTTTTTCAGCCACCCCTGATCTCTCCTCTATGTTATCTTACCAGTACGTCTACACAGGATCCCCAATCACTCCTCTATGTTATCTTATCAGTGCATGTACACAGGATCATTTATAGTAATTTCTAGGCAGTTGAGTTCAGAAACCTTCTCGAAAAAAAAAAATTGGGTTCAGACGGCATTCGAAACGCCGATGCCTGTAACAGCTTGTAAACACAGCCACATGTGTTTACCAGCGTTTCATTTACAGTCGTTTTTATAAAAAAAAAAAAAAAAAAAAGGGGGAATATTGTCTCAGCAACTTGACACTCATTTGAGACCCTTGCAAAATGTAATATCATCTCAGCTACCTCACACTCATCTAGACCTTTGCAACCACACAATCTTGTCTCAGCAACCTAACGCCCGTTCAGACCTTTGCAGCCATACAAAGTCGTCTTAGCAAACTGACACTCATTTGACACCATTGCAAACGCTATATCGTCTCAGCAACCTGACACCCGTTCAGACCTTTGCAGCCATACATAGTTATCTCAGCAGCCCGACACTCACTTGAGACCATTGCAAACGCAACATCATCTCAGCAACCCCTCACTTGTTGAGACCCGTGCAACCACACAAGGCATCTCAAAACAAACCTCATAATCATCGAGTCCTTTGCAACCACGCAATATCGTCTCAGCAAACCAGACTGAGACACTTGCAACCACACAATATTGTCTGCAGCAGTATAAAATACTTTGTAGCACGCACCTACGTGCAAACCCGAATACAAACTAAACTTGCAAACACACCTCAGTGACAAACAGCCAAACAAACACACAGTGGCACCCAGTTGGCCATTCATCTTTAGTGGCACGCGGGCCACTCATCTTTTCCCTGTCTTTTTTCCTGCAATAAGTTCAGGTTTCCATCCAGCACCAGCGAGTGCACGTTGGTCTGCGAGTGCACGTTGGTCTGCGAGTGCACGTTGGTCTGCGAGTGCACGTTGGTCTGCGAGTGCACATTGGTCTGCGAGTGCACGTTGGTCAGCGAGTGCACGTTGGTCAGCGGGTGCACGTTAGTCAGCGGGTGCACGTTGGTCGGCGAGTGCACGTTGGTCGGCGAATGCACGTTGGTCAGCGAGTGCACGTTGGTCAGCGGGTGCACGTTGGTCAGCGGGTGCACGTTGGTCAGCGAGTGCACGTTGGTCAGCGAGTGCACGTTGGTCAGCGAGTGCACGTTGGTCAGTGAGTGCACGTATATCATCTTGTTGAGCACCTGTGTATTGTCTTGATTTTCTCACACCAATGCAAGATCCAGTCCAAGTTCTTAAACTAGACCAAGCATCAGTAGCAGACTTAGCTATGTGGGACAACTTCCCCACCTGATAGAACAGCATTTCAATCTTCATCCCGGCAGTGTCAGCCGAGCCACCACAGGCTTTTGCGTGCATTTTTCGTCCGCCACTGGTTCTCCAAACCTTGGCCCTCAGAAATTCTCCAGTTTAATATCTTCTGTAGTCATATTCCAGGCAAATGCAAAATCGCAGCTGATGCTCTGTCCCATTCTAACCTTATTTGTTTTTCCAGCAAGAGCCTGGAGCTGACCCAATAACCATCCCTGTCCCACCCTGGTCATTGCTGACGATGGACTGAAGTAGCATCTCACCAACTCAACCCAGCTTATTATCCACTCCTTGGCACGCAACACACTGAAGGCCTAATACACTGCTTGGAATACTAACTGCTAATTTTTGGCCACTTGCCTCGGAGCAGCAATAGGCAACGTTAGACACATCCTAGCCTTCATATCGTATTGCCACACGCAGCTGACCCTTTCTCACAATACTATCACGCCATATCTAGATGGCGTCCAGCATTTCCTGTCCCTGCAGGACCCCAGTAAACTGTCAGTATTCTCGAGCCCATGCAGTCAAGTCCCTCCTACAGAGCATACAGAAGCACCAACCTGTAGTCAGTAGCAAGCGCCTAACTTTCAAGAGTGCCCTCTTTAGGCACCTGTCTGAAATCCTTACTCGTTCCCCATTTAGGGCCTTGCCCAGCATAGTCATCCTAGCAGCCATCTACCAGGCCTTCTACGGTTCCCTACGACCTAGTGAATTTACAATCAGTGGCTCCGGCAGTCAGACACTGCTCCGACGCCACCCGACTCGCTTTCGAACCCCTACACTCTCAGTCTGCAAACGCAACAAACCAGCCCCGGGGGTTGACATCAACCTGTTTCAGACTAACAATGCCTGATGCCCAGTGACGGTGCTCGACCGACTACTGCTCCATCTACCCAGCCAATCTGATTGTAGCTTGTTGCTACCCTTTCTAAACCAGCTTCCAGAGTGGCAGCCAGTTTGTCAAGCATGTCAGAATCCTATGCAACTTGGGCTTCAAATCCCAGTCTGTTCTCAGGACATTCTTTCCGAATTAGAGCAGCCTCAACTGCCTCCCAACAGGAAGTACCAGACCACGTAATCAAGATACCAGGCTGCTGGGAAGTCTCCTTGTTTTGCCACATACATCCCAAATCCTCAGGAAGGAATGGCACAAGCCTTTACCAAGCTGGCTCAATAAATACAAGAAATCAATATAAGCTATTTCCCTATCTGAGTCTTTTGCCCCCTTTTCTTGGCATACTGACCAGACCACCAAGGCACACTTCAGGTCTATTTATGTTGTAAGTCTTGTCGCGTGTTTATGTGATCCACATCACTCTCGGTCAGAGGGCCACAACCATAAATAAGAAGGCCAGTATGGTGGCCTGAGTTTATGGGAGGAGCCCGGAGGGTATTTAAGCAGCCCACTCACACATGCTCTTTGTCGGTTCAGTGTGCAGTACTACACGTCACTGGGCCGACTCTTCCCAGCTCACCTTATGTCCGTGAGTCTGCGCATTCAATCGCATTCGACACCCTCCCGCCCTTCCCTTTTTCAGGGCACTTCTCAGCATATCCTTCTTCAATTAACTACCCATTACTTACTTTGGGTATGCCCCCTTTTCTTGGCATACTGACCAGACCACCAAGGCACACTTCAGGTCTATTTATGTTGTAAGTCTTGTCGCGTGTTTATGTGATCCACATCACTCTCGGTCAGAGGGCCACGACCATAAATATTGTACAACAGGAAAATGCATAAAATGGTAATTCATTTGTAAATTTCTTTAGTTGACCCAAAATAAGGTTTAACGTCAACTTGGCCATCTAGTTACAGATTTTGGGTGTTTTAAGCACACCCAAAAAACATTGTACACAGGGCATGGAGCATATCCACTCTCTAGTTAATCAATGCAGGGATTGCTGTGTAAGCAGAGAAGCTCTCTGTAACTGCATTTGTCAAAAAACACTTCTCAGGCATGATACTGAAAGATGCAGTAACATATTGTTACTTTTGTATCATTTTGTATCATTCTGTTCATTCATCTGCAGATAAAAGGAATTACAATCTGTAGATGATATCAGTTAAACGTTAAAAAGTGCAAAACTGAAAAGAAAAGATATTTAATTTATTCAGAATTTTAGTGTAATTTTAAACAGGCCAAATTACAGAACAAAATGCATTATTGTATTCTGCAGTAGAACTATTTATTTTTAAACTAACAATTCTCAAAAAAATAAATCATTTTTTGGGGGTTTTGTTGAATGTTATTGTTTAAGGATTGTAAAAAAAAAAGAAAAAATAATTGTTGCAACACAATATCATGAAAAGAAAGCTTTGTTTTTTGTAAGCAACAATATATGCATTACCTTATTATCTTAAGTAGTGACAAAGTTATTATAACTGAATAAACAATGTAAAAATTGCTGTGCTCATAGTGGGTTGCAGGTGTGAGAAGAGAAGTGGTTAAACAAACATCATGGTGCCTCTATGTAAATTGGTTGCCTTCAAATAAGAAATTTTGTTGTGAGAGAGAACCCTAAATCCTAGGTTTGTTATACCTACATAGCACATACTTTTTCTGAAGTCCCGTCGCACATTGCCACATGAGTTCTTACATTTAACAGTTGTATGACAGGGGTTGGGGATTAGTATTAGGTGCATTAATTAACCCTGACTTGAAATATAGTTAAGCTTATGTATTTAGGTTGTAACTGACCTCTAAGGTTCTTTCCATCTACAAAGAACTGATATGATTACAATTGCTGGCACAATACCATTCGGAAGGGACAATTGTAAGTTTAGAAAACACGAAGCAGTTACATTTTCTTTCTTTCTTTTACAATGTTTTTATTGAAGATGTTAAAATAAAAATACAAACAGCCAGATAGAACATCATCCACTATTCTGTCAATATAAGGGTAGGTACATTGGTGTGGGGCTTAACGTAGTCGACAGTTAAGGAACAATAAAGCAAGCAATAAGAACAATGAGTACAAGGGTGCTCTATAAGTAGCCGGTGATGGTAGTCGTGCCTGAGCATCTAGACACCCCTATTAGGAGAAAACTGTGTCTGGGCGGGGGCAAGTCCGGCCATCTCTCTCAAGATAATAATGAGAGCTAGGCAAAATTCATGATATACTCTGAAAACCAGTGGAAATCCTGTTTGGAGTCTAGACATCTGGTAAGAAGGCATTTTATATCAATATCGGTGGAGGTATACTTGGGTGATCAAAACGCACATCAATTATACTTACTGTTACTAGATGTTCATCAAGGAATTTGTCTACAGTGTTTAGAACATCACTAGTTGTTCACACTTTATTGACACTTGTTTATTCAATACCTATGTTTAGTTAGGCCACATTTTTAATTGTTTCACGTTTATCATGATCCTGTTGCGTCGTTGCCAGCAGCTTGAATTTTTTGTTTATCCTGTGGAATCAGCTAAATTAGAGTAGAATTCAAAACATGCATCAAACACTATTAACTATTAACATTATTTCAAAACAGTTGGTAAATGGCAAAACATCTTATCAATATGAGTATAGTTCTGAGAATAAAAATGAGAACAAGGGATAATGATAATCTCGGGCAATATAGGTTCAGTTTTATGACTTATGCCCTGTATACATGAGCGGAATTTCCATCTGGAAAAGTTGGATGTTTTTTCTGTCGGAATTGTGCTCAAGCTTTGCTTGCATACACACGGTCACATAAAAGTTCTCTGAACTTTCGAGCACTACGATGAGGCGAAAAAAAGAAGTTCAATACTTCCGACCATGCGTGTTTTTTTTCCTCCCATCGGAATTTCATACAGACAAATGGATTTTACCATAGGAATTTTTTCCATCAGAACAATTGAGAACCTGGTCTCTATCTAAGTCTATTGGAAATTCCGACAGAGAAAGTCAGGTGGGGCATACATACGGTCAGAATATCCGATGAAAAGCTCCCTTTGGATTTTTTCCATCAAAAATTCTGACTGTATGTACGCGGCATATACATGGGGGGAACGAGAGATTTGTCTATTAGCTTAGGTTCTATGTTTGTGAGAGTGGTCTCTCATTGAAAGTGAGCATGTTTGCAAATTTTTATCCCATTGCTCTAGTTTGGGATACATTTACAGTATTACGAGAATTTTTTTTTTAGAAAGAGATGCCATCCCTTGTTCTCATTTAGAATTTAAAGATATTAACTATAATGCCTTTAAACATGGTAAGAGAGCCCACCACACATCCCATGTCTGTGTATGCAAAGCTTTAGTCCCATGTGAACTTAGGAGGTGATAGCAGTTCAGTTCTACTAGACTTACCTGTAGATTCTTATTAATGTCTAGTCATTTCTCTCCATATGTGTAGCACTTATTAGTTAATCAGTCCTACTTAGGTTTGTGCTGTTGTATGGTTATGTTATGGGTTCATCACAAGGATTTGAGTGAAAGAGTTGGATAGAATGAATAGTTGCAGAGTTTGGTACATACAGTATAATGGTGTTTTTTTATGAGTTTCTACATGCTTCCTGAGTGTTGAGGTATCTAAACAATAAAAGGTCTCATGTACAGTGTTTGGCAAAACACTGCATTGCTTGCATAACTTAAAGTGTTGAGAAAAAAAAAACATTCCCCTCTGGGTGATCTATGTACATTGCAAGGATTATAAAAAAACCTTTGTTTCAGATTCCTACATTGTGTTATTCTGAAGAAATCCATGTGTGTTTGTTTGTGTCTCTTTCCTGAGTGAATCTAATGGGAGTGGTTTCATAATTATCAATCAGCTCTGGCAGCTGCAAAGCACTAATGAGGAAAGATGCTGGGTCTGCATCACGAAAAATTCATTTTTTATTGCAGAGGATGCCTGAAATCTATGTGTGTCTAAGGCTGCGTACACACGACCAAATACATCTGTTCAAATCGGTCTGGTAGACCTATGTTTGGACTTTTGTTTATTTTTGCCTTTTCAATAAAAGTGGGCCAACAAGCCCTTAAAGACAGTTCCTGACTGGCGTGAATCGCTTAAAACGCATATCCCACTTGAGCTAACAACCCCCAATATTACACTGGTCAAAGACCAGGCCACTTTTTGCGATTCGGCACAAAATTGGCGTAATTTTTTTCCCACAAATAGAGCTTTCTTTTAGGCCGCGTACACACGACCAAATAAATCTGCTCAAATCGGTCGGACAGACCGATTTGATCTGATTTGTCTGCTGGCTGTTTTGGTTTGATCGATGTACACACGATCAAACCAAAATCCCCGCCGGCAGACAGTGCGGTGACGTGGCGGTGACGTTGACGCCGCCACGTCACCGCACCAGGAAGTAAAACACTTCCACGCATGCGTCGAATCCATTCAACGCATGTGCGGGCAGATATATCTGCTGGTTAGCGTACTAACCAGCAGACATGTCGGACGGACGGATTCCCAGCAGACAGATTTTAAAGCATGCTTTAAAATCTGTCGGCTGGCCAAATCTGTCTGTCCGAACGTACACACGATCGAATCTGTCTGCTGAAACGGTCTGGCAGACCGTTTCCAGCAGACAGATTTGATCGTGTGTATGCGGCCTTAGACAAACTTCTGGGAAAATCTGTGAGCCAATCACACAAGCAGGAAATCATGTTTCTGGGGAGTGGTCAGTACACATTCTGTGTACAGAACAACTCTATGTTGCCATATTGCTTTGCATTTATAAAACATTACAGAGGCTGCAGATTGAAAAGGAAAGGTAATTTTAAATTACATTCAATTACAATATGTATCGCAATTGCATACGCTATATTATTTTTTCTTTCTTTGCTATTTTTTTTCCACAAAAGTGGAGTTACCCTTTAATATACAGTATTTATGGTGGTATTTATTTATACTACAGTCTTTTAATGATGCTTGTTTTACTATATTATTTTTTCTTTAAGCTCATGCTACATTAGCAAAATATAAAAGAGAATAAAAATCATAAATGATTTGAAATAAATTATATGCAAAAAATTATTAATGCAATTATACCTATCAGCGGAAATTTCCAGCTGAGATATTCAAGTCAAATTCTAAAAAGGTATGAAATAGGTTTAACACATGCAAATGTAGAATGAGGTACAAAAACAAAAGAATTAATTTGAAACTTTAAAACATTAAAATATGCATATATTTTGCTAGCATTATTCCTATTAGTCACTAGATGGCAGAAGAGCCATAAATAAGACTAGAAATCTCCTGAGAGGCTTAAAAAAGAAAAATAATGTGTGAACAAACCAATTATGACAATAAATAATGAGTACATTGATAAAAGAACCCATATTAATGAAATATATAATAATGAAAGTAAAATGTCTGTAGTAAGCTCAAATGAAGGTGATCTTTACACTTTGAGGCATTAAACCATCCTGTTAACCTGATTAAAATATGATTAAAAGGGAAAGGAAAATGTGATAGCATTGAAACTAAATTAATGAACCAAAGAAAACACTGCATTGAAAGTATCCCAAAAGCACTACACTAAGTCATATGATAACAATATTTAAAAAATGTTGGGAATAAAAATATGATCCATATAGTCGAGAATCCAACCCTTGATATTAACTGGGATCACTAATTACATTTAATGTGTTACTAAACCCACAACAGCAAAATCATTCTGTATATGCAGTAAAGCATGCTTGTTATACTAACTGTGGAACCTAGGGGGTTAATCCTCTTCATTGTGTAAAAAGCCTGCTTGATCCTGCCTTCTCTGATCCTCCCCTTCTTCCATGGTCCCCAATCCATCTGCTGTTAGTACAAAGCCCTAGAAAGCACTTTGCACATGCTCAATTTGGTGTGTATTGCTAGAGAGTTTCTTTTTTTGGTGAGGGCACATGTGATCAGCACTGTCCAGACAGAGGGAAAGGGGTCATGTAGCCTCATAGGACAGCCACAGGAGAATGAAAGACACCCCTACAAGCTTTAACCAGTGCTCGGCTGGGCTTTCATTAAAATGAACAATACATCTATATACTGCTGATGAGAAAAGGTATTTAGCTGTTTATAATTACTAAAACAACTGCATTTCCATATTCTGTGTACTGTGGGAGATCAGATATAGTGAATGCAGGGTCTTTTGTTTAGTAATACTTTACCATTGCATGTTAAGTATAGTGTTGATTTGCATCTTGTATACATTGCAACTGTACAATTGCAAACAGTCTTCTAAATATAATTGTTCCCTAAATTGTCTCTGGTACTTTAGTGTTAGCACGCGTACACACAACCAAATACATCTGTTCAAATCGGTCTGACAGACCGATTTGATCAGATTTGTCTGCTGGGCTGTTTTGGTTTGATCGCTGTACACACGATCAAACCAAAATCCCCGCCGGCAGACAGCGCGGTGACGTGGCGATGACGTTGATGCCGCCACATCACCGCACCAGGAAGTAAAACACTTCCGCGCATGCGTCGAATCCATTCGACGCATGTGCGAGCAGATATGTTAGCGTACTAATCAGCAGACATGTCGGACAGGCGGATTCCCAGCAGACAGAATTTAAAGCATGCTTTAAAATCTGTCTGCTGGCAAAATCTGTCTGTCCACCCGTACACACGATCGAATCTGTTTGCTGGGACGGTCTGTCAGACCGTTTTCAGCAGATAGATTTGATCGTGTGTGTACGCAGCCTAAATCTCATCCCCAGCCTACCTTCAGTCTTGAACAGTTGTAAAGACTCCTCTCCTACGCTTTTTTTCTTATTTCTATGCGCAGCTTATCACATTGTGCTTTAGAAGCTATGGCAAGACAGATAAATCCAGACCTATTTCCTGGCTGGAGGGTGTCCAGCAGTATCTATCCCTTTCCACATGTACCACACTATGATGTCCCTTCCCACCAGTCATATTCTGCCTGCATTGCACAGAGAAGTGTAGAGGCCTAGGGTGATGTCACTGGGTCTTAAAAAAAAGTATGTACTGAAAACCGATTTTTATTAAAAAAAATATTACCAGGTTGATGAAGGGAGAAAAAAGGAACCAGGAAAGGCAAAATACCTGCAAAATACACTTCAGCTTTAATACCTTCTGAGTCACTGACCTCAAACAGCCATGCAGGTGATGAAGTCAGAAGATGATCATAGTTTATCTTCATACTTGTGGGTCAATGTTTCAGAAAGTATAGAATTGCATTTGTAGCGATACCCCCTCAAGGGCCGCTGGTTCATTTGGGATCGGCGTATTAAATTACCTCCAAGGCCGCGTACACACGACCAAATATATCTGTTCAAATCGGTCTGACAGACCGATTTGAACAGATTTGTCTGCTGGCTGTTTTGGTTTGATCGCTGTACACACAATCAAACCAAAATCCCCGCCGGCAGACAGCACGGTGATGTGGCGGTGACGTTGACGCCGCCACGTCCCTGCACCAGGAAGTAAAACACTTCCGCGAATGCGTCGAATCCATTCGACGCATGTGCGGGCAGATATGTCTGCTAGTTAGCGTACTAACCAGCAGACATATCGGTCCGACGGGTTCCCAGCAGACAGATTTTAAAGCAGGCTTTAAAATCTGTCTGCTGGACGAATCCGTCTGCTCGCCCATACACACGATCGAATCTGTCTGCTGAGGCGGTCTGTCAGACCGTTTCCAGCAGATAGATTTGATCGTGTGTACGCGGCCTAAGTGTTGTCTGGGGGTGAAGTTAGTGAGTAGAGCAGTAAGAGAATGTCCAATCAGTAGTTAAGATTTCCCAATGCTTTATTTCTTGGGTCCAACACGATCAACCTCTACAGGAGGTAGATAGGACAGGTTGATGAAATAAAGAAAACCTTGCAGTATCAGGCTTGGATGAGCAGGAATGCAAGCCTGCTTTCAGTAACTGTATATTGCATCACCACTCTAGCCAGAGTGGGTGAAGTGCTCCCCCAGACAGACTGCTGCCACAAGCCTGGCAGCCAGGGTGCCACTTTAAGGTTGCTAGAAGGAACAGGTCCCTGCATGGACCTGGCTCTGATTTGGTTTAAGATGCCAGATGAGGCCTCTGCCACAGGCTCAATGCTGACAATGTGAACAGCAGAGCGAATCCCTCTAGTCAATTACGTTTGGGTCACCGGTTGACAGTAGAAATGTACCTGTCAGTGTATCGGTCACCAGATCCCTGATGGTTCGTTCAAGTTACTCAGATAACCTGCCTCCGGGTTCTCCTCGAGCCGATTCCCCACCGTACAGCTCGCAGCTTAGGATCTCTTTTATAGTTAGTGGGGGACCCAGTAAGTCACTGAGGCCCCTCGGCAGCATCCGCAAGGAACTCTGTGTAACTTGCGACCCCGGCCTAGTAAGCCATATCGCCAGGGTCTGTTGGATGCGCACACCCTAAAGGTGGGTGCCACACCTGGAACCAGGAACCCATAAAGAACCCCGAAAAATGGCGTCTGCCACAGATATACCCCTCCCAGCATGCTCCGCGAGGGAAAACTCCTCCAATTGGCTTCTGGGGAAAAGTGGCTCTGCCAGAACCCCTCTGACGCCATCTGTAGCCCGGGAGTGGGATCGCACCCCCGGAGCGCAGACTGACCCACAGGACAGTTTCAGAATGACAGTAGCCCAAATTTAGCAAAATTAGGAGTGGAAGCAACTGTGACAGGAAGTCAGGTAAATCTGTGGGTGTTGTCACAGACGGGAGATACATTTCTGCCTTGTTTAGACAATACACCAATTACTACCAGGTGTCGGCTGCAGAAATAGCCAGAAAGGTTTAGGGCGTTGGAAAACTTCAGCTGTTCAGAATGAGGTAATTAAGGCCTCTATAAGTCATCCAAAGGATGACTACTGATTGCTGCATCCTGAGGCTTTTTGAGTGAAGGAGAGCAGTGAGAAAGACTTCTGAAGAGGTGAGGTGGTTGTTGATTTTTCTGTGTGAGAGAAAATCCAAAAGACTATTGTTTCTCTGCTATATGACCAGCAGTGTCTGCCCAGTAGTAGGCTGTGCCAGACTCCATAGATAGGTTCCTGTGTGGTGAAGATAGACGCCCCAAGTGGCCAGGGTTTATTTTATGTTTTGTTTTGTTTATGCTGTTTGAATGCTTGCACTTGTTTCCAGCAATATGGAAGAATAAACCAAACTCTTTGTTTTCAACCGTCTTCGGCTGCCTCTCTGTAAAGTTCAGTGTGTAGTGAACCCATCCAGGGGGTCACACACCCTCGCTACCGAGTGAATCCCTCACACAACATAACTCTCCCACTCCCCCACTAACTTTAACGTAGTGCCCATACTGAAAGTAAGGGGTGCTACATATTATTATAACAAGTGTATATTAAAATGTAGCAACATTTTTCAAAAAGTAATGTTAGGTTGTCCTTAAGTAAATGTATATAATTTCAATGGCACTATTGGTCCTACTCCTCTGAAGGTTCTTGAATGATGCTACTATGCACAGTCAAAGTGTGGAGGCATAGTTTCTTGTCCTCCATGTGAAGTGAGCAGCCTAATGCCCTGTACACACGACCGGTTTTCCCGTCGGAATAAACTCTGACGGTTTTTCCGACTGAGTTCCGATGGAATTCCATTTAAACTGTCTTGTATACACACGGTCACACCAAATTCCGACCATCAAGAACGCAGTGACGTACAACACTACGACAAGCTGTAAGAAATTAAGTTCAATGCTTTAGAGCATGCGTCAACTTGATTCTGAGCATGCATCTGAATTGCATCCAGACGAACAGAAATTCTGATTAAAAATGTTTACATTTGAAAAATTGAGAACATGTTCTCTATCTAATTCTGTCAGAATTTCTGATGGAAAAAGTCAGATGGGGCATACACACGGATGGAATATCCGATAAAAAGCTTCTGTTTGACTTGTGTGTACAAGCAGTCATAAGAAATATTGTGATCATTTGTTGCTACTGCTTGTAAGGTAAGACTGTTACCTAACTGATGAAGCTTAATGTCCCTATTGGAACATTCCAGTGTAAAGAGTTTATCTTGTTCAACAAGCAGCAGTTGTGTGGACTTCATTTACTTTTTTCACGAAATTAAGAAGTCGTGTCTGTCCACTGGGTCTGGAAGTGAGTCAATAACAGGGCACCGTGGGAGAGGGAAGCAGGAGAAGCAGTATCATATTCATGAAGCCAGGGTTCAGTAACATCAAGTAGAGTTAGTGATAAAAGAAAAAAAGTCATGGACAGAGATGAGTGTGTTACAGACAGAGAGGGCATTCCAAAGGATGTATGAGAAGGTGGGTCTGGTTTTGAGAAGAAGAGGAATAGATGATGAAAGAGAGTTTAACCACTAGTCATCCGCCCACTGTCAAAAGACGGCGGGAGGAAGAATCTGTTATCCTGGGTGGACGTCATATGACGTTGCGCTTTTAAAAAAAAACTAGAGGGGCGCGCGCGTGCCGCCGGCGGCGTGTGCGCACCAAGGACCGGGTGCACGGCAGCTGCGATGGCCGCCTTGCACCCGCGATTGCTCATGAACTGAGCAGGAAAGTGGATCTGTGTGGAAACACACAGATTTACGTCCTGTCAGGGATAGGGGACCGATGGTGTGTCCCTTGTATATAGGGACAACCATCGGTCACCTCCCCCAGTCACTCCCCTCCCCCCACAGTAAGAATCACTAATTAGGGAATACATTAACCCCTTCCTCGTCCCCTAGTGTTAACCCCTTCCCTGCCAGTCACATTTATACAGTAATCAATGCATTTTTATAGCAGGGATTGCTGTATAAATGTGAATGGTCCCAAAAATGTGTCAAAAGTGTCCGATGTGTCCACCGCAATATCGCAGTCACAATAAAAATCGCCGATCGCCACCATTACTAGTAAAAAAAAAAATAATAAAAATGCTATCAATCTATGCCCTATTTTGTAGATGCTATAACTTTTGCGCAAACCAATCAATAAACGCTTATTGCATTTTTTTTACCAAAGATATATAGAAGCATATGTATCAGCCTAAACTGAGGAAAAAATGTGTTTAAAAAAAAAGGATATTTATTATAGCTAAAAATAAAAAATATTGGCCCAGATTCATAGAGAATTAGATTCTCGTAGCGTATCAGAAATACACTACGCCGCCGTTTTTTACCTGGCTCTACGTGGAATCCAGGTAGATTTTGTCCAGTAAACGACGGCGGCGTAGTGTATTTCTCCCGTCGCAATCCATCTACGCGAGTAGGGGGCGTGAAGGATTTAAAATAGGCGCGTTACTGCGGCGATCGAACTGCGCATGCTCCATTCGCAAATTTCCCGCCGTGCATTGCGCGAAATCACGTTGTTACGTCATTCGTTGTTTGAGTAGCGTCATTTACGGACATTTCTATTCCCGAACGAGTTACGTAAAAAAAATAATTAAATTTGACGCGGGAACGACGGCCATACTTAACATGGGCTACGCACCGTTAGACCAGCAAAAAGCTGGTCTAACAGTACGTAAAAAAAAAAACAGACGTAAGCAATTGCGAAGACCGCTCGTATCTTCGTGGATCGCCGTAAAAACACATTTGCTTATCCCGACGCATCAAAACGACGCAAACTCCTCCCAGCGGCCGCCAAAAATATTGCAGCGTAGATCCGAAGGCTTACGAAGACGTAAGCCTCTCGGATCGAAGCCCGAAGCCGCCGTATCATGGTTTGAGGATTCAAACTAGTGATACGGCGCGCGAAATTTGAAATTACTCCTGTCTAACACCAGTTAGACAGGCATAATTGCTTTATGAATCTGGGCCATTGTGTTTTATTTCAAACTTGTCCCATTTCTTTTGTTTGTAGTGCAAGAAATAAAAAACACAGAGGTGATCAAATAACACCAAAAGAAAGCTCTATTTGTGGGGAAAAAATGCTAAAAAAGTCATTTGGGTACAGTGTTGCAAAGTGTGACACTGAAGAATAATCTTACTATATTGGGGATATACTGTACATATAAAGGAATGAGACCTGTCAATAACTTTTGTTTAAAGAGTGGTTTATTGTGCTATGAATTTATTTGATTGGAGTGCTTTTTCTTTAGTCTTTTTCCATCATTATCATGTATGATTATACTGTCTTACTTGGACCTAGTAATGCTTGAACTGTAATGCCGCGTACACACGCTAGTTTTTCGGCATGAAAAAAAAAGACGATTTGCGCTTTTCTGTCTGTTACAGCGTGATGAATGTGCTTACTCCATTATAAACGGTAGTTTTACCAGAACGAGTGCTCCCGTCTCATAACTTGCTTCTGAGCATGCACAAGTTTTTAATGTAGTTTTAGCCAACACACGATCATTTTTTACAACCCAAAAAATGACATTGTTTAAAATGTTGTTAAAAAATGCAGCATGTTCGAAAAAAAATGTTGTCGTTTTTCAGAACCCGAAAAATTATGTGAAGTCCACACACGATCATTTTAAATTACATTTTTTTAAAACAACATTTTTTTCATGCCGAAAAATGATCGTGTGTATGCGGCATAATAGCTTCCTGTGCTCAAGGCTTCAGTCAAGATGCTCAAATGTTTGTCAGATGCTAAATACAAAGGATTGTGCCCTTTGCAATTCAAATGTTTATCAATCTCCCTTTATTATATTATATACTGTTGTACAACAAATTATAAATACAGGCATTCAGTAATTTCTATGTTTTGAAAGTTTTAACTAAAAGGATAATTGTCTAGACAAATGAAATGTAGTCAGAATATTTCCAATTGCCTGATACATTAGCTTTCATTGACACAACATTGATAATGGTAGTCTTCAGTTCAGATAACAATAAATGGCGGGATGATTAAATGTTTTTTGTGGATCATGAAAACAAAGAGATTTTAAAAAACACTATAATTTCATTCCAGTAATTCCATTTTTATTAAACACAAAAAAAATAACTGAAAGGAGAACTATGATTTGCATTACATTTTACAGACATCTAAAATAATCTAAAAACAAACTATACAGAATACCATGGATGTGTATTAGCATTTTTTCAGGGGAAAAGAGTACAATTAGACTTTCTGAGAACTCTCTTTCCGGGAGTTTTCCAGGATAGCACCTAAAATGCACGGCTCCACCCCTTAATCACACCAGACTTTAAAAGGAGGCTCCCTTAAAGCAGGGGTTTTACCCAAAAATAAACTTTTTTTCATTAGCTCCCGGCCTCCAGCATACTGCTAACATGTGCAGTATGCTGTTTGTTTTATTTTTTCCCGGTACTTATCTTTTTATGACGCTTTGTTATCTGGCTCCGAGTGGGGGGATTACTTCCAGGTATAGGCGTTCCTAAAAGAAGAGGCGTTGATTGACGGGCTGCTAAAGCGCGTCACGCCTTCCGAAAATACCCAAAGTGACGCTCGGGTGTTTACGGCGCCTGCGCAGTCAGCTCTACACGGCAGGCGAGCATCACTTCGGGTATTTTCGGAAGCCGTGACGTGCTTTAGCCGACCGTCAATCAACTCCTCTTCAATTAGGAACGCCAATTCCCCTGCAGGATTCCCCACTCTGAGCCGGATAACAAGGCTTCATAAAACGATAAGTACCGGGAAAAAAAAAAACAGCATAATGCACATGTTAGCAGTATGCTGGAACTAATGCCAGAAAGTTGATTTGGGGGTGAACCTCCGCTTTAAGAAGTCACACAGTATTTCATCTGTGGTTTGTGAATGACTGTACCTGAACAACAGAAGAAAACACAGAGGGGGGTGGGTTCCTGCTGTCCTGGAAGACTCTTAGAAATAGAGCTTATAGTAAGTCTATCTCTAATTTTCCCCAGTCCTTAATCTAGGACAGCACCTGAATGGATAAGTGAGAAATTGCCAGGTTATGGAGGGACAACAGCCTGAAGAACTTTTCTCCCAAAGGAGTAAGAAGAGGGTGGATCAAGCTGTTTCCTTAAAAATAAGCCCTACTATGATTTTCAGGGAGGGTTGGGATATAAGCCCTACCCCAAAAATAAGCCATAGTTTGAAGTGGTTGTAAAATCCTAAAATAAACTGTATTACAGTATTTTATAATGTAAACTGTGTTTGTTTATGTAATATATTTGTGATAAATACCGTCATTAAATCGCCGCTCGGCACTCAGCTGATTCCCCACTGCTCTACTCCTCTTTAACCAGCTGTCAGTGGGGGATCTCGCCCCCCTGCAGTGCTCAGAGCAGGGAAGACAGCTCAGACGGGCCATGGAAGCGCCGAGCGAGGCTCAGCTGATCCCCCGCTGCGTTCCTCATCTGCCAGCTGTCAGTGGGGGATCTTGGGCCCCCTCCCTCTGCAGTGCTTGGAATAAGGAACACCAATCAGGCAGGTCACGGAAGTGCCTAGCAGTGCTATAAGAAATTATTTATCACAAATAGATTGCAGAAGCATGGAGAATTTACGCTATATAATACTGTAATACAGTGCATTTTAGGATTTTACAAGCACTTTTACTCAGTTACACTGGCCACTGGGGATTTATGACAGGCAAGGAGGGAGATATGGAGAGAAGACTGCACATGAAAAACCCTACTCCAAAAATAAGCCCTACTGGATCTTTTGTTGGCAAAATGAATATAAGACCTGGGCTTATTTCCGAGGAAATACTGCAGTTGCCATATTTGATCTGAAATGGCACCAGATCACTCACCCAGAAGGTAGACAAAGCTCTAGTTTAAAGAGCCATAAGAGAAAACAGGCAACCCTTATCTATGGCTCTGTATGATTCCAGAAAAGTTTGCTTGACCAAATGAGCAATGGAATTTTTGGTGACCTAATGGGCATTCTTGTTGGTAGCATACAGCAAAAAAAGAGTTTACAAGTTGCAAAATCATTTTATGTGTTCCAAATACTGTAACACAATTCCTTATATCTAGTAGATTAATTATTTTTGAATTTGTTTGGACTAAACCTTACAGAGAAACAAAACCCCAGATCAGTTTTTAGAAGAAACTCGTTATCAAGGATCTTCAAAAAAGGTTCCATGATAGGGCTTACATTTCAATGATGTGTATAACTTACATAATGGCTATTATAAGAGTTGTCTAAATGGTACTACATTTCAGAGACTCCATAGGTTTTATATTTAATAGAGTTAAAAAAGTGCAGAAACGTTTAAAGAACCCTTGTAGTTTGAAAGCGGGGAGCCCTTCCCATCAGAATACAATGATCAGTGTTGCTATAACCAGCGGCACCGATGATTCAGGAAAAACCTGACATGCTGATTGTATACAAGCCTATCAATAGATTGACTTGTGTACAACCAGCCTGCTCATACATGGATCTAAATTAATCTGGTCCCTGTTGAACTGGCTGAATTTAGATCCATGTATGCCTGGCTTTAGGAAAGTTCTTAATTGGAAAGGATCTTTGTCTTGAAATGGTTTCAAAGACTCCAATAACTATAAGTTATGTAGCTAATCTTATTTGCAAAGACACTTGATGATGCCTCTTGTGCTTTCGGTAGATATACCCTTATACAGCAAAACCTTGATCTGTGGCATGCTGAAGAAATTCCAAGATGTAAGTAATTTCCAGCCAAGAGAAAAATTACCTGACTTTTCTATAAATAGCTCTGGAAATGTGTTTCCAGCTGGAAGAGTGCCCCCCTGCTTGTACAGATATGCCACTATGGTATCATTGCCTGACAGAACCTGGAAATGTTGACCTTTCAGGTCAGCTGACTTAAAGTTTAGGATTCCCAACCTCATTTCATAAGCACATCCATCCTCTTATTCATTGATTACTTAAGAATGTTTATGTCCTCAAATGACAAATCAGTAGACTTGAAGACCTAAGAAATGATTGCATCAAGCTTGGTATTTTTGTACCACAGAAGAACAGGGTCTTCATAAATCATTCTGGCCTTGTGTATGTTGGTCTGGCTTCTGTCGAACATGCATGCTGGAAAACCAGCAACTGATTGACTCCCAATCAGCCAATGGCAGAGAGCGCTGATCGGAGTGTTCTGGTGAGGGGTCCATCCCCCTGTCAGAACACAAAAGCTCAGCGGGGAAGATCGCTGAACCAACTTGTGGGGTTGCACAAAAAACTGTAGTGTGTACCAGGCTCTAGAGTGGATATATCCCAAGCCTGTCCTCATTAACACGAAATGCACGAAGCCCAGCTCCTTTACCTCTTTGTTAGGGCAGACAGTGTTCACATCCAGTTAAATTTTTCCATGCTGGAGGGTGCAGAATAAAGCATCTAAAAAAAGTAAGCTGCAATTTTTTTTTCAGTTATACTATGTTAATAGGGGCATGTAACAAATCCAAATTTGGCTGCAAAAGTGGAAATAAGTCAATAATGCCTAAATTTTTATATTTATTCCGTGTACTCCCTGTTCCGCTACCGTCCTATTTCCTAAGACTTACCCGAAGTAGAGTTATGTCCTTTATTTGGGGCACAACTAAACCTTGTATCTCTACTCTGTACCTCCATAAACTAAAAGTAGGAATGGGGCTCCCTAATTTCTCCTCCTACTACAATGCTGCTCAAATAGCGCTACTATCTAAATACCACGCTTCTGACTAAATAACTCTCTGGGTTGCAATAGAGTCGGTAGACAGCGATCCATTGTTAATAGCAAACTTACTACAGCTCAGACCCTGTGACAGATCTCATTTATCCAACCCCATAACAAAACACTCTGTAGCTATCTGGGATAAGTTGAAACACCCGCAAAAGCTCCAATCTCCACATAATCCCCTACTTTCCTTTCTAAGGAACCCTGCCTTCTATCCTGCTTGGAAATACCCCAAATCTTTCTCAGCATGGTCCTCGACAAACCTGACTCGCTTGCATAAACTGGTATCTAATACTAATACCAATCTCCACTCCTTTCCTGTATTGTGTGAAACCTTTGGACTCCCTAGATCTGAAATCTTTCGATATTTACAAATCAAAAACTTCTACGAACCATTACTTGACTCAAGTTCATCACTTACTCAACTTTCTCAATTTGAACGAACTTGCATAAGCAACCCACACGCCAGAGGTCTAATCTCAATTATTTACCAGTCAATAAATGATAACTCCAACACCTCTCCACCCTTGTACATGAATAAATGGTCACAAGACATGGACATAGTGCTGAACACTAAAGATTTGGTTAGCCACCAAAAACTCTTCCCCTAACTGCTTCGCTGTGGAAACAAACTACAAAGTTTTGACACGTTGGTACCTCGTACCTGCTAGAATTGCCATATTTGCTCCCACATATTCCCCTAACTGCTTTAGAGGCTGTGATTCACCGGATACTCACTTCCACATATGGTGGCAATGCCTGGTCACTGAGGAATTCTGGAGGAATGTTTTTTATATGGCTTCAAAAGCTCTTAATACTAATATTCCTCCAGACCCGTCTATAGCACTACTGAACCTAAAACCTGTGTTGCTCACACAGACCCAATTTCAACTGCTAGAACACCTAACAACTGCAGCCAAGCAAACCATTGCTAAAGCATGGAAAACTAAAACTTTAATCTTAGCAGAAACCAAACATAGAATGAATAGGGCTCTTGTTCATGCAAAGATGTTTGCCATTGATAATAACAAAATTGATAAATATCATGAGATTTGGCAACCATGGGTTGAAAACCACCTGCCCCCTGACTTTGACCAATCTTTATTGTCGCCTAACTAGGATACATATAACAATATTCAGATTATATATTTTAGTTCGTTATGTTAGACCACCACCCCGGTTGTTTATTTATTTATTTGCCCATTTACTTATTTATTTGTATATATACATATAGATATGAGTAGTTTTTATTCTTTTCCTTCTCTTACCCTTTTCCTTCCCCCTTCCCTTCCCCTCCCTATTTACAGTTTGTACATTTTAACCACTACAAGATACTGGGGCAGATTCACAAAGACGTAATATTCCGCTGCGTAATCGAAATACGGTACGCTGCCGTATTTCACCAGACTCTACACCGAATTCAGGTAGTTTTTTTGCGCTGACGCTATTGTGTCGTATTTTTTTTCCGCCGCGCAATCGAAATACGTGATTAGGGGGCGTGAAGCATTTAAATTAAGCGCGTCCCCGCGACGATCGAACTGCGCATGCTCTGTTCAGGAATTTCCCGCCGTGCATTGCGCGAAATCACGTCGTGACGTCATTCGTTGTTTGAGTAGCGGCGTTTACGAACATTCCTATTCCCGGACGACTTACGTTAAAAATAATAAAAGACATCGGAAAACGTTGAAATTCGACGCGGGAACGACGGCCATACTTAACATGGGCTGTCTAATATTAGACCAGCAAAAAGCTGGTATAGTGAAACGGAAAAAAAAGATGACTAAAGGGCCTAGATTCACAAAGCGATTACGCCTGTGTAAATGTTGTTAGACTGGAGTAATTTCGACTTACGGGCGTTTTTACGCTAGTCGAAATCCTCAAACCATGAAAAGACACCTGCGGGCTTCATTTCGACTGTATTACGTGTTAGTACGCCTTCAGATCTACGCTGCAAGAAAATTGCGGCCACTGGGCGGACTTCCTGTTGTTTTTCGCCGTCAGGGTATGCTAATGAGCTTTTGCCTGCAATCCACAAAATTTCGCACTTTCAACGCAATCTCTTACGGCACCTTTAGTCATCTTTTTTTTCCGTTTCACTATACCAGCTTTTTGCTGGTCTAATATTAGACAGCCCATGTTAAGTATGGCCGTCGTTCCCGCGTCGAATTTCAACGTTTTCCGATGTCTTTTATTATTTTTAACGTAAGTCGTTCGGGAATAGGAATGTTCGTAAACGCCGCTACTCAAACAACGAATGACGTCACAACGTGATTTCGCGCAATGCACGGCGGGAAATTCCTGAACAGAGCATGCGCAGTTCGATCGTCGCGGGGACGCGCTTAATTTAAATGCTTCACGCCCCCTAATCACGTATTTCGATTGCGCGGCGGAAAAAAAATACGACACAATAGCGTACGCGCAAAAAAACTACCTGAATTCGGTGTAGAGTCTGGTGAAATACGGCAGCGTACCGTATTTCGATTACGCAGCGGAATATTACGTCTTTGTGAATCTGCCCCACGGTGCCGTAAGAGATTGCGTTGAAAGTGCGAAATTTTGTGGATTGCAGGCAAAAGCTCATTAGCATACCCTGACGGCGAAAAACAACAGGAAGTCCGCCCAGTGGCCGCAATTTTCTTGCAGCGTAGATCTGAAGGCGTACTAACACGTAATACAGTCGAAATGAAGCCCGCAGGTGTCTTTTCATGGTTTGAGGATTTCGACTAGCGTAAAAACGCCCGTAAGTCGAAATTACTCCAGTCTAACAACATTTACACAGGCGTAATCGCTTTGTGAATCTAGGCCACTGTTTATAATTTATACCATGATAAGTACATGTTATAGTAAGACTTGTATTTACCCGCTAAATAATAGACTATGTACTTGTATATCCCCCCCCCCTTTTCATTTCTGTCCCCCTTATGTAATACTAATAAAAACATTTGACAAGAAAAGAGGAAATACACTTTAAGGATCTGATACATGCAATCAAGCACAGACATAAAAATGTTTTCTTCCTGAATGTCAAATATCTCATAGATAGCTCTTAAAGGCCGTTCACATCTCTACCGCAAATTAATTGCATCACTATGCTTATTGAATGAATGTGCATGAACTTCCTCTGTTTCTACATTCCTTATCAAATTAGCGGGAATAGTAGGGCATCAGTAGCAGCATTTTATTTTATTTTTCCTATATCCTCGGGTCGAGAATGGATAACATCACTGGATTTTTTTTTCTTTTTATTACAGTTTTTCTCTATTGTTTTGGCTCATTTCTTGAAACCGAAATGACATTCTCAAAATTCTAAGATCATTTGGCAAAACAGTCTTGCAGTTCAGCACAACACTATAACTCACGTGCAAAAGTTCATATCTTTCCCAAAACTGTTCACTCTTGCTTCAAAACCATATTTCTTTCCCATATAAAGAGTCAGTGCCTCCAAAATGGCAAAGATTCTTCTCAATTGCTTTGGCTCATTTCTTGAAACAGACCAGACATTCCCAACTCTCTTGGTGCTTTTGCCAAAATAACCTGGATGGTTCGGCACAACACTATGGTTCACCTTCAAAAGTTCATATCTTTCCCAAAACAGTTCACTCATGTGTCAAAACTAAATTTCTTTCTCATTCAAATAGTCAGTGCCCCCAAAATGCATCATCCCTTTGGCATTGTGTAAGCACTGCAAGTCAAAATGTTTAGATCTTTTATCTCTATGGCAGAGGACCATTGAAATATCCCTCATGTCCATCTTTTAGTCTTAGCCCAGTCCTTCATTGACAATGGCTACTGTACAGTTTTTGTCTAGCTAACTGAATACAATTGTGTATAAAACTGAAAAAAAAAAGACAATATTTTAGGGTAAGAGTAGTCATTGTCTCCAAGTAGCCTCCAAGGTTTGACATCACACATTGCACTCATACTGCCAGGGAAAAAATACTTTACAGTATTATAACAATTATCATTCACACACAAAGTAACTTCCATACATCAGACTAAAAAGAAAACGTATACAGCATAATATACGGAAATATAAACACACAAACAAAAAACAAGGACAATTACCGTAAATTTAGTCTACAATGCTGTAAATAAAGCTTGAGTTTCACAACTACTGTAAGGCCCCTTTCACACGGGGCGGATCAGTAATGATCTGCCCCGTGAACCTCCACTTGCTTAGCGGGGATCGCTCCGTTGATCCCCGCTGAGCCGTTGGATGACAGGCCGATCCCTGGACACTGTGCAGGGACCGCCCTGTCAGCTCTCCACTCTCCCCTATGGGGGGATTGGATGAACACGGACCGTCTGTCCGTGTTCACCCGATCCGATCCGCCAGACGGATGGAAAAGTAGGTTTTTCCTCCGTCACTCTTTGGCGGATTGGAGCGGGTTGGATGTCAGCGGGCATGTCACCGCTGACATCCGTGGCTCCATAGAGGACCACAGAGCGCCCATTCAGGTCTGCCTAAAAAACTGTCAGGCGGACCTGAACAGGCCACCCGTGTGAAAGAGCCCTAACATCTCTTCACTGGTTGCTGTCCTCACCCTCCCTCTCCTGGGTACTGCCCTCACCCTCCTGCCCATCCACACACTTCTGTCTGTCTGACCACAGATTTCCATCAACATTGCAGTGTATATCCTCCCTTGCGATGCAACGAGGGAAGAAACAAGGGAGATGTCGCAACCATCGCCTACACTGATCTCCTGTAATATTCTCACAGGCAGCATCCATTGCATGGAGCAGGGACCTCTGATCTTGAGCCCGATGCTCATACTCTCTCCACCTCCAATCGCAGAAAAACCAATCAATAGGATTGAGGAAAGGAGAGTAAGGTGGTAGGAACACAATATTCATCCTTGGATGAGCAGTGAACCAGGCCCTGATAAGTGAGCCACGGAGGAAATTCACATTGTCCCATACAATTATATATTGTGGTAGGTGAGGCCCTATTAGACCTCTTTCATTTTCAGGGATCAAATCCAAATGAAAGCGGTCCAAGAAGATCTGGAGCTTCTGTGTATTGTATGGGCCAAGACTGGGCATGTGAGTGGCCACACCATTCTCAGAAATGGCAGCACACATAGTTATATTGCCCCCTCGCTGGCCTGGGACATCCACCGTGGCCCAGTGGCCAATAAAATTATGGCTACATCTTCGGCCGTTGGCCAGGTTGAAGCCAACCTCATCCCCATACACGAGTATGTAAGAGGTCTCGTTTCCTTCCCATGCCATTATTCTCTACAAGAGTAAAAAAAGAAAACATCAAATCAGTCATACAGAAGAGTCATACACTACAGTTACAGACAGCTACATAGGAATGTTCTATGTTCGGCACAAGTTCAATATACTACTGGCCAGTATTCCAGTGGATCCAAACCTGGGGTACATGTACCCTATGCAGAGTTACTACAGGGGGTATTTGACAGAAAGGGGAGGCGAAAAATTATCAACGACTAGACTTACTGAAATGTTACAGTAACATTATTAGATAGATTTACATGGGAGGCACTACTGTAATTGCAGCTCTTTGACCCTTTTTGTTACTGTATTGTATGTTATATTCTTCAAAATAAGGGTTATAATGATAATTGCATCATACAGTAAGCTGCAGTTTTTACTGTAATAATGGAATACTACTGTAAACTGTATCATCAATATTGTAGAAAATAAACTTTTCCATACTATTCCATAGTTTATTTTCTACAATATTTTTCTTGTCATGGTTAGTATCATACGTAACATCCCACTGAAGTAAGATACTGTAATACTGTAGGCCTATCACACACACACTAAATGAATACGTAAATGAGTAAATAAACATATTTGTTGCTCTATGCACAGTGTCCTGTCTTATACATTATATAATTCCATCATTGATTGTGAGGCCATGGTTGATGATTTATAATTGTGGCCCGAATTTCATCAGGGACAGCATGGTGTCTTCATGCTCCTCGGCCTCTTCCCCTTATTCCACCACCACGCACCCTTACTCCGCCTCTTCTTCCAGCAGGCAGTTGCCCTTGTTCATTTTCTTGGCCAGGTGCATCCATGTTCAGAAATTCTACTGGTCCTGCATGGTCAAGCTCTCTCTCTCTCTCTCTCTCTCTCGCTCTATATATATATATATATATATACATGATTGGCAGCATTCACAATCATGGACAGCACCTCTCAGGTAACTAAACTAAACTTACTGTTTGATTGGTCACCTGAGACCAACTCCAACTCCTGCTTCGTTAGTAAAGTTGTTGTTGTACCTAACTATCAATTGCTGTAATCATTTTATCAAATTTTGCAAAAGATTCATATATGGTAATTATGGTATTATGTTCCTGAATAATTTTGAAAATTGAACAGACTATTGTGCATGTGATGACTTAAACAATAAAATGACGCTGACAGGTTTTGGAGAGAACGACCATAAGGGCCCTTTCACACTAGCGCATCTCTGAGCCGATTCACAAAGCTAGTTACGTCGAAAAGCAAGGCTTCAGCCGCCGATGTAACTTGCCTACGCCGCTGTATTGTGGGCGCATTGTTACGCTGGACGCATACAGCGTTACCATTTTAAATATGTAAATGAGTAAGAAACGCCGATTCACAAGCATAGATGCGCCCGACAGCTTCATATACGCGATTTGCGGAAGGCTTACATCCGGCGTAAAGTTACCCCTCATATAGCAGGTGCAGGTAATGGAAAGGTATGGGCCAGGGAACGGCGCCATCGAATTTTACGTCGCGTACGCCGTTTACGTAGTACTACGTGAATAGGGCTGTGCATAGGTTACGTTCACGTCGTAGGCAGTGTTCGACGTATCTTAGGCAGCTATTTCGACGTTACTGTGAGCATGCGCACTGGGATGCGTCCAAGAGACGACGCATGCGCAGTTCATTTTTTGAAGCTGGCGCCATCATTTGCATGGGGTCAAGCTTCATTTAAATATATCACGCCCACTTCCAGCCCACTTCCACCTACTTTGACTTATGTCTGCTTACCCTGACAACTATACGCTACACCTGTGCAACATAGAGCGCATATTTTTTGTGAATAGCAGGCTTGCTTCTCTACGTTGTGCCGGCGTAGCGTAAAGATGATACGCTACGCCGGAATAAATATACGCCGCTCTACATGACTACAAAAAAAATGGAGGAGTGCAGTTTACTCCATAAAAGGATGCCAAGCGTCCTATCACCTGGATCCAGTAGATGGATGAAAACAGCAGAGCTTTGATGCTCCTTTTGTACTGACAGACAGTGGGAATTGATGGCACAGCTGCAGTGCACTTCCACCTCGCTGCACTGGAGTGTGGTCCAAGCTGGTCATTAAGTGAGTGCCGCAGCCCCGCCCACAGGGGCGGGCAGAATAACATGCCATACACCTGCTGACATGAATGAGGGCAGACTGATGGAGGCAGACCAAGCCCCCAGGTTGCCAAGCAACAAGGAAGAGAGGAATGCCAAGCTGTGAAACAATGGAAAAAGACTGCCACTAAGTGCAGTTTGCACATACGTGGACCATGAGCTTCAGATAGATAATCACTGGGGAGATAAGAGCAAAAAAGATGATAACAATAATTGATGGGAAAGAACCACGTTGAATGGACATAAGCTGGTGATCTAGAGCTGTAATCAAATAAATATATACTAAACATATTTTTGAATATATATAGCGAAATTGCAGAACATATATGTCCTTAAATACATTTTATAATGATGCAAAAAATGCAAAAATTATTCTACCAATTAACATTAATATGTTGGCAACTTGATACACATCTAGTTCTTTGTTTCATAAAGCCTAAGAACAGCAACAGCTAACTAGGTACATTCAGAACCTCATGGTGCAAGAATGTGCAAAAAGGGGACACCCTAGCAGTATATAGACAGGAATGAAAAAGAAGAACTGTCATTTCTCCCAGCCACCTGAGACATAATCCTCCAAAAAAAGCTTGAGGTTAGTGGCCTAATTTATGCCTGGGGGAGATGTATATGGAAAAAAATAAAGAAAAAAAGCAAGGCTAAAGATATGTACCATTGATTTGGTCAGATGTGGTTCAGTCCCCAACTGCATATACAAAAAAATATTTAGACCCAAGAAGATTGAAAACAAGAGGGACTATATGACCACACTGACAATTGTAGTTTATCAAAAATATAAATATTTTATTTTATGAAGTAATCGAAACACATGGTAGGTGAGTTAATGTTGATAGGGAGCTAAAAAACAGTGTAATAAAACCTGAACCAAGACAAATTCCAGGTTTACACGATAACATACACAACCAGGACAAAAAAATATATACACAAAACAAATAGACAAAGTACGGACGTCAGATGGTTAGGGAGGGATGCTCGTCTCTCATTGCGGGAATTCCCGTATGGACAGCAAAGCTGTATAATAGTGAGATGGAGCCACCTCCCAGACCCCCGCTTCCAAGGATTCAAGCACTTCTTCTACGGATTGCTCCGTAACTCCTTCTGGTTAATATCACAGGGAAAGTCCATGACCACAATGTGTCAATGACAGGGTTAGGCCGCGTACACACACGATCAGTCCATCCGATGACAACGGTCTGAACGATCTGTTTTGTCCTATCGTTAGGCATCCATCGGTTAAATTTTAAAGCAAGTTCTCATTTTTTTGAACGAAGGTTAACTTACCTATGGGGCCCGTACACGATCGGTTTGGACTGATGAAAACGGTCCTTCAGATCGTTCTCCTCTGACGATCCTATCGTGTGTACGTGGCCTTAGACGCTAGTTGGTTGCTCCGTATAGCTGAAAGAAAGTAGTAACTGACAGCTGGTGTGCTGCTTGGTAAGTAGATCAGACAGATGGATCAAAAAATCCAAGGAAGCTGAGCAGCTAGTTGGTTAGTCTTGAGTTAGGACAATTATTGCTAGCATTTTGAAGAGCTGCTTGGTGACTGTCTCCGTCCATTGCCAGCTAGTGGCATTTCCTTGTTTAGGCTCGGCGTCACTATGGGGAAATGGTGCAAGTGATTAGTTGCATGACGGCCGGACAAAATAAAGAAAAAAAAACGTTGACTAGTTTCGCAAACGTGTGCGTTGCTTCATCTGGACGTAATGACGGGATTCCCTCTCTATAGTGTCCTTCCCCAAACACAGACCATCTTAATTAAGTTTTAATTAGAGAAGAAGGAAAAACATGGTGAGTATGTTTGACATAGGCGTTTGCTACATAGTGGCATTGTTTTCAGTTCAGTTGGTAAAGTAAAATGTTCACTTATCCAAGTAAATTTTGTAGTGGTACATCAATATGGATATTGTCTAATGAGCACTTGTATGTAACAAGATTTAGAGAAGGGTGAGGAATAGTACAGAGAGAGAGAGAGATAGGGGAGAACAGTGAAGGCAGGGAAGAACAGGTCAAAGACACACATAAAACCAGGACAGGACCCAACAAATTCCGTACATATTGTTTAAGTACAGCTTTGGTCAGTAACCAAAAAGGTCTGTCAGTAGATAAGACACTAATGTACATCCAAAAATAGCGGCACCTTGGCACCAATATATATAGTACATAGATAGAAACAAAATTCCTATACAAGGAATTGGGATGTTTATTGAAAATAGAGAGGGTAGACAGCCATGCTTTCAGTTATATCTTTTGAGAAGGTAAACATTTGAGATTGCACTTGCCAGTCCCTATGATGTAAATAAGGTTATGTGTATATTTCATCCAAACATCACATCACATATGGGCAGAATGCATAATTACCAATAGAGGCACACATATGTAGATAGATAGCATTCTAAAATTACATATGTGTGCTTAAAAAATAAATCAAAACAAGTAATGCATCCTGGGCAGGGGTATCAAATTGGTAGAAAGGGTTGTAGATTTAATTCATTATTAAAGCCTGTCAGTATGAGTGATCCCAGACAGTATATCCACATTGTCTCCTTCTGTAGGAGTATCTGGTCAAAATCCCCTCTTCTCAGGGGGAGATTGAGGGAGTAGATACCTTTCAATTTCAATCCGGTTAGTTTGCCATCATGGTACAAAGCGAAATGTTTGGCTAGAGGTTTTTCAGGATTCGTTTCCTTTATTTCTCCCATATGTTCTCCAAGTCTCACCCTAAGCTGGCGTTTGTTTTTACCAATATATATCGTATCACATGGGTAAGTTAGCATGTAGATAATTCTAACTGAAGCACAGTTAATAAGGTCTTTAATCTAATAACTATGTTAATTCTTGGAGTCATAGAAGGTATCTGTTCTATCCACATATGGGCAAATTTGGCAGTGTCCGCAAGGGAACATACCCTTACTTCTGGGGTAATTGGAAAACCAATTACCATCTACTGTTCTCATAAATTCTGAGTGTACCAGTATGTCTCCGAGTTTTTTTTGCTCTTTTAGCCAACATTAGGGGAGCTGGTCCAACAATTATTGCTATACCTGGGGTATTGGTTAAAACATCCCAGTGTTTTGGGGGGCATGGTCAGCCGCAGAACTGTATGGCTGCATTCTGAGGGAGCTCTCTGAGAACGGATCTCCCTGAGCAACTTACACAGCAACCTGTGAGCCCTAAACAACACAAAGCGATACTGGAACTTACTGGGACTGTAGCAGACATGTCGGCTAAGAGGAAGAACAGAGAGGGGCCCCGCAAACTCAGCACATTCTGCTGCCCGGCCGGGCTGCAGAGAAAACAAGATGGCGCTGCCCCCTCACCTCACTGCAGTGCAGAACAGCGCACTGCTTCCTCTCTCCATGAGGGAGAACATTTCACAGCTACACAGCCCCAGCCTGATAGCGATCGCCTGGATGACATGCTAAGTCCAGTGAGGCAGAAAAGGAGGATCTCCTCTGAACAAGGTAATCCTCACACACCTCATACAGACCTTGCCTGCAGCCTGGACAAAAATCCCTATGATGAAAAACTACAGGCTATGCCTACTACTGATTTACCAATACTGGACACTACCTTTAAAGATATGATCATGTCTTTAAGAGGTGCATTACAGCATGATATGATCAGCCTTATGCACAAATCTAAATTGGAGATTGATGCTCTGGGAGAAGGAGTGGATTATATGGAGAATAAAATGTGCGATTTCACTGCTGCGCACAATGAATCCTTTCATGACGAATTTTAATGTTGCAGTCTCCAGGCACAAACTGAGGCCTCACAAATCTCTCTTATGCCCATGTTTTTTTTAATCAGAAAAGTTTTTATTGCTCACATAACATACAGGAAAAGAAAACCAATATGACATAATAGCCTCAGCATATATAGTACACTTCACACATTGCTCTCCATCCAGCATCTAGTACATTCTAACAATATCCAGTAACATGCCTCTTAATCCCACCGCCCCTGAACTGGCAAGTCTAATTACCACCCAGCAGCCTCCCCTGAACAAGTTCCATAGGGCTCAAGCCAGGTGTGGCCAACCATGCATCCCAAATCCTGTCAAATTTGCCCGCATTTCCCCTGTGCTGATATATGTATTTCTCCATGACAAGCATCCTGCCCATATGCATCACCCAGTATTTAAGCGTGGGGGTGTCCTCTAGTTTCCAATTCAGGAGAATAGCCCTCCTGGCCTGGAACAGTGCCCTGTTTAGAGCCATTCGAGTCGATTCCTCTGTTACCACTCCCTCCAACACTCCAAGCAGGCAGTATATCGGCTCCAGGGGCACGGCCACCTGGAACACAGAGTTAAGTGTGTCCACAACTCCCTTCCAGAACCTGTGGAGCTTGGGGCAGCGCCAGAGCAAGTGAATCAGATCGCCAGACATTACCTTGCACCTGTTGCACATCGGGTCCGCAACCCCGCCCATTTTAAAAAGTTTTACTGGGGTATAATGGACCCTCAGCAAAATGTACAGCTGAGATACTTTCTGTGCTACATTGAGCGAACAGCTATTGACTGCCATCAGCGCTTCCTCCCACATGTCCCCTGTCATCGGACCTACATCTTCCTCCCACTTGTCCGCCACTTTCATGGGATGTGCCTCCAAAAATGAGTCTAGCAACATGTGGTAGCACTGTGAGATAATACCTCTAGTCTCAGATGCGGCCCTTAAGACGCGAAATACTGGAGTGGGGGACTGAGCCCACTCCACCGCATCTCCCTGGGCCCTAATTGCATGTTTCAGTTGTAAATAGTAAAAGAGCATGGATTGAGGGAGTGCAAATCTGGACCGAAGTGTGTCAAACGGGAGTAGTGTACCACCCTGAAATACCTGTTTGAGGAGAGTTATGCCCTGAAGGCGCCATCTAGGACCCTGATCTAGCTTGGCCAATTTAGTGTATGTATTGTTCTCCCAGATTGGGCTAAATTCAGTGAATCCCGTGACCCCCTGGAGCTGCCTGGCCTTATTCCAAACCTTCTGCATGAGCGCAAAAGTGGGCATTTTCTTGTTAGGTTTCTGAAACCGCTGGGCCTCCAGTATCGACGCAGCCCCCGAGCCAAGCAGTAACAGCCTGGCCGAGGAGCCGGCCGGGGCCGGGGACATGGCACTGATCAGGTGCTGTAGCTGCGCAGCCAGGTAGTAAATCCACGGGTTAGGAAGAGCCAGCCCCCCACCCTCCTTGGGCCGCTGCAATTGTTCCAGTTTTATCCTGGGAGCTTTAATGTGCCAGAGCAATTGCCTAAAAAGCGAGTTGACCACTCTAAAAGTCTTGAGGGTGATGACTACCGGGGAATTGTGAAGTAGGTAGAGTAACTGCGGCATCAGAATCATCTTGATGAGATTGGTTTTGCCCGCTAGGGACATTTTTAGCCTATTCCATATGTGGATCTTGTCCCTGAACCTGGTCAATAAGGGAAAGACGTTCAGGCTACAATAATCGGTCACCTTAGGGGAGACATGTACCCCCAGGTATTTAAAGGAAGTTACTACGGGGACAGGACATGTGGGACTACCATCGGAAGGGGGAGGCCCGTCCAGATACATCAGGGCTGATTTAGTCCAATTAATGGTGAGGCCAGAGAAATGGCCGAACCCCGCCACCAGGGACATCACTTGGCTCAGGGATTTCTCCGCATCCTCCAAAAACAGGAGCATGTCGTCGGCGTAAAGCATGATTTTTTCATGCATGTTGCCATAACGGAAGCCCCTGACCGCGGGAGAATCCCGCACCAGGGCCGCCAGTGGCTCTATTGCCAGAGCGAAGAGCAGAGGGGACAGGGGACAACCCTGCCTGGTCCCCCTGCCCAGGGCAAAGACCTGGGACATCCTGTCTGATAAACGTATGGCCGCCTGAGGTGCATCATACAGCAGTCTCACCAATCTGAGGAACCTGGGGCGGAAGCCAAACTTTTTTTTTTTAACCATAAATTTTTTATTAAATTAATAACATATTATACAGAGCTGGTACAAAAAGGTGATTTCAAGTTGTATAAAGCGTTATAAAATAAAATAGTACATCTTACAGGGGTATATAGACATTGCACAACGTGGGTTACATATATTCTCTATAGGTTGACCTCCGGAGGAGGTTAGGCCTGTCACCCCTTCGGGTACTACTGTGAGCAGGCTAGGTGCAGTTTCAACAATATGTATCCTATCCAGGACCTTAACGAGGGTCCATGGTGCGCAACAAACTTATAAGCGTACCTAGATGCATTTAAACTCAAACAAGAACTGGGTAAAAAAGAAAGAAAGAAAGAAAAAAGGAAAGAAGGAAACATTTTAACATTGATCGTCAATGATCTGAATTGAACGTATAACAACATACCTAGATACCTATATTTACCACTAGATGGCATAATAGCTACATTTTACATATATCAGAGTTACATGTGTGAGAGGGCATATTTAGATGTTTTCCATATGTCCCAGTGTTTATAGAAGGTGTGGGATCTTCTTTCAGTGTAAGCTAACATTTTTTCCATAGTGTATTGTGAGTTCACCCTAGAGATCACTTCTGTTATGCTTGGAGCTAGGTGGGTGCGCCATTCTTTTGCTATGGAAATACGGGCCGCAAACAATATGTGTACGACCACCTTTCTCATTAATGGTGGAAAGTGTTCTATTCCCAGACTCAGCAAAGTAAATGCAGGGTTAAGGGCGTATTTTATGGATGTGACATGAAAGATAATCGACTGTATTCTTTTCCAGAACCTTTGAATGATTCTACAGCTCCAAAAGATATGGAGTAGGCTCCCCATTAACTGACAGTTTCTCCAGCAAAGTGGTGTTATAGAATTATCCATTTTATTTAACCTGACAGGTGTTAGGTACCACCTATGTAGCAATTTCTGTGCATTATCCCAATGCTCCACACATGCTGAGGACTTCCCATTATATTTGATTGCTGCGTGCCACTGATGTAGTGGGAATTCTAGCTGCAGTTCCCTTTCCCATTTTAACATGTTTGGGCTTTTATTTTGAACGTATAGGGGAGAGGCATATTTATAAAAGATGGATATCCCCTTGCGTATGTTTAGGGTTTTGCTCCTCAGAAAGTCCCATAGGATCTGCGGAATTTCTATAGGTCTCCTCCCATTGATTTTAGTATAGTGCTGTATTTGGAACGTCCTATATCTGTCTACGGTAGTCTGTTCAGGGCGGAAGCCAAACTTGACCAACACTGCCCACAGATACCGCCAGCCGACACTGTCGAAAGCCTTATTGGCATCAAGTGACAACAGTGCCCGATGGCCGGCGGAATCCGAGGGAGTTTGCATGTTAAGGTATAGGCGTCTAAGGTTTGTCGCGGTAGAGCTACGAGGCATAAACCCTGCCTGGTCGGGGTGTATTAAGGATAGAATGACCTTATTCACTCTAATGGCTAGCACTTTCGCAAGGATTTTAACATCGCTTTGGAGCAGGGAGATGGGCCTATATGAGCCCGGGTCTAAGGGGTCTTTACCCGGTTTCAACAAAAGGATGATATTTGCCCTTGTCATAGATGGAGGAAGTTTCCCCAGGTCAAACGAGGCGTTAAAAACCCTCAGTAACCTGGGAAGGATCTCCCCCCCGTACTGGGTGTAGACTTCCATGGGAATCCCGTCATCTCCCGGGGCTTTGCATGTAGGGAAGGAGGCGGCCGCCTCCATCAACTCATTAAGGGTAAGGGGAGCATCCATCTCAGCCCGGGCCCGCCCGCTCAGAGTCGGGAGAGCCACAGCGTCCATGTACGTCTGCAACTCACTATCGGAATAGTCATCTCGAGATTTGTACAGATCTGTGTAGAAGGTTGTCAGTGCGGCAACAATCTGCTCCGGGTCGTTCACCAACCGTCCCTGGAAGTCACGGATTGCTCCGATGGCTGGGGACGCCTGCTGAGACCTAGCAAGCCAGCAGTCTCCCTGTCTTCTCCCCCTCCTCATAGTAGGCCTGTTTTGTGAAAAAGCGTTTTTTTTCCGCAGTGGAGGCCCGCAACCGGTCCAGAGAGTCCTGGCCCGACAACCACGTCTCCCTCGCGGAGTCAGAAGGGTCTGTTACATATTGCAGTTCCAACCTACGTACCTGGTCCTCGACCTGTTCTAAAAGGGCTGCAGAGTTGCACTTGATGGAGGAAATTTGAGCTATAAACGTGCCCCTAAGGCACGCCTTGAACGCATCCCATCCCTCTACAGTAACACCTCTCAGACCGTTTTCTATAAAGTATTGTTCTATCTGTAGTCCTATCCGCTCATGAGAAGTAAAAAGCTTTAGCCAGAAGGCATTCAATTTCCAGGGGGCCCTGGGCAAGGAGGAAGCTGGGCGGGTGATTAAGTGTGCTGCCAGAGGGGAATGGTCAGACACCCCTCTGGGGAAATACTCTAGCTTGGACACCATATGCAACATTTGAGTGGACCCAACGCACATGTCAATGCGGGATAGCGACCCATGGGTCTTAGAGAAACATGACAATTGTTTGGTCACTGGGTTTCTGGCTCTCCATACATCTATCCAGCCCACCTCCGCCAGGAGGCGGCTCAAAATGGTACCTCTTCCCCCCAGCGGTGGTACGACTGGCGGATGCCTGTCCAGTCTGGGATCAAGACAGCCGTTAAAGTCCCCCATAATCATAACCGGTACATCAGGCTTATTGACTAGGTACGACAGAAGATATTGTATAACCTCTCTAAAAAATGGGGGAGGTATATAAACAAATGCAAGTATCAAAGTTACAGTAAAAAATTTGCAGTAAAGAAAAACATATCGCCCGTGAGAGTCTATTGCCGAGTCAATTTCCTGGTAAGCCAAGGATTTGTGTACCAGCACACTCACCCCCCAAGAGTAAGAGGTGTGGGTGGAGTGGTAGGCCTTGCCCACCCAGGAAAAACCTAGGCAGCTCAGGGTGTCTCTTGTAAGGTGAGTCTCTTGGAGGCCCACAATGGCCGGGTGAAACTTTTTCAGGCAGGAGCCGATCATAGTGCGTTTCAGAGGATCCTGCACTCCACGGACATTCCATGTCACTATTGGTGTAGTAGCCATGGCAAGTGGAAAAAAGTGGCAGTGCCGCATGCAATTTGCCCCTGCGACACAGTCCAGGGCCAAGTTATTGGTTTGGGCCGCCTGTTTTGGGCGCAGAAGTCAAAAGAGGGACTTGCGGATCTGCCCGGATCCGTCCACACAAGGGGTGGATGGGGGAGCAAAAACACACGGGGGGGGGGGGAGAGAGAGGCAGTCAAACGTGTACTAAGGTGAGCAAAAAAAGAAATAAAAATAAAAAAACACAGTCTCTATAACTCTGTGCCAACAGGGCACCCAACAGTCCACCCCTTCAAGTGGGGTCGATCTCGAATGTGCGCGTCGCAGTGGGGGAACCTCCTCCACAGCCGCTTAGAGTCCATCATAGGAAATAATCAACTTGCAATGCACTGAGCCAGCGCTAACCAGAAAAAATAAAAAAATAAAACATGTCCCGCTTTGCAAGTGGTGAACAAATACACCCTTCTTCAGCAAGTGTCATACCTTTTCCCCACTGAGTGTGGTCTAGGACTTCAGTCTCCCTCATCCACATCACGTCTTCTCCTCAGATAATGTTCGTTGCGATCCAGCCAGTCAGCAGCTTCCGCAGCGGTTTCAAAAAATGTTGCTTGGCCTCTGGCGGTGACCCTCAGCTTGGCCGGATACAGCATGGCGTAGGTTAATTGGAGCCTTTGTAGGCGCTTCTTGACATCAGCAAATTTGGCTCTCCTGCGCTGTACTTCTGCCGAGAAGTCCGGGTAGAACGACACCCTCGCGCCGTTGTAATGCACTGATCCCTTTTCCCGGGCCAAGCGAAGTACGATCTCTCTGTCCCTGTAATTCAGGAGCCTGGCAAGCATAGGTCTAGGCGGATTACCCGGCGGGAGGGGTCTGGGAGGAGTGCGGTGGGCCCTCTCAACTGCAAACAGCGTGGTGAATGCTTCCGCGCCAAAGATCTCCTGGAGCCATGACTCCACGAAGGTCGTGGGGTCCCTGCCCTCCACCTTCTCGGGGAGCCCCACTATACGCACGTTGTTTCTCCTCAAACGGTTTTCGATGTCATCCGTTTTTGCATTCGCCTGGGCCGCCTGTTGTAGCGCCGATCTTGTGTCTCTGGCGAAGGGGGGTATCTGATCTTCCATCTCGCTGATGCGCCCCTCAACCGCCGTGGTTCGCTCCCTGATTTTCTGAATGTCATGCCTTATGAGGGACACAGTTTCTGTCAGTGCCCCAAACTGTAGTTTCAGGCCATCCACAGAGGCCGTCACTGAAGTTGTGCATCTCTGCACTGCAAGCAGGATCTCACTTAAAGTAGGCTGTGGGGCATCAGCTGGCCTCTCGAGCAGATCATTGATCTGATCCTAGTCCTGGGACACCTCCAGAGGCAGCGTGTCATCTAGGGCGGATGCGCCATCTTGTCTTCCAGCGTCATGCAGTGGGGTTTGCGGCTGAGGGGGAAGGGAGCTGCTAGAGCCCTGCAGCTTCTGGGCATAATACAGCATGTCCTTAGGCTGCTCCCTTCCCGGCTGTTTCTGGGTTTTATTGGACTTACTTGTGTCCTGGGACTTCTCCCATCGTGCGGAGCTTTCTGTGGGAGACTGGGGCCGGCGCCATCTTGGATGTGCAGGGCCGCCGCCGCCATCGAATCTTTGTCGCCTTTGTGGGCCATAGCGGGAGTCGGGGATGATTCAACGATGTTACCGCCGCACCGGGGAAGGTAAGGTGAGTCTTCCAGTGGGTTTTTGTATGGCAGGATCACCGCGGGAAGGATCGATGGAGGATCAATAGCGGGAGTTCCGTGCTATGCGACCGCTCACATGCCTGTCTAGACCACGCCCCCTTATGCCCATGTTTAGGGGCCTTTTGCAGCTCAGGGAATCCAGATTTTGAATAATTCCTGACTGGAATTCTCTCAAAATTTTTACCCCCAACCGATTGGAAGTACATAATCATGTACACAGGAGTTGGAGCACAACAACTCCTATTCTTTTTTCACAGTTTTACTAAGCTTTTGTTGATTTTCCCTCCCTGGTTCGTTCAGCATTTTCTTGTTTTTTTTTCTTCTGCTGCCTGTACACTATTTCTAAAGCAACACCACCATCTACTGGCAAAACAGTATTACTACGCCACAATGATATACCATCTACCCACAAAAAAACTATCTCCTACAAGACTGAATCTACATCAAAGCATCCTCTACTGATAAGATATGCCACTTAAACTCATATCTTTCAATGTCAAAGGCTTGAACAGCCCTCATAAAAGAAAAGCATTGTGGACAGATGAAATTAAATTCTGAAGTGATGTTATTTGCATCCAAGAATCCCATTTCGCTAAGGATAGAACACCTACCTTCAAACATCATAATTTTCCCCACATTTTCCTCTCCAGCAACGAAAGAAAGAAAAAAAAAGGGGTGGCTATAGCTATCAAAGGCACTGTCTCATTCCAACAAATAGATCTTAACCACTTAATACCTGCCCACCGTGAAATGACGGCGGGCGGGATACTCAATTATCCTGACATTACTAACAACACCGTGCGCGTGCCCGGCGGCCGCGATGGCCGCCGGGCACCCGCGATTTCTGTGTAACTGAGCTGGGACGTGCAGCTCTGTGTGTAAACACAGAGCTGCACGTCCCTGTCAGGGAGAGAGGAGATTGATTGTGTCCCTTGTACATAGGGACACAATCGGTCACCTCCCCCAGTCACCCCCCTCCCCCTACAGTAAGAACACACCTAGGATACACATTTAACCCCTTCCCCGCCCCCTAGTGGTTAACCCCTTCCCTGCCAGTTACATTTATACAGTTATCAATGCATATTTATAGCATTGTTCAGTGTATAAATGTGAATGGTCCCAAAAATGTGTCAAAAGTGTCCGATGTGTCGGCTATAATGTCGCAATCCCGAAAAAAAAAACGCAGATCATCGCCATTCCTAGTAAAAAAAAAAAAAAATCATAATTATGTCCCCTATTTTGTAGGCAATATAACTTTTGCGCAAACCGGTCACTATACGGTTATTGCGATTTTATTTTTAATTTTTTTTTACCAAAAATATGTAGAAGAATACGTATCGGCCTAAACTGAGATCAATTTTTTTTTTTTTATGGGATATTTATTATAGCAAAAAGCAAAAAATGTTGTGTCTTTTTTCAAAATTGTCGCTCTTTTTTTGTTTATAGCGCAAAAAATAAAAACCGCACGGGCAATCAAATAGCACCAATAGAAAGCTCTATTTGTGGGAAAAAAAGGACGCCAATTTTGTTTGGGAACCACATCGCACGACCGCGCAATTGTCAGTTAAAGCAACGCAGTGCCGGAAGCTAAAATTTGGTCTGGGCAGGAAGGGGGTGTAGGTGCACAGTAGGCAAGTGGTTAAAACTGACACCCAAGGAAGATACATAATTCTGGTTGCCACCTTAGACAACGTGACATACACTATTGTAAATATATATGCCCCCAATAAAAATCCTCACCAATTAATCCAAAAAGTGATTGGGAAGACAAGAAAAATTCATAAAGGCCACCTCTTGATCTGTGGAGACTTCAACGCACCAATGGATCCTAATATGGACACCTCCAAGAAAGGAAAAGCTCCCAGAAAGGGTCTCTCCAACATTTTCTCAGCAGAAGACCTGTACAATCCCTGGAGATGCCTTCATACCACAGAAAAAGACTTTACTTTATTCTCCAATGTTCATAAGACGTACTCCAGAATAGACTATTTCATCACAGATAAGAATCTCCTAACAAAAGTAGTGAATGCAAGTATTCACAACCTAACATGGTCTGATCATGCTCCAATCACTTTTGATATTAATTCGAACCAAAATTGCCCCAACAATTATCTTTGGAGAAACAACACATATATCCTCTCTCAGGAGAAACATAGATCTGTGATGCAAAAAGGTCTAAAAGAATTTTTTGATGTAAATGATAATATGTCCATTAACAACACTACTCTATGGTGCGCCCACAAGGCATATGCAAGAGGTCTCATAATGCAAATTACCGCTAGAGAGAAAAAAATAGAAACAACACGATCAACTCAATACTAATAGAAATTTCCAACCTTGAAAAGTTGCACAAAAAAAACCCAAAACATAATCCTAGAACGCCAACTCAATAACCTTAGATCTGATCTTAGATCCTTATTAATTGCTGACCATGATAAATATCTTAAAAAACTAAATTTAAAATACTACTCCCAAGGTAACAGAGCAGGTAAGTTAATGGCCTCCCAAATAAAACTTCGCCAACAAAAGAACAAAATTCATAAACTAACCCACCACACCTCAGGCAAAACAATCCTCAATCCTAAAGAGATAGCAGATGCTTTCTCACTGTACTATGAGACACTCTATAATCTAAAAAATGACACTCTTACCCCCCAACCTAACGCTGATAACATCTCATAATTTTTAGACAATATTGACCTTCCTTCCATTGATCCTACGTCATTAGAATTACTCAACAAACCTATATCAGTCGAAGAAATTATTAAGGTCATACACTAATAAATCGCCAGGCCCAGATGGCCTATCAGGAGACTATTATACGGCCTTTGAAGACACTTTAGTCCCCCATCTTTCCAACCTATTTATCAAGCAGCTAACTCAGAAGCCCTCGCAAAAGAACTGCTAGAAGCAATAATTATCACTATACCTAAATCAGGCAAAGATCCCACTTCCCCTTTAAACTACAGGCCCATTTCCTGGCGAATAGACTTGTTAATATAATTCCCACCCTAATTAAACCAGATCAAGTTGGCTTTGTTAACCTCCCTGGCGGTATCCCCGTGCGTGACTCGGGGTGTTTTTTTTCTGCTAAGAACGGTATCCCCGAGTCACGCACGGGGTAGCCATGCAGAGCCTGCAGCGCGCACTGGCTTACCTTCTTCCTGGATCCAGCGATGCATCCCCGCTGTGTGAGCGAGCGGGTGCTCGCTCGATTCACACAGCGTCCCCGTGTGCCGCCGATTTCCGTTTCCTGCGACGTTACGACGCACGGAAGCGGAGAACGGCGCCAAATTCAAAAATGGAAACAAACACTTTACATACAGTACAATGTAATCTTATAGATTACAGTACTGTATGTAAAAAATACACACCCCCCTTGTCCCTAGTGGTCTGCCCTGTGCCCTACATGTTCTTTTATATAATAAAAAGTGTTCTTTCTGCCTGGAAACTGTAGATTGCCCATAGCAACCAAAAGTGTCCCTTTATGTCAAAAATGGTTTTAGATCAGCTAGAAAACAGCGATAATAAATTTTAATCACTTGCAGAATTGAGCGATAGCGATTTGTGGGGAAATTCATCATAAAAAAATAAAAATAATGACAGCGACAATTCTGCAACTGAGCAAATTTCAGTGTTTTTGAGTTGATTACATTATTGAATATTTTTTATTATAATTACATTATAATTTGTTATAATTATTTATAGTTTTTTATTATATAAAAAAATATGATTTTGTTTTTCAAACTTTATCATACCCGGGATGTCTTGTTTGGACAGATTTAAGCAAGTTATTCCTAAGAATTGCAGGCCTACAGTATAAAACGCCAAATTTCCATGCAAATAATTGTACCGCTTTTGGTACGTAATTCCAGACAGAATCATACCGCCAGGGAGGTTAAAAGTAGACAGGCCCCAGATAGCACAAGAAGAATGCTCAATATTATTAACACTATACACAATAATTGAACCCCCGCCCTGCTCTTAGCTTTAGATGCTGAAAAAGCATTCGACAGAATGCATTGGGAATATATATCAAAAACCTTAACTAAATTCGGCTTTAACGGTTTTATCCGCTCGGCAATCATGGCATTATATACCCAGCCCAACGCAAAGGTCTACACTTCAGGTATCTTATCTAGAAACTTCCCATTAAATAACGGCACCAGACAGGGCTGCCCCCTTACCCCTGTCATTTTTGCATTAGCTATAGAACCAATACATTCGATCATCCCCGAACGTCAGAGGTGTTACGATTGGCCAAGACGTGCACAAACTAGAACTATTCGCAGACAATATCATATTGGCACTGAGAGAACCTGATATATCTCTGCCTACAATACACGCAATACTAGAAAAATTCAAGGATGTCTCATACTATAAAATACATCAAGATAAATGCTTTATCCTCCCTATGAACAGACCAGACTCGACAATCAACTCTCTGCGCACAACACATAAATACAATTGGGACAACAAATCGATTACATACCTAGGGATCCAACTCACATTTCCTCCAACCAAAATGCATGATGCCAATTTCCCCACACTTTTAGACCAAATATCCCGTGACTTATCTCATATTCAAAAAACCAACTTATCCTGAGTTGGTAAAATAGCCGCTTTCAAGATGCAAACTTTAGCTAAAATTTTATATCTCTTTAGATGCCTCCCCATACCAATTCCTGCCAAGTTCTTTAAACAACTAGACAGCAAACTTAGACAATTTATCTGGAACAAAAAAAAAACAGAGTTGCTTTCTCGATCCTCACTACTAAAAAAAATTCCGGTGGAATGGGCCTCCCAGACGTTAGAAATTATTATTTTGCTTCTATCTTAGATCAGATGAAACATTGGTTTACCCCAACAAATGACAAATTATGGGTAAAGATTGAACGTCTAGCCACACACAATTTTGACCTCCCTTCTCTCGCAATAGCTAGCGCCATTATCCCTAAGATAACAATCCCCAACCTAATAAGCATTAAAACTACTTTGTTCGCTTGGAAACACATTCTCTCAAAAACCAGACATGTAGAGAAAAAGGCTAAATTACATCTTCCCACAGAAGTTATTAATTATTGCAGAATCAGATTCTCTGTAAACGAGTGGATCAGTAATGGATATAATCTATACCAGAACCTACCCCCTAATGTTAAGAACATCATCGAGACTAAGATTGGTAAGTGTACCTGACTGAAGGGTTTCTCTCCCAGTAATTTGATCAAAATCCCTATGAACCTTTGGGAGTTCCTCTCTCCTCGGAAAAATGGTAACAGGAAAGGTATATCTTTCTTCTACGATGTGTTATCCTCCCAACTGTTTACCAAAAACACAAATATGCTGAAATAGGAAAGAGATCTGGACCAGATTTTTTCCCCGACTCAGTGGATTAAAGCATTTCAAACAATAAGTAAATCATCCTCTTGCATTGAACACTGGGATAATGCCCAAAAAATAATTAATATATGGTACTTAACACCATACAAGTTATCCAAAATGTATCCAACTGCATCCGACATCTGTTGGAAATGTAACGAGCAAACGGGAAACCTCTTGCACATGCTTTGGAGTTGCAAGACTCTAAAAAGTTTTTGGAACTCTATCTCATCCTTTATTGCCAATCTTACGTGTAACCTTGCCAAGCTTACTCCTACCAATGCATTATTAGGTACAGATCTAGACAAATACCCCACTATGTACAGGACTATTGTCTTACGTATTTTGATAGCCTCAAGAATTACAGTGGCCTCTCTATGGAAATCCGCAGACGCCCCAAACCTACCAATGGTCATCACCAGATTAAACACCCAAGCTCAATTAGAACTATTATTAGCCTATAAAAATGATTCTATAATCCCCTATCGTAGAAAATGGATAATGTGGTTAACCCACCCGAAAGCTTCCAAATATTTAAAAGATTCCTTACTTTAATAATCTTCCTATAGTCTGAAGAATAACATTATAAAATACTGAATCTTTGGTATAGATAATGACTAACGGCAGCCTTTATTTCAGTTTTCTCCATCCCTCCCCCTCCTTTATTTGTATTTACTTTAGCTGTATAGGTGTACCACTGATCATCTTGGTGACCTCCCAGTCCTACAGTTTGTACCCAATTGGGGTAGGCTGGCCTAGGTCGCCGAGTACCGTATTCTTTTTCTGTTAAATGTTTGCCTGTACAAGGTGATTATACTACTTAAGTTGTATATTGAATGCAACTACCTCAAGTGTTGTAAATTGATAAACCCAATAAAAATGTATTGATGAAAAACATCCCAGTGTTTTTTTAGGATCGCTCTCACTGACTCTCATTGTGTCCCAAATTGGGTAATCACCCGCACCGGGCTAGGTTCAGAGTCCTCTTTTTTAATGGTATCAGTGAGAAGATCCCTACGATCGCGATTGCCGGCTTTACTTTTAGCCCTACGGAGTTGTTTGTGAGAGTAACCTCTTTCTCTGAATCTAAGATAGAGGGCATCACTCTCATGTCTATAGTTGGGAGGGTTAAAACAATTTATTTTTATACGAAGAAATTGACCTATAGGTATCCCATCTTTCAGCCATTTGATGGCTGTCAGCTCTCAGAAGGGTGTTGGCCGCTGTATCTTTCCAAAATGTTTTAGTTGTCAGGGCCGACTCCTTAAGGCTGGGTTCACACCTATGCGAATTGGTTGCGGTTTCAACTGCATCCGAAACGCAGAACATTTCTAAATACATTGTTTTCAATGAGGATAGTTCACAAATGTGCGATGTATTCGCACTGCGCATTGCCGGAAAACCGTATGCGTTGTGGAGGCCTTGCGGTGCGGCTCAGGTGTGAATTCAGGCCCATTATCTTCTATGGGTACACATCTAATTCGCACATGTGTTGCGGTTTGAACGGAACTTTTCTCTCCTCCTCCTCCACCTCCCCCTTTTCCTAGTTCCTCCTCTGTCTGGTTCATGCTGCTGAGGTGAGTAGCCATGTCCAAAAGACGGAGCAGCAAAGTTACTGAAAAGGTGAAGGAGTGTGTGGATTGTGAGGAGCTAATCCGCCTTGTCAGGGAGAATCCACAACTCTATGACACCCGGCACCCCAAATATAAGGACAACGTTTGCAAAAAACAAACCTGGGTTGAAATTGCTAGAAGTCTTTTGCCAGAGTGGAGCATGTGCTCATCCCAAGTTAAAGCTGGCAAAGGTAAGTTTTATTTTATTTTGTTATGTCTGGAGATGTTTGTCTATTCATTCCCTAATGTCTCCTTATTTTTAATCCCCAATAACCCGAGTGTGGACCCCCACAAATCCAGACCAGGCCCTTATCCTAGCATGCATTCTGTGAGGGCATGTTAAGTGTGCTAGCCCATACCATGCCACATTTTTTGTAAGTTAGCAGGGTGTTTTAGCTAAATACCAATGCACCCTGTTCCCATGTTGATGGTGACAAGGGACTCATTCCCACATCATTGTTTATATGAGTCTGTGTGCGTGTCTATTGTAAGAATATGTAAGAATATGTAAACTTACTTTAGCAATTATGTTTGCTGGTCTGACGTTGTGGCCCATGCTGGTCGTACAAAGACATCACCACACATAATATTGTCATTCTGCAACGGACGAGGTCAATAATTGTTTTGGGATTTTAAGCTAGAGATGAATTTAGGAGTCACTAAATTGTACAGACACATTTATTTTATTGTAAATTGGGTGTGCTGCGCTGCTAAAATTAATACATCAATAGTGAAGGTGATAACAAAATGTGCATTGAGTGCAAAAAAATTGTATATAAAAAAACCAACACCAAGTGTTCCAATGTATGACAAAATCATATAAGAAAACAAACTGAATTGACAAAGTTCGTAAAAAGCTCCAGGGAAAAATCAAAGTTCAGTGAGTTCAGAGAAATATCCCAAGTAGGGGATTGAGATACTGCAGGACAGAAGAGAGCCTCCACCTCCACCTCTTATAGTAAATCTGCTTACCAGATAGATAATAATCGTGAGCATCAACAGCACAGCAGGCTGGATTGCCTTAACGGGTATTAAAGTGGAATCCTGTGTGTATCTCCAAGCTTGGTCTCAATGCGGCTGGATCCCAGAAAAACAATCACTCCCAGAGTGTAGCCAAGGGAAGAGAAAGGAAGCCAACATAGAGTAGTAACGTTTTAAAAGTTTAATAAAAGAAATTCGATTGCACTTACAAAAAACGAATCCTTTGGAAGCATATAAATAGTAAGCCGGCCGGCTCTCACAATCCGCCCGTCCTTCCGGATGGTCGTGAGGATAAAAACAATGGTGTCGTCAGCAAGCCGTTCCTCCCTACGCCGTTTCGTCCAATAGCAGACTTCATCCAGGGATGAAGTCTGCTATTGGACGAAACGGCGTAGGGAGGAACGGTGTGCTGACGACACCATCCAGGGATGAAGTCTGCTATTGGACGAAACGGCGTAGGGAGGAACGGCGTGCTGACGACACCATTGTTTTTATCCTCACGACCATCCGGAAGGACGGGCGGATTGTGAGAGCCGGCCGGCTTACTATTTATATGCTTCCAAAGGATTCGTTTTTTATAAGTGCAATCGAAAATTTCTTTTATTAAACTTTTAAAACGTTACTACTCTATGTTGGCTTCCTTTCTCTTCCCTTGGCTACACTCTAGGAGTGATTGTTTTTCTGGGATCCAGCCGCATTGAGACCAAGCTTGGAGATACACACAGGATTCCACTTTAATACCCGTTAAGGCAATCCAGCCTGCTGTGCTGTTGATGCTCACGATTATTATCTATCTGGTAAGCAGATTTACTATAAGAGGTGGAGGTGGAGGCTCTCTTCTGTCCTGCAGTATCTCAATCCCCTACTTGGGATATTTCTCTGAACTCACTGAACTTTGATTTTTCCCTGGAGCTTTTTACGAACTTTGTCAATTCAGTTTGTTTTCTTATATGATTTTGTCATACATTGGAACACTTGGTGTTGGTTTTTTTATATACAATTTTTTTGCACTCAATGCACATTTTGTTATCACCTTCACTATTGATGTATTAATTTTAGCAGCGCAGCACACCCAATTTACTGTTTATATTATGTTCATCTGACATTTGTGCTGCAGCAGCATTCACGTTTATCTTTATGTAAAATCGTTTGGTTTTGCCACCAATCCAATTTTTATTTTCATTAGACCTGCGCAGTATTTTCCACTGTTTTACATTTATTTTATTCATTTTTTAATCTCCATTCAAAATAAACATAGTGCCATTTTTAACACAGTATGTTATTTTCTAATATTTAAAGGGCCAGTAATATTTTTAAATTACACCAAAAAGTAAATATGTACATTAAAGCGGAAGTAAACCCATCGATCTAACAGTTTCAAAAAGCAGTTACATTTCTGGCATGCCGGGATTGCTAACTGTCACCTTGGTTGTGCTCTCAACCAAACTATCAAACCATACAATGGCTGGTGTCATAACTGATCACATGTGCAGCATCATGGCAGTTGAAGATTAAACATGGGCCAAGATGGCAGCTTCCTTGCCTGAAAATGATAGGTGGGTTTACTTACACTTTAACCACTTCAGATCCGCCCCATCGTCAAAATACGTCATTTTTTTAAAGATGGATATCTCCAAGATCGCCGTTATCGGTGGCGGGAGAGGGTGCCCCCCCTCCCGCCGCTCTCCCGTGCCCTCCGCCGCTTACCGTTGCCGTCGGTAGCGGCGGAGGCGATCGGGTCTGCTTGTCGTCTGTCCGGGGATGCGACTGAGGGAAAAATGTCCCTCAGCCGTCCCCATACCTCTGCTGGGCGGAAGTGACGTCAAAACGTCAGTCCCGCACAGCGTCTTAAAGAGACATATTTTTTGTTTACTTTTTTTCTTTTTTTTTTTTTCTTTTGCATTTAAGTCTAAATATGAGATCTGAGGTCTTTTTGACCCCAGATCTCATATTTAAGAGGACCTGTCATGCTTTTTTATATTACAAGGGATGTTTACATGACAGACCACACATAACATGTCAATTTTTAAGCGTGACATGTTGGGTATCATTTTACTTGGCGTAACATGATCTTTCACAATATATAAAAAATTGGGCCAAATTTATTGTTGTCTTATTTTTTAATTCAAGAAAGTGAATTTTTTCCAAAAAAAAGTGCGCTTGTAAGACCGCTGCGCAAATACGTTGTGAGAAAAAGTATTGCAATGACTGCCATTTTATTCTCTAGGGTGTTAGAAAAAATATATATATTGTTTGGGGGTTTTAAGTAATTTTCTAGCAAAAAAAACTGTTTTAGTCTCGTAAACACTGAATCTGAAAAACAGGCTCGGTAATCAAGTGGTTAAATTGACTGCATCTGCCAAGGTAACTCTCCAGCTGGCGACATAAAGTAATTTACGAATTTCTCTCTAACCAATTTACCACTGGTAGTGCCCCTAGACAAATTCCACTGTGCAGCCTCCATGTTATGCATCAGGGAATCATCAAAAACAAAACCATCACATTCTCGCACATAGTTGTGCAGTGCACAGGAAGTTTTAACAGCAGAGACAGCATGCTCCAGACTGAAGTTGATGGCAGTGTGCAATAATCTCCATTTATTGGAAAGAATCCCAAATGCACACTCTACTACTCTGCGTGCCCTAGTGAGGCGATAATTAAATATTCTTTTTTCATTTGTCAGTGCTCTACTCGAAAAAGGTCTGAGCAGATTTTTTCCAAGGGCAAATGCTTCGTCCCCAACAAAAACATATGGGAGGGCTGGCTCATTTGTTCCAGGCAAGGAAGAATCATTTGGTAAATCCAGCCTATTCTCCCTGAGCATTCTCCCAAATGTTGAATGGCCAAATACACCTGAATCGGAACTGCTGCCATAAGAACCTACGTCAATGTAAATGAATTTATAATTAGCATCTGCCACTGCCATTAATACAATGGAAAAATATTTTTTTTAAATTAAAATACTGACTCCCACTAGCAAAAGGCCTCAGGATGCGAATGTGCTTCCCATCAATGGCTCCTAGACAGTTAGGAAACTTGCATCGCTCCCAGAATTCCTGAGATACCTTCATCCATTCTTCTTTTGTTGGCTTTTTGAAGACCAAAGGGTTTAGTTCTTCCCATAAAACAATGCATGTTTCATGAACAATCGCAGATATTGTGGATTTTCCAAATTTGAACTCATAGTGGAGACTTCCAAATGAATTGCCTGTAGCTAGGTACCTTCAAAAAAAAAATATAATAATAATTAGTCTCTTCTCTGTTTTTCAGTGGAATACATAAAGAAAAGGTGGCGAAGCATGAGGGATGCCTTCAAAAAATATAATCGTCACCTCAGAGAAGTGAGGAGTGGCTCACGGGCAACAGCTAGAGTACCCTACATGTATGCGGATGACCTAGATTTTCTGAAACCAATCATAGAGATGAGAGAGTAAGTTAACATCTACATCATCAATGTATCGTGCCTACAGATTTTTCTTTATTAATGTGTTTTTTTCTTACATAAACAGGACAGAAGCAAGTTGGGATGAACAGGATGTGTTGGAGGATCAACCGAAGAGGCATTCTGAGGCACAATCAGAGGCACCCGATTTGAACGAACCCAATGTCACAGAAATGCAAATAGGGTCAAATCTATGGCTAGAAAATCCAGAAGAGGAATCTGTATTGGAGGAGCCAATCCCTGGGCCCTCCTCTGCTCCTGTAAACATTGATCGCCCTGCAAAAGTTGCACGTAAGCAAAAGGCAGTATCGCAGACGGACATAAGTGAGCGTCTACTAGAGATGTTACTAAAAATGTCTGATAAGGTTAATGCTTTCTTATGTCCGGCTACAATACTGGCGCTCAATTTTGTACCTTTGATTAAAAAAGTACGACCTGAGCGATATTTAGAAATGCGAAGCCATGTAGAACAAGTTCTCCAGTCATTTACAGTGAGGACACAAGATCTGAAAGGCCATATGTGCCACATGCAACAACTCACATACATTTACCAAGGTCAGGCCAATACTCGGAGCCAGGACACCAACGTTACCCCTATGTTCCTCCACCCTATCCTTCCAGTTTTGATGAGGCTACTTCGATATATAATTTCACACACAGAGGAGTTCCCTATCCCATCCCACCCCCAATCCCTTCAATTAGGGAACACACTTAAATTCAGGGGATGTATTTGCCACATCAACATGTGCCACATCAACATGTGCCACAGCAACATGTGCCACAGCAACATGGCGAGTCTAGCCATGTTTCCAGCACTGCCACTGGTGAAAAAACTTCATCAAGTCATTACTCCACTGAGGCACCATTTGTGCCGAAAATATATCACAATCTATAATGTGTCAATTATGACCACAGTTAATGAGCATGTGTGGATTTTTGGGATAAACGTTATTTCCTGAGATATACTTGAATGTAAAGTAAATATTTTTTATATTATTATTTAAATATATATGTTGGTTACTTCTGCTATGTTTTTTCTAAGTAAAAAATACATAAAGAGATTGTTGCTCATCTTCTGTCTGGTTCATCATTTCTAATTACAGATGTTGGATATTTCAATACACAAAATATAACATGCTCACAAATAAAATAAAAAAATGCACATAGGTGGCGAAAAGTACCTTAATGTGATTAGTAATCGTTGGGCAGGCTGAATGCTTGCTCTGTAGCATGTGTTCTGTCGCTTCAACCTAGGGTATGTTAGTTGTAATAATTTGTCAAAACTATAATAAAAAAAAAAATACATTTACAAAGATCTACTATGCAACAAAGGAGAAATACAAGGTTTAGCAAGTCCAAAAAAAAATTGTACCTGGTTATTGACATGCGTGTATAATTAAAAAACTTGTCTGCATGCCCACGGAGATCTTCATACAATAGCATGAACTGGCCTCTTTCATCCCTATTTGCAATGATGGGATGAACCCAGTATTTTCTTCTCCTCCTCCTTCTCCTCCTCTCTTCTTCAAGCAAGATTGTTGCTGTTGCAGCAACAACTGTAGGCATGAACATGGGCAGGGCAGCACACATTTCTTCACTAATCAAAATCCTAATCCACACAATACTGAATGCAGGAGAAAAAGGAAGAGGGCAAGAAAGGTCACTCCCTTTTATTAGCTACATCATCACACAGATAACAATGATTGGCCCTCACCAAAAACGCAGCTCTGAAGTTATTTTCTTCAAATTCGCACCTGATCCGCAGCTAAAACGCAGTTGATCCGCAGAACACCCTATGGAGAAATTTGCATCGACAACGGAACTCAAAAACGCACCGCACTAGTGTGAACCCAGCCTAACACTTATCATGAGGTCCAGGAAGGCGATGCATGTCCTATCAAACATATAGGTTAGTTTAATATTGCAGTCATTTTGGTTGAGTTCAGACATAAATGTCTCAAGGGAGTAACATCGCCTTTCCAGATTATTAACACATCGTCGATATACCTGAGACAGTACATGGCTCAGGTACATCGGCAAGGTAAAAACAAGATCCTCCTCCCACAGTCCCAAATGTAGACAGGCATAAGCTGGGGCCCAAGGGGCTCACATAGAGGTTCTCTTGATTTGTTGGAAAAATGTACAATCAAACTGGAAAAAGTTATTACTCAAAGCAAAGGTAAGTAGCTCTATCACAAATTCATTTTGGGCTCCACATTGGGGATAGTGTCTACCAATGAAGTATTCCACCGCTTTTATTCCCCATACATGGGGAATCGATGTATACAGAGACTCAACATCTATTCCTACTAGTAGAATATCTTCTTCCAGCTTGATTTCCTTAATTTGAGCCAATACATCTCGTGTATCCTTAACGTAGGATTGGAGATCCACTACCATGTCCTTCAACATACCGTCCAGATACTTCCCTTTTCTCTCCAGGGGCCCCCTCACCACAGAGATTATAGGTCTCCCGGGGGGCTCTCTGAGAGACTTGTGTACTTTAGGTATTATGTACAAGGTCGGTACGTTGTAGTCAGTGACTTTAAGGCTGCGTACACACGACCAAATAAATCCGATCAAATCGGTCTGACAGACCGATTTGATCGGATTTGTCTGCTGGGTAGTATTGGTTTGATCGTGTACACACGATCAAACCAAAATCCCCGCCGGCAGACAGTGCGGTGATGTGGCGGTGACGTTGATGCCGCCACGTCACCATCACCAGGAAGTAAAACACTTCTGCGCATGCGTCAAATCCATTCGACGCATGCGCGGGCAGATATGTCTGCTGGTTAGCGTACTAACCAGCAGACATGTCGGACGGACGGGTTCCAGCAGACAGATTTTAAAGCATGCTTTAAAATCTGTCTGCTGGAAAAACCCGTCTGTCCGCCCGTACACATGATCGAATTTGTCTGCTGAAACGGTCCGTCGGACCGTTTCCAGCAGATAGATTTGATCGTGTGTACGCGGCCTAATATATTCCAATTCACATTTTTTCAAAAGGCCCTCTCCGCTTGCAAATTGTAATTACGAATTTACAGCAGAGATCAATTCAGGAAGGGGGTTATCAGTCAGTTTCCTGTATGTATTCTCATCATTTAAAGCAGAGTTTCACTTTGAAAATCAACTATCTGCCATTAGATCCAGCATACTGCTGAGATCTGCAGTATGCTGGTTTTTTTTGTACTTATCGTTTTATCAGGCTTCTTATCCGGTGCCGAGCGGGGATTCCTGCGGGGAATAGGCGTTCCTAAGACAAGCATAGTTGATTGAAGTGCTGGTCAAGCGCGTCACGCCTTCCAAAAATACCCAAAGTGACACTCGGCTGTTTACAGCGCTATACGGCGCCTGCGCCTGCCGTGTAGAGCTGACTGCGCCGAACGAACAGCCGCCCCCTCGTCACGGATCGCTCCCAAAGATAAGACGCCCACCGCACGCAGTGGAGTGGGGCCCGATCGGACCCCGACCCGCTAGAAGGCAGGGACATACATGTACGCCCATCTGCCTGTACGTGCCATTCTGTGGACGTACATAGTCGTGCGGTGGGCGTTAAGTGGTTAAAAAGGGTGAGGGTAGTTATTTGATGTTTAGTGTGCTCAAGGAGATAATATTCAAAGCCTAACTGCATTTGTTATGTCCTTGTAAATATGTAATTTGGGTCATCCTTCATTTTATCCATATTGTATTAACGAACTCTGTATCTTTAGATTTTATTAGAATTCTGTATTTATAAATATTGTTGGATATGTTGTGAATTATCCACAGTTAAGTTTTTATGTTAAATCTGTTAATTAATTATATACCATATAGTGTGGTATTTTTGCATTGAAGCTGATGTATCCTTGTATTAATAGATAACGTGGGCCCGGATTCACAAAGCACTTACACCGACGTATCTCGAGATACGCCGCGTAAGTGTAAATATGTGCCGTCGTATCTGTGCACCGTGCCAACAGAACTAAGATACACCTAAAAACTGGCTTTAGTCCACCGACGTAACTTGCCTACGCCGGCGTTTCGTGGGCGCATAGGTACGGTGGACGCATCTGGCGCTCCCATTGATTTCCTATTTAAATATGCAAATGAGACAAATACGGCGATTAACGAACGTACTTGCGCCCGGTGCATAATATACGCGGTTTGCATAAGTCGTACGTCCGGCGTAAAATTATTCCCATATTGGAGGCGCAACTCATGCAAAGGTATGGACCAGGGAACACAGCCATCGTATTTTATGTCGTTTACGTAGTACGTAAATAGAGCTGGGGGTAGGTTACGTTCACAACGTAGGCAGTGATTCGACATATCTTAGGCAGTTGTTTCGATGTGATTGTGAGAATGCGCACTGGGATACGTCCACGGGACGGGGCATGCGCCGTTCGTTTTAAGTACTTGCCTAGCGCTCGGCACATCATTTGCATAGGGTCACGCTTCATTACCATGTATCACGCCCACTTAAAGCCCACTTCCACTTACGCACCCTTACGCCTATGTATATATGCTACACCAGCGCAGAGTTGGGAGCATTTGCTTTGTGAATTCCATGCTTCCCTCTCTGCGTTGCGCCGGCTTAGCGTAAAGAAGATACGCTACGGCTGCATATATATGCGCCGAGGTATGTGAATCCGGGCCATAGTGTTTGAATTATGTAGAGATTGGTCTGGACATTGAGGGCTAGTTCCCACAAGATGCTTTCTAGTACATTTTAGAAGTGCATCCAGAATGCATGCACATACATGTTTTCCATGTATTCCAAAGGCCCTAGTTTACACCAGTGTTTTCAAAATAAATACACTCTGCTGCATTAGGCTGGGTTCACACTATTGTAAATTGGATATGGGTACATATGGTACAAATTTCACCAAGTGGTTGTAAATGCTGAATGTTTTTTAACTTTACACATACAAACTTTTAGTATGCAGCTCCCCTCGCAGCCCTTCCTATTACTTACCTAAAGCTGATCACTATCAAACTATGCGCACAAGAGGCCATTGGCCTCCACTGCTTTTAAGGGGTTGGGTTAACAGGACATCTCCATAACAGAGGATGTTTTTACATAAATAGTGTATTGTGCCTGTATTGTAACCCTGTGCCTGGAGCAGTGGGTTGATCCTTAAAACGATGGTGGAGCTAGCAGCCGGGAACCTGTGCGTTCGTTACGGAGGTGGCGACGATCCCAGACGACCCATTACAAACCGCACATTGGCGGGGAAGTGTCTGCAGCCCCAGTGCCAGGAGGCACTTTTACAGTAAGAGGCCATTTGGCTTTCTTTTGTGTTTTTAAAAGTTTTAAATAAAAACAGTGTTACGCTATTGGCTTTCCCCTGTCTTTTCACATACCCCTATTTGGAACGCTGAAGACGAGGTTACATATCCATTATCCTGTCAACATGTGTGCAGGCACAATCCTGCTAAAGCTCATTTGACTATCTTTTCACTAAAGTAGTCAAATTGCTCTGGTAAGCGCATCCATTTTCTTCAGCACATTTTGGGTGAAAGAAGATTTGAGTGTGGTGATGGCACTTTTTCCACTTTAAACAAGATCACAGCAAATAAGAAGAGTAAATTATCTACCTATTGCACTTATTATTGGGACTTTATGTCATAGAGACTTTGTAAGACACAGAGACACTATTTAAATATCTATTATATGATTAGTATTATTAGTCAATTTTTATGATCGATTAGTAATTATTATATACATTCTTGATTATAGGGGATTTTTTTCGTTATTATCACTTGTAGTCTAGCGCCCCCTATTTATCCTTTCAATCATTGCAACCACTATTGCCTATGAGGAGCAGCTTTTTACTGTATATTAATTAGTTTATTTTTATTTTGGCGCTGATTACATTATTCCTTAATCCTTAAAACGCAAAGTAGAACACCTTGCATCAATCAGAGTAGCATGGACTCATGGTATCATGGAGTCATGTTGAACTACAAACATACTCTTCTGAAGAATGCTGTGAAGACTCTGAATTGGAATTGGAGACAGAAATAAGAGCCTCAGGCACACTGAAGGGGGTCCAGTAGGGTCAGAATTTGATACTGTTGTGGAAGGCGTTTGAGCATGCTTAGAATTTCTACAAAGGGGACGTTCCATTCGCCTTTGGGCTGCTTTAGCTGATTCCTTGTAAGTAAAAGACGATTTGTGCTTTTTTGTCTGTTACAGCATGATGAATGTGCTTACTCCATTATGAATGGTAGTTTTACCAGAACGAGCGCTCCCGTCTCATAACCTGCTTCGGAGCATGCGCAGGTTTTTTACGTTGTTTTAGCCCACACGCGATCATTTTTTACAACCTGAAAAACGACATTGTTTAAAACGACGTTAAAAATGAAGCCTGATGACGCATGTATGTATGCGAAACGCGTAGAGGCTTCTGGGTAACCTTTTACTACTAGAACTAAGTCACGCGATACCTCCACGGCACTTCCGCACGCTGAACAGCTCAAACAACGAGGCGTGGGACGCACACCGGTGGGGGAACACAGAGCTGTAACGCTGGACAGACTAGTGCCGGTCAGAGTAGGCACAGATACATGTGAGTGCAAATTTTATATGTCTTCTGAATAAACCTGTGACTTTTTATCAAACGTACTACACCATATGAGGCTTTTTATTTTCAGAGAAAGGAAAGCAGCAGAAGGCTGATATCGCTATAAGGCATTTATCACATGATGGTCTGACACCCATTTTGGAAGGAAAAACAGCAGGATTTCTGTGGATTGAGGAGACACATCCCTGGCTGATATGATTTAAGGCAATGAATACATTTTGATCTGGTGAGCGCATATTATATTAAGAGGTGGTGGTGACACAAAAGGGTGAAAAGTCACGAATATTTGATTGATTCTTTTGGGATCCCTACCGGAACCTGCATTCATTTCCGGACTATTTTTTCTATTTTTTCTGATTTATATATTCATATACATTTTGTTTGGACTTGATTTTTTGTTCCTTTTCACATTGTTTGGGGGTAGATCACTCTTTGTTTGAGCACATTGGTTATCTATTTACCCATCTATTTATTTGATTTCATTGAAGGCTGTAGGTGTATTATCCACATCATTTACATACGTATAAATATTTTTTTGCAAAGGATCAGTGCAGTAGTATATGTATATACATACATAAAATATATTTTCTTCAACCCTATAGTAATGGTTGTTCCAGGATCCATGTTGCAGGTAACATTTCCTTCTGTCTTCTGTGTGTCTTGGAAAAAAACAAGTTGCACTTTGTAATGGACCACAATCAAGCCCAAAGCCAGGCAAGACCTAAACCCAAGAAGATGATACATATAAAAGTTGAAGGCAGCTGAAGGTGAACAAACAAATGTAGGTAGGCAGTGAAATGGAACCAGAAACAGTTCCAGAAACAGAAGCAGCAACAGGAAGGTTCATCCTCAAGGCTGAAAGGCAGGAAAAAGGAATGCAGAGGGGTGGCAAAAATGTTTTCATCTGGCAGATGATGTTAGTGCTCAGTTCCCTCAGTATCAACCATTACCATAAAAGATGGAAGTGCCCGGAATTTAAATGGTATGCATTGGTACCAACTGTGAGGTAGCTCCCAGAGCTTCAGCTAGACCAGACTAACTCAATGTTTGAGTCCTCATGGACTGGGCCACACCATGGTATACCATGGTTCTGTGCCTGTACAGCTTACTGCAGCTAACAACCACAGAGATTTAGAAAGTGTTTGCACTGCAATTAACTTGAATACATAGGTGACCCACAAGTGTTAGTTTGAGTGACAACTCTGTTGCAAATAATTAAATATGATCAGTACAAAATATATAATACTTGTGTATAGTCAGCTTTTAATTAACAACTTTACATAACACTGATAGATCACATAAGTGACTGACATGGCCCGCTGTCAGGGTTAGTTGTCACGAAACAAATGTTTTAAACTAACATAAATGATGTTTGATTACATTAGTGTTGATATGCCTAGCACAATGGCACTGTAATTGAGAAGGCTTTCATTCTTCATGAAGCATGGAAGTGACAATATACAACAGTATGACCAAGATTAAATTTAAATATAGGATGCTTAACAAGTTAACTGTGCCGAAAAAATTCTACAAGATGTCAAACCTGTCCAGTAAATTACAACATATCTAATATTTCAAACTAGGGTAAATTTGGCATAACAGGATAAGATTTTTTTTATTGTCAGATGTATTTATACATGGGAATGTAGGCTATACTAATGCCGATAACTAATAGATAATAACTAATAAATAATAACAGACCAAGACCATTTTGATGGAATAAAAAATTGACCGCGGCACCTTTTATTGGTATAATATAATACAACATTATTTAAGAAAAGGAAAAACGTATCTTTATTTATTTATCAACAATCAATTTCTTTTAAAAAACTTCAAATATAATTTCAAACATTTTCAAAATATCCCACTCAGCCATAGAACTCAAGTGAGTGCCATAAATAAAATAATCAGAAAGTCCCCACCAGCCGTTTTGTTGAAAACAAAAAAGGCCTACCCCAACACCGCGGCCTTCTCAATCATGGTCTGTATTCCTGCATTAAATATATCCAAACCTATACTAGACAAGTGAATGCCGTCTTGTCTATATAAGCCTGGGTATCCGCCCTCCAATTCAAAGTGCCTAAAAGAAAAACTATCCAGACTCGGCATGAACTTTTCTATTTTTTTTTTTTTTTTTTAAGTGTATTTTTGTGCGTGAACTCGAGAGAGAGGAGCCGGACTGCAGGAGTTGGGAGTAGGCAGACCCTCCCCCCGGAGGCAATCGCCATCCTTCTCCATGCCCCTGGTGGCAATGGCGGGTGTAAAGGGGGGCCTCCCACTCACCCCGCCCTACCTGCTCCTCTTGGGAGCCCAACTGGGGCCCAACAGGACCCCAATGGGGCAGAGGGACTCCCCCTATGAGGGAATGAGGGGGCCTAGCCCACCCAGCCAGCCCCGTAGGTCCTTCGCCTCTCTTTATTTTAAGAGACCGCATGGCCAAAGTGCATGTGTTTTTAAACCAATTTTGTGTGCGTGCAAGTGGTGTTTTTTGTGGGGGGGGTGGGCGTACTAAGCACAGGCGTACCTTGCATAGCACACCCACCGGGAGCCGGGCTGAGACCACCAAACTCAATTCACATATAGCCGAGACCGGGATCCGAACCCTTGGCTGCAGAGGTGAATGGCTTGTCAGCGCAGTGCCAATCACGTTGAGCCACCACAGCTCACTTTTCTATTGACCGATTTACCCTCCTCCTTATTTTATCAAGACTTTTAACTTTAACAGGGGATAACCAGACTAACCTTGGGATTATTTCCAAAAAGACTACCTTAACGCTGGGAAAAAACATGTGTAACATTTGTAAATCTTTTTTAATTAAAAACATCAAATCCAACGTGGGCTGTTTACCCACGTCATTTCCACCACAATGACGGACACCTTTCCACAAAATGTTAAAACCTTCAGGAGAAAAAGATAAATTAGATGTATAGCAACGTTGGCAAGCTCTTCTATAAACCCAATGCACAAAAGAGTTTCCGATAATCCAAATGGCTTTCTTGCCACCTAGGAGATTAAATAGACAAATTAGGGCGGACATACAAATTAAATCTACTGGACTTCCATCTTCCTAAACTTTTAATCACTGAGACACTTAAACCCATTCTAGCAGCTTCTGTAGCTGCTCCAATTCTAAATGAATGGGATGACAATTTTAAATGGGATAAGCCTATGTATGACATACAACGATTTAATATTACTGTAAACTGGAATCTTGTCAGTGGTGAATGATCAAGGTGAACCAAGAAGTTCCCTACACAAGAAGGTCTAACACTCAAGTATTTCTTTAACCACTTAAGGACCCCCGCACGCACATATACGGCCACAGAATGGCACGTACAGGCACAAGGGCGTAAATTTACGTCCCCGCCTGAGTGCGGTTCGGGGGTCCCATCGGGACCCCCTCCGCGGCGTGCGGGGTTCCCCCTACCTCTGGGAGCGATCCGGGATCTGCGGGCGGATGTCCGTGATATCCGCCCCCCCCCCGATCGCTCCCAGCCAATGGGAGCGCGCTCCCAGCCTGTCACTTCCTCCTCCTGTGTTTACACAGGAAGGAGGAAATGATGTATTCTCTCATCGCAGCGCTGTTTCCCAGCGCTGCTGATGAGAGAAGACATCACAAGTAAGTGTGCACCAACACAACACTGACACACACTCACATAGGCATATTAACCCCTTGTGATCGCCCCCCCCACCCCCCTGTCACAGTGTCACTGAATGCAGTGATTTAATCACTGCATTTAGTGTCAGTGTGACAGGCACTGTAAAAAACAGTTAGTGTTAGGTTCAGGATAGCCCCCCCACCCCCCCTAATAAAGTTTTAACCCCCTGATCACCGCCCTAGTTAACCCTTTCACTCCCTATTGCCAGCGTCACTAAGCGATCATTTTTCTGATCGCTGTATTAGTGCCGCTGTTCCCGCTAGGTAGCTATTTTTTTTTATTGCGATTTTTTTTTTTACTAAAGACATGTGGCTAAATAAATTTTGGCCTAAATGTTTGACTAAAATTTAGTTTATTTGATTTTTTTTTAACAAAAAGTAAAAAATAGTGTTTTTTTTTCAAAAATGTCGCTCTATTTTTGTATATAGCGCAAAAAATAAAAATCGCAGAGGTGATCAAATACCACCAAAAGAAAGCTCTATTTGTGGGAAGAAAAGGACGCAAATTTTGTTTGGGAGCCACGTCGCACGACCGCGCAATTGTCTGTTAAAGCGACGCAGTGCCGAATCGCAAAAACACCTTGGGTCATTTACCAGCGTATTGGTCCGGGTCTTAAGTGGTTAATATCACAACAGGGCACAGGTAATCGTCACCACATGCATTTAGAGTAAGCCACTGACCCCTGCCTGCAACATCAGTTTTAGATTTTTTAATAAAAATCCTAATAAATTCAGTATTAACTAAAACTTCCTCAAACATTAATCCAGAAATACCTTTTGTATTATTAGGCACTAACTCAGATATCCGCATAGCTGCGAAAAAGATTAGTACAAATGCTGTGTGAAACAAACATGCTTCATACTCCGACTGACATATGAAAGGAGTGGCTAAGCAAATTTTTCTCAGAATAACAATTGTAATCTGCCTCGGGGAATCTGGCCTACTTGATTTAAATTTGTACCCTTTCAACGCCTGGCGCACTGAAAAGAAACTAGTACAAACTGGTAATTTGTTTAATTTTAAGAAAAACGAAATTCCTGCTAGACTTTTATTTATGTATGTGAATGACAATTTTTTCTCCATAAGAGAACTAAGGAATGCTAATACATTGTCCTCCGTAGGTAATAGCCCCCATCCCATTGGTTGGCCCGAGGTTCGACGTCACTTCCGGTCGTACGGCGACGGATTGTGCTTCATGCTGGAACGCACAGCGCGTCCTAACTAGGATACACGGCTCCTGGACCCCCTGTTGCTTCTCCTAGGCTTCCCCAGGATGGGCTTTTACATCTCCCATGACTTGGCCAAGTCAGCCTGCCTGGACCTTTGCAGCTGTAGATGATAGGTGTGACACCGGACCAGTCGTTAACCCCTTATGTGCCTATGCTCTCATTGTCTTGTGAGTAGCCAATTTACTGTTTACTAATTTACTTCATTAAATTTCTATTTACTGCACTTAGTTTGGCACATGTCCTTCTTGTTTACATATACCTTTCAGAGTCTGCTTCTGCTTCAGGATTGTGCTGCCACTAGTGTTGTTGGACTAACACTGAACTTTTGGGACTTTTTATTTGACCATATTTGTATGGTCATTCATTGGACTATCATTATATGGTCATTTATTTATCCATTTGTTTATTTTCCTTTGATCATTTCCCTTTGATATTGACATGGACCTTATGATTTATTAATTGTATTATTGATTTTTTGATTGCACTTTTTAGTCGTGCGCCATCTACCTATTTTTTACTGCAATAGCCCTGAACCACCCATTTCCACATTGAATAACAGCCATTTCTTCCATGCGATCGAATAATCGATCCATGTTCTGGGAGCCAGTGAATTTTTTATCGATTCTAGAACAAGCGTTAAATCAATTCCCAAGGGTGACTTGGACATTTGTAGCCCATCAAATCTGCTTCCAGGAACAGTAGCCTGAATTTCGTCATCTGCAGACGAGATAATGAATCAGCTAAAATATTTTCTTTACCTGGGACATGCCTGGCCTTCACCCAAATATTTAGTTTCAAGCATAGTAACACAAAATATCTTAACAGTTTAATTACGCTCTCAGATTTTGAAGACAAACAGTTTATTGCAAACAAAACATCTTTGTTATCTGAATGTATTAAAATTCTTTTGTTAGCAAAACTCTTCCCCCATAGTTCAAATGCCACTATTATGGGAAATAGCTCTAACAAAACAATATTTTTTGTTGCTTTATGGCTAACCCAAAACGGGGGCCAAGTACCGCAACACCAGTGAGTTTTCCATATTGCTGCAAAACCCTCTGATCCTGCTGCATCCATATAAAAATCCATGTCTGCAGCAAATATAAAATCCTCCTGAAACATTGTATGACCGTTGTAGTCTGCCAGGAAATGGGACCACACTAAAAGATCATCTTTTAACTCAGCAGCGAGGCGGATATGAGAAAAAAACGATTTTAAACCCGCCGATGCAATCGCCAATCTCCTCGAAAAAATCCGTCCGACCGGCATTACCCGCGACGCAAAAGCTAATAAACCTAAGAATGATTGCAACTCCTTTAACCACTTAAGGACCCCCGCACGCACATATACGGCCACAGAATGGCACGTACAGGCACAAGGGCGTAAATTTACGTCCCCGCCTGAGTGCGGTTCGGGGGTCCCATCGGGACCCCCTCCGCGGCGTGCGGGGGTCCCCCTACCTCTGGGAGCGATCCGGGATCTGCGGACAGATGTCCGTGATATCCGCCCCCCCCGCGATCGCTCCCAGCCAATGGGAGCGCGCTCCCAGCCTGTCACTTCCTCCTCCTGTGTTTACACAGGAAGGAGGAAATGATGTATTCTCTCATCGCAGCGCTGTTTCCCAGCGCTGCTGATGAGAGAAGACATCACAAGTAAGTGTGCACCAACACAACACTGACACACACTCACATAAGCATATTAACCCCTTGTGATCGCCCCCCCACCCCCCTGTCACAGTGTCACTGAATGCAGTGATTTAATCACTGCATTTAGTGTCAGTGTGACAGGCACTGTAAAAAACAGTTAGTGTTAGGTTCAGGATAGCCCCTCCACCCCCCCTAATAAAGTTTTAACCCCCTGATCACCGCCCTAGTTAACCCTTTCACTCCCTATTGCCAGCGTCACTAAGCGATAATTTTTCTGATCGCTGTATTAGTGTCGCTGTTCCCGCTAGGTAGCTATTTTTTTTTATTGCGATTTTTTTTTTTACTAAAGACATGTGGCTAAATAAATTTTGGCCTAAATGTTTGACTAAAATTTAGTTTATTTGATTTTTTTTTTAACAAAAAGTAAAAAATAGTGTTTTTTTTTCAAAAATGTCGCTCTATTTTTGTATATAGCGCAAAAAATAAAAATCGCAGAGGTGATCAAATACCACCAAAAGAAAGCTCTATTTGTGGGAAGAAAAGGACGCAAATTTTGTTTGGGAGCCACGTCGCACGACCGCGCAATTGTCTGTTAAAGCGACGCAGTGCCGAATCGCAAAAACACCTTGGGTCATTTACCAGCGTATTGGTCCGGGTCTTAAGTGGTTAAAATCACCTTTTTTCTTCTAAGAAAAAAAAAATCTTATCTTCTGGCAGCTGATATTGAAATAACATAGTATCAATACCAATTCCCAAAAATTCTAATCTGGTCCCAGGGTTAATTGTCTTCTCCAACGCTATTGGGATACCTAAAAATTCTGCAATGACTAAAAATAATTTTAATAATAACCCGCAAATCGGGGAATTAGGAGGGCCTACAAACAGGAAGTCATCCAAGTAGTGGATAATACTCGCACAACCAGACTCAAAAGTGACCACCCATTGCAGGAATGTTGCAAACAATTCAAAATACTGACACGACAGTGAGCATCCCATCGGTAGGCACATGTCATAGAAAAAATAATTCTCAAAACAAAAACCTAAAGAATTGAAAGAATCAGGAGAAATGGGTAGCAGTCTAAATGCCGATTTTATGTCTGATTTGGCTAATAACGCCCCTATCCCAAATTTTTTAATTAGTTTTACCGCATCATCAAAGCTTGCGTATGAAACAGATGCTGCATCAGCGTCAATTTCATCATTTAAGGATTCGCCTTTTGGATATGAAAGGTGATGTATTAACCTGAACGAATTCGGTTCCTTTTTTGGGACAATACCTAATGGGGATATTCTTAAATTATGAAAAGGTGGAGATATAAAAGGACCGGCAATCCTCCCGGCTTATATTTCTTTATTTAATTTTTGTCTTACCACCTCACTATACTGAACAACCGACTTTAAGTTATTAACCACTGTACACCCTTTTCCTGCAAATTTAGGCAGTTTAAAACCCATTGAAAATCCTTCAAACAGTATTTCCGCTCTCTCCTTGTCTGGGTACATAAGCAGCCAATGATGCATTCTTTCCAATCTCACCGGAGTGTGTGCTTTTTGAGGCATCCTTCTGCTGGTAGTTCCTTTTGAAACACTTTACTACTGGGTGTGACCCAAAGCAAAATGAACACTTGTGTTTATACCGACAGGATGACGACCACTTACACTGAGATTTGTTGAATGCATAGCATGTCCCCTTTTTATACAAAGAAGAGAGAGGACTCTGACTGGTTGACGTTTGCTTGGTAAAAGCCGGTTTCTGTGGGAGTATCAAATTTAACCAGAGCCCAACGTCCTTCATACCCCACTTTAGATTTTTATAAACTGCCATTTTTTGGCGGAATGACTCATCATAGTTGAACCATCCAAATCCGCCAACATTTTTATACGCCTCTAAAACATGTTCTAAATGCTGGAACAGCCCACTACATTTATCCGGGGATTTCTCACCCATCACTGCTGCAAAAATGAAAATGCTTGAAGCCAAATATGGAATGATCTAGGCGCAGAACGACGCCTGTCTTCATCATCACTTTTCTTATCATTCTTGATTAAAAATTATTTTGCATTTGGAAGCAGTGATAATAAATCTACAAATTCCCCTTTCCAAAAGTTTTCTTTTAAATTTGCTGACAAGTGGAAACCTAACGGGGAAACTTCACAGGGCAATACCTCTTTAAAGCAACATTCAGGCACAATAGGCTGCAACCTAACCTCATTGTCATCAGTAGTGTTGCTCACGAATATTCGCATTGCGAATATTCGCTACGAATATTGCATATTCGAGTATTCGCGAATAACACGAATATCGCGGCGAATATTCGCTATTTCGAATATTCAAATGTTTTCAATTTTTTTTTTAGAACAGATCACATCCTAGAGATCTAAAAGCATTGCTGGTATGATTAGAGACCTTGGGCCGAGTAGCTGCAGCGCTCATTTTATATTGCCGAAAAATCGCAATGCGATTATTCGGCAATAGCGATATCGCGCGATTATTTTATATTGTAATATATCACGAATATTCTGAGCCAATCAGAGTGCTCCATTCCGCATTTCTCGAAATTTCGCAATTATTTTGTATTGTAATATATCACGAATATTCTGAGCCAATCAGAGTGCTCCATTCCGCATTTCTCGAATATTCGCAATTATTTTATATTGTAATATATCACGAATATTCTGAGCCAATCAGAGTGCTCCATTCCGCATTTCTCGAATATTCGCAATTATTTTATATTGTAATATATCACGAATATTCTGAGCCAATCAGAGTGCTCCATTCCGCATTTCTCGAATATTCGCAATTATTTTATATTGTAATATATCACGAATATTCTGAGCCAATCAGAGTGCTCCTTCCGCATTTCTCGAATATTCGCAATTATTGTGTATTGTAATATATCACGAATATTCTGAGCCAATCAGAGTGCTCCTTTCGCATTTGCCGAATATTCGCAATTATTGTGTATTGTAATATATCACGAATATTCTGAGCCAATCAGAGTGCTCCTTCCGCATTTCTCGAATATTCCCAATTATTTTATATTGTAAAATATCACGAATATTCTGAGCCAATCAGAGTGCTCCATTCCGCATTTCTCGAAATTTCACATTCGCAATCGCATTCGCAATAGCGAAAATTCGCAATAATTTCATTTCCAAAAAATATCACGAATATTCGTATTTAGCGAATATATCTCGAATATTCGACTATATATTCGAGATATATCGCGAAATCGAATATGGCATATTCTGCTCAACACTAGTCATCAGCAGGTGATGTAATGCTATTCGACCATACATTTGCATGTGACACTCTATTTACATTTTCACTCACCTGAGGTACTTTCAAAGACTCGGTTAACCTTGAGATAGATAGCAGCAATTGTGACATCAAATTACTCTCTGATGACTCACCAGCTTGTGCTGTGGATACGCTCTGCGCTGCCTGATCCTTTCTCGCTGGAACGTCCATACCTCTCACAGCCATCCCCAACTCCAGCTGATCAAGCTTGGAATTATGCGATGCTGGTATTCCCGGTTGCCTCAAACTCCGTGCCTCTGAAAAAATGACAGAACTTCCTTCCCCTCTGTGGGGATTGTTTACTTTTGTTTTTCCCTCCCTTACGTCCTGGAGAGGGTGATGCCGTCTTACGTTTCTTTGACGCCTTCAGGGCGCCCTGTCCATTGGCTCTGATGTCAACTTCCTCCTCTTCCTGTGGGCGGGCTTCCTGTGACTCGCTAGCAGCCGCTGAAGTATACGGACGCTCCGGTGGACGATTCCGTGGAGACCTACGGGAAAGAAAAGAAGGTACAGGGGTGGGGGGTGGCTCGCATGGAGACAGCACTTCTCCTTCTTCTAGGACAGCCGCGGATGCGTCATGGATTTCAAACGACTCCTCCGTTGTCGAGGCGTCCATTTCAGCAAGACATCTCTCCAGCCACTCCTCTCCTCCTTCCGGCGCTGCTCTCTCCAGGACCCGCCGCACCAACGACTTCATCATTCCTGAGGTAGGCAGTTTCTTCTTCCACAGCGACGGAGCGCTTTCAACCTATAAGGTCAGGGAGTGACCTGACCTATACCTGCAGGGGTTTATATACCCCTCTAATGCACGTGTATGACTCATTCATACACGTGATATCCCGCCTAAATACTGCATGTGTTTCCCGCCTGGAAACACGTGTATTGCCCGCCTAAAATCAAGTTTTTCCTGCTTTAAAAACATGTGTCACCAGTTTCACTATTAAAGCTTAACAAATCTAATCCATATACACATATATATGCCTATATAACTAGCATACTATACCTACATTTTTTTATATATATATTACCTATATCCCTCTTTAATTTTGATTAAATTTATATTAATTTTCATTATATTGATAGCCACAATCCCATGCTGTGGGCACTAAATAATGCCCCCTTTCTCATTCTTTGTAAAGCAAACAGGTATTTAGTAAAACTTAAGAGATCCCATACCAAGTAATTATGGCACGGAAAGCTCTTGCCTTGGGAAAATATCAGCATACAGAGGAAAACTGATTGGCATGGTGGGAGAAAATCATTAAGATAAGAGAAACCAGTGGAAGGCCTCGTACACACGATCGAATTTGTCCGCTGAAAACGGTCCGATGGACCGTTTCAGCAGACATCTCCGATCGTGTGTATGGGCTAGCGGACAGATTTGTCCACCCGACAGATTTCAAAGCATGCTTTGAAATCTATCCGGTGGGAATCTGTCCGCCCGACATGTCTGCTGGTTAGTACACTTACCAGCAGACATGTCGTCCCGCTCAGCCGCCGCACCGCCGCCGAATGGATTCGGCGCATGCTCAGAAGTGTTTTACTTCCTGGTGCGGTGACGTGGCGGCGTCAACGTCACCGCCACGTCACCGACACGTCGGCTGGCGGGGATTTTGGTTTGCTCGTGTGTACACGCGAGCAAACCAAAATCCCAGCAGACAGATTTGTTCAAATCTGTCGGACGGACAGATTTGAACAAATCTGTCCGCTCGTGTGTATGGGGCCGAAGAGTCAATCCATCAATGTTTTCCTGGAAAGGCTTATTTAAACCTATTCAAAAATAAGTTATTTATTCAAATGACCTCATGTGTTATTGTTATTCAAGAGATAGTAGTTTATTTTTATTTGTTTGCCAAATTCCTTACCCATGACCAGCATTTTAAATGTTATAGGTAACATTAAAATATGAATAGCTGGTTTACTTCATTTTTTAATATACACTATCTAAAGTTTATTTGCCTCTCTAAACAATGCACTGTTAGCAGTAAAAGCTACTGTCAGGAACATATTACAAATCAGTTACCTTTCAGTCTATTGTCTAGCTGAATGTCAATACACAAAAATTACTGATTAATTGAAGCTATTATTATCAATGTGTTAATGTTATTTTTGTCTTCCTTTTTTACTATGCCTTCAGAAAATGCTTTTTATTGCTTCCTTTTTAGCTGTTTGACAGCTTCAAGTATGCTACAAAAACATTTTGCTGCAGTTTTTTACATTAGTATAGGCAGATAATATAAAGTTGTTATATCATTCTTTAGTATTATATTTGTGTATATCTTTCTTTTAATTTTTTTTCCATACTTATTTTGGGTGTGAAATGATCCATGTCTGAAAGTTATTACAATGTCTTGTAAAATGATGAGTTGGAGGTTATCCACCATATTGGAAATGCAATTATGATTCTTTGGAAAAATGAACACTTTAAATTATTATAGACATTTTATGAAAAAATAAAAACTGCATGGTAGGCATAAAAATATTTCCTACCTTATATTTTATTGATTTTGACTTTACTGTGTGTACATACATTTTACACATGTCAGCTGAGAACAGCAGTCTGGAATGACAAAAGTCCATTTGTAGATAAGCCAGTACCTAAACTTGTTGTGAATTTGATCACAGTACGATAAAACATTTCTGTATTTTATAATGTTCTCAGTTACAAATCACCCCTTGGCCTCATAAAAACGAAAACAAGTCAGTCACAAAAGCGAAATATGCACTAGAAGATTTCAATAGAAACACTTTTCTTTGATTCTTAGTTGCATATTATGTTGTAATTCCAAGTCATTGAACCAGATTTTTTTCCTTGACTGAAAGTGACATCACCCCTCTGGAAAAAGCATACGACCTGAAAGTCAGAAAGTGACTGCTGTCCTAAACAGATATTTCAATTGGATTTTTATATAGTTAATACAGTCTTCTCAAGTATCTTATTGGGCTGCTGCTTTCCCATAAAGTAACAGACAGTTCCAGCTGCAAAAAACAAACCAATCATTTACACCGTATGAGCCCTTAATTATACAATTTTTTATTTATATTATCTTCTATAATTTTGTTTTTTATATGAAGTCTAAATGTTTTTATATTTTTTATCATTTTATTTTTTATCATTTTAACAAATAATTTTTTTGGGCTTTTTTTTAACAGCCCTGTTGAGGGGCTTTGGTGAAAAATCATGAGTCTAAACAGACATAGGGGGTTATTTACTAAAGGCAAATCCACTTTGCAAAGTACACTTGAAATTGCACTGAAAGTGCACTTGGAAGTGCAGGCGCTGTAGATCCGAGGGGGACATGCAAGGAAGATAAAAAACAGCACTTTAGCTTGCACATGATTGAATAATAGGATCAGCAGAGCTTCCCCTCATTTCAGCTCTTCCTTTCAGATTTTCAGCGACTGCACTTCCAAGTGCACTTTCAGTGCAATTTCAAGTGCACTTTGCACTTGTAGTTTGCACTTGTAGTGCAAAGTGGATTTGCCTTTCGTAAATAACCCCCATGGTCCTCAATCTCTCTCTTTCTCTCTACAGCCTTAGATGCAAAATAAATGAACAGGAAAAGCTATGCACAGTCTCTCCATTCAATCACAAAATTAAGCATAGTAAATAGGGATGAGCCAGCGGTTTGAGTCAAGTGTAAGCGTAAGTGTTAGTTTGTTTTAAAACTAACCAAACATATTGTTTTTTTTCATGGGAAATTTGAGCATTGCAGAATGCCCCATAATGCATTGCGAGATCACAGTGCATTGCTGTATGATGATTGACCAAAGCATGCACCTGACCTGCATGCTTTGGCCAAATCACAGCATGCTCTATTGAGAGAGACATAATTGGCCAAAGGCAGGGTGCCTTTGACCAATCATGGCTTAAGTACATGCCCCACACTATTTAAGGCTGCTTACATAGTGACCGTGTGTAGTGTTGTTGGTGTGGACAGAGAGATAGCTTGAGTTAGATTAAGCAGGCAGGTTATTCAGTTAGTGGCAGTGTATTTTTGATTGATATATATATATATATATATATATATATATATATATATATATATATATATATATACACATCAGTGGTAATTTTGGGAACACATTTCGATTTAGTTTTAGTCTTTGTCTTATGACTAAAATGGCATTTTAGTTTTAGTCCCATCTTAGTCTTCTGTAATTGTTTTAGTCATATTTAGTCAACAAAATCTCCAGTACATTTTAGTCGACTAAAAAGTCCTATGTTTTAGTCGACTAAAATCTCCAGTACATTTTAGTCGATTAAAACTAATTTTAGTCGTCTAAAATCTAATGGGTGTAATTAAATTGTAATGCATTAATTAAAGGGGTGTTCCAGCCGCAATTTTTTTTTTTTAAAGTCAGCAGCTACTAACAGTGTAGCTGCTGACTTTAAATAAGGACACTTACCTTGTCCTACTTGCCCACGCTGATGGCCCCCCCGATGCCGGTCCCACGATCGATCCAGGTCCCACGCCGCTATCCACACTATGGGAAACAGGCAGTGAAGCCGTACGGCTTCACTGCCCATTTCCTACTGCGCCTGTGTGAGTCTCACGCTGGCTTGTGAATGGGCGGCTGCTCTCTGAGAACACACACAGTTCCCAGAAAGCAGCGCGCCCCATTCACAAGCAGAAGAAGCAGAAGAAAAGACACCGCGGTGTGGAAGAGGCAGATTACGGACTTCCGCATAGCAACAGGTATTTCGGGTGAGTATTTTTTTTTTTCACGTTTTTTTAACCACTTGTCATCTGCCCGCCGTCAATTGACGGCGGGCAGATGACTCCATTGTTCTGACATCACGTCATATGACGTGATGTCCCTTTAAAGCCGCGGGCGGGCGCGCGCGCGTCGCCGGCGGCGCGCGCGCACCCGCCGCTCCGCGAGGATCCCGTGCGAGTGCCCGGCGGCAACGATCGCCGCCGGGCACACGCGATTGCTCTGTAAGTGAGCTGGGACGTGCAGCTCTGTATGTAAACACAGAGCTGCACGTCCCTGTCAGGGAGAGAGGTGACAGATTGTGTTCCTTGTACATAGGGACACAATCGGTCACCTCCCCCAGTCACCCCCCCCTCCCCCTACAGTTAGAACACTCATAGGACACACATTTAACCCCTTCCCCGCCCCCTAGTGGTTAACCCCTTCACTGCCAGTCACATTTATACAGTAATCAATGCATATTTATAGCATTTTTCACTGTATAAATGTAAATGGTCCCAAAAATGTCAGAAAAGTGTCCGAAATGTCCGCCATAACGTCGAAGTCCCAATAAAAAAATCGCAGATCGCCGCCATTAATAGTAAAAAAAAAAAAAAAAAAATGCCATAAACTATCCCCTATTTTGTAAACGCTATAAATTTTGCGCAAACCAACCGATAAACGCTTATTGCATTTTTTTTTTACCAAAAATATGTAGAAGAATACGTATCGGCCTAAACTGAGGGAAAAAATATTTTTTTTATATATTTTTTGGGGTTATTTATTATAGCAAAAAGGAAAAAATATTGCATTTTTTTAAAAATTGACGCTCTATTTTTGTTTATAGCGCAAAAAATAAAAACCGCACATACCACCAAAAGAAAGCTCTATTTGTGGGGAAAAAAGGACGCCAATTTTGTTTGGGAGCCACGTCGCACGACCGCGCAATTGTCAGTTAAAGCGACGCAGTGCCGGAAGCTTATATTTTGTCTGGGCAGGAAGGGGGTGTAGGTGCACAGTAGGTAAGTGGTTAATTTAATTTTTTTAAGCTAGATGGGCAAATGTTGTTTTCCTGGGTGGAACTCCGCTTTAACATTTCTCTACAATTTCTCTTCAATAGTTTTTATTGAAAATTTTTCAAATGTAAACAAGGAGAAATACAAGCAGTCCCAGAAATAAGGGAGAAAAATAAAATAAAAAGTCATACAACATGTGCACTCATATCAATACGAGTGATCAAAAGAAAAGGAGAAATAGAATAAACAATAATAATGAAATAAAAAAAAAAAAAAACATTGACAAGTCTATGCACATTTCGATGAGATGCCATGTTTAGAACGTACTGAGTCTGCCATCAGCACTTGACAGAGCTACACAGGAACAATAAACAAGTATACTGGGAGGGTGAAGCAGGGAGGGGGGGAGGGGAGAAGGATAAAGGATTGGAGGAGAAGGAAAGGTAAAGGGGGATAAGGAGAAAGGATGGATAACCGCATTACCATCTTAAACACAAACCTGCATGGGAGTTTTGCTCAGAACACAACACGAAACAGATACAAATGAGGACAAGTCGCCTTTACTGTAGAGGGAACCATTCCAGCCAGGGCTTCCACTGCTTATCAAATTTGTCTCTCCTGCCCTCCCTACTTGCCAGCAGGGCCTCAAAGGTGCAGTTGGCTCTAGTTATCTCCAGGACCTCTGTAACATTGGGAACCTTATTAGATTTCCAATTCCTGGCCAGGAGCAACCTAGCAGCTAGTAGAAGATGAGTAACAACTACCCGAAACTCCGGGGGAAATCCCTCCATTCCCAAATTCAGTAGCGCAAGTTCAGGAGTAGGGGGCGTAAGTATACCTGTAATACGCGAAATGCTTTTAAACACACTTCTCCAGAAGCTGGTAAGGTTCTTGCAGAACCAAAAAACATGGATGATGTTACCAACGGCCCCACAGTCTCTCCAGCAGAGCGGAGAGGCTGAGGGGCAGAACCTAGAGATACGATAAGGGGTGAGGTACCATCTCTGGGCTATTTTCTGAGAGAGCTCCCAGTGATTAACGCATCTGGAAGCCTTGTACACAATTTTGAATGAGTATTGCCACTGACATGGTGTAAATGTTTTACCCAAATCTACTTCCCATCTGCGGAAAGGGGGCGATAATGTGAAATGTAGTTTGTCCTGGAAGAGGTTGTAGAATAGGGAGATTCCTTTAGGTGGCAGGGTCACTGTGGTATAGAATTGCCATGCGTCAGCCTGAATCATTACATGTCGGGATCTCAAGCCTCGGAGGAAGTGGGAGGCCTGGGCATGTTTAAAGTAATCTGTATGCGGGAGGTCATATTCAGCTGCCAGCGTATTAAATGGTTTGAGCACATTATAGCAGTATAAATCTTCAATCCAAGTGATACCCTTGGCCGCCCCATCAGAGAAAGAGGTGTGTGAAATGGCGCCTGCCAGGGCCTCAATAGGAACCGGGATAGGGACAGTGTTGGGAGATGTGGAAGTCAAAGTGCGCAATTCCCGCCACGCTAACAAGGATGCTTGAAGCGGCAGCGCGAGTTGACGCGGGGGAATAGGTTGCCAGGTGTCAAGGAGCAGGAGACTGCGAAGATCCGCAGTCGGACTAAGAGCCTGTTCTATGCCACACCACAACACATCGGGTGTAGGGGATATCCAGTGCCTAAGTTGAGCCAGTATAGCTGCTCGGTGGTAGTCTCTGATATCAACTAAGCCCATTCCCCCTACGGATCTATTCTTAACCAGCAGGGGCCTAGCACATCTAGGACGTTTGGAACCCCAAATGTAGCGATGTAAAATAGAGTTTAGAGCCTGGAGGTGACCACGCTTCAGCGGGATGGGTAGGGCACGGAAAACAAATAGAATTTGGGGGAGAAGTAGCATTTTAAAAGAAGCCAAACGCCCCGACCAGGTCAATTCGACCCTGGCTAAGCGAACAGCTTCCTGAGAAATTTTATCTATCAAAGGTAGAAAATTAGCATCAGCCAGCTTAGATAAGTCCGCTGTAATTTGGAGACCTAGATACGGTATACTAGAAGTGGCCCAGGTGTAGGGGAAGGAGACCTGCAGGTGGGACTGGAGTCTAGGGGGAGATTGAGGCCTAGTATAAGGGATTTTGTGTAGTTGATTTTGTAGTAAGAAATGCGGCTAAACTCTAGGAGAATATCGTGAGCTCGGGGCAGGGACGAGTGTGGGGAAGTCTGAAAGAGAATGACATCATCTGCAAACAAGCTTATGTTGTGAGACCTTCCCGACAACAAAAAGCCAGGGGTTCCACTATGGGACCTAATTTTTTCTGCCAGGGGCTCAATGAGAAGGTTGAAGATGGAAGGGGACAGAGGACACCCCTGTCTGGTACCATTTGTTATACTAAAAGGGGAGGAAAGCATATTAGAGGTGTAAACCTGTGCACACGGCGAGGAGTACAGCGCCAAAATCGCAGATAGGATGGGGCCAGTGAACCCAAATTTCTCAAGGACCCGGACCATGTAACCCCAGTGTATCCTGTGGAACGCCTTCTCCGCATCCAAAGAGAGGAGCAGAGAAGGCATCCGACAGGCCCCAGCGTGATGTACCAGCCCGATGACCCTTCTAGTCGCGTCAGAAGACTGTCTTCCGGAGGTAAACCCTGTCTGGTCTGGATCAATTAGGTATGGTAGGATTGGAAGCAATCTGTGTGCAAGAATTTTGGCATATAATTTTACATCCGTGTTCAACAGGGAGATTGGTCGGAAATTGGGAGGTGTAGTGGGAGTCTTCCCTGGCTTTGGAATAGTCACAATAAAGGCTTTAAGCATTTCACCCGGGAAGGAGGCAGAGAGCATTGCTTCTGAAAACACTTTATCTAACACAGGAGTCAAGAGAGAGTCAAAGGTTCTATAATAACTATTGGGAAGTCCGTCCGGTCCCAGTGATTTTCCACTAGGGAGAGTTTTAATAACCCTCAGGATCTCGGACTCGGTAACAGGCTGATTCAGGGATTCCAGCTGGGAGGAGGTCAATGTAGGTAGTGCTAGATCAGCCAGGAAGGATCGTATAACGTCCTCTGTAGGTTGAGGGGTGGAGGGGTCCTCCCTGAGATTATACAGGGAGGAGTAGAACTCAGCAAAAGAGTTGGCTATGTCCTGGGGGTTGTAAATTTTACCACCATCCGAGTTTCTCACAAGGAAGGGGATAGTGGTTTTCACTTTGCGATTTTTCAATCGCTGAGCCAGAAATTTACCTGCACGGTTGCCGGATGCGTAGTGAGTCATTCTAAGGGACTGTACGTGTTTTTCATAGCGCTCAAGCAGCAGTCTCCTGAGGTCCGAGCGCAGTCCAAATAGTTTAGAAGCTATCGAGGCGTCGGGGGTCTGCTTATTCCGCTCTTCCAGAGAACGAATGTCAGACAGGATAGAATCCAGTTTCTGTGCTCTCTGCCTCCTTACCCGCGCACCCAGTTGAATCAGAATACCTCTGACATATGCCTTATGGGCACACCACACTGAGAACTGATTGGTAACAGACCCAGCATTTACTGAAAAAAATTCCTTCAAGTGTTTAGAAATGTAAGCTACCTGGGAAGGTTGCTGGAACAAGTAAGAGTCAGCTCTCCAAACATAGGAGGAGGAGACCGGGGCTCCCCCGTCCACCACCACAGACACCGGTGCATGGTCAGATGTCGTGAATGGCGGACGAGGAGACCTTTTGCAACAGGGTCCTATCTACTAGAATCAAGTCTATGCGCGAGTAAGAGTTATGCCTGGAGGAATGGAAAGAATAGTCTCTCTCACTGGAATGTAGGCATCTCCAAACATCAAATACATCTTCAGCATGCAACAGGGGTTGGAGAACAGGCTGAGGCCGTTTGGACCTGGATCTGGACGTAGTGTCAATCTGGAAATCAACGGTCAAGTTGTAGTCCACACACATTTTCAAGGCTCCTCTCCTAATCTTATTGATTCTGCAAAAGAGTTTCCTCAAAAAGCGAAGCTGGTGGGAGTTGGGTGCGTAGAGATTGACCAACGTGCATAGCTTGTTGTTGAAGAGTCCAACTAGGACCAGGAACCTGCCCTCGGGGTCCACCAGCAACTCCTGGAGGGAGAAGCTAATTGAGTCCTTGATGGCGATAAGGACTCCTTTTTGTTTCTTAGGAGCGGAGGCTTGAAAGATATGGGGGAAGTTATTATGGCGGAAGGAAGGCGCACCTAGCACCTGCAGGTGGGTTTCTTGCAGGCAAAGGATATCCGAGCGCAGTTTCAGAGCTTCTTTCCACACAGAGGCCCGCTTAACTGGGTGGTTTAATCCTCTGACATTAAATGTAGTTATTGTGAGAGCCATGGGTGGTAGCAGAAAAAAAAAAGATAACAGTACCTCGTAACACTGCAAACGGTCCTCTAGAGTCAGTGGAGCCCAGGCGGTGAGTATAGGCGGCAGGCAGGATGTCCTCAGTAGAAACGGTACGGTATCCATCACAAACAGAGTGAAAAAAGAAAAAAAACATTATAAGAATTGAAAATAATAGAGTCAAAACACGAACAGAAAACGGTGGGGTTAAAAAGGTGGATTGCTCTCGGAAACCGGATGCAGAGCAACTGCGCATCTTTCCAGGGGGGTAGAACGTGGGGAGAGAGCTCCAGAGAAGTCGGGGGACTTATGTAGTAAAATATTGTGATCTTTTTTTTTTTTTTTTTAATCAATAGTTTTTATTGAAAGTTTTCAGGTATACAAGGAACAGGAACATATTAAGAAAAACAGAAATAAAAAATAAAAAAAATAAAAACAAAAGGCGAGAAAGTGCACAGTATCAACAACAATGGTACAGCATATGTATAGTAATAATAATTTACCCATTTAAACTTATTTAGGCCAAATCGACCAACAATCGTCAAACTTATCACATTTCAAAGCATTAATAGCCAGCAGACGTTCGAACGTATAATTTCTCTGCACCGCTGTCTCAACGTCAGAGATGTTTATAGTCTTATTTGATTTCCAGTGTCTCAAGATCAATGAGCGGGATTCTAGGAGTATGTGCGTTACCACTGGCCTAGTGTTATGCGGGAATCTTTCTATATTTAAGTGAAGGATCGCTAAGGCAGGGTCAGGGGCAGTGATCAACCCGGTCAAAGAGGAGATAAGCTGGAACACCTTGTTCCAAAGGCTTTTAACATTTGGGCAGAGCCAGAGCATGTGTAGTAAGTTTCCTATCTGACCACAGCCTCTCCAGCAGTTAGGTGTTAGTTCTGCAAAATACGAGGCTAGTCTTAAGGGGGTATAGTGCCATCTGTTAGCTAACTTGATCCCCAGTTCCCAATGTTTGACACAGTGTGAAGCTTTATGGATTTCTTTGAATGCGCACTTCCACTGAGCGTCAGAGAAGGAAGCGCCAAGGTCAGATTCCCATTTTGTCATGGCGGTGGTTTTAGAAAACTTTAACTTGTTTTGGAGTGTGTTGTAGAAGAAGGAGATACCCTTCCTGTCCCCTTTATCCGTGAAGTAAAAATTTGAGACTGTGCTCGGGAGGGTGATATAGGGTGGGGCTATGCACTTCAGGCAGTGGGTTATCTGCAGGCATTTATACAATTTATCTCTCGGTAGGTGATATTGGGACATGAGTTGGTAGGCTGTTTTATAGCCAGCTTCCCCATATAAGTCAGAGAGAGAGGTTATCCCCCTGTCAGTCAGATCTCCTACTCTCAGCATTGGAATCTTAGATTCCAGAAGCACTAAGGGGAGTTTGTGGTCAACGTTATGCTCGGCGTTGTGTTGTCGGTCTAGAAGGAATCTCCAGGCCTTCATGGAGGCCCGCATTGGAGGCGAAAGCATGGTTAGATCCCATCTATCCCACCTGTCTCCCAAAAGCAGTAGTGCCAGGTCAGAGGTCGGTGCTATGTCCGCTTCAATTTCTACCCAAAGCGGTATTTCGGTAGTTGCGACCCAATTTTTCAGTTGGTCCAAGCGCGCCGCCCAGAGGTAGTCGTATAGGTCAACTAGGCCTGCCCCCCCTATTCGTTTGTGTGAAACAAGGTTGTTACGAGAACACCTAGCCTTCTTGCCGTTCCATATGTATTTCCACTCTAGGTCCGCCAATGTTTTGATATAATGAAAGGGTATGTGGACTGGCAGAGTGCGAAATACATATAATATTTGGGGTAGTATCAGCATTTTATATGCCGATATCCTCCCCATCCATGACAGTTCCTTCTTTGCCATATCCCTAATCTGAGCCCCGAGTTTGGCGATCAGTGGGGGCATGTTGGCTTTAGGAATATTAGATACCTGACCCGTAAGCACAATACCCAGATACGTGATACCTGTTGTGCTCCATGTGTACGGCAGTTGGGATTGTAGGGCATTCTTAGTATGAGAAGCTACTCCCAGGTCCAGAATGAGAGATTTAGTAAAATTAACTTTATAGTAGGAAGCCTCTCCGAAAGACGTGAGTAGTGCATGTGCTTCTCTTAGTGACACTAGCGGGTCGGTTAGGAGCAGAATCACATCGTCTGCAAACAAATTTATAGTGTGAGTTCTATCGCCAAACTGGAAGCCTGAGATCGAGGGATGTGTGCGGACCGCCTCGGCCAGCGGCTCAATTATCAGGTTAAAGATAGTGGGGGACAGGGGGCATCCCTGTCTGGTCCCATTCGTGATGTCAAAGGGGTTTGACAAGAAGCCTCCAGAGAATACTTGTGCTGATGGTGCAGAGTAGAGGGCTAGAACAGCATTGAGAATGTTACCAGCAAACCCAAACTTATCTAGAACATTTTTCATATAGGTCCAATGGACCCTGTCGAACGCCTTCTCTGCGTCAATTGAGAGCAGCAGAGAAGGCGTTCGAGTTTTCTCGGCCTGGTAAATCACATTGATAATTCTACGGGTTGCATCGGAAGTTTGTCTTCCCCTAACGAAACCCATCTGGTCGCGTTGTATAAGAGCAGGAATGAAAGTGGACAACCTCTTGGCCAGTAGCTTAGCAAATATTTTAGTATCTGTATTGAGTAGGGATATGGGCCTAAAGTTCGCTGGGGTATTAGGGTCCTTGCCTGGTTTTGGTAGCGTGACTATGTGTGCTTTAAGCATCTCGCGGGGCAAAGTGGCAGTGTCCGCAGCTTCGTTAAAAACACTAGTTAAGTGGGGTGCTAGAATACCACTGAACTGTTTGAAGTATTCATTAGAAAAGCCATCGGGGCCAGGGGATTTGCCTGTGGGAAGGGAGCGAATTATATTTTCTATTTCGCGAGGTTGGATGGGAGAATTAAGTATCTCGAGCTGCTCCTCAGTCAGGGATGGTAGGTGTACTTTATTCAGAAACGATTGAATAGAATCAACAGTTGGTTGAGGCGTACTAGGGTCTTTGTGTAGGTTGTATAAGGAACTATAGTACTCTGCAAATTGGTTCACAATGTCTTGGGGATTAATAATTTTGTGCGCTAACGTGGGATGCCTCAGAAACGCTATCCTGGATTTGGTGCGGGCAGCCTTAAGTCTGTTGGCTAGATATTTGCCTGCTCTGTTGGCATTAGAGTAATAGTGTAGTTTAAGGCGGCTGAGGTGTTTATCGTATTGTTGTGACATTATGTCCCTGAGGTGTTCTCTATGTTTCTGTAGTTGTTTAGTAACGGACTCTGAGGGTGATTTCTTATTTAGGGATTCTAACTCCCTCAGTTTAGAGAGAGCTTCGTTGTACTGTTGTGTTTTCCTTTTCTTTTCCCTAGCCCCTAGTTGAATTAGGACGCCTCGCATGAAGGCCTTGTGCGCATTCCAGAGCACACTTGGGTCCTCCACTGAGCCTGAGTTATCTAGAAAATAGTTATTGAGGAGCTGGGTCGTGTGACGTAGGCAAGTTTGGTCCTGAAGTAGTCTAGTGTTACAGCGCCAGATGGGGGGTGAGAGGAAGACTCCCTTTTCAGCAATTGACATAGAGACAGCAGCATGGTCGGACCAAGTGATGTCATGAATTAACGCTTTCTCAACACATTGCAACAACCATTTGTCCGTTAGGAACATATCTATGCGCGAATATGTGCCATGCCTGCCTGAGAAAAAGGTATAGTCTCTTTCGCTTGCGTTCAGGCAGCGCCAGACGTCAAACATCTCCTCGGCGTGGAGAATGGGTTGTAATGCCGGAATGCCCTTGGACTTTCCGCCAGAGGTGTCCACTGCGGGGTCAGAGGTGATGTTGAGGTCTCCACAAATCACAAGGTTCCCGTACTGTATGGATTTGGCTTTAGCGATCACCTTGCGCAAGAAGCGTAGCTGGTGTGTATTGGGCGCGTACACTGTAACAATCGTGTAGGGCTTAGAGTTAATGTCTCCCGTGAGGATTATGTATCTTCCTTTGTCATCTATAGTGACCTCCTTGAGTTGAAAAGCTAATGAGTCTCTAATGGCTAGCAACACTCCACCAGTTTTGCTGCCCGGCGTGCATGCCAGGTACACGAAAGGGAAGTCCCTATGTGAGCAGTGGGGAGCCTTATGCAGCTGAAAATGCGTTTCCTGCACACATAGTATATCCGCTCCCTGCCGGTGGGCCTCAGACCACAGAGAAAACCGTTTCGCCGGGTGGTTTAGCCCCCGGGCGTTAATGGATAATATTTTAATAGTCATTGTGACTAGGTTGTGGAAGGTTTTGTGATGATCGTGTGCTGTTACTCACTGTGACCAGAGGGGGACGTCCACCATGCGGCAAGTAGGCTTGTTTATGAAGGTAGGTGCGAACATCCACTGAAGCCGTAGGCCGGGGCTTGCAGGCGATACTGTGCAGAACAGAGAATTGAGAAAATGAAACAGAACAAAAAAAAAAGAAAAGTGCAAATGTCAACTGAACAATATTAATAAGTGGATCCATAACTGATCCTCGTGCAGACGTAACTGCTACTTGGAGAAAGAGGGGTAATGAGAATATGCTAACTGCACTATCTCGACCCCGGAGATAACAAGTGGCGGATGTGGATCAAGGGTTTGCGTTGTCACCGGCTTTTTTCTTGGAAGAGCGCTTGTGGGAGACCACTTGCCAGTCATCATGCAGCAGTTGTGGTCCAGCTGTAGCTGGTAAGTGGGCTGGGTGGTCCGGAAGTATGCCCCACTTACGTAAAAACGAGAGCCCTTCGTCCAGGGTGGTCACCGTGGCGGTGGTCTCAGCATGAGTGATGGTGAGAGTGGCAGGGTATTTCCATTTGTGCAAGATGTTGTGGTTACGTAGTGCCTTGGTGATGGTCAGCAGGTTGCGCCGTTTCTGTAGCGTGTGTCTGGATAGATCCGGCAGCATTCTAACTGAGGCGTATTGCTGGGGCATACCCCCTGGTTTGCGAGAGGCCTGTAAAAGTCTGTCTTTGATGTGGAAGAAGTGGATTCTTAGTAGAGTGTCCCGGGGGACATCGTCGGGGAGGAACTGTGGTTTGGGGATCCTGTGGATCCTATCTATCAGAAGATCCTGAGCCGAGGCTTCTGGCAGTATGGAAGAAAAGAGGGCTTGGGCATATTGCTGGAGCTGTGAGGGAGGAACAGATTCAGGAATGCCCCTCAATTTGATATTATTCCTCCTGGATCTGTCCTCGAGATCCGAGAGCTTGTCCTTTATCCATTCAATGTCCCTTCCATGCCCAGAGTGTGCCTCTACCATGGTGTTGTATGAGGTAGCGAAGGCCCCTACTTTGGATTCCACCTGTTGTACCCTTGTACCTAGGGACTGTACTTCTTTCCTGCACTCGTTTAGGCCAGAAATCATGTCAGCCTGCAGTGATGACCTCAGGGACAACAGCATCTCCTTGAGTGTGGTATCTGAGATAGGCCTGTCGGCTGTGGGGAATTCTGCTATGGGATCCCTCCCCCGTGCTTGCCTGGCGTCAGCGGGAACATGGGGCCTGCTTACCTCCATTCCTTCATCCTGTTGCGGCCTATGCGGCGAGTCCCTCCGCGGCTTTGATTTGACAGGGCTGCGGGTGGTGGGGCTGGGCGTCCCCGAGGAGGATCCGCTGGCAGCCAGAAGTTGGTGGTGGGAGCCTGGAGGCAGCCCATGGAGGTCAGGCTGTGCTCCGGTCCCGTTCCCTGCTCGTGGTGTGCCGCCATTTTGGGCAGATCCGCGTCCCTGAGGGATGAGGAAACCGTCCATCTTCTGCGGCTGCTGGGGATGCTTGCGGTTCCTCGTCATCCCGGACGGTGCTGTGGTGTTCCGTCTATCCGACAAGCGTGTCAGGAGCCGCGGATGGAGCCGGTGATCGCTGTGGCTGGTGATTATCTCCGGCGGGCGAACGGAGCTCCTGGATTACACGTCCATCTTGGAGTCCAGCCGCCACGCCCCTCCCCAAATATTGTGATCTTGAGGCACAGGGGCATTATACCTTATTTTTGTTGGTACGTTTGTGCGACACCAAGGTCCAGTCATCCTGAGTCTGAACCTTGGAGGAGGAAGAGGAAAAAGGGGGAGTTGCCCCCACAGGGGATTGGTCAGGCAGAATATCCCATTTGCGCAAGAGGGCAAGTCCTTCCTCCAAGTTTGTGACAATACAGGTAGCACCATCTTTGGTTATAGTGAGTTTAGCTGGTTGGCCCCATTTGTAGACAATGTTGTGGTTGCGGAGCGCTTTCGTGACAGGCAAGAGGGACCTGCGTTTCTGCATAGTGTATTGCGAAAGGTCAGCGAACACCTTTAGGTTAGAGAAGCGATCAGATGGCTGAGAGTTCTTGCGAAAGGCTAGCATGAACTGATCTTTCACGTGGTAAAAATTTACCCACATCAGGACGTCCCTGGGCACGTTGTCTGGAAGGTATGCAGGTTTGGGCAAACGATGGATCCTGTCAACCACTAACTCTGACTCTGGCGTGGAGGGCAGAAATGATCCCATGAGATCTCGGGCATATTGATGGAGCTGGGCCGGCAGGACAGTTTCAGGGACGCCACGCAATTTGACATTGTTCCTGCGAGACCTGTCTTCGAGGTCAGCGACCTTAGCCCTGAGCCATGCGACCTCGTCTGACTGATCATTGTGGGAGTATACCAGGGAGTTATAGGAGGAAGCATATTCGCCCATTTTTTTTTCCACATGATCCACCCTGCCACCCAGCTCCCCCATCTCCATCCTAAAGCTCCTCATACACTCCATCAGATCAGAATGTAGGGAGCTGCGCAGGGAGACCAACATGTCCTTAAGTGTAGTGTCAGACACAGGCAGATTGGAAGTGGGGAATGTGTTAATGGGAGCAGCAAGCTCACGTGTGTCCTCCAGAGACCCCTGCATTGCACTAACCTTGGAGCCGTTTGAGTCAGCAGACAGGCGGGGCCTTGATTTCACCGGGCTGTAGGAGAGGGGAGTAGAAGCCACAGGAGAGTGGCGATGTGATCCCCCTTGCGATCCAGGGCTCTGTGTGCAGGGAGACGATCCACCCGTTGAGGCCGGAGATCCGCCGCCGGCGCCATCTTGGGATACGCCACTAGGTCTGGGGGAGAAAAAGTCCTCTAGTTTCGCCGGGTGAGCGGCGGATTTGCGCTTCTTTGTCATCCCCAGGTGTCGAGCGGGGTGTCAGCTGTGCGCTAGTGCCGTTAGGAGCAGCCCTCGATGCCTCAATCCGGAGATTTCCCCGACGCTGGAGCAGAGCTCTGATCTCAGGCTGCCATTCAGTCGCGCGGTAGCCACGCCCCCCCCACATTTCTCTACAATTTCCAAACTCATTATATATTGTTGGAGTGAAAAATCAAATATGTTATTATTTATGGTATTGAGGTATGAACATGCACTACAGCCCAGTGTTAATTTTGACGTCAAATTTCAATTTAGTTTTAGTCTTTTGACTAAAATGCAATTTTAGTTTTAGTCCCATTTTTGTCTTTTGACTAAAATGCCATTTTAGTTTTAGTCGTATTTTAGTCATCTCAGTTGTTTTAATTATAGTCGTATTTTAGTAGACTAAAATAGTATTCATTTAGTCGACCTAAAATGTTTTAGTCAAAAAAATTAGAACTGATCTACATATATATATTCAGTGCCTAGTATATATACTCTGCATCCAGTGTAGACTATATCTAAAGTGCATTTGGTGGTGCACTGTTTCTAATACACCTCATGTGGTGTATGTATATATATATATATATATATATATATATATATATATATATATAAATATATACAGTGCATGGTGGTGCATAGTTTCTAATACACTTCAGGCAGTATACACAGCAAATAATACAGTCTGGTATAAATAAAAATATAACTGTAACCCCTCACAGTTACTCTTGTAGGAGGAGGAGGCACAACTTCAATGAGGCACGACTCCAATGAGACAGGATGTCCTCTAGGGGGCAGCTTAAGGGCACCCACCCTATTGCATCACAATGCAGAGCTCAGCAGGTGCAAGGCACTGCTGACTCCCCGCTGACTTTTAAAAGTTCCTTGGTGTTGGTGCTTTTTTGACACGTGTGCAGCAGATCACACTGCTGCTGTTTGCAACCTATGACTGAAGCACCTCAAGCATGGCCAGAACAGCAGCCGCTTGGGCACCATATGCTTGACCAGACATATGACAACCTTGCAGTCCCTTAGCAACAGCACTTGAAAGACATAAAAGTCATAAAAAAGGCACACTTCTCCTTGCTCCTCATCTGGTATCTCCAACCCTCCAGTTCTCTCAAAAACCTGCAATGAGAGGAATGAAGGTATAGCAATAGTTGTCCCAAGTACTTGCAGCCAATCTGCTAGCAGTACACCACCAATTGATTTTCGCAGGCAAATTTCTCTCCCCCAGTTTCTGAACTGTAAAAATAAATTCGGTCCCAGCCTCAGCGTCTAAATGCTAGCTTTGCCAAATTGCTAGTACTGCAACTGCTTCCTTTTCAGTTAGTAGACTCTTCCCCTTTTGTGAATTTGTGGAATATGCTGTACCTCAGTGGCCGTTTCCAAAACACCATTTAGTTTCACATTAGGCCAATCCAGCTCTCTACCAGCATGTGAAAGGCAACGTTTTGACATTGTTGGGCAGGGTGGTCAGCAGTAAGGTTCATATTACCGCTGACTCATGGTCCAGCAGGCATGGGCAGGGACATTACCTTTCCTTCACCGCACACTGGGCAACTGTCAGGGATCTGCTAATGGGTCCCGGCATGCGCGCGCATATTACTGCCCAAGTTCAGCAGCAGCTGCCCATATCTGTGCACCAGCGGTGTGCGTGCACGATGGGTGTGCACGCAGCAGTAGCGCGTGCATGCACATTAGCGCGCGAGTGCCACCATTTCCATTTTAAAAGGCAGCAAGCTGTACTGTCACTTTGCTGTCTGATCTGCAGCATTGTGCATAGATCCTGTGACCCTGTTAAACCTGTTGCCTGTACCGACCCGGCTCCGTCTGACCATCCAAACCTCTCCAGCCTGACCCTTGGCACGCTCTGACCTCGCTTAGTCTTATACACACCGTTGCCAGACTTCCTGCCTGAACCTTGACCACGCTTTTGCCTATGAGATTCTCTGCCTGACTACGCATTTGACCCGGCCTACCTGACCCCGCTACTGCCTGATCATGCTGTACTAACCCGGCTTCCTTACTCAGCTCCGGCTGCCACTGTTCCTGTGCTTGCACCAGCTTCAGAGTCACTGAATCTTCTCCTCTGCTACAGCTGTCCTCTGCACCAGCCGCTTTTGGAAGACCAGCATCCTGTGCCTGTATCCTGCCATCACCCAGACACTCCTACCCCACTGCGCTCCCGAGCTCGCTGTCCCCAATCCAGCGGCTCCTGAGCCAGGGCTGTAAGAGAGGCCTCCTACTGCGACTAGGCTCTGACCACCAGGTACGTTCTCATACTTAACAGTAACTCTGCCTTTCAGCTGGGAAGGATGCAGGACAGGGTTCAGTGTTGCTGGAGCTTGTTTCACCACCGTGCCTCCAAAATGCTAGTGGTTATTCTGCCACAGCTCTCTCCTCCACCCCCTCCTTATTATTCCTCTAATCCTCTGAACCAGCAGCGTTCAAGGGGCTACGCAAGTAGTCAGGTTAAAATATGCCATGCGGTGCGGGAGTTGGTCTGCCTAGAGGACATGAGACACACTTGGACATAGATTCTGTCAACTCTGCAGGGGCAGGCTCAGAGGTGGTTGATACCACACCAGCTTCAGCCAGGAATGGTTGTATGCGACAAAGGCACCAACCTTCTCTCTGCCCTCCGACAGGGACTCTTGACCCATGTTCCATGTTTGGCACACGACCTGAATTTGGTGATGCAGCAGTTCTTGAGCAGGTACCCAGGCTTACAAGATCTCCTGAGGCAGGTCAGAAAAGTCTATAGTTATTTCCACCAGTCATACAATGCCAGTGCTTGGCTGGCTGACATTCAACGAGAATTCAACCTGCCCACCACCGCCTCATTTGTGACATTCCCACCAGGAGAAACTCAACGTTGGCAATGCTGCAGTGGCTGCATACAGCAGAGGGCCTCAATGAGTACGCGTGAGAGTATGGCACCAGGACAGAGTCAGGGGAGCTTGTCTTCTTTATTCGCCACAGTGGCTACTGATCAAGGATGCACTGTCCTGTCACCATTTGAGGAGGCCACAAGGATGGCAAGCAGTGACAATGAATGAATCAGTGACACTGTCCTTCTAGTCTTCCTGTTGGAGCACATGCTTCGTGGAATCATGGACAGGGCACTTGAGGCAGAACAGCGGGAGGAGGAGGAGAACTTCCTTTCCTCTCAAGGCACCCTTTTATCCAGTGGGCCTGCCAAACACACAGGAAGAAGAGGGGGAGGAGGAAGATTGTGTCATCATCGATGTAGAGGATAACATTTAGAATCAGCCTTCAAGGGATGTATTTCAGTCACCAGAAAAACAAGGATTTGTAGGAGGTAGTTACGGATAATGTGATCCTTAGTGACCGAGGACTCTTAGGCCACGTACACACGATCGAACATGTCCGCTGAAACTGGTCCGCGTTCTCTGTCCGAGGGGATTTTCGTCCAATGGTGTGTACACACCGCCGGACCAAAATCCTGCAGGAGACATGTCCGATGAAAACGGTCCGTGGACCGTTTTCATCGGACATATTTCCTCGTGTGTACGGGGCCTAATGCTGCATGGCCTCCCTGATTCTTCAAGGCCTGTGAAAGGACCCTAGGATTCGTGGTATCAAAGAGAGGGGTCATTACTGGCTGACAACTCTTCTTGATCCACGTTACAAGGGTAAAGTTGCAGAACTCATCCTGCCTTCACAAAAGGAGCAGAGGATGAATCATCTTCAGGAGGCCTTGAAGAAAGGTTTGTGTAATGCATTTTCAGACACTGTTTCTCCTTCTCATTTAGGAATGAGCCGAACATACCCGCGTTCGGTTCGTACCAGAACCGTCGAACAGACCGACTGTTCGCGCGAACATTTAGAACCCCATTGAAGTCTATGGGACTTGAACGTTCGAATTCAAAAATGCTAATTTTAAAGACCAATATTCAAGTTATTGTTGGAAAACGTCTTTGAGAACCCGGGTCTTGCCCCAGGGAACATGTATCAATGGAAAAAAGTTTAAAAAACTGTAGTTTTTTCAAGAGCAGGACTTCTGAAAAATTGACAGTTTTTAAAACTTTTTTCCATTGATACATGTTCCCTCGGGCAAGACCCGGTTTCTCAAAGACGTTTTCACAGGCAAGCTATAGACACCCAGCAGGTACAACATTTAACCACTTGACCACTGGGCACTTAAACCCCCTTCCTAACCAGACCAATTTTCAGCTTTCGGTGCTCTCACAGTTTGAATGACAATTACTCAGTCATACAACATTCTACCCATTTGAAATTTTTGTTCTTTTTTTCACACAAATAGAGCTTTCTTTTGGTGGTATTTGATCACCTCTGGGTTTTTTATTTTTTGCGCTATAAAAGAAAAACGACTGAAAATTCTGTAAAAAAAAAAAAAAATATCTTGTTTCTGTCATATTAGCGGGTTATTTCTCACACACAGCATATGCATACCACAAATTACACCCCAAAACACATTCTGCTATTCCTCCCGAGTATGGCGATACCCCATGTGTGGGACTTTTACACAGCATGGCCACATACAGAGGCCCAACATGCAGGGAACGCCACCAGGCGTTCTGGAACACCCAGACCAATTCTGACATTTCTCTCCTACATGTAAAAATCATCATTTATTTGCTAGAAAATTACATAGAACCCCAAAACATTATATATTCTTTTTTAGCAAAGACCCTAGAGAATACAATGGCGGCCGTTACAACTTTTTATCTCGCACGGTATTTTCGCAGAAATTTATTGAACGCGTGTTTTTAAAAAAACTGTTTTGTGCTTAAAACAAAACAAAACAGTAAAGTTAGCCCAATTTTTTTTCATAATGTGAAAGATGAAGTTACGCCGAGTAAATAGATACCCAACATGTCACACTTCAAAATTGCGCACACTCGTGGAATGGCGCCAAACTTCGCTACTTAAAAATCCCCATAGGCGGTATTGCAGAGTATCGCGCAGGGTATTGCAGAGTATTGGGGTATTGCAAAGTATCATGCAGGGTATTGGGGTATTGCCGAGTACTGGGGTATTGCCGAGTACTGGGGTATTGCCGAGTACTGGGGTATTGCCGAGTATTGGGGTATTGCCGAGTATTGGGGTATTGCCGAGTACTGGGGTATTGCCGAGTACTGGGGTATTGCCGAGTATTGGGGTATTGCCGAGTACTACTGGGATATTGCCGAGTACTGGGGTATTGCCGAGTATTGGGGTATTGCCGAGTACTGGGGTATTGCCGAGTACTGGGGTATTGCCGAGTACTGGGGTATTGTTGAGTACTGGGGTATTGTTGAGTACTGGGGTATTGCCGAGTACTGGGGTATTGTTGAGTACTGGGGTATTGTTGGGTACTGGGGTATTGTTGAGTACTGGGGTATTGTTGGGTACTGGGGTATTGTTGAGTACTGGGGTATTGTTGGGTACTGGGGTATTGTTGAGTACTGGGGTATTGTTGGGTACTGGGGTATTGTTGAGTACTGGGGTATTGCCGAGTACTGGGGTATTGTTGAGTACTGGGGTATTGTTGGGTACTGGGGTATTGTTGGGTACTGGGGTATTGTTGAGTACTGGGGTATTGTTGGGTACTGGGGTATTGTTGAGTACTGGGGTATTGTTGGGTACTGGGGTATTGTTGAGTACTGGGGTATTGTTGGGTACTGGGGCATTGTTAAGTATTGTTGGGTACTGGGGGATTGCTGAGTATTGTTGGGTACTGGGGATTGCAGGGTACTGGGGATTGCAGGGTACTGGGGGGATTGCAGAGCTGGGATGTTTTGAGGGATGGCTGGATCTGTGACTGCATTTGTCACAGATCCAGCCACAGCTCAGCTGCTGACACCCCGCTCCCCCCCCCTCTCCTCGCACACTGTACAGAGAGGAGAGGGAGGAGAGGGAGGAACCGGCGTCATCAAATGACGCCGGTTTGTTTACAAGTGATCGTGCCGTCATTTGACGGCGCAATCACGTGGTAAACGGCCGCGATCAGCGGCAATTTACCGTGATCCGTGATGCGCCAGGTCTTCTAGGGGACACGCAATCGCGAAAGTGAAGGACGACGTCCCAGGGACGTCGTCCCATGATAACTCCGCCGCGCCGTAGCAGTAAAATGCTTATGGCGCGGTGGGAAAGTGGTTAAAGGATTTTTTTTTTTTTACTTAAGCATCATTAAAATCACTGCTCCAGGAGCAGTGATTTTAATAATGTTAAATTAAAAAAAAAATGAAAAATTCTCTTAAATATTGTACCTGCAGTGCTGGGTGTCTAAAGTTTGCCAGTGAAAACGTCTTTAACCACTTGCCTACTGTGCACCTACACCCCCTTCCTGCCCAGACAACATTTTAGCTTCCGGCACTGCATCGCTTTAACTGACAATTGCGCGGCCGTGCGATGTGGCTCCCAAACAAAATTGACGTCCTTTTTTTCCCCACAAATAGAGCTTTCTTTTGGTGGTATCCTAGGTGTGTTCTAACTGTAGGGGGAGGGGGGGTGACTGGGGGAGGTGACCGATTGTGTTCCTATGTACAAGGGACACAATCGGTCTCCTCTCTCCCTGACAGGGACGTGGAGCTCTGTGTTCACACACAGAGCTCCACGTCCCAGCTCAATTGTCGGCAATCGTGTGTGCCCTGCGGCCATCGCGGCCGCCGGGCACACGCACGGGCTTCTCAGTGACGCGACGGGTGCGCGCGCGCGCCCCTAGTCGATTTAAATTACATAACATCATATGACGTGCTGTCAGGAACAGAGAGTTACCCGCCCGCCGTCATTTGACGGCGGGCGGGTATCAAGTGGTTAAGAACCCAGTTCTTTGCCGAGGGAACATGTATCAATGGAAAAAAGTTTTAAAAACAATCGTTTTTTCAGGAGTCCTGAAAAAACAACCGTTTTTAAAACTTTTTTTCCATTGATACATGTTCCCTCGGGCAAGACCCGGGTTCTCAAAGACGTTTTCACAGGCAAACTATAGACACCCAGCAGGTACAATATTTAAAGGAATCTTTCATTTTTTTTTTTTATTTAAACATTATTAAAATCACTGCTCCAGGAGCAGTGATTTTAATGATGCTTAAATTAAAAAAATTAAAATAAAATTCCTTTAAATATTGTACCTGCTGGGTGTCTATACGTGTGAGAATGTCTTTAAATAGCACAATCACCTGCCTGCCAGTAAATTAGGAAGAACTGATCTATCTAAGCTATACAGTGTATAAATATATGTACAACTCCTAGGGATGTATACATATTCTCTACACACTGTAAATTAAGCTAAACTGACTAGCCTGCCTGCCTGCTCTATCTAGCTATATAAAAAGACAATCTCTCTGTCTCTCTGACTGCTCTCATTAACAAGCCGGAACACACTACACGAGGCCGCCCAGCAGGCGGCCTTATATAGTGTGGGGCATGTGCTAAAGCCCTGAGCCATAATTGCCCAAAGCCACCCAGGCTTTGGCCAATTATGGCTCTTCTTTTTTTGCGCGCTGTGATTGGCCAAGCATGTGGGACATACAGCATGCTTGACCAATCATCAGCGCGCAATGCTGCAGTGAATTATGGGCCGTTTTGCGTCACTGGAATTTGGCGCGAACGACCGCTTTTTTCAAACGTACGAACAGACAATGTTCGAGTCCCTACTCTCATTGTGTAGGTGTACTGGTTTTGGATCCATTCCCCTGTAATTCTGTGCAGGCAGCCTGTATTGAGTGGAGTCTGCTGGGTCTTGCCCTCAACTCTGCTCTCGAAAGAAAGGGGGGTGGATGGCAAATATATGCTTGTGCCACATCCAGTATGGAATGGAGGCCCTCTAAAAATATAAGATAATAAATATAAATAATGGATTGTACCCCAATAGGGCTAAATTATATATATTACATAGAAAGAATAAAGATTTGCTACAATAACAGTTTAGATGCTAAAAAGTTAATAAAGGATAATGAGAAGTTATATATGTATATGTACCTGAGTGTATGAGATCCGCAACAATAATGTCCGCTGTCAAACAGTACACTGTATTACTACAGGGATAGAAAAATATATGACATTACTATAGGAATTAATCTAGCCTTAATTTTAACCTCTAATTTTTTAAGTATTTATAGAACTGCTTAAATTAATAATATATAGAAAATAAGAAATAAAAAAAAAAGAAGGGGGGGTGAGCCTAGATCAAATATATACACTATATCATCGTCCTATTAAATTATACTAATTTACTTGCTTCAATCTATCTTAAAAATTACAAGATATGTCTGTATATTCATAATAAGTCAAATAGCATCATTTGGTTAAATTATGTTAAGAAAAAAATATATATATATCAATATAATGATATTTTCTGTTGTTTATTATTTGTTCATATAGATGAAAACATAAACAAATAGGTTTGAATAACTAGATCCAAACTAGGGAGTACCCGAGCATATGGGTGATAGTTTAGTAAACATATAAAAGCCATAGCCAGGGATATGCAATTAGCGGACCTCCAGCTGTTGCAAAACTCCAATTCCCATCATGCCTCTGCCTCTGGGTGTCATGCTTGTGGCTGTCAGAGTCTTGCTATGCCTCATGGAATTTGTAGTTCTGCAACACCTGGAGGTGCACTAATTGCATATCCCTGCACTAAAGGGTAGTGTTGCATAATATCATTAAAGCAGGTAATATGGACATGGAACTTACTTGACAGAGTTGGCCTCACACCATGACAATCCAACAAAGATGCTGGTGTTGAGGTGTGGGTACTCTGTATTTATATCAAGTCCCTCTAATCAGCTATCGCAGTTAATCGCAGACAGCTGACTGCGAGTAACAAAGATAGTAGGGAACTCCTAATTAGTCCCCTTAATCTGGTGTATGCGGCAAAGCCCCCACAATGCATGCGTCGGGGTGGTGTCATGCACACCACATCTACCGACACAATAAGCCTCAACTGCGGACTGAGCATGTCCGCTAGGAGTGGCAAGATGGAGAGTGTGGGCAGGGATGCAAGGTCAATCCACAGAGTCTCTAACACCGCCCAGGTTCAAAGAACCAGCGGTTTTGTGTGCTGGGCAATCCTTTTGATCGACTACCGCAAACAATCTCAGAAAACCTGCATAAAAAAAGGCAAGATGGACTAAAAGTAAAATGAATAGTCATACCCAATCATTACATAAGAGTTTTACCAATAATACGAGTATTTAATATAAAGTTGACTGGCATACCCCATAGATGATAAATATAACCCAACTAGAAGATAAAAGAATTACATAAGCAGGTATATTAATCATAAATTGTAAATGATATAACATTTAGTGGTATTAGAAGGCACACCAGCAGATATTGTTATTACTTTAAAATTACGTTAGTGGCTCATTTTTCTATGCCACCTGAGGAGAAGCCCTCCAGAAAAGGTTTAAAGGCAAATAGCTTAATTTAAGCCTGGAGGCAATGGTGCATTAAACTGGAAAATCCATCTAAGTTCCATCTGGAGGAGGGTCTTATTCCTGGGGTTGGGGTGTATCCTATCCAGGATCAAAAATTTGACACCGAGGAACACTCCACCATGTACCAAGGTTACATTATGTCCCAGGGTCTTCCCAATTAAGCAACCACAGCTACATTGCAACAGGTAGATGACTCCCAAGGTTATACAATTTGCAAAGTGTTTCGCAAAAAAAGGTTTTTCCATTTGGAAGGACAGAGTTCTTTTGTACAAGCATATATCTACAGTAATTGCACTTTCCACACATGAAAGTGCCTTTGTATTTACAGTGTAGGGGTACATTTTTGATCTCACTGCTAATCACTCTATCACTAATGGATGGAGCTATTCTGAAAGTGAAAATTGGCTTTTCTAGAACCAAGGGACCCAAGGCTGGATCTAGTGTCAACATATGCCAATATTTTTTAATGATTTGTTTCACTTAATATTGTTGTTGATTATATCTTGTGATAATTCTGAAACTGTTATTATCTTTTGGTGGCTTTTTGTTGTAGAGTAGATCATTTCTTGATCTCATTGTTACTTGTTTAAATGCTCTTTTTAAAGAAGCATGTGAGTAGCCCCTAAGAAGGAGCCTATCACAAAGTTTCCCAGTCTCTATTACAAAAGTTTTGTCATCAGTAAAGTTAAGGAATAGAGTAAATTAATGGTTTAGGGTGGAAGCTTGTAGCATGGAGTATTATGTTATCCGCTGTAGGTTTTGTATATAGTTTAGTACACAATTTACCTCCAATACCTTTGTAAATTTCCACATCCAGAAAAGTAACTGAGTCCTTATCAAAGGACATGGTGAAGTTTATGTTAAAGTTTTTTTTTTTAATTCATCCTTAAAAAACACTGCTGGAGCAAATCCTGGGGTCCGTCCCAGACGACCAGAATATCGTCCAGATATCAGTACCATCCAAGAATGTGATCAGTATATATGGCCAGAGTTTCATCTGCCAAAAACATAGAATCCCACTCCCCCAGGTACAGGCTGGCATACAATGGGGCACAACATGTCCCTATCGCAACCCCCTGCACCTGGAGGCAGTGGGAGCCATTACAAGTAAAAACATTGGCCCGGATTCACATACATCGGCACATCTTTATGCCACCTTAGCGTATCTTCTTTACGCTACGCCGGCGCAACACAGAGAGGGAAGCATGGAATTCACAAAGCAAATGCTCCCAACGTTGCGCTGGCGTAGCGTATATTCGTCGGCATAAGGCTGCGTAAGTGGAAGTGGGCTGGAAGTGGGCGTGATACATTTTAATGAAGCGTGACCCCATGCAAATGATGGCCACAGCTTAAAAAAACGAATTGCGCATGCGTCGTCTCTTGGACGCATCCCAGTGCGCATGCTCACAGTTACGTCGAAATAGTTGCCTAAGATACGTCAAACGCTACCTACGAGGTGAATGTAACCTACGCACAGCCCTATTCACGTAGTACTACGTAAACGGCATATTCGGCGTAAAATTCGACGGCGTCGTTCCCTGGCCCATACCTTTGCATTACCTGCTCCTGGTATATCAGGGGTTACTTTATGCCGGACGTAAGCCTTACGTAAACCGCGTATATTAATGCTCCAGGCGCATCATTTGCATATTTAAAATGGGAACGCCACGTCCAGTGTAACTATGCGCCCACGATACGCCTGCTTAGGAAAGTTACGTCGGTCGGAAGAAGCCTATTTTCAGGCGTATCTAGTTTTGTGGGTACAGCGCATAGATACGACGGCACATCCGTGGACTTATGCGGCATATTAGTAGATACGTCGACGTAAGTTCTTTCTGAATCCGGGCAATTGTGTCCAAGGATATGCTCCAGGAGTGAAAGAATGAAATTGTTATAAACTGGATCCACAACCGTAGCTTGTTGCAAAATGTGATTGATTACTGCAAATCCTTTGTCATGAGGGATTGTATTTTATAAGGTTTCCACGTCTATAGCGACTAAAGTTGCTGATTCCCGGAATGTATATTGTATACAGAATCTGTAAGAGATGAGTGGTGTCCCTTACATAAGATGGTAGAGAGACTACATATAGTCTTAAGAATCAACCAATTTACTTGCATTGTCACTAATTGACCCAATACCCAAAATAATAGGTTTACCTGTTTTTGTTTTTTTTTTGGGGGGGGGGGGGGTTGTGAATTTTCGGTAGTATATAGAATGTGGGTACTTTTGGGAAGTTATTTCTAATTTAACTCCATGTTTTTTTTCCAACTCTGCTCTCTGCACTGGCAATGTGTCATACAATGATAATGTCACTGTCACTGTAACTTTTACAAGGTGGTAATGAAGTTTAAAAAGCATTTGGTGCACGCACGGTAATTTATATATATTGTGGTTATTGAGGAATATATTTGAATTATTGTTTTTGTGCTTAGTCTCGTTTAAATACATTTAAACCACTAAAAGTTACTTTGATCATATTTTGTTAATTGTGTCACATTCTATGACACCCATATGTGTGTAATACAATAGTATTTTCAATGTCGTATTGGCCATTCATTTAAAATAGAACTACTCAGTGTTTTAAAGCTATTTATTGTTTGAAAACCTCTTTTCTGTGTATGATTATTATCAAATTCTATATGTGTACAGTGGATGACAGACTGGCTCACATGTAGAGCGTTTCCTCTTTGCAGTGGTACATATTGTTTATGTTTTACTGTCCTTTCTAATAGTGGAATAATTAGACAGCATTGTGCAAATGGCTGGATTATTAATCTAATCTACAATTCTCTATATTAAAAAAATATAAAATGTGAGATCACATTAACTATGACTTTAAAGTAAACACTGAAAAGAAAACTCAACATATTTGGCAATAGAAATAATACTATACTTTTTCTTTAATGCTTAATAATTTACAACGCACACAACTGGTCTACACTTTGCTTTGCTTTTAAGTTGAATAATAAGTGTGAGCACTGATTTCATCAGATGAATTCTACTTAATCCGTGGCAGGGCAAGCCAGGGATTTTCCAAGATCATAGCAATTATTTTTTGTTTAAAAGTTCACTGTAAAAAAGGAAGGATTGTTTTGCTACTTTTATAACCAATAGAGCATTGGAAAGGACTGAAAACAACAGCTTGTAATATTGTGCTCAACATTCTCATTGTTGATTGTCTAATAGATCCCTACATGAAGCATCCACCTATTAAATATTAGTGTCCACAGAGGGCTCAAGTAGTGCAGTAATTTTTAGTTGTTGATGCATGCAGAGAGAGTTGAATCAAGATAGAAAACATTATAAACACAATCTCTACATTTGTAATTCTTGCACAAATTACATTGAATATTAATATTAACACTATATGCATTTTTTTTGCATAGCCAGTTTAGTATATTGAAAGCAATTCAAATTTTACACAGTGCAGGTGTTCTGATAGAACACATACTGTTACGTCTGTTATGTGAAATTGTATATTAACTGGAGCATATCTTTCATTTTTCTGCTTAATTGCACATGAAAATAAAGCTGAAATACATTGCATTGTGAAAATAATAATAGGACATAATGACTATTATATATGCATTACACTAACAGTGATACAAGAGAAATACAGAACAAAATGATTTTCATGCTCATTTCAAATTTGGTCAATAGGCAACCTTTCTGATTTCCATTGCTAATTTTTCTATGTTCCTAAAAGTTATTTAAGTACTTACCAAGTAAACTGACACAAACAGAAAATGTATTACTTTTTATCCAATTAAAAATATCTACTGAAAAACAATTCAAGTTCTTTTCATAAGATATGGATGGTAATGTAGCGCTACGTGTGAGCCAAATGGCAATGGCTATATACACCAAATGAGGTGTGACCATATATTGTGACACAAAGAATGTAATGGCAAAAAATGCACCACAACAAAATGTGAAATTCAAATCAATAAAGTAAACAATATAAACAAAAGTGTAATATAGTGTCCATAAAAAATAAAACGATGAAGATGTCATGAGATGGTAAAGAACTTCCCAACAGAAATCTTCAAATATGAGGTGGAATACATATGCGCTTACCGCAACTGTTGGACCCAAATGTCATACGACAGTGGATCGACCGAGCTTGGAATGTCCCACAGAGATGTCACCGGAAGTCCAGAAGGAAATGGAGTCTACCTCCTAGGCAGTCAGATGTCGTCAACTCAGGAAAGAACAGGAAGACCAGATGTTCATCGGCCACTGACTACTCCAATACTGAAGATCCTAGTAATCCGTGGGTATGGCAATCATAAAAGATCATCTAAGCATCCAAACACAATCTGGTTCAAGTAAGTGAGAACCCTGGCATGGGTACTAGAAACCAACTGGAGAGGGCTCAGAATTATCTTATCTTCTACAAATTCATGTAAAGAGAAGAAAAAAATGGGGGCTCCAATGGTGTAGGTCATAAAGGGTCCCTGTAGAGGTCATATTAGATCGAAACACATCAGGCCATGCATTTTGCTCCCCATATTGCTTTTAATGCTCATGAATTGCGATCACTTTTATATTTTATTATGTATATTGTTTTTTGTTTTCATTAACCACTTAAGGACCTTGCCTGTTTTTCAGATTTAGTGTTTAGAGGATTAAAATAGTTTTTTTCTCTCGAAAATTACTTAAACCCCCCAAACATTACTGTATATATTTTTTTCTAACACCCTAGAGAATAAAAAAGCGGTCATTGTAATACTTTTTGTCACACCATATTTGTGCAGTGGTCTTACAAGCGCACTTTTTTTTGGGAAAAAAAAAATACTTTTTTTAATAAAAAAATAAGACAACAGTAAAGTTAGCCCATTTTTTTATATTGTGAAAGATATGTTACGATGAGTAAAATGATACCCAACATGTCACGCTTACCTAAAGATACAAATAATCAATGGGTGTTTACAACCACTTTATGTGTGGGAAAATATCCAAAAATACTTTAAAGGAGTTGTAAAGAAAAAAAAATGTTTCACCTTAATGCAATTATTAAGGTGAAAAAAACATCTGATGATGTTGCCCCCCCCCCCAAGCCCCAGTTTTACTTACCCGACCCTCGAAAGTCCCGCGCTCGGTCCCAAAATCCTCTTCGCCGCTTAGCCTGCCCGTTGATTGGCTAGAGCGGATGGATTGAGAGCAGCGCAGCCATTGGCTGGCGATGCTGTCAATCACATCCAGAATCACGCAGCCCGCAAGGACTCATCACCATGCAAGCTCTCTCACATGACTGTGGTGAGTTCTTGCAGGGAGGACCAGAGACAGCCGCCGAGGGACCCCAGAAGACGTGGATCGGGGCCACTCTGTGCAAAACAAACTGCACAGTGGAGGTAAGTATAACATGTTTGTTATTTTAAAGATTTTTTATCCTATAGTAACCCTTTAAGTAAGGCTTGGATAAGTCAGGTAGCACAAAATGAACATACAATATAGTTTCCTCCTGAAGAGAAAAGTCATATTCCAAAGAATTCCCTTTAACCAAAGTGTTTACAGTCAACACAGGTTCACAAAGCTAATCTAAAGCTTACAACCTTCATTAAATCACCTCACACATGCTTTCACTTCTTATGGCAGTCTCAAGATTTGAAAAACATCATAATCATTGCCTCGTCCTACCGAAGTGGATGTTTTTCTTGAAATAACCAGAGATTTGTTACCAATGCTCACATTTGAAGCTCAGATAAAATGTGCATTCTCTGTAGATGAAAAATAGCATTTCAAGTATCTTTAGTGGTGGCACATTTGTCATTATCAACTTGAAGTTATATACTTCAAGTCCCAGTGCAGAGTTTTATGTCTGGAACAAAGCATAAAACCCTAAGACAAAATCTTTACCTCTAAAAAATACACAAAAATACAAAAGCACCTGTTTCAGAAAAAAAAAAAAAAAAAGTCTTGTAAGGGTGAAAGATATGCAAAATCTTAGGATATATGTGTTACACAATACACAAATATCTGTAATAACAGAAAATCAAAATGTTCAAAAATCCTCTCTGCCTATGATCTACTAGATTTGCCCTGTAAACATGCTACAGATCAGACAATTTTGTAGTTGTTCAACTCCAGCAATATGTTATTGGTTGGTATTGCATTCGTTTTAGGTTGTCTTCACCACAATTGTGTGTTACCTATAAAATCTATATTTTAAGATTTAATATCATAAAGATATGATATGAGTTAAATAAGAGAGTTTGTTTGACCATAATTGAAAGCTTCAATATAATAAACATTTATTAGAGCTTATACAAAGTCCAATCTAACACACAGAACCTATCTATAGTCTCAAACAAGACTGTAGGTTAAAATACATACATTTACATGAAGGAATATAATACATTCCTCTAAAACATTAGAGTACAAGCGTGTGCAGTTGCTATATGTAAGTATATCTATACCATAGTTACCCTTTAGACCCATTTTTCAGGCCATGTCTCCATAAAGTAAGCTCCCTTCCCCTTTTATGTGGAGTATATCCACAGAGGCAAGCGCCCAGAGGCAATTCAGTTTGCATGCGTTGCGCTATACAAGTCATTCATTCATTCATTCATTATATCTCTCTATGCTGACGTCCCATTGGTTGGCCTAGCTAGGATCAGGATTGGAGGCCTGACTACATAAGTCTGCCACCCCCCTTTCATGCAAATCCTGCTGACTACCTCCGGGAAGGAGATTACATAGACTTATACATATAGATATACATATATACATACATACCTATCTCTATCTAATTTAGATTACCAAAAACCATATGGCAACATGTGATCATTTGATTATTAAATTAAATGAAACAAAGGTCCACAAATTACTGTTGTTGGGATCAATACAATTATTTAAAATTCAAATGAAAACATTTCCTTTCACCCTCCTCCGGGGTTGGTTATGTACAAAGAAAAAGAGCCACTGCTCCAGTTGTATGATGATAACCTGAGGTGGAATGTCTCGTAGAGTGCCAGCCCGGCCCGCCTCTGTGGGAAACTTGTAAGAAAAGAAATGGCTGCATATCCAGGAATTCTGATTGCCTTTTATTGTTCAAAGTGAAGACACCAACATGAGGTCACGTAGACGCATTTCACACAACCATCTTGTGCTTAATCATTAAGGTAATGATTAAGCACAAGATGTTTGTGTGAAACGCATCTACGTGACCTCTTGTTGGTGTCTTTGGTGTTATCACTTTGAATAATAAAAGGCAATCGGAATTCCTGGCTGTGCAGCCATTTTTTTTCTTACGTGCTTGGTTGTGTGTAGGGGCTTTGCCAAGGTCTACACTCCCTGGGAGAGGAGGAATGGAACTGACAGGGCCCGTCATTGGACCAAGCATATAGGAAATGTTAGTCCACAGTGTGAACCCATAGGGGTGGGGTGATTATTCTAGGGGGCTCGGTGCAGTACAGGTCAGTCTCACTCAATTTCACCAGGACCGTCCACTTCGGAGGGTCCTGGATATAGGCTCTGTTTGAATCTGCTAGGCTAGCCTGGAATTGGTGAACATGCCATGTGGTTTAGACCAGTCACATACAGTCCCCTCTTTGGGTGCTCAAAAAATGCAAATGGGACTTGTTACTATACTTACCTCGGGTTGATGTGCTTTAGTCAACCTACCACTGATGCCCCAATACTACCCTCTGGAATATGTTCCGCGCTGAATATATCTACCTCTGGACCCTCCCCCCTATTGCCTAATTTAAAAGCCCCTCTAACTTTTCAGCCCTCTTCACTCCCAGCAGATCTGCACCTTTCCTCCCTTATATACAACTGGTGACTGACTGAGAAGCCGGCCCAGGTCTCGAGAAACCCAAACCTCTCCCTGCTACACCAGCTCCTCTTCAGCCTCCTGTAATTCCATTTTAAACAAAAAGAAGAAGGAGAGAAAAGTACTTCATTTATTAACCACTTCCTTACTGGGCATGTATACCCCCTTCCTGACCAGGTGAAATTTCAGCTTGCAGCACTGCGTCGCTTTAACTGACAATTGCGCAGTCGTGCGATATGGCTCCCAAACACAATTGGCGTCCTTTTTCCCCACAAATAGAGCTTTCTTTTGGTTGTTTTTGGTCACCTCTGCGGTTTTTATTTTTTTCGCTATAAACAAAAAAGGACGACAATTTTGAAAAAAAATACAATATTTTTTACTTGTTGCTATAAAAAATAGCCCAATTAAAAAAAAAAAATCAGTTTAGACCGATACATATTCTTCTACATATTTTTGGTAAAAAAAATAAAAAAATCGCAATAAGTGACTGGTTTGCGCAAAAGTTATAGCGCCTACAAAATAAGGGACACAATTATTATTATTTATTTTTTAACTAGTAATGGTGGCGATCTGCGATTATTATTGCGACTGCGACATCATGGCGGACACATCGGACACTTTTGACACATTTTTGGCACCATTCACATTTATACTGCAATCAGTGCTATAAATATGCACTAATTACTGTATAAATGTGACTGGCAGGGAAGGGGTTAACACTAGGGGGTGAGGAAGGGGTTAATGTGTATCCTGCATTGTGTTCTAACTGTGGGGGGAGGGGGGTGACTGGGGGGTGACCGATCTGTGTCCCTATGTACAAGACACACAGATCAGTCTCCTCTCTCCAGTGACAGGACGCTGTCATTGTGAGAGCCGGCAATGAGAAATGATCTCATATGTTTACATATGAGATCATCTCTCATTCGCCGCACAGATCGCATTGCAAACGGCCATTCTGATTGGCCGTTCGCGACGATCTGTGATTGGCTGTGTCCAGGGACACGGCCAGTACAGAAGTTCCCGCTGCGCGCTCTGGAGCTCGCGCTGGGAACAAAGAAAGGGGCTGTCGTGAAAACACGGCAGCCCGGAGAATTAGAGCCACCCTGCGGCCGCATATAGTCGTACGGCCGCAGGGAAGTGGTTAAAACTGTTTTATAAAATTGGAAATCATATCAATAAATATCCAGCATATGGCAATCTTCCAGGTGCTCAATGGTGAGCAAGCTGCTCAAAGGTGGATGTGGTGTTTACCAGGGGAACACCAGGGAGAGCCAACAGAAGCAGCATACTATGTGTGTATAGGTCAGTGATGGTATCATATGTGACATAGAACGGCACGGTTATGCATTTTGGGGCACGGCCCCCTTTATTGAAACTGTCCATCCAAGAAAAATTTCTGCTTTTATAGGTAGAGGGCGGGCACGCAAAAATTACTACAGGACTGCAGGAAAATGGCGGCTGTGCTCCTCATCAGCAAAGTAACAAAAAAGAGGGAATGGTCAGTGGATGTGTTCTACCAGATCTTATGCCACATCCAGTACTGAATTGCAGAAAATAAATTCCCCTGAGTGGACTTTAAAAGCATGGATCTGGAAAAAATAGTTTGACACACTTGAATGTAAGTAATGCATAATGTATTTATAACAAAATTATTTAAAAACAGGAGTTGGAATGTATACAAATCTGAAAATACAACTTCAATGTTTCAAGCATGAGAGCAAGTGTCTTCTGTCTCTTGACGCGTTTCAAAAGGGGTGTATTGAGAAGACAAAGGCATATATCTACAACATTATACAACATTATATAAGGTTATATTAGATTAGATATTATACAAATAATTCTTAGGTAGTAATTACAATATTTAAAATAGTGGTTGTAGACAACTTACATGCTTTATTGATGTTTAACAGAAAATTATTCCAACTGTCATATTTTTAATTAAAACCAGTAGAGGATGAAGTAGGAATGTGCCCGAATGCAAATGGCAAGCGCGGTTCAGTCTGTGTTGGAAGTCAATTAAAGGACCTATGAGGGCACAGTGGCCCAACGTGCCAAGGAGGTATGTGTGAAGGCACTGGGATTCACACAAGGGCAGTATAGACCTACAAATCAATATATATATTGTAAAAAGCTTGTATTAGATCAGCCACTTCCCATCTCCATACCTATCAATAAAAATATATTCTTTTTACTATTTGATTCCCCCTGGCACATGACCTTGTGATGAAACGTGTAGGGACAAGGTTTGAATTCCGTTATTTTGTGCGGCTGTCTAAATACAGCTTTCTATACTACATTATGGGTGAGAGGAGCCAAGCCTGTGACATCACACATCATCCATCTAAGCTTTAGTAGTGAGTCGTAACAGTTGAATGCTTGCATTTTTATACATTTTTGTAAATTTATTTACATACTGTGCATAAAAGTTTAAAATAGAGAGCACTATGGTTCGCCCTTTTATATTTTCAGTCATGCGGTCATGTTGATGACTGAGAATGAAGTAGGTAGTTGATATAAAGTGCATTCCGAACCAGGAGGAAATGATCAGGGGCAAATTAAATGAGACTGTAGTGGGGTGTAGCCTCACCCTAATGCATATCGTTGTAGACTTCATCAGAGGGCAACAACAAAGTCTACGACGATACGCATTAGGGTGAAGCTCAGTGGTGCAGTGAGTAGCACTTTTGCCTAGCAGCAAAAGGGTCGCTGGTTCGAATCCCAATCACGACACCATCTGCCTGGAGTTTGCATGTTCTCCCTGTGTCTGCGTGGGTTTCCTCCGGGTACTCCGGTTTCCTCCCACACTTCAAAGACATGCTGGTAGGTAAATTGGATCTCGTCCAAAGAAATTGGCCCAGTATATATATGTATATGTGTGTATGACTGTGTGTCCCTAGCGTGTCTAGATCCTACGGGGTAAAAATGACCGCACCAGCCAAGCAGACACTGGCTGGAAAAAGCGCCCAGAGGCGATTCAGTTCGCATGCGTTGCGCTATACAAGTCATTAATTCATTCATTCATTCAAGCTACACAGCCACTCAGCCACTCAGCTTGTCTACCTTCGAGGAGGTTAACCCGGGCATCACCATGGTCCTTTCATCACTAGGAGCGATGAAGTGACACAAGGCAGTCAAGCTACTGTTTACATGCTTAATTTTTAATCCTATATTTGTAAGTGCAATATATGTAAGGGGATTTGAGGTTTAATTAAAAACTGTTTAAAATGTAATTATACCGAGTGTCTTTATCCTTTGGGCATGATCACTGATGAGCTTGGGATCCAGTAGCAATCTATTAAAGTACCATGACCCGATGACCTGAGGCAGAAGTCCGCTAATTTGTGGAGTTTAAGGCTGATTTTCACCCTCCTCCACCCTTCCCCCCAGGTACCCAAACAAATCTTCAGTGCCCCTCTTTGAAGCCAGCCACCCATCTGTAGACAGCAGCTTCCACACCCCCTCACTTAGCCCTCTAGGGATTCTACCTACACCATGCGGATCATATCTTGGAATACCAAAGGCCTACGCTCTCCCCTAAAAGACTTAAAACTGATCTCTTCCAGGAGACACATCAACCCTTGGTAGATTTCGAACTTCTGCAATAACTTTGGGTGGGAAAGGTATTTGGGTAGGCATCAACAAGAGGTAAGGCAGGTGTACTGTTCCTTATTCATACCTCCTAACCATATACGTGCACATCTCCAATAGAGACTTAGCTGTCACTAATTTGTATGCCCCCACCCCTCTCATAGTGGGAGGAGATTTTAACTCACTCATGGATGCCTCTAAAAATAAATCACCGGGTAAATACAACCCCCCACTTCTGTTCCACCCCAAGCGTACCACTCTTGCAACCTTTGTGGAGGCCCTCTAGCTCATAGATGTATGGAAATTGGCCCACCCAGAAGACAGAGATTACACCATCTACTCCCCTCCATATCATACCTTCTCCAGAATTGACTACATGTTTTGCAACTTAACACTTCTCCCACTCACATCCAAAACCTACATTCACAAAATTGCAATCTCAGATCATAGCCCCATCTCAGTCAATCTCCAAAATTTTACTCTACCCGCTACAACGAAAACATGGCGCTTTCCATCATACCTTGGACATAATCAGGGCCTATCCAAGATACTCCATGAAACCTGGACTGAATATGCAACTACAAGCCTTACCCACAGAAACGATACGCGGTAGGATTATCGTCACACACAAAAAGAAATGTCCTTAAAAATTATCGTGAAGCATGCAAACGATTACGTTCGGCCCAGACCCAATTGTTGCTCACTAACTCTCTCACGGACTTACAAATCTCACCTTGAATTGAAATATCACAAATATGATAACAAACACAGAAAACTACTAGCCAATCTCTGTAAGGGAGCCCACTCCCCCACTCACATACCTGACCTCAAAGAGATGCCCAAGAGCATCTCAGCTCATCTACCAAAGAGGTCATCACAATCTTGGAACAGTACTATGCCTCTCTATATGGTAAAGACCCAACAGACATGACTACTGCCCAAACTTTCCTAGAACAAATCTCCCTCCCTCAGATAAAGGCCCCTCGTTTGACCAAGCTAAACACCCCAATTACAGACCAAGAGGTTTTCAAAGCCATATCATTCCTTGCCAATGAAAAAGCCCCAGGCCCAGATGGTTACACCCCAGAATTCTACAAAATGACAGCGGACATAATAATTCCCTTGTTAACCAAAGTCTACAAGGAAATCCTAGCAGGGGGCAAATATCTACCCTCTGGCTACCAGGCGCACATTAAGATGATCGCCAAAAAAGGCAAAGACCCAACAGAACCTAGCTCTTATAGGCCTATATCACTCCTCAACCTAGACTCCAAAATACTTTTTTTTTGGAAGCTATGCACATGCACAGGAGCACTTTTGTATGCATCAGTGGGTCATTGATAATCTATAAAGGATCATAAAAGTGGGAATTACACTTCTTTGCACAGTAGCACTTTATATTAATTATCATCATTGTTTATGCTTTTATATACTGTACACATCTTTTATATATTTATTTTTTTCATATTTAATATATGTGTTCAATTATTGCACTATTGTCACTTTTCACTGTTAGGAAGGATGTTTTACACTATTGGATGTTTTTATGTTTCTTTTTAAACTGGTATAGTGTATGACTTTGGAAAGCGCAGCATATATATTTATTTATCCACATTTGTATAATATATGAAGCATGTTTAGACTTCCAATTTTCACTCCCACTGGCTAGCCATCCCTATAGTTCTCAACACCTTCCTTGAGTTATCCACCTTGTTTTTCTTACGGTCACCAATTTAAAGCAAGTCTAAATACTTTATATCAATTATGATTTTCTCCATGATATGTTCTGCTGTCTTTGCTACACCAGTACCTGGGGGAAATCCTATCCCCTGTGGTACTGGCCCTATGGTAGAGGTGTCTCAGGGAACCCCATCCCCCACTTAGCGGATGGGGAGGGGTGGCTCCCCTCCTGGATACCTACTTCAAAACTAATAGACATGTTTCAGAATTTTCTTTTCGTCCAAAAAATAAATTAATTTTTTTTCGTTAAAAAATGCATTAGTTTGAAAATCCGAATAAATTAATTAACTTATTTCAACTTGGCTTACTATCTAACTATGTAATTTCAAAGACAGTAGTCACAAATTGTGTACACATTCTGGATGGTATACAAGCAGCTGAGGTCCAGCTTCAGCACATAATGTGCCAGAGTACCAAAATAGGCCAGGAGAGGTAGTAGGAGCTGGTATAATAATGGTAGTAATGTAGCACAATACAGAATTGTATTGTATAGAATTGTACAGCAGCAACTACCTCCAACCAATCACAAAGACCCTGTTAGGCCTCTTTCACACGGAGCGGTCCGTTTTTCGGTCTGCTCCCTGTGTGTCCGTCGGCTCAGCAGGGGGTCCCGCTGAGCTGTCGGCAGACAGGGCGGTCCCCGCACACTGTGCAGGGACCGCCCTGTCTCTCCTCCGCTATCCCCTATGGGGAATCGGATGAAAACGGACCATCTGTTCGTTTTCATCTGATCCGATCCGCCGGACGGAAGAAAAATAGGGTTTTCTTCCATCCGAAAAACCGGACCTTAACGGACGCGGATCGTTGCGGACATTAGCGGATGCATCATCCGCTAACGGACGCGATCCCATAGGGGCCCATTAAAAGTCCGTAAACGGACTTGTAATAAGCGGACGAACGGTCCGCTCATGTGAAAGGGGCCTTAATGGCCCTTCTCAGCCATCTGGCCTTAGTTCAAAGACCAGGAGGTAGTTACTTTGGCAGAAGCAGAACTGCACATCCCTGTCTGCAAACAGTGAGTAGGTTGAATTTACCTTGTGCCCGTGCCCAACCTGAATCTCAAGAATCTCATCCACTGTCTGGACCAGTATCTATCTCTCAGAGTTATCAATAGTCAGGTTTATGCCCTTTCTATCTTTTTGTTGGCCTTTCCCTACTTGGTTAAGACCTAATTTAGGTTCTCTTTGTGCTTCAGAAATTGCATTTTAGTGACATTTATCTCTCTACTCTCACCAACAATATAGTATTTTGATATCCCTGAAAACCTAACCTCTGGTGGGAGGTTAGTGTCCTTTAATTCTGCCAGGCTTCCCTTTAAAAATTGCCTTTTCTTTCGGGGGATTTTTTGGGGAGGTTCATTTATTATTGAAGTGTATTGTTTATTTTATGTTTATAGGGTCCTTACTTCAGATTTAACTGCTTTTATTACAGCAAGGCTTTCCTTTAAATATTGTACTTTTGTTTCAGGGATGATATTTTAGGGAGTTTTTTTGGGGGTGGGGTTAGATTTGTTCATATTAATAAGGTCTTTCTTTATGTTTAGGGTGCTGAAAGTGAGGCTGTCCCTTGTTACTGGCCATCTGCTTTTTTGTTTGCTTGCTTAAAACTTATATTGCCAGAGCAATTTTGCTTTTTTTTTGCAAACATATTTAAAAGATCATTTAATACAGTGTGGTCCTGCCAAAAAGGAAGCTCAAAAACGATAAAGCTATTTTGCCACTTGCCAATTTCTATGACGTTGATGTCTTTTGCTTTACATTTTAAGAGTAAACTTTCCTATACTTTGAGATCTGTTTTGGTTGCTACTTACACAGTCAGGCCTAGTCCTACTTGATAATAAATCAGAGTGAATCAGACTGAGATGCTGCTGCAAAAGTTTTGAAATCCAAATCGAATAAATATTTGGTTTGACCACTCTTTGCCTTAAAAAAAAACATAATTTCTTCAATTGTTCTTGGTACCCTTGGTTTTTGAAAGAATTTGGCAGGTAGATTGTTCCAAACATCTTGGCGAACTAACCATGGATGTTCTGTGGATGTAGGCTGCCTAAAATTCTTCTATCTCTTCATGTAATCCCAGGTAGACTCAATCATGTTGAGATACGGGCTCTGTGGGGGCCATACCATCACTTACAGGACTCTTCTTTACACTAAAGATAGTTCTTAATGACTATATTTTTGGGGACATTGTCCTGCTGCAGAATACATTTGGGACCAATTGCACGCCTCCCGGATGGTATGGCATTATAGATAAGTATCTTCCTGTATTTCTCAGCATTAACACCATTGATCCTGACCAAATCTCTAACTCCATTTGCATAAATGCAGCTCCAAACTTGCAAGGAACCTCCACAATGCTTCACAGTTGCTGGCAGCCACTCATTATTGTTGCACTTTGCAGCCCTTTGCGAACAAACTGCATCTTGCTACAGCCACATATTTCAAATTTTGACTCATCAGTCCAGAGCACCTGCTGCCATTTTTCTGCATCCCAGTTGTGATGCATAGTTGAGTTGTTTAGCCTTGTTTTCACATGATTTGCATGAATTAAACCACATAACTCAAAGAGGAGTTCCGCCACACACAATTTTTTTTTAAGTCAGCAGCTGAAAATACTGTAGCTGCTGACTTTTAATATTATAATGCTTACCTGTCCTGGATTTCTGCGATATCGGCACCCCAGCCGATTTTCGGATTGGCTCACGGGTGCTGCTGCCGCCAATCATGGTAAGGGAGACCAGCAGCCTTTCGGCTTCACAGGCCGTTCCCTACTGCACGTGCACAAAGCGCGCTGTGCTTTCTAACTGGCCCATAAGTGGAGGAAGGAGGAGGGAGGCTAAACTTCCGAGGGATGGCCCCACAGCACAGTCTCCCGGAAGTGGGGAAGGGTGTTAGACTATTACATTATGGTACATCCTTTACAGCTGCACTTTTATTTAAATTACCATATTTATCTGTGTATAACACGCACAGGCGGATAACACGCACCCTAACTTTAAGAGGGAAGTTTCAGGAAAAAAATGTTCCACAGCCCCCTAGCTGTGTATAACACGCAGGCACAGTTTACCCTCTATTTTCAGGGTAAAAAAGTGAATGTTATACGCCAATAAATACAGTATCTAATTTTCTAGTAGAAGAAGTGTTTTGTTGTATCAGACTTCTTTTTGCTTTACTAAGTCCATATATATATATATATATATATATATATATATATATATATAATTCAGAATTGCTGCACCAACATTTATTAACTGTTTGCCGACCAGCCGCCGCAGTTATACGGTGGCAGGTTGGCTCTGCTTGGCGAGATCATGTAGCTATACGTCATCTCGACGAGCAGCCAATAGGGGCACGCGCATGCACCACCCGCTCGCCCCTTACGCCACCGCACGTGCCCGGCAGGCGCGATCACCGACGGGCACCCACGATCACTCGTTACAGAGTGAGAACCGGGAGCTGTGTGTGTAAACACACAGCTCCCGGTCCTGTCAGGCTGTGTACACACGATCGGTCCAAACCGATGAAAATGGACTTAAGTTCAGTTTCATCGGTCCAAACCGACCGTGTGTACGGCCCAAGTTTTAAAACTTGCTTTAAAATCGGACCAATGGACGTCTGACCATCGGTCCAAACCGATGGTTAGTACGCAAAAGCATCGGTCCAAAAACCTGCATGCTCAGAATCAAGTCGGCGCATGCTTGGAAGCATTGAACTTCATTTTTTTCAGCACGTCGCTGTGTTTTACGTCACCGCGTACTGACACAATTGGTTTTTGAACTGATGGTGTGTACGCACATCAGACCATCAGACCATCAGTCTGTGAACCGATGAAAATGGTCCGTCGGACCATTCTCATCGGATTGGACTGATTGTGTGTACACGGCCTTAGGAGGAGAAATGCCTGATTGTCTGTTCATACAATGTATGAACAGCGATCAGTCATTTCCCCTAGTCAGTCCACCCCCCCTTCAGTTAGAACACACCCAGAGAACATACTTAACCCCTTCCTCGCCCCCTAGTGTTAACCCCTTCTCTGCCAGTGTCATTTTTATAGTAATCAATGCATTTTTATAGCACTGATCGCTATAAAAATGCCAATGGTCAAAAAAATGTGTCAAAAGTGTCCGAAGTGTCCTCCATAATGTCGCAGTACCAATAAAAATCATTGATCGCCGCCATTAATAGTAAAAAAAAAAAAAAAAAATGCCAAAAAACTATCCCCTATTTTGTAAACGCTATAACTTTTGCGCAAACAAATCAATAACTGTTATTGCGATTTTTTCACTAAAAATACAGTATGTAGAATAATACGTATCGGGCCTAAACTGAGGAAAAAATATTTTTATATATTTTTGGGGGATATTTGTTATAGCAAAAAGTAAACATTTTTTTTTTTTCAAAATTGTCCCTCTATTTTTGTTTATTACGCAAAAACTAAAAACCGCAGAGGTGATCAAATACCTCTGAGGCCCCGTACACACGAGCAAATGAATCTGTTGAAATCGGTCTGACAGACCGATTTGATCAGATTTGTCTGCTGGCTGTTTTGGTTTGATCGCTGTACACACGATCAAACCAAAATCCCCACCGGCAGAAATCGCAGTGACGTGGCCTGAGGCCGCGTACACACGATCAAATCTATCTGCTGGAAACGGTCTGACAGACCATCTCAGCAGACAGATTCGATCGTGTGTACGGGCGAGCAGGCGGATTTGTCCAGCAGACAGATTTTAAAGCCTGCTTTAAAATCTGTCTGCTGGGAATCCGTTGGACCGATATGTCTGCTGGTTAGTACACTAACCAGCAGACATATCTGCCCGCACATGCGCCGAATGGATTTGACGCATGCACGGAAGTGTTTTACTTCCTGGTGCGGTGACGTGTCCGCGTCAACGTCACCGCCACGTCACCGCGCTGTCTGCCGGCGGAGATTTTGGTTTGATCGTGTGTACAGCGATCAAACCAAAACAGCCAGCAGACAAATCAGATCAAATCGGTCTGTCTGACCGATTTGAGCAGATTTATTTGGTCGTGTGTACGCGGCCTAAAAGAAAGCTCTATTTGTGGGAAAAAAATTACGCCAATTTTGTGCCGAATCGCAAAAAGTGGCCTGGTCTTTGACCAGTGTAATATTGGGGGTTGTTAGCTCAAGTGGGATATGCGTTTTAAGCGATTCACGCCAGTCAGGAACTGTCTTTAAGGGCTTGTTGGCCCACTTTTATTGAAAAGGCAAAAATAAACAAAAGTCCAAACATAGGTTTCCCACACAGGGGTTTTCACTGTCCACACAAAACGATACCTTCAGCCTCCTGGCTTACACGTGTAAAGAAAGCAGTAGCCCAACTGCTTAACCTCACTCAGGTCTCTGGGGTTTCTCACAGTGCACCCTGCACTCTCCAGCTTATTCAGTGCCCACCTGCACTCTCTGGGTTCTCCCTTACAAGCCTGGTCTCCTCGGGAGGGTGGAGCCCAGAATGCTGGTCCTAAATTTTCTATCAGGCCCACACACACCTGCATAATCAGTGTGCTGACTCATCTTAAAATATGGACCCAGGACTGGGGATTTCATCCCACCCGGATCTCTACAAAATCCCCAGGCTCCAGGTCCCAAAGCATACTTCATTACAAATTGAGGGAACTGAAATGCCAGTTTCCTCTGAAACCAGTAAATACGCTGGAGCCCCTCAACCCGACCGGTTGAGAACCCTGGGTCACCACACTCCTGGGGTACCACACTACTACACCAGCAATATGGTCTGGGGTTTAAGTGGTTAAAATAACATACAAAAAAGTAAATTAAGGGAATTCCATTATTACAGTTTTTGACTATTATCGATAGCGCCCTTCTTCACATGAGAACACAACAAGATTTGAATATATACAGTGCAACCAGGAAAGTATTCACATCGTTGCTGTTTTTCCAAATTTTGTTATGTTACAGCCCTATTCCAAAATGGATTAAATTTATTATTTTCCTCAAAATTCTACAAACAATACCCTATAACAGTGATGGCAAACCTGTGGCACGCGTGCCACAGCTGGCACTCCAAGCCCTCTCTGTCGGCACGCAGCAGGCTCCCGGGATAGCAGAGGGAATCCCCCAGCAATGCAGTTACTTTCACTCATGCAGGCGCGGAGTAGCCGACTCCCTTTCTATCATTAATGAGATCGGGCAGTGGGACGGCAGATGTGTGTAAAGCCCTCCCTGCATACACCAAAGCAGCCCAATGGAAATAACACAGAGAGGGAGTGTCTGCTGTATGCAGCGCGCAATGCCTCTGATTAGCCAGGAAGAGAAGAATGATCCTCCCTTCCTGGACATGTGCAGCCAATAGGAGAGCGGCTTCCTGTGCAGGCCGGGCCTCCAGCACTGAAGCATGGCAATATGAAGGACTTTGGCTGAACACATACACAGGTAGGACAGTGCTATGGATGAGGGAGGGAGAGATGGGGGCTTGCAGAGGACACTGCTGTGTATGTGGGGGGGGTGTGAAGGGGCAGAGGACACTGCTTTGTTGGGAAGGGCCCTGTATTCTGAGAATCCCATGCCTGCTCCATCCCATCCCTATATTCTGAGAATCCTATGCCTGATCCATCCCATCCCTGTATTCTGAGAATCCCATGCCTGATCCATCCCATCCCTGTATTCTGAGAATCCCATGCCTGATCCATCCCATCCCTGTATTCTGAGAATCCTATGCCTGATCCATCCCATCCCCGTATTCTGAGAATCCCATGCCTGATCCATCCCATCCCTGTATTCTGAGAATCCCATGCCTTATCCATCCCACGCCTGTATTCTGAGCATCCCATCCCTGATCCATCCCATCCCTGTATTCTGAGAACCCTATGCCTGATCCATCCCATCCCTGTATTCTGAGAATCCCATGCCTGATCCATCCCATCCCTGTATTCTGAGCATCCCATCCCTGTATTCTGAGAATCCCTTGCCTGATCCATCCCATCCCTGTATTCTGAGAATCCCACCCCTGATCTATCCCATCCCTGATCTATCCCATCCCTGATCCACCCCATCCCTGTATTCTGAGCATCCCATTCCTGATCCATCCCATCCCTGTATTCTGAGCGCAGTGCATCCATATGATCCCTGTATTCTGAGCACAATGCATCAATCCAATCCCTGTATTCTGAGCACAATGCATCCATCCAATCCCTGTATTCTGAGCACAATGCATCCATCCAATCCCTGTATTCTGAGCACAATGCACCCATCCAATCCCTGTATTTTGAGCACAATGCATCTATCCAATCCCTGTATTTTGAGCACAATGCACTCCTTTGAAAAAGCACAAAGGTTTTTTTTTTTTATCTGGGCACAATGGTAAGGTTTTTGGTCCCTTAGGGCTCATTCAGAGGGATGCTCGGTCCTATCCTCTGTACAGAGCCACTGGTAGATTTATTCCATGTTGGCACTTTGAAATAAATAAATTGGTTTTGTGTCGCGGTTTGGGCACTCGGGCTCAAAAAGGTTCGCCATCACTGCCCTATAATAACAATATGAAAGAAGTTTATATATAAAAAAGGTGATAAGCGCTAAAGTATATGTGAAAGGTGTACAAAGATAAATATACCGTGAAATATAAATCAAAATCAAACAAAGTCAAACAAAGTGCTAAGCTGGTGGGTGGTGAGACAGACTAACACAATGAATGTTAGTGGCTACACCCTAAAAGCTAGGTGAGCAATGTGTAACAAAGGTGAAAGTCCATGGTGAAGAGACACGATGGGTTAAAGTTGACTGGTGGGTCTTCTGTAAGGGGTGAACTCATCCAGAAAACGATCTCATATTGCCCTTACCTTAAGGTGATGGTAACAGTGCAGTAGGTAGGCAATGATGGTTCCTTCTCTTGTAATCTCTATGGGGCTTCCTGGCACTGTGTTTAAAGTGGTCGTCCGTGGTATAAGGTCCAGAATCTAGCAGCTCATGATACCAAGTCAGAGCGTGGGATAAAGGATACCAAAAATAGTGAAGCCCGTATAACAAGAGGGGGGTTTAATAAAAAATAAGCCTCTTACATAAAGATTGTAAAAACACGCCAAACAAACAAATGGATACAGAGCACGGCGAATACTTCTTCAGGGAAGTGACGTAACGACGTAGGAAGTGCGACCACGTGACACTCACAGCCAACCGGAGGCTAACAGACGCAAGACGGCGTTTGTATTCGCCGTGCTCTGTATCCATTTGTTTGTTTGGCGTGTTTTTACAATCTTTATGTAAGAGGCTTATTTTTTATTAAACCCCCCTCTTGTTATACGGGCTTCACTATTTTTGGTATCCTTTATCCCATGCTCTGACTTGGTATCATGAGCTGCTAGATTCTGGACCTTATACCACGGACGACCACTTTAAACACAGCGCCAGGAAGCCCCATAGAGATTACAAGAGAAGGAACCATCATTGCCTACCTACTGCACTGTTACCATCACCTTAAGGTAAGGGCAATATGAGATCGTTTTCTGGATGAGTTCACCCCTTACAGAAGACCCACCAGTCAACTTTAACCCATCGTGTCTCTTCACCATAGACTTTCACCTTTGTTACACATTGCTCACCTAGCTTTTAGGGTGTAGCCACTAACATTCATTGTGTTAGTCTGTCTCACCACCCACCAGCTTAGCACTTTGTTTGACTTTGTTTGATTTTGATTTATATTTCACGGTATATTTATCTTTGTACACCTTTCACATATACTTTAGCGCTTATCACCTTTTTTATATATTCACTAGCGGCCTGTTACCTTTAGATACAGCGGCTTTAGTTCACAGTCTTTTTATATTGGTTACATTCCAACACTCGCAGTAGCGCAGTAGAATTTTCTTCTCACATTATGAAAGAAGTTTGTTTGAAATCTTTGTAAATTTAATGAAAATAAAAAAAACAAAAAAATCACATGTACATACAGTAAGTATTCACAACCTTTGCCATGACACTCAAAATTTAGCTCAGGTATATCCTGTTTCCACTGATCATTCTTGAGATGATTCTACAACTTGATTGAAGTCCATCTTTGGTAAATTCAGTTGATTGGACATGTTTTGGAAAGGCACACACCTGTCTATATTAGGTCCCACAGTTAACCACTTCAGCCCCGGACCATATTGCTGGTCAAAGACCAGGCCACTTTTTGCGATTCGGCACTGTGTTGCTTTAACTGACAATTCCGTGGTTGTGCGACGTGGCTCCCAAACAAAGTTGGCGTCCTTTTTTTCCCAAAAATAGAGCTTTCTTTTAGTGGTATTTGATCACCTCTGTGGTTTTTCGTTTTTGCGCTATAAACAAAAATAGAGCAACTATTTTAAAAAAATAGGCCGATATGTATTCTTCTACAATTCTTTTGTAAAAAAAAATCGCAATAAGCGTTTATTGATTGGTTGAGCTGACCTGCCCCCGTAAAACTGCGGCGGCTGGTCGGCAAGCGGTTAACAATGCATGTCAGAGTATAAACCAAGCCATGAAGTCCAAGGAATTGTCTGTAGACCTCTGAGACAGGATTGGATTTAGGCACAGATCTGGGAAAGGGTAAAGAAAAATGTATGCAACATAAAAGGTCCCAATGAGCACAGTGGCCTCCATCATCCGTAAGTGAATAAAGTTTGGAACCACTGGGACTCCTCTTAGGCCGCGTACACACCACTAAATAAATCCGATCAAATCAGTCTGACAGACCGTTTTGATTGGATTTGTCTGCTGGGATATATTGGTTTGATTGTGTACACACGATCAAACCAAAATCCCCACCGGCAGACAGCGCGGTGACGTGGCGGTGACGTTGACGCCGCTACGTCACCGAACCGGAAGTAAAATACTTCCACGCATGTGTCTAATCCATTCGACGCATGTGCGGACAGATATGTCTGCTGGTTAGTGTACTAACCAGCAGACATGTCGGACGGACGGGTTCCCAGCAGACAGATTTTAAAGCATGCTTTAAAATTTGTCTGCTGGAAAAACCTGTCTGCTCGCCCGTACACACGATCGAATTTGTCTGCTGAAACGTTCCGTCTGACCGTTTTCAGCAGATAAATTTGATCGTGTGTACACGGCCTTAGAGCGGGTTGCCTGGCCAAACTGAGCAATCAGGGGAGAAGGGCCTTAGACAGGGAGGTGACCAAGAACCTGGTGGTCTCTCTGTGGAGAGAGGAGAACCTTCCAGAAGAATAACCATCTCTGCAGCACTCCTCTAATCAGGCCTGTATGGTAAAGTGGCCAGACGGAAGCCACTCCCCAGTAGAGTACACATGACAGCCTGCCTAGAATTTACCCAAAAGGCACCTGAAGGACTCTCAAACCATGAGAAACAAAATTCTCTGGTCTAATGAACAAAGATTGAACCTTTTTGGCCTGAATGGCAAGCATCATGTATGGAGGAAACCAGGGACCGCTCATCAACTGGCCAATACGATCCATACAGTGAAGAATGGTGGTGGCAACATCATGCTGTGAGGATATTTAGGATCTCCTACAATTGATTTAGCTGCAGGATTGGGGCACCACCAGTGTACAGCTTGCTGAGGAATTGCAGCAGATGGGTGTTAGTGCATCTGTATGCGCAGTGAAGTGAAGACTTTTCGAGGATGGCCTGGTGTTATATAAGGCAGGAAAGAAGTCACTTCTCTCCAGAAAAAAACATCAGGGACAGACTGATATTCTGCAAAGGGTACAGGGGATGGAATTGAGTAAAGTCACTTTGACTGATGAATCCCCTTTCTGATTGTTTGGGGCATCTGGAAAAAAACTTGTCTGGAGAAGAAAAGGTGAGCGTTACCATCAGTTCTGTGTCATGCCAACAATTATGTGTTGGGTTGCTTCTCAGCCAAGGGAGTAGGCTCACTCACAATTATTCTTAAGACAGCCATGAATAAAGAATGGTACAAAAACATAATTCGAGAGCAACTTCTTTCAACCATCCTAGAACAGTTTGGTGATGAACAATGTCTTTTCCAGCATGATGAAGGCAAAAATGATAATTAAGTGGCACGGGGAACAAACATCAACATTTTTGGTCCATTGCTAGGAAACTCCCCAGACCTTAATCCCATTGAGAATATGTGGTTAATCCTCAAAAGGCAATTGAAGAAGAAAAACTCAATTTCTGACAAACTCCAAGCCTTGATTATACAAGAATTGTCTGCCATCAGTCAGGATGTGGCCCAGAAGTTTAATGCCAGCATGCCAGGGTGAATTGCAGAGGTCTTAAAAAAGAAGTGTTAACACTGCAAATATTGACTCTTTGCATAAACTTAATGTAGTTGTCAATAAAAGCCTTTGACGCTAAAGCAGCAGACTTTGTGAAAAGTTATATTTGTGTCATTCTCAAAACTTTTGGTTGTGGCTGTATATTTGGAAAGGTGAACAGCTCTTGGCAATTTGTCCGGGAGGGTTGATTTCTGGATCCCTCTGGTTTTGTAGATTTTTTTTTTTTTTTTTTCAAAAAGTTTTTATTGTAATTTTCAAAAACAAAGAACAAAATATACATACAGTAGAAGCATGGGCAGAAGGGTTCGTAAGGAGAAAAAAGAAAAGAGGAAAAAAAAAAGAAACAAAGAAGGGGAGAGAGAGAGGGTGGAAAGAGAGAAAGGAAAATAAGAGGAAAGGGAGGGAAGAAGGAGAGAGAACATGAGCGAGGGGAGGGAGGTGGGAAAAGGAAAAAGAGAAGCGTGTATAAGCTGGGCATGCAGTGAAAAGTATGAGACAAAGAAGACCAAAAGCATTAGGTATAGTGGAGCTCCGTGATGAGGGGGGGCTTGTAGATTTTTACAGCGAGGTCTGTCTTCCAAATCTTTCAGTTTTGCCTTGTACCAAGCAAAAACATCTTCCCTTTCAGTATGTGAATGCAACAAAGCATTGCAGGAAGAAGCTAATTCTTCCATCTTGATTTCCATGTGGTCTATCCTGTCTTCCACATCTGTTATATCATCATACAATTGGTCTAGGGAGTAAGTAATTTCTGCATGTAATGCTGTACTAAGGGAGACCAACATTTACTTTATTTTTAAACAATAGATTTTTATTGTGTTTCTTTACAGTTTATAAACAAAAATGCTGAGTTAAATTGAGCATAATACACATAGCAAGAACAACAAAACAGAAAAAAAAAATTAGCGTAACAAGCGATACAAGATATTTAAACAGTGCTGTAAGAACATATCCAAGAAAAGTGCACGCTTTTATCTAGAGAAATTCTCAATCTGAAATTAAAGCATAACCACAGTGACATTCAAGTGTACTGTTGTCAGGAAGACCGACTCCGATCTGGACACCCCATCTGGGTTCATAACTGTGTCCAGGACCCTGGCCAGCCCCCCCCCCTGAACATCCCAATCAAACAAGTCAAGGTAAAGCAGTTGGGGTTAAACAATTCCCCTCGTACCATGTCTCCCACAGGTGCCACTTCTGGGCAGCCTTTTCTCTGTTATTGTCTCTAAATGCCAAGGTTTTTTCATATGTGTGATGTAGTTGGGTGGTTTGGATAACCTCCCCAATGGTAGGAGGTAGGGGATTTTTCCATTTCCTTGTAAAGGTTTATCCTAGCCGACAGCAGTATGTGGAGAGCAGTGTGTCTCGATTGGCCCGAGTGTTTTCTAGACCAAGGGACAGGAGTGCCAAGTCAGGTTGAGGTTCAGTCACTACACGAGAAGCACTCGAGATCACGCTGAAGACTGAAGACCAAAATTGCTTCAGGTGGGGGCAGCCCCATAGTACATGGAGCAAGGTCCCCTTAGAACCACAGTTCCTCCAGCACCTGTCGCTATGCTGACCCACAAATTTAGAGATCCTGTCGGGGGTTAAGTACCATCTTAGAGCTATTTTGGTGGACAATTCCCAGAGGGTCGAGCAGCTGGTGACTTTACACGCTCTAGCCCATTGTTGGGTGAAGTAAGGGCGACCCAGTTCTAGTTCCCATTTGAGCAAGGGGGCCGTTTTTACAAAACGGCTTTTGTTCTGGATAGTATTGTAAAAAAGCGAGATACCTCTGAGGCTAGAAGAGGGGTTATTAAAGTAGAGCCATGTAGTCAAAGGGACGGAGCGTTCCCATTTAGGGGAAGTGTCAAGGTAGTGTCTTGTCCTAATATACAAGTATAATTCAGAATCCGGTAGATTGTATTCTCTTTGCAGACCTGCGAACGATTTAATTTTCCCTCTTTTGAATAAGTCGTTTACATGTGATATGCCTAGTTTTTGCCAGGATTTGTAGGAGATGAGATCGATGCAGTGTTGGAGAGACTCAATCGGGATTTTTAGAGCGCGTACCGTCTGGGTAAGCACTGCAGAGGTTGACAAATTGTTCCACACGCTTTAACAGTGGCCGACATGGTAGGGGGTATAGATGAGGGGGTTTTGGTGGATGCTGTGGTGGAGAGCAACCACGGGGCTAGGTCGGTTCCGGGAATGAGCGCAGATTCCATCTGTCCCCACATGGTGCGTGGTACAGAGAGAAACCATTCTTTGGCTTGGGTAAGAAGAGAAGCTAGATAATAGTGATAGAAATCAATGTATCCCGTGCCACCCGCCTTTCGGTGTTTAATTAGCGTGACGAAAGCGCATCTAGCCCTTTTGCCCTGCCAAATGTAGGAAGAGAGAGTAGATTGGAGTGATTTTTTTTTTTTTTTTTTTTTTTTTTTTTTCCACTTCAGACTTAACCACAACTTGAGACCTGCTCATGGTTATATTCAATGATTATGTCTCGACTTAGGTTTTGCATCATATGTGGAGAATATATGTATATATATATATATATATATATTTTTTTTTTTTCCCCCCCTCCCACCTCATCCCCAACTCCGCCCCTTCCCTCTTCTCCCAACCTCCCACTGGTCCTCTTACTAGGCCTCTATCGTCTCTAATAATTTCCTCTCCTCTTTATTGCTTAAGCTTCCATCATTTCTGCATATTCCATCTTAACCTTATATTTTTTCCAGGGATCCCATTTATCTTCGAAATCTGCCCAAGTTTCCTCCTCTCTGTATCTTAAATAATCATTGTAATAAATTTCATCGACCTTTTTCCCCCATTCTCTTAATGTAGGACTCGCTTCTCGTTTCCATTTACTCGAGATCTGGCTTTTTGCGGCGTTGAGAAAATCTGGAATTAGGGTCTTTAGATATCTTTTAGTTGGCATTCGTGCCCCATGCAAGACACAAACCCAAAAGTCCTCCTGTATCTTTATATTTATTATTTCTTTAATTTTTTGTCTAATTTTTGACCAAAAGTTTTTTACTTTTGGGCAAGACCACCAGATATGTGTCATTGTACCCACCTCTCTACATCCTCTCCAACAGAAACGCGAATCATTTCCTAAAGATGAGTGTAATTTATCTGGTGTAAGATACCATCTTACCAAACATTTATAATTCTGTTCCATTACTTTGTTGTTTGTAGAAGTAACATGGACCCTGTTTATTATCTGTCTTATTTCAAATTCGTTTATTGATGAACCTGTTTCTTCTTCCCATTTTTTGATGAATGGGGGTACGCTCAGTTTTTTTAAGGCATTCAAAGTTTCATATATCATCGAGATTATTCCCTTATCAAGTTTCTTTGTACAAAGTCTTTCGAATGGCCGTAAATTTGTTTCAGATCTTATAGGCTGTGGGAGACTTTCAAAAAAATGTCTTATTTGAGCGTATCTCCATTCATCAATCACCACAATATCTCTCTTCCCTTCCATCTCCTGCAATGATAATAGTCTATTTTGCTCCATAAAATCTTTTAATTGGGTGTCTTCTTTCTTAATCCAGTTACCAAACACAGAAGTTTCTCCCGGAGGGAAAAATTTTGTGTTCTTTAAGGGTATAAATGGTGAATTAAAACTCCATCTTTCTTTCCTATGAATCTGGTCCCAAAGTGCTAAAGCGTGTTTTGTAATGTCGTGAACTTCAGGGCTTAGACCTCTATATTGTGGTGGGATCCAGATTATTTTCCCAAGTGCAGTTTTACTTAATTTATTTTCCATAGCTACCCATCTTTTTTCTACATTATTTTTTGCCCATTCTATAACTCGTGATAAAATAATTGAATAATAATAATTTTTGAAATCCGGTGCTCCCAACCCCCCTTGTGTCTTATCTTTTGTCAAAAGTGTTAACTTAATTCGTGGTTTTTTTCCCCCTCCATATAAATCTAAGAAACATTGCTTGTAGTTTTTAAAAAAAAGCTTGCGGGATCCGAATTGGGAGCATCTGAATTTTGTAAATAATTTTTGGTAATATTATCATTTTAAAGATATTTATTCTCCCCGTCCATGATAATTGTCCTGGTGCTATTCTATTAAGGTCTTCTTTAATATTATTCAGTAATGGTATAAAGTTGGATTTATACAGGGTCTCTTTAGAATTTCCTAAACTAATTCCAAGGTAATTTAAGTTTTTTTTCCAGCAAAATGGGAAATCTTTCTGCAAGGCCTTCTCTTCTTTTTTAGAAAAATTAATATTCAATATTTCAGATTTACTTGGGTTCATCTTAAAGCCAGACAGCATACCATATTCTTTTATTGTTTTAATTACACTCGGCAAGCTTGTCCTAGGATTTGATATATAAAATAGAATATCGTCGGCATATGCTGCCACTTTATGTTCCTCCCCTCCCAACATTATCCCCCTGATGTCCACGTTTCGCCTTATTTTATTCAGAAGGGGTTCTAATACCAGCGTGAAGAGCAGCGGGGACAATGGGCATCCCTGTCGAGTCCCATTTCTTAATTCGAAAGGATCTGATATCTTCCCGTTGATTTTAATTCTTGCCATCGGTTTGTTGTACAGAGCTCCTATCCATTGCCTCATTCTAGGTCCAATTTGTAATTCTTCTAGAGTATTCTGCATAAAACCCCAGTCCACTCGGTCAAAAGCTTTTTCTGCGTCTACAGACATTAACAAGCCTGGGGTCCCCCTTCTTCTGATTTCCTCGATAATCATAAGCAAACGAATTCCGTTATCTCTCCCTTCTCTTCCTGTGATAAACCCCACCTGATCTATATGTATTACATCTGGCATGATGTTTTTCAGCCTATTAGCGAGAATTTTTGAAAAAATTTTTAGATCTATATTGAGGAGCGAGATCGGTCTATAACTGGAACATAGACTATTATCTTTGCCTTCTTTAGGTATTACGATTATTAAGGATTCTAGACTCTCCTTCCTCATTCCCCATTTATCTCCAATTCCATTATAATAACTACATAGTTTTGGAGTCAATACGTCGGACAATACTTTGTAATATAAAGTTGTAAATCCATCCGGACCAGGGCTTTTGCCGTTGGGGAGTTCCCTAATAGTTTTTATAATTTCATCTTCTGATATGGGCAATTCTAAAATCTTAAGTTTATGTTCTGGTATGTTGTTTAACTCGGACTTCCCCAAATATGTTTTAATTTTTTCGTCTCTTAACTTTGTTTCCTCTTTAGAATTACCTTTGTTAATTGAATAAAGATCTTTATAGAAATTTTGGAAGTTATCTATGATCTCTGAGGTTTTATATCTTATTTCTCCCGTTTTCGTTTTTATTTTTTCTATAAAATTCATAGATTTTTTCTTTTTAAGGAGGTTCGCTAAGTATTTCCCTGTCTTATTACCCCATTGATATCTTTCCTTCTTGATTATATTAAATTCTACCCGAGTTTCCTGTTCTATAAGTTCTCTATACTCTTCTCTTTTGCTATAAAGTTTCTGGAGAATATCTCTTTGGCCTATTCCTTTATGTAGCTGTTCCAGTTCTGATATTTCTTTAGTTAGTTTGTTTTTTGTATCTATGTATTTTTTTTTTTTCCTAGACCCTTCTTTTATCAAAATTCCTCGAACAAAAACCTTATGAGTCTCCCAAATTGTAGCTTCAGACATGCCTTCCGTACAATTCTCTCTGAAAAATTGTTGCAGCTCCCACCTTATTTTCTTTTCAATTTCCTTATCTAATAACAATTCCTCATTTAATCGCCAGTTTGATTTTCGATTGTCTTGTTCTCCTATTCTAAATTGAAGGGAGATAGGGGCATGGTCTGAAAAAGTTATAATTTCAATCTTTGTATCCTCCACCTGCTCTAGCAGCCTATGTTCTACCAAAAAGTAATCAATTCTGGTGTACGTCCCGTGCACGGGTGAGAAATATGTATAGTCTCTCTGGTTCATGTGCTTTATTCGCCATACGTCTACCAACTGATGTTGATGCATCTTCTTTTTTAGTCTATTTCTCTGACTCATCTCACTCGTCCGTGCATGGGACGTACTATCCACTTTGGGATCCAAGCAAACATTTAAATCTCCTCCTAACACAGCCTCCCCTTTCCTAAAGCTCATAAAATCTTCTATTACTCTTGTTAAGTATTGGACCGGTTTCTTATTCGGGCAGTAGATGTTTGCCAGGGAAATCTCATGTCCATTCAGACTTCCATTTAAGAATAGAAAGCGACCCTCTGGATCCACTTTTCTTTCAGCAACAACAAACCGAGTGCCCCTGGCAAACCCTACCGCCACTCCTTTAGCTCTTAAGGTGGGGGAGTCTGCGTAAAACCATAGAGGAAACTCATCGGAGTTAATTCTACGGCATGTACTCAGAGTCAGGTGAGTTTCCTGAAGGAATACAACTTCCGTTTTAAGAGAAGCCAACTCTCTAAGTATGTTAGCAGTTTTGATGGGCTCATTTATACCCCGGACATTGTAGGAAATTAATTTAACTTTTACCATCGAGTACTATTAAATAGTTTAGCCCCACCTTTCCTATAATTATTTTTAGAGGCCTTCGCTGCCTGTCCCTCCCACCCCCCTCCCCCCCCCGCTCCCCCCCCTCCTCCCTCCCCTCCCCAACCCTCCCCCACCCTCCCCCCACCTCCCCCCAACCCTCGCTCTCCCCATCCTCTCTCCCGACCTCCCCCCCCCCAATGCTCCCAGCCCCCCCCCCCCCCCCTATATTTGGGGCTAACGGCCTCCCATAGGCCTATAGATCCGTGGCCCTCCTCCATCTGGCCCTACGGTTCTGTCCCCTTGAGGTTGGGGTCAGTATGGGTAGTTGGTGAGCAACCATTCCCCTTACGAGGGCTCCCGTGCCCGTAGCGTCCCTTTTCTAAAGTCTCCTCACATCCTCTCCCTACTCTGCCCCCCCTCCCCCCTCATACAGAACCCCCCCCCCCCACGACCCCCCCCCTCCCACCCCACCCGTCCCCCCGCCTCCAAACCTCCCCCTGTCTCATTACAAAATTATTTTTTCTTTGTTGTCCGTTGCCACTGGTGTTGTGCTATTGTAATATTTTCCTCAGCCCTTCCCCCCCAGCCAGGTATCTCTATCTCTGGGATATTCAGCTTTTTGAAAAAATTCCCTGTATCTTCGGGAAATCTTAAGGTGGCAGATCGTCCGTCTTTTCTTCCAACTAAGCAGGATGGGAAACCCCAGAAATATTGGGTATCATATCGCTTCAGCTGCTCCGTTAGTGGTTTCAGTATTCTTTTCCTAGCTAAAGTCTCCACTGCCAGATCTGGGAAGATCTCCAGCGTGGATTCCTCCAGTTTAGCAGGACCCTTTGATTTCAAATAAATTCGAATCTGCTCCTTATCCTGAAAGTTGTGAAATCGCACAATTACGTCTCTTGGGAGAGTCTCAGATATTCCTGCAGGTTTTCTTATCCTGTGAACTCGTTCTAACTTAATTTTCTCCGTTTCAGTTTTGCCTAGCATCTGCCCAAATATTTTGTCAATTTTTCCTTGAAGGTCCTCTACTTGTTCCTCCGGGAGGCCTCTGATCTTTAAGTTCTTCCGTCTATTTCGGTTTTCCTGGTCTTCCATCTTATATTTCAAATCTCTTTGTTCTTTTAGTAACACTTTCATCTGTTCTTTTATTTCATTGACTTCTACCGCTTGTAAATTTATTTTTTCTTCCGTTTCTTCTACTCTTCTTAAGATATGATTCATATCTTCGTGTAGTGATTCTATTTCTCCTTTAAGAGATGTTTCCATTTTATTCACAACTGACTCCAATCTGGCAAACATTTTGGCTATTTCTCCCTTAGTAGGGAGTTGGTCTTCCTCTACTTCATCTAGCTCTTCGTCCTCTTCGTCTGCTATTGTTAGAGTCCCCGCTCTTTCTAATGGTTCTGATTGTCTTCTTACTCCTGTTTTCTGAGCCTTTTCCGCACCTTTTCTCCTTGTTGTTGCCATTTTGTCCGGGCTGTCTTTAACTTGGTTTTTTATCAAGTATTTTTTTATTGTGCTCGGGCTGTCACTTATTCTAGATGGATTTGCGGATGCACCTCTTTGTGTCCTTCCTCTCATACTTGTCTGGCGTCCTGATTTCCTATGGTTACCCTTTATCGTACACAATTTTCAAACACCTACTGGTAGTTCAGACTTTTATAGTTCACAGTTTACTGCAGTTAGGGTATATCTCAGGTATTATATATATCACTATACCTGAGATAATTGCTTTTTGCGTTTTTATCTACGTCTCGTTAACACCGAAGCAACGTAGATAAAAATCTCCCTTTTACTAATTTACAGGCAATGGCTGGTGTTTTTAAAGCATTTTTCAGTCCACAGTTTACCTCGGTTGGAACATATAACCTCAAAGCGGTTATCCGCTGTTAACCTTAAAGCACTATTAACTGGTTTCAACCTATCAACAGTGCATTAGATTCACTAGGTTTTATCATTCAGTGTTCTATGAGTGTAGGTAAAACTGCATACGGATAAAATTTCCGTGCTCTGTGTGACAATACACCTACTGTCATTGCTTTCTGCGTTCCTACATGCGTTCCTGTTTTCTCCAATACAATTTACAGACAAACACCAATATTTTTAGGGCGTTTTGAAGCGTTTTGAAGCGTTTCCCAGTTCACATTTTTTTAAGACATACGGTCACAGGGCAATTATCTGTTTTAACCTTAGTTCTTTTCTTCAGCAATTCTTAATTCCAACTTCTACAGCTCCACAGCTACTCACCGAACCGCGGAGACATTATATAAAGTTTTACTCACGGTACCCCTAGTGATGCTTCTTGAAGGGCTGTGTAAGGAGGCTGTATAGGTTTCCTTCAGGGGTCCCGTTTTGCCAGGGTGAGCTGACTGCGGCTCCTGCTGTTAGGAAGCTGGAAACTGATAATTCAAGTACATCCGTGAATCACCTGCGCACAACTGCCTGCACCACTACTCAAGTGACCCCTTGCTCCTAAACCAGACATGCAGGCCATACGTCGATGTCAGGGAACAGCCCTGGGTATTATCCCTTATCCTCTCCCTTATCCCCCCAGCGGTGTCACTGCGGGGGCTGTAGAGGCTGTTGAGGCTACTAAGGGATTCGATAATCAGGTGATCCAATAAAGCTCTAATGATGTTCTAATGATCCAATGGTCTACTGGCCCCCCTTCCGCTTCTCAGATGGATAGATAAGTGGATGGATGGATGTGCCTGATACATTCATCAGCTGACCAATCCAGGCAACAGTCCAAGCTTACACATAGTGGGGCTTAGTGGGGGGCAATAGGACACAGTTGGACGCAGTGGGACGCGGAGGGAAGCTGGGGAATGCAGAGGAATGCAGGAGGATGCAACATACAAGAGCCAGAGCTCAGCCGTATACCTCCTTCAGTGACTGTTCAGTGACTAATCTGCAATTATAATTCCTCCGCTCTGTCCCTCTCACTCTCACTCTCAGTCTCAGTCTAAATGTAGCATTCCTGGGATTCCTGTGACTCAACGCAGGATGGGGTCATGAAGAGATGTGAGGAGGCATGAAAAATGTATGAGAAGGAGTAAGGAGACCGGGACGGCGAGAAACGGAGATGAGACAGGGGGGGGGCGGGGGGAGCGGAGGGGGAGAGGCACCGGCAGGCAGGGCTACAGTACAAGTGAGTACAAGTAAATTCTCAGGCTAACAGCTCATAGCTCAGGCTCCAGCTAACAAGCTTATAGGCTGTCTGTGCAGTCTGTCCGAGCAGTGGCCATGACAGCGGCAAACCGTAGGGAGCTAGCAGGCAGACTGTCCGCACACAGCCGACACAGGCTGCAGGTACAACACATATCTTGCTCCCGCTCCTACGATCGCAATCACCCGCTCCTCTCCATAGCCATAGCCTTCACCTCTGCGACTGCGACTGCGACTGCATCTGATTAGCCCGGGAAGCCTCCAGATCCAAGAGACCTACGAGCAGCACGGGAGCACAGGCTACTCACACACCCTCCCCATTAGCAGCCCCTCCCCTCACCACTGGGCAGATTGGAGTGATTTAAAGTACTGAGAGGGGATAGGAATTGGTAGGGTCCTGAAGAGATAGAGGAGTTGGGGTAAGTGAAGCATCTTGAAGGCCGCCAGGCGACCTGTCCAAGACAGCTCCTGCCCCGCTAGTTTTCGTAGATCCTCCTGAAGTTTATTTCGGAACGGGACATAATTAAAGTGGAATAGTTGTTTGGTGGATTTTGTGAGTTGGATACCCAAATAAGTGATGGTGTGCTCTGCCCATGTGTACGGGAATTTTTGTTGTAGTATTAGGCTGGTAGGGGGAGCAATTCCTAAATTCAAAACATGACACCTGGTTTCATTAACTTTATAATAGGATATTCTACTAAAGTGATCTAGTGTCTCCTGTACAGCCTGGAGAGAAGTGGGTGGGTCAGACAGCATAAGAATAACATCATCAGCGAATAAGCTGATTTTTTGTTCATACCCGCCTGTTGTGATGCCTGAGATGTTTGGGTTGGAGCGTATGGATTGGGCTAAAGGTTCCATGATCAGATTAAAGATTAGGGGCGAGAGGGGGCAGCCCTGTCTAGTTCTGTTCGTGATACTAAAGGGAGATGATAAAGAATCCGCTGTGTAGACCTGGGCTGACGGGTTCGAGTATAGGGCCATGATCGCACTAAAAATTTGTCCTGAGAAGCCAAACTTGGAGAGGACTGAGGATAGGTACCCCCAATGAACCCTGTCAAACGCTTTTTCGGCGTCTAGAGACAGGAGTACAGAGGGGGTCCCTGAGCACTCCGCATGGTGGATAACGTTTATCATTCGTCTAGTTGCGTCTGAAGCTTGACGTCCCTTAGTGAACCCCGATTGGTCCCTATGGATAAGTGTGGGAAGGATGTAATTTAGTCTATTGGCTATCATCTTCGCATAGAGTTTAGTATCCACATTAAGGAGGGAAATGGGGTGCAAATTGTGGGGAATGTCTGGTTCCTTGCCCGGTTTCGGGAGATTAACTATTGTCGCGGATAGCATATTAGGAGGAAGGGATGATTTTGCGACGGCCGTGTTGAAGACATCGCACAGAGTGGAATTCAGGACTTTGTGGAATTTTTTATAGTACTCTCCGGTGAACCCGTCGGGTCCTGGAGATTTGGAGTCAGGGAGACTGGCTATTGTACGGTCTAATTCTGCAATGGTGAAGGGGCATTAAGGGAGGCTAGGTGGTCTGCAGAGAGTGAGGGGAGGCGGACTCGTTCTAAGAACGCGTTGATGTCCTGTTGGGTCGGCTGGACGACATCCTGATCCCTTCCTAGATTATAGAGATCTGCGTAATACGTACTGAAGGCGTTTGAGATCTCGGAGGGTTTCATGAGTTTTAATTTGGTGTGGGGATGAAAGAGGTGAGGAATTTTGGCCTTGGCTCTATATCCTCTTATTTTGGAGGCCATCAGCTTGCCTGCTTTGTTCCCGGTGGCATAGGACATGGCTCTAAACCTCGTGCAAGCCTTCTCGAATGACTCTAGAAGTAAGGAGCGTAGCTCATGTCGCAGTTTAAATATCTTGGCCTGTAAGAGAGGGGAGGGCCTAGATTTATTTTGGGATTCTGCAGCTTCAATGTCTGTCGTCAGTTGGTCTATTTTGTGTGTCCTACGTCTTTTCGCTCTAGCGCCTAATTGGATAAAAACACCCCGAACAACAGCTTTGTGGGCGGCCCACACCACCGCCGGATCGGACACTGATTGGGAGTTCACCAAGAAATACTCTTCCAGGTGCTGATTAATGATATCGGTATTGGATTTGTCTTTTAGAAGAGAGTTGTTAACCCTCCAGAGATACGAGTTTGGAAGTGAAGCGTTGAGGTCGATAGTTATACTAACAGGGGCATGGTCCGACCAGGTGGTGGGGTGGATCACCGAAGCTGAAGCTCTTTGAATTAACAGTCTATCAGAGAGGAACAGGTCTATACGTGAGTAGGTGTTGTGGCGCGGGGAAAGAAATGTATAATCGCGTTCGCTCGCGTGACAACACCTCCACACATCAAACAATTCATTATCAGATATAAACTTTCTTAAAGGATTGGCAAGTCTCTTATTACACGACGTGGAATCCAAATCCTGGTCTGGAACAAGATTAAAGTCTCCACACAGCAATAGGTGGCCCTTCTGGTGACTCCTAACTGTTTTTAGAACTCTCCTGAGAAACGACATTTGTCTCTGGTTTGGTGCATAAAGGGAGACTAACGTGTATTGAACGTTATTTAACATGCATACTAGGATAAGGTATCGACCCTCTGGGTCAGAGATGCAGTTTTGTAACTGGAATGATACTGAGTTGCGGATGGCGATCAGCACACCCCTTTGCTTCTTTTGGTAGCATGCCGTGTATATATGGGGGAACTGCTGATGCTGGCATCGGGGGTGAGAGTCTCTCATCAAGTGTGTTTCTTGGACACAAACAATGTCTATTGAGCGATAGTGCTGTCTTCCACAAAGAAGCTCTCTTGGCCGGGTGGTTTAGTCCCTTAGCATTCAGGGTTAGGAAGGTGAGTGCCATGGCGTGAGGATATATGGTGAAGGTGCAAATATGTATAACCACTTACCTACTGTGCACCTACACCCCCTTCCTGCCCAGACAAAATATAAGCTTCCGGCACTGCGTCGCTTTAACTGACAATTGCGCGGTCGTGCGACGTGGCTCCCAAACAAAATTGGCGTCCTTTTTTTCCCACAAATAGAGCTTTCTTTTGGTGGTATTTGATCACCTCTGCGGTTTTTATTTTTTGCGCTATAAACAAAAATAGAGCGACAATTTTTAAAAAAATGCAATATTTTTTCATTTTTGCTATAATAAATAACCCAAAAAATATATAAAAAAAATATTTTTTCCCTCAGTTTAGGCCAATACGTATTCTTCTACATATTTTTGGTAAAAAAAAAATGCAATAAGCGTTTATCGATTGGTTTGCGCAAAATTTATAGCGTTTACAAAATAGGGGATAGTTTATGGCATTTTTTTTTTTTTTTACTATTAATGGCGGCGATCTGCGATTTTTTTATTGGGACTGCGACGTTATGGCGGACATTTCGGACACTTTTCTGACATTTTTGGGACCATTTACATTTATACACTGAAAAATGCTATAAATATGCATTGATTACTGTATAAATGTGACTGGCAGTGAAGGGGTTAACCACTAGGGGGCGGGGAAGGGGTTAAATGTCTGTCCTATGAGTGTTCTAACTGTAGGGGGAGGGGGGGGTGACTGGGGGAGGTGACCGATTGTGTCCCTATGTACAAGGGACACAATCGATCTCCTCTCTCCCTGACAGGGACGTGCAGCTCTGTGTTTACACACAGAGCTGCACGTCCCAGCTCAGTTACTGAGCAATCGCGTGTGCCCGGCGGCGATCGTTGCCGCCGGGCACTCGCACGGGATCCCCGCAGAGCGGCGGGTGCGCGCGTGCCGCCGGCGACACGCGCGCGCGCCCGCCCGCGGCTTTAAAGGGACATCACGTCATATGACGTGATGTCAGAACAATGGAGTCGTCTGCCCGCCGTCATTTGACGGTGGGCAGATGACAAGTGGTTAACTCACATTTAGAAGGCAATGGTCAGATGGGTCTGGTACCTGCTGTAGAAGTTGTTCGGAAGATGGTTTCCAAGGCTCCCGTCTGGGGGTGGGCTGTGAGGCAGATGAGTGCAGCAGTGCAGTCACTGGGTATGCAGGCGTCTCCGAACGCTAATGTGAGATCTACCGAGCAATCAAGAGGTGTGGCGGACGAAGCACTCTCATAAAAGATAAGAAAACAAACAAAACAAAAGTAAAAAGTTATGAAACAGATTCAAACTCGAATGAGTCTTGCACCAATCAGCAGAGTGGAGTATATCAGCTGCTGAGTACTAGGGGGTAAAGTTCAAGCTCAAAAACTGGCAAGAAGAAACAAAAAAAAGTGTATCAAAACAGGAACAACAGGTGATCTGCCAGCCGGCCCGGACTAAGTAGCACATTAAGACGAGCTTAGGTAGTGAGAATCAGTTCCACTTAGTAGCGGGTTGACCCACAGAGCGGGGACTTCCTTTAGATGGCGTAGGGCCCTTTGGTAGATCAGTGTATGTCTTCGGGAGCTCCGGGATGATACCCCAGGACAGGAGTAGTTTCGTGCCCCCCTCAGTGGTGGAGATGGAGTGTGGGATTCCATTGTGTGTCACCAGGATTGTGGCAGGATGACGCCATTTGTATGTTATCTTATGGTTAGCCAGGGCCTTAGTCACTGTGTTTAACTGCCTCCTCATCTGAAGTGTGTATTGGGACAGGTCTGCGAACATCTGGATGTCATTATAGGGAGCCGGTAGCGTTTGGAGTGAGCGAACTTTGGACAGAATCTGCTCCTTTGCCTGATAGAAATGTATTCGCAGGAGTACATCCCTCGGGACCGTTTCTGCTAGATGGCGTGGTTTAGGGATCCTGTGAATGCGGTCAATTGTTAGCTCAACGGAGGACAGCTCCGGCAGCAATGTAGAGAATAGGGTAGATGCAAACGTGCGGAGGTCCGCGGGGGGGACGGACTCTGGGACACCCCTAATCTTAATTTTGTTGCGTCTGGATCTGTCTTCGAGGTCCGCGAGCTTTGATTTAACCCAATCTGTGTCCTCCTTTTGGGCCCTGCATGCATCTACAAGATCGTTTACTGTGTCAGCACACTCCTCCATCTTGTCCTCAATGTATGACACCCTGTCTCCCATATGTTGCATGTCAGTTGTAAATTTCTGCATCAGTGAGGATAAGTTAGACATAAGTGAAGACTGGAGCAGCACCAACATGTCTTTCATCGTGGTGTCCAGGACAGGCTGCCCTGATGTGGGGAAGGCCGCGATGTAGGACTTTAGTGAGGATATGGCGTCAGGGTTGTGAAGTGCTGTACTCACATTTCCGGCCTGGTGTGCTGAGTCCAAGCGCATCCGCGCTTTTGCTGGGCTTCGCGTTCCTGGGGACATCGGAGGAGAACCATCGTGGGGTAGAGGTGTAACATCACCCTCCATATCGCCCGTGTTGCTGCTGGGGAGATCTGTGCATGCTGCGGGCGTCCGCCTCGCAGCTCCGTCGGCGCCATCTTGGATTCCCCACCGAGCGGGCTGGAACGAGAATGCTGACAGCTTCTGGAGGTAACGTTCCTCCTTACGCTTGCGGGACATAGTCTCCCCAGGCTGTGGCAAGCTTACAGCGGCAATCGGTGAGCACGATAGACCCGGGGAATCGCTGGAATTTAGTCGCTTTTCGTCCGGCCGGCGGGAGCTCGTGTCTTAGGCTGCCATTCTCCTTGCGCGCGAGCCACGCCCCCCAACATTTACTTTATTGTGGTGTCAAGAATAGGGGTGTTGGCAGTGGGGAAGTCAGCAATGGGGATTTGGGTGAGACTCTGAATCATCCATGATCTCACCATGTTTTCTTTTAGCCCCTTGCACTAAATTTTGTGCAGATGTCGTTGGTGCCATAATCCTGGGCTTTGACTTTACAGGGCCCCTAATAGATGGAATTGAAGAGCCAAAGCTGACACTAGACAGGGTGCGAGTGTCAGGAAGGCAGGGCTGCTGAAGGATCAGGCTCCATCTCTGTGTAGCCCAGACACAACAGCGCCATTTTGTCATGGTCTACATTTGGTATGAGTAAAATATGGCAAAAGTTTCTTCGGCTGGACGCAATCCTTCATTTTGCTTGAAATTTGTACAGGGTAAGAGTCCGATGCTGCAAGTTAACGGCAAGCTTGTGTCAATGGGAATGGTCAAATGAGACAGAATGCTCCAGCGATGTGGCAGAGCCCAGTTAAGATGTGGCCATCTTGGATCATGGTCACCATCCCCCCAGTTAAATACATTTTTTACTTTATTTGGTATATATTGAAATAGGATGAAAAAAAGACAGGTTGCATTTAAGATCAAATATCCATTCCAAAGCAGAAAAACATTAACAATAGGCATTTATTTAGCAATTCAAATCTGGTATATCTTTCTTTATTGAGCTCCATGAATGCTTCATTATCCAGTTAAAGACAGAATCACCTTTAAAGCACTCTGTCTAACGCATAGATGTATCCATGGGAATGCTCCCCATTATCTATGCGAAAAATTAAAAGCTCACAATCCCAATCGTATTCTACGATCCACCAATCAAAATCGACTTCTGATACCGAAAGCCAGATACAAGTCCAAAGGAGACAGGAGATTCGCTGTCCAGGGTCCCAGACTATGGAACGCCTTACCAGCCAGCGTTCGGTTGGAGGAAAACCACTTAGTCTTCAGGAGAAAGATCAAGACTCATCTCTTTTGATCTCAAAGGAGACAGGAACAACAAGCGCCCAGAGGCGATTTACTTCGCATGTGCTGCGCTATATAAGTTTTCATTCATTCATTCATTCATTCATTCATCCAGGTGTTTAAAATGAATAAATGAACCAGAGTTTTGATAGAGAAAACTATTATTTTGTTTTAGTAATCATTTTAAAAGTTTCATCTTTCTTTAGAAAAGGAAAGTCAGGAAGCAAATGACATTTCCATGTATAGAATTGGCTATATGAAATCTAACATATGATTCATTGCACATTTAAATCCCACAGGTGGTTGCAAAACAACAAATTCACAAGTGAACAGGAATATACAGGTTGAACATATTTAACGATAAGTCACAGACTGTGACATCCAAAAGTCAAATGAAAATGGCATCTAGGAGGATAAGGCAGCTCAAAGAACCCATCAGCAGTCTATCTCCATGACAGTTCAAGTGATAACTGCAAACCTGCCAACACAACAAGTGCTGGAAAGTCTGCCAAAGAGCTATAACTGTACAGAAATAAATATCTTAGACATCATGACATTTGTGATTGTTGTTTACAGATAAGGATGATAAATGGTACTATAAGCAAGTATATCAGCATGCAGCCTTCTGTTTTGTATCAGATCACCACCAAATTCCTTTAATAAAAAGGAAATAAGTGTTTTTTTATAATTGCCATTTATGTTTCCCATACCTCTTAAATATCATATTACAGATTAGATTTGGGCAGCAGCACAATTTAATTGTCCTACTTTTTAGCATGTGAGGTCCAGTTATGTGAATTTTGTAATTTAGGTGCATGGAATATGTCAGTTTAATTATTCCCTCTACTATAAATGTAGCTGTTTGTATCTCTTTGTGTGAATGGCATGGAAAAACATGGTTTGCTGATTCAAGTTCAGAAAATAACTTCTTAACCACTTGAGCTTTAGAAGGTTTTACCCCCACTCATGACCAGGCCATTTTTGCTATTTAGCAATGCTGTATTTAAATGAAAATGTATGTATTTTTTCCACACAAATAGAGCTTTCTTTTGGTGGTATTTGATTACCACTGGGTTTTTACATTTTTATTATAAACAACAAAAAAACTACCACAAATTGTAAGAAAAAAATAATTTTGCTTTCTGCTATAAAACATAAAAAAAATCTTCATAAGTTTAGGTCAAAATGTATTCTGCTACATGTCTTATGTCTAAACTGTGACAAGGTTATTGGCAGTCAAGGCTCACTGATGCACATAGGGAATAATAGTGTAGTATAAATAAATAAAAGGGCTCCTGTAATGCTTTTTCTGAAAAAGTTAATGCTGGTTCCCATAGAAAGGTGTCAGAACGTGTATGGTGCTGTGTAGCAGCAAACTGGTCAGGGTGCCCAAGATAACCCGTGTCCACAGCCAAAAGTGCCTACAATGAATAATTTGAGGAACACAACAATGAGCTTGAGGTGTTTCCAAATTCTCAGATCTTAATCTCCAATTCTCCTTGCATCTTATAGGACTAAAAAGATCTGCTGTCTCAGTTATAAATACAGCAACATATCTTCAGAAGTCTACTGGAGTTAATGCCTCCATGGGTTAAGGTGGGTGGTCATAAAGTTATGCAAACAAGGAGAGAGGCGCCTCTGGGTGCAGTATTTTAAAAAGCAAATTTATTTACAAAGCCAAAAATAAGAAAACCACTCACATTTTGGTGGTGATATACAGGCATATCAAAAGTTTCTCCAGGAGGGAGGGGTGGCTGTTATCTGGTGCGCTCGTTCATCCACTTTGTGTCCACTGGTGTAGCGTTGTGTGATGAGGAGTCAGTCCTGTTTCCCTTGATGTTGGTAGGTGGGTGCAATGGATGAGACAATCCTCAGAAAACACAGCGGCGTGCAGCAGGAACAGCGGGCGATGGATGGTGACGTCACCAGGCAAGCAACGCGTTTCCGAATGCTAAGGCAGAGAGTGACACGGCTGCCGCATTCCTTTCTCAAGCTGATGACCTGGGTCATCAGCTTGAGAACCTGGGTCATCAGCTTGAGAAAGGAATGCGGCAGCCGTGTCACTCTCTGCCTTAGCATTCGGAAACGCGTCGCTTGCCTGGTGACGTCACCATCCATCGCCCGCTGTTCCTGCTGCACGCCGCTGTGTTTTCTGAGGATTGTCTCATCCATTGCACCCACCTATCAACATCAAGGGAAACAGGACTGACTCCTCATCACACAACGCTACACCAGTGGACACAAAGTGGATGAACGAGCGCACCAGATGACAGCCACCCCTCCCTCCTGGAGAAACGTTTGATATGCCTGTATATCACCACCAAAATTTGAGTGGTTTTCTTATTTTTGGCTTTGTAAATAAATTTGCTTTTTAAAATACTGCACCCAGAGGCGCCTCTCTCCTTGTTTGCCTTTCTAGATTTGGAACTTGGTTTCTGTTCCCCACTGACGGCAGCCCTGAGTGCATATCCCCATCAACAAAAAACATTTTATTCCTAAACCCCATTCTAAACAGCCTGAACTGTTTTTATTTTATTAATTTTTACTTGGACCTTTTGTTGGACCCTTGTTTATATCACGCTGTTGGGATATATATATATATTTTTCTCTGATTTTGCGCATAATTTACTTGTTGTAGGTCATAAAGTTATGGCTGGTAAATGTATAGTGCATTACAATTGGATTTATAGAACAGTAAGTGTCAGAAATTTAAGTTTAGACGTGGCTGCAGTGTTCCTGCATAATACAGTGTTTTCAGTGACTGCGCAACAGAGCATATACTGTATGTGTGGCTAACATCGACATCACTGAGTCATTACTATATGTGGGGAATTACAGCAGAGGTGAATGTGACACATTGTGATGCTGCCCTAATGTGGAGAAATTCCAGATAAAGCCAAGTTTTTTTATGATATTTTTGAGCCAGTGAATCTTCTGTGGCAGAACAAGAGTATTATTTCCCAAAGGACTGATAATTGGGTACTACATTGACAGTGCTTGTTGAAGCATAACTGCAGTGCCTGAAATCTGTTCATAAATAAACACTAAAACCAGCGCTCATGACACTCAACCACATATAAGCTTACTGACAAAAAGTGAAGAAATATGTCTGTTTATTAATCACAATTGCATATGATTGATCCAATCCAGGCATAAATAAAAAATAATAATAATAAAAAGATTGTCCATATAATAGAAATAATACTGGCAGTTGCAATTAACAATAATAACATCCACGATCCATAGAGAAAAGGTGGATTAAGGTTTAGTCATGGCTCAGAGAAAGGCTCCTGTTAATGGTGGAGTACACAGTACCTTTGGCTTTCCGTTTGCCGGCCGGCGGTGATCAATGGTGGAGGGAAGAGGAAGAAAGCCCCCCAGCACAAATAGCACAAACTGGAGCTGTAGCACAGCTAGGACGGGGAGAACAAGCCGCCTCCGTCCCACCAGAGGGATGACATCACACGTCTGCAACGCCAGCTTCCATCTATGAAAACAAGCAGCGCTGTAGGTGGAAAGTACCGTAGGTCCGGTTCTTCCTCTGTGAGCATGAATACACTGCTGCTCTCTGGTGGGGAATGATGAAAATGTCCACCCAGAGTAAAGAGTCCTTAATGCACTTAGGTCAGCATATGGAAAAGATCACTTAGGCTGCTGTGAAAATTCCTCATGGACCAGCAAAATCTCGATAGATTAAAAAAAGGGGGGTTGCCTTGACAATGCGTTTTCGCGCTCTGTGCAATTTTTCAAAGTCAAGGGAATAAGGCACCCACACTGTTCAAATAAGAAAGCAGGGAGGGGAATAGGACATTTATTCTCTTTAGAGATGTTTGTAACCTCCTGAATCATTTATTATCAGTCTAATCTTCATCCACCATTTTAGTGCTAGTGTTTCTTGTTGTTGAAATCTGTTCATAGTTGCATCAATCCTGGATATATACGTGACACCTTTTAGAGTCGGTTCACACTGGGGCGACACGACTTCCAGAGCGACTTTCAGAGGCGACTCAGACACGACTTGAGCATGAACCACAGGGCGATCTGGGGCGATTTACAACACGACTTCCAGGACAGGAGACATTCCAGTGGCCAATAAAACAACAATCAGCTCTGGGAGAGGGAGGGAGAGGGAGGGGAAGGGAGAGGTTTGCCTGTGAGAAATGTATGTTATCTTATCTGGAAAGTAGCTAGTGATCAGACTTGAGGCAACAAGTCGGATTGAAGTCGTACAGGAACCTTTTCTGAAGTCGGAGCGACATGAGTAGTGTGTATTAACACCGCTCCCATTCACTAACATTGTTTTTCTCTACAGCGCGACTTGGGACGACTTGAGGCGACCTCAAGTCGGATCCCAAGTCGCCCCAGTGTGAACCAACTCTTAGGATTCATATAGAGGCTGTCTGCTCAAGATTATAAGCTACCTTACCTTGCCATATGTTAATGGAGAACTGTCAGTGGTTCAGTGTTTGTTTCACATATTCAGTATGAATATTGATTCTTTGACATCTTTTTAAAAATCTCAGGACTTATCCAGAAAAAAGTTTTTGTGAGCTTATCAATCTGTTCTCTAAACAGTGGGTGTGGCTACACCAATCCTTCAAACAGGTCTTTTTATTTCTAAATATTAAGAAATTATTATAAACTATAGATCGATGTAATGTAGCATAAGCAGAGCAAACTAAAATCCTAATGAGATTTGTGGTACCATGGTGTTTTTAGCAATGTCTTGTGTAATAAAAATCTGAATAAAAACACAGTATTATTTTTGCATTAAATATATATATTTAATATGATTGTGCTTATGTCATCCTTTGTAGTATTTTCTCCCTAACCTCTTGCTGACTGTGTATCGCTTATATGCGGCAGCTGCATAGGTGGGCTTTTTTTTTTCTTTCAATAGTTTTTTATTGAAATATCAGCAAAGAAAACATCAACAAAAAATACAGGTAATACCTCAACATAATAACTGCAGGAGTAGTGCAGAAAATGACACATTGCATATCAAGAATAGAAAGGTCAATCGTGCCCACAATGGATCAGCAACATCAAAATCGGCTCCGGTGATGGGAGAAGACCCCACATCCCCAGCACCCCTCAAGGGATCTAGCTGCGCCGGAAAAAAGAGGCCCCACCCCCCCCCACACAGAGCACGACGTCAAGTACGTACAGGTAAAGTGACAATTGTGGTATAGAGCAGGAAAAAAGATCCAGGGCAACTGTAGAACAAAAATTAACATGACCCACAAGAGAGCTATGCCTGAACACTGGAGTGGAACGTGAGAGGAAAGAGGTAAAACAGCGTGACAGCGTGTATCAAACAGGAGATATCAGATAAAAGGACTAGACGTCGCCCCGAACTGTTATCAAGACAAGTAATAAAAACCTTTCTATTATTAATTGGGACTATATAAACATAGACTCTCAATGCAGTAGTCTAGCTGTGAAACCTGTGGGGTGATGTAGAGATGTAGAGAAGAGGGAGAGGAAGAATAAGAAAAGGAGAGAAAAGAAAAAAGAAGAGAGAGAGCAAGAAAAAAGGCAGTGATAACATCCTGTAGGACGTGTGGATCCCGCCCATCTACGATGAAGACCCAGGCGTGGGCGATGCAACGGTCGGTAGGGACAAGTATATGGACCAGGGTTCCCAGGTAGCCTCATGCTTATCGGCGGTGTCCAAGAGGATATTAACTATCTTCTCCTGGACCATAATCCATGATATTTTCCTTTTGACAAGGTAAAAGGGTACAGTCGGTTGTTTCCAGGCCCGAGCAATCGTTAGCTTGGTCCCAAGGAAAATAAACATGAGAAGGCGTCGAATCACTTTAGAGGTTCCAGGACAAGGGAAGTTTAAAAGGGCTATGTGAGGGGGACTTTTGGATGGGCAATCCCGTGATTTTCCTGATGATGTGAAATATTTTATTCCAAAGACCTCTGAACCTGGGACAGTCCCACCAAACATGTAGCATTGACCCCCACATGGCCACAGTTACGAAAACATAATGGTGAGGCGTTTAGGAAGATTTGGGCAATTTTTAGGGGAACCATGTACCACCTCATTAGGACTTTCAAGTTTGCTTCGATCAGGGATATGTTTAGAATGCCCTTGGATGCCGCGCTAGAAGCTCTATGCCATTCTGCAATGCTCCAGGTTTGTTTAAATTCAGTTTCCCATTCTCTCATAAAGAGAGCTTTGGTCTCTGCCTTGGAAAGTGCTTGATAAATCACTGATATTCCTCCCCTCTGCTCCATAGCCTGACCACACCAGTGTTCATAGTCTGTGATCGAGAGTGGGAGGGAGTTTGAGGTCCGCAGGGACTGAAGAAAATTGGATACTTGGCGGTGTCTAAAACTTTCGGTTTTCGGCATGTCGAGTTTACTGACGCAGTGGGCAAGGGTGAGGGGCCCTGTCGGGGTAGCGAAATGTCCTATCCTATATAGACCCTTGTCTAACCACCACCGCCTTAATTTCCATCCCAGGAGGGAACCGAGGATTTCGGAAGATGTGCGATAATGGGTACCAGTGAGAAATCAGACAAGGGTGAGTTTTGAGGGAGTCCCATAATGTTAGGGAGTGTGACAGTGTAGGTACCATGATGGGAGGCCTAGATTTGGTTGGGGACCAGAGGACATAGTGCAGAGTGTGGTGGGGAATAGCCTGTCTCTCCATGTGTACCCAATCAGGGTGTGCAATTTTCAAATAGATAGTTGAAAGTTGGGAAAGCTGTGCAGCCTGATAATACCATAGGAGGTTAGGCAAGCCTAAACCTCCCTGGTCTCTGTTCCTAAACAGGGTCCCCTTGGCGATCTTATGTCCCTTTCATCCCCAAATGAAGCGTATGATTTTGGATTGAAAATTCCGGAGGTGAACCTTGGAGATGGGGATGGGTAGCGATCGAAATAAGTACAAAATGCGTGGTAACAAGATCATTTTTAGGTGGGCATTTAAATGCCCAGCCACTGCACATATGCATCTGTGGTGGCCTGAGGTTGTGTGCTGAGAGTGTTTTTACTGACTGTTCACCGCACACTGACAAATCAGCTCCCAGCCATGCCTTCTGATTTCAACAGTAGCATAAACTTCCAATCAAGTAACCTATAAATGTCAATCACATCAGTTACATAATAGAGAAACCAAGGTAGCATTAGAGCTCACTTGAAGCTCCACCAGGAGGTGGGATGAAGGAGTTAAATAGTATTGGTAGACTTCAGACTTTTGAGGGAATAAGAAACCATAAAGCTTTATATTTTTCATTATTATTATTATAATAATAATTAGAGTAACAATTTGCTAAAATCTATATTTTGGTGATTGTTTTATTTTAAAAAAAAGTATACTTCCTATAAGCATAATGACAATGCAATAGAAAGACACCATTTTTCTTCCCTAGTAAGTGTATTTATTGCCTAGTACGCGGCTTTACTTGCCGCGATTACATTCATTTTTTTTTTTCAAATCATCCCCATTGATGTCTATGGCCGAACGCCAATGTCGTCTGAAAGAAAGGGTCCAGGACTTTTTTTCAGGCGACAGGCATTCGGTGTTTCAGAGATGTGAACCGTCTCTATAGACATGAATGGGGATTCGCCCCTCCAGCGGCATGAGCGTCGGGCGACAGGCGATTTGTCGCTCAGATGTGAATGCAGCCTAAAAGCTCTGCAAAATGGGACTTTTTCACCACAAAACCACATCAAAAACAGATCTAAACATAAACATGTGAGGACATTTATAAACTTTAGCTACAATTGATTACAGAGAGATGTTGTTACGGTGTGTTTTTGACTTGAGCAGAATTGCACTGTTTGCTGGGAAAAATTAGCAGTTCACTAATTGGCTTTACTTGTTAGCTGAAATGACTCATACACCATTAAGGAATATTGTAAATGGTAAGGGTCTCAAATGTACCTAGCGGGCACATTGTCATCAAAATGTTTTTTTTTTTATTATTTATTTAACAGCTCCTTGGCAGCATAGATCACGGCATTTGATCGGACAGATTACTAAATGCTTACTTTTTTTTCAGTTTTTTTTTTTTCCTGTTTTCTGCACATGGCAATGATGACCTATTATTAAAACAATATCTGAGATCACATTTTTAAATGAAACACATACTTCTATTTATCTTTTTTTAAGGTGATAGTAATGGCTGTAGAAAAATCAGGTATAGCAATATGCTGCAACATTTTCCTCATCGCTCTTCTTTAGTTTCATCACACTGCATGTCAGAACCAAATTTTCAAAGTACCATTTACTCTGGTAGTGATTTTCAAAGTCTGGCGGATATTACAATATTATTAGCAATTGTTACCAAAAGCATAAGGAATTAAGATTTTCCCGTTCTTTGAAACAAACTTGAAGAAAGTAAGATAAATGAAAGCTTTCAGCTGAATATGCCCTTTCCCAGGTGATCAATTGCACTTGTCATGTGTTATTTTGGAGAATGTGCAACATTTAATAGATGAGGTATATCAAACTAACTACATTAAGAACATGCCAGCTGTCAATATGGCCTCCACCCAACAACATCTTTTGGGAAAGCAAAGATGTGAAATGTGGACAGAACACTATTAATCTGATAGAATGAGTGTAAGTCTTACCATCTGTTGCATATTTCCTAAATAATTTATTTTTGATAGAGTGACTTTTTTACTTCTTTTTTATTGAACACTTTCCAACAAGGCATTAAATGATAAATACCCGAGTAGTCATTCTTGGTATTTCAAATAAAATGTAAAGTGCTGATGTAAAAACGACCTTACTCACTGATGTAGTTAAAAGCTTACAGTTAAAAAACAATAGATGCTGTACACAACAATGCAAGAAAACACATTAGAAGTGTAAATATTGTTTCATTTATGTACAGTAAATGTTTAGACGTAAATTAATAATCTGTTCTCCTAGCAAGTATATTTTATGGAAGGATTAGAGATGTTATTATTTAATATATACTATTTACTATGCACTTCTAAAGCCGAATAATTATTATTAATTACATATTGCCACAAACTCACAAAAGAAACCGGTTACTTACACCTAGTGAAACAATAAACAGTGAAAATTGAATAAGGAATGGTGTAGCACTAACAATAGAATACTTCCTACCTCTAAGGCGGCGTACAGACGATCGGATATATCCGATGAAAACGGTCCGCGGACCATTTCCATCGGATATGTCCGATCGGGAGTTTGATCCGATGGCGTGTACACACCATCGGATCAAATTCCCCGCCGCCGGACGGCGCGGTGACGTAGTGGTGACGCGGCGGTGACGTTGACGCCGCCGCGTCACCGCCACGTCACCGCACCAGGAAGTAAAACACTTCCGCGCATGCGCCGAATCCATTCGGCAGCGGCGCGGCGGTGGTGGGAGCCGACATGTCTGCTGGTAAGTGTACTAACCAGCAGACATGTCGGGCGGACAGATTCCCACCGGATAGATTTCAAAGCATGCTTTGAAATCTGTCGGGTGGAGAAATCTGTCCGCTAGCCCATACACACGAGCGGAGATGTCTGCTGAAACGGTCCATCGGACCGTTTTCAGCGGACATATCCCCTCGTGTGTACGCGGCCTAACACAGGGGTCTTCAAACTACGGCCCTCCAGTTGTTCAGGAACTACAATTCCCATCATGCCTAGTCATGTCTGTGAATGTCAGAGTTTTACAATGCCTCATGGGATGTGTAGTTCTGCAACAGCTGGAGGGCCGTAGTTTGAGGATCCCTGCTCTAACATAAACAAATGCAAAATAATAAATCTCAGTCAGTAGTGGCATAACAAACCCCATTGGAATGGACTAGCCATGCACATCAGATGTCTTCTGTATTAAACAGTCCTGTGTGAGTTCAAGCTTGGGCAGTGGTTACTGGATAAAGAGCTGAGATTCCTCTGTGTAGAGGGAAGGTCTGGCTCTGCACACTGGATAGTGCCGCTGCATCTCTACATACTCAGTGAAGTTTGAATCTGTAACAATTGCTTTCTGGTACATCCACTTCAAAACATATTCCATGTCATAGTTACATAGTTGGTAAGGTTGAATACAGACACCAGCCCATCTGGTTCTGCCTGTGTTGGGTATGTGTATATGTGTGTGTTTATGTCAATATCATTTCCCATATCCCTGTATATTGAGTTAGATAAGATGCCCATCTAAGGCCGCGTACACACGATCAGTCCAAACCGATGAAAACGGACTGAAGTTCATTTTCATCGGTTCACAGACTGATGGTCTGATGTGCGTACACACCATCAGTTCAAAAACCGATCGTGTCAGAACGTGGTGATGTAAAACACAATGAGTTGCAGAAAAAAAATGAAGTTCAATTCTTCCAAGCATGCGTCGACTTGATTCTGAGCATGCGCGGGTTTTGAACCAATGCTTTTGTGTACTAACCATCAGTTTGGACCGATGGTCAGGCGTCCATCAGTCTGATTTTAAAGCAAGTTTTAAAACTTTGGACTGAAGGACAACAGACTGATGGGCCATACACATGGTCGGTTTAGACCGATGAAACTGAACTTTAGTCAGTTTTCATCGGTTTGGACCGATCGTGTGTACACGGCCTAAGATTTTTTTTTTAACTATTGACACTTTCACTGGGAGTTCCACATACTTTCCACTCTAACCGTTTTAGGTACCTCCTATGCAGATTAATGTTGAACAGTTTCTTCTCCAATTTCCTTGAGTGGCCGTGTGACTTCTTAAGCTCCCTGAAGCTGAATGATTTTCTCTGTATGCTAGAATCACCATTGAGGTATTTGTATATCAGTGTCATATCTTCTCTCAACGGTCACTTCTGCAGGGATAAACCGTTTAGTGTCTGTAGTCATTCCTCATAACTAAGGTCCTCTAGTCCCCTTATTAACTTTGCCACCCTTCTTTGGACTCTCTCCAGTTCCAGTAAATCCTCTCTGAGGATTGGTGAACTGAACTGGACAGCAGTAAATGCCATTGCTGAGTCTGTGATCTACTAGGACCCCAGATAATATTCCATCCTGGAATCTTTCACTGGTTCTCCTCCTAGCAAGTAACTTGTATTTATATGTTAGGCCCCCAAGTGCAATACTTTAAATTTTTTAACATTAAATCTCATATTGATTTAATTGCCCACCCCTTTATTTTATTGAGGTTTCCTGTAAGGTTTCTATATCCTACTCTGAAGTTATTGTCTTGCTTAGGTTTGGATCATCAGCAAACACTGAGATTGAGCAATTTATGCCAACCTCTATATAATTTAAGAATACATTGAACAGAATTGGTCCTAGGACAGAGCTTTGATGTACACCACTTATCACCCCAGACCATTATGAATGCATGCTATTTACCACCACCAGTTGGATGCTCCCCTGTAACCAGTTTCATGTTCTATGCCAACAGACCTCAATTTGTACATTTTGCATTTATGGAAAACGGTATCAAATATTTTTTGCAAAATCCAGATATACCACATCCACAGGCCTTTCATAAATCCGTGCTGATTATTACTAATGATACTGGTAACATGTGCAAATTCTTAAATGTAGTCCCTACATCTCTTCCAATAGTTTAAAAACTATTGATGTTAGACTGACTTGCCTGTAGTTTCCAGGTATATATCTTAGTCCTTTTTTAAATATTGGTACCACATCTGCCTTTCTCCATTCCAGTCCTTAAGCTGTCCATAAAAATTAGGAATAATGGTCTGGCTATAACCCTGCTAAGTTGTTGGAGGACTCTCGAGTGTACACCATCTGGTCCTGGAGACTTATTTGTGTTAACCTTTTCCAAGTCTATTTCAGACACTGGTAAGAAGAATACATTTGGAACAGTTGCCTTGTGCATATTATTTATAACCAACTTCCCCTGATCATCTTGTATGGGACCTATCTGCTCTGACCTTGCTTTCTTACTGTTAATATATATATATATTTTTTTTAAATTGGGAGATTTTTTACTCTCCTCCACTATGTCGCAATACCAAAAGGACATTTGTAATGCCATTTACTGTTTGGAGACTTCAATGAAAATGAATGTTAGAAAAAAAATCAGAGGATATTCCATTCTGGTGTTTCAACCTTTTAAACACACCAGATTAGACCTTATGGTTGTAAATCCAGTTGTCTACCCATAACTAATTTGTTGTTGATATTCATATTATCTAATATTTGGCAATTATCTTCCCTGTTCCATATATAGGATTAACTTACACTTGTGCCCATTTTGACAGTAGCATTATTATGCAGATCATTTTAAAATGGTATATATAAACCCTTGCATACCATGTCAATAAATAAAAAAACACATATTCTGGCCACTGTGCGGGGGTTGCATTTATCATCATTATAACATGGCCTGTGAACTCTAATACATAAAACATGTGAAATTCAAGTAGAGCCAGGTTTTTCTGAAATACAGTCTTCAATGATTCCATAACAGCATTGTGTAAAAGAATCATCTTAATACTTTTTGGCATATGGTGTTAAATCATTAAATTTTCTGTGGTATACATTCATTAAATATAGTCGCAAATATAGCTCACAAACATAATACACAGTTGGCATGTTAAAGTAATATAAAGTAATAAAAGATTTACATTGCTTGTGATTGATTTTCTAATAAAAAAGTAACTTCATAAACATTCGTTCATGAGCATAAATAAGGTAAATCCGAATATTCAATAATGTGTAAGGAAAATGTTTGCTTGCGGATGATGAGATGATTGAAGGGAACATAAAATGACATCTTATATACTAAGCTATGTACACATTTACTTTTCTAGCATGAATTTTCACTTGAATAGATTACTTATTATCACTTGAACTTATACTATTCCCTCACTACCTATTTTTTTTTGTAAATCTACCTTACTGAAATATAAAGCTTTGCAAAAAATTATACCTAATGGATATCCATCAAAATAGCATACTTTATTTGGAGTTTGGCCTTAATTTTATTGTATTATAAGTTGTGTTTGTTTTGCCCATAACTGCCATCTTAGAAAGTGTTAAATTAAACTCTTGTCATGTCTGAAATATAAGATTTCAACAAATTTTATGCCAATTAAGATATAACGACTTTTGTGTCTGTGCTCTGCTGCAGGTCTAATTTTAGTAAAATCATAAAACTATCACCGTTAGTTTAATGGCATTTCTTCCCTATTCATTTCTCAATCAATGGAAAAATAAGTTATGCTCCTTCAAAGACCATCATTGAATTATTATTGAATAATTTCCTTTTGGATAATCAGAAAATATGACTTTGTTTTACCTTGTCAAAACAAAAGCATTATTTAAGATTTCCTAAATTCTCCTAAATGTCTTTCTTTCCCTACCAATGAAGATTGTGCATCATTGAATATATCCTAATGATTCCCTCTGCAGCTCAACCAGAAACCAAACCTTCTTAATATTCTATCCTTATTATTCTCATTTTCTATAATTTAACAACTTCTCATATTATTCTTAATGGAAAAGTCATGCAATATTGAGCAGTAACTGCTGTTAATTTCCCGCTGTATATCATTTGCATTTTCTCATTGCTTGTGGAGACTAATTAACATGCTCTAATTATCATACTGATTGTCTGCTTTAGCTTATGAGGATATAGGCATCTCAACCCTCCTTGATCTTACAATGGAATAATTTATTGTTTTCAATAAAAGCATTTGGATAAAATCGGTATTACATTTTTCCACTGGAATGTGTGCTATCTATCAGCACTAGAGCTGTTAAGTGATTCAATTCAAAAAAGCAATGAATGTTTTTACAAATCTAATATATACCAGCTAATTCCTTTAGTGGTAAGAGGTTGTTGCCTTAGTAAGCAGAAATTATATTACATTGCACTGTCATTACAATAGAAACCAGTTGTTTGCTTTTAAGTATTTGGGGGTCCTTTACAAAAGTAATGTGAAAGAAAATAAAAGAAATGAACTTGTGTTCACTTTAAGGATCCAGAAATGTGAAGGGCACATTTGAATGTAATAGCTAGTTCTGCTAAATATATTTGGATGCTTAGAACAAATTTACTTCACTTTCCCCTTATTTAAGTATTTTGCTTTAGTTTAATTTGCACATACATATGGATATCTAAATTAAAACAATGCTAATTAATAAATAAATTGCACTTGTCATTGAATGACAGTACAACCTAATATATTAACCACTTGCTTACTGGGCACATCGGACACTTTTGACACATTTTTGGCACCATTCACATTTATACAGCGATCAGTGCTATAAATATGTACTAATGACTGTATAAATGTGACTGGCAGGGAAGGGGTTAACACTAGGGGCAAGGGAGGGGTTAAATGTGTAGCCTAGTGGATGTTCTAACTGTAGGGGGAGGGGACTGACTGGGGGAGGTGACCAATATGTGTCCCTATGTACAAGGGACACAGCATCCGTCTCCTCTCTCCCTGACAGAATGTGGATCTGTGTGTTTATACACACAGATCCACGTCCTTGTCTGTGTAACAGCCGATCGCGGGTGCATGGCGGACAACACGGCCGCCAGGCACGCGCACCGACATCTCAGTGATGCGGTGGACACGTGCGCGCCGCCACCGGTGGCGCTCTCGCGCCCCCCAGTGGCTGGAGGCCATATATAGATGGCCTCCCGGCAATTGGGATCCACACTGCGGCCGTACAAAGTCATACGGCCGGCAGGAAGTGGTTAATAAACTACAAAGCTAAAAGGAGTTTAAGTAGGGTGTACAATTTCTCAAAAATTTGCATTTTCCTAGAATGGTGCAATTCAGGGTGTAAAAAAAAAGTAGTGTATTAGACTCACCAAAGCTTTTTGTTTCCATGTTTAGTAACATTTGCAGGTACAAAAATCACTCCTACCTTGTGTTATTCTTAAGAAATCTATGTTTGTTACTCTGTGCCCCTGAGCTTACTGAATCTAATGAGAGTAGTTTCATAATTATCAACCAGCTGCTGCAGAATCAGGGCACTAGTTGGGAAAGTTGCAGGGTCTGCACCCCTTTAGACGTTATTTCCTATTGAGAAAATCTTAAAAAAAAAATCAATTTTTGTGGCAGGAGATGCCAAAACATTCTGTGTACAGAACAAGTCCAGGTAGCCATGTTGCATTGCACTTTACAGAAAATTACAGAGCTGCAGATTGAAAAGAAAAGGTAATATTTTAATAACATTCAATTACAATATGTCTTGTGTCACAATTGTATATGCTATATTATTTTATTTATTTACAATTTTTTCCCTATGAAATTGGAATTGCCCTTCAAAAAAGTAAGCCACTGACAGCTATAAAGAGTGGACACCTACAGCATGTGCCCATGCTCTGCATGAATGTCATGCCGTTATGATAGGACAACACGTTGGCACACCATGCTTGGCTTTTTATTTAATTTCTTACTGCTGTGTTAAGTTGCCACTTTTTTATTATTAAGTCCATGCAACACTGTGATGAAATTCTATGTACACACTGCAGGCAACATATGATGTACTGCCCTGTTTTTTGTTTGTTTTTTAAAGAGAAAGTACATCACATTTTTTATTGACAGATATTTTAATGCATCAGTACGGGGATTTGCAGTTCATGTATTGCATGGAGAAAAGCATTACTCAGTCGCACTACATAACAAAAGATGAGATAAGATATTAGCCACACAAAAAATGCATTGCTTTTAGTAGGATTGACAACTCATAGATCTGTATTGTGAGAAAGAGCAGAAAAGAAGAACCATTGTTAAGCAGAAAGAATAAATATGGCTGTCATCATGCACATATAATAATTTGCAAACTATACCCAGGAACAAGGGGCCAGATTCAGGTACGGTACACGTACATTTGCGAAGCGTATCCGAGAAATGCTACGCAGCCGTATTTTACCAGGCTGTCTAACAAATTCTGGTAGATTTTTGCCCGTACGATACGACGGCGTAGTCTATTTCTCGCCGCGTAATCGAAATACGCGATTAGGGGGCGTGAAGCATTTAAATTAGGCGCGTCCCCATGGCGATCGAACTGCGCATGCTCCGTTCAGAAATTTCCCGCCGTGCATTGCGCGAAATAACGTCGATACGTCATTCGTTGTTTGAGTAGCGTCGTTTACGGACATTCCTATTCCCGGACGTTTTACATCAAAAATAAAAAAAGACGTCGGAAAACGTTGATATTCGAACGACGGCCATACTTAACATGGGCTGTCTAATATTAGACCAGCAAAAAGCTGGTATAGTATTACGCAGCAAAAAGATGACTAAAGATGCCGTAAGAGATTGCGATAGACGTTCGTAATTTTGTGGATAGTCGGCAAAAGCTCATTTGCATACCCCGACACCGAAAACGACGGGAACTCCACCCAGCGGCCGCAATTTTATTGCAGCGTAGATCCGAAGGCGTACGAACACGTAAGCCAGTCGGATTGAAGCGCAAATCCGTCTTTTCATGGTTTGAGGATTCAAACTAGTGAAAAAACGCGCGTAATTAGAAAGTACTCCAGTCTAACACCAGTTAGAGAGGAGTTACGGCTCTCTGAATCTGGCCCAAGGTTTTTAACCACTTAAGGTGTTTTTCAGATTTGGTGTTTGCAAGACTAAAACAGTTTTTTCTGCTAGAAAATTACTTAAAACCCCCAAACATTATATATATATTTTTCTAACACCCTAGAGAATAAAATAGTGGTCATTGCAATACTTTTTGGCACACCGTATTTGCGCAGCGGTCTTACAAGCGCACTTTTTTTGGAAAAATTCACTTTTTTGAATTAAAAAATAAGACAACAATAAATTTGGCCCATTTTTTTTATATATTGTGAAAGATAATGTTACGCCAAGTAAAATGATACCCAACATGTCACGCTTAAAAATTGCACCCGCTCGTGGCATGGCGTCAAACTTTTACCCTTAAAAATCTTGATAGGCGACGTTTAAAAAATTCTATAGATTGCATCTTTTGAGTTACAGAGGAGGTCTAGGGCTAGAATTATTGCTCTCGCTCTTACGATTGCGGCGATACCTCACTTGTGTGGTTTGAACATCGTTTTCATATGCGGGCGCTACTCGCGTATGTGTTCGCATCTGTGCACAAGCTCATCGGGACGGGGCACTTTAAAATTATTATTTTTTGTTTTCTTATTTATTTTTATTTATTTTATTACTTTTTACACTGAAAAAAAAAATTTGATCACTTTTATTCCTATTACAAGGAATGTAAACATCCCTTGTAATAGAAAAAAGCATGACAGGTCCTCTTAAATATGAGATCTGGGGTCAAAAAGACCTCAGATCTCATATTTAGACTTAAATGCAAGAAAAAAAAAATTGAAACTGTCATTTTTTCAAATGACAAAAAAAAATGTTTCTTTAAGACGCTGGGCGGAACTGACGTTTTGACGTCACTTCCGCCCAGCAAAGCTATGGGGACGGGGGGGCATTTTTCCCTCACTCGCATCCCCACACTGCCGAACAGACCCGATCGCCTCCGCCGCTACCGATGGCAACGGTAAGCGGCGGAGGGCGCGGGAGAGCGGCGGAAGGGGGGGGCCACGGGTCACCACGGAAATCCGCCACGGAGACTGCTGTTATCATTTAAAGGACCCTTAGCACTAAAGATGGATACCTCGGTTGTGGCAGCAGCTGCTGCCGTTACCAAGATATCCATCTTTAAAAATAGGACGTATATATATACAGTGCAGGGACCACAAGTAGTTAAAAATGACCTCTCAATGATAAGATCACATACATAATGCCAAATTATTTTACATGTGTATCTAAAATGCACTGAAAAGCGTATTTTATTGAGCGGCACTGCATAAATCATCCTTGAGCGACTGTGGTGTCCCTTAACCTTTCTGCTGCCAATTCCTGTGCTCCACTTTAAAATCAGGTGGCCAGACCATTTTTGCAGTTTTTCCATTTTTTTATATTTCTCTTATTGCTTTCAGAGTTTGTGAAAGTCCACCCAAATCAAACATTTTCTAAAAGCACACGACCTGTAGAATAAAAAAAAAATGTTCTACTGATATTTTAGGCTGTGCTATAGTTGCAAACATTTAACAAACCACTATTTTCACTAAAAAAACATTATTTACTGACACTAACACAACATACCTTATTGAATTCCTGCTAAATTCCTACTAAGGCTTCATTAACATGAAGTTTACTAAAGTGTCTGCCATGGAGGTTCATGTTTATCCACATGGGAATGCCCAGGTGTTCCATGAATCCTCATACAGCCAGTAACATTCATGTCAATTCGGATGCAGCAGCTGCATGGCACAGCTTCTGCTCTCAATCTGGCATCCGTGTGGGTGTGGGTGCAGGGCAACGAACGCAGACTGTGTGAGCTCAGGGACTGGCATCCAGACCCACATGGATGTAAAATTAGGAGCAGTGGCTACATCCCAATTGACATCACAGGACCGGAGCATCTCTATGTGAGTAAACACAGCCCACAGGGTACACTGTAGTATGCCCCGAGTGAATAAAGCATTACTATATATATTTTTTTTTTTGTATTGTTTACTTTTTTTGGGGTGGGAATGGGGTACATACTTGGTGAAATACTAGAGGTTTAAACAGACCCATGATGTCTCTTTTTTGAGATACACTTAGCTGCACTGTACATGAATGAATAGGGGTCTGAATAGAGACTCCTATTCATACACACACTGAAGCATAGTAAGCACTGTTTATAATGCTTCAGTGGTGAATGCACACATGAGTGATCTGTACTGATCAATCACAGTGTCCATAAGGAATGGAACACGTTTACCACCCCCACTGCTCTACCTTCTGACAGCTTCCTCATGTGCCCCAACATCAGCTACAGCCAGCAGGAGGGAGAGGAGGCAAAGTCAATCAGCAGCACTACACAGAGGGGGATCCCAGGTTTGGATGAGGGGGTCGATTGTAGGGGGAGTCAGAATAGCCTCTGGGTGATGGTTTTTTTGATTTTATTCTGCCCCTGCAGTAGCTAAATCTAAGGGGAATAATTGGTACTGTGGAGATTATGGTGGCAGGGAAAGGGGTAATTAGAGTGGGATGGTTCACATCACAGACACAGTGTAAAAAAAAGCCAATTTGAGCAGCTCTGTACCTTAAACGGTTAACATTGTAGAACCTGCCCTTCCACTTACAATGGAGGAAGGGGGAAGAAGACGAAACTAATAAATAAAGGAATCATTTATTAGTTCCAGATCAGTGGCAGCAGCAAATATTAAAGCTTTTGGGATTGTCTCAAACCCTTTCACCCTGCCCACCCCCGTATATTTCAGCTCTTTTCTGTCTTTGCAGTGACCTGTATATTAACCATTTCACCTTTCCCGCACATCTGTACATTGTACATTAACCCTCCCATTTCCATCCTTCCACTGTATATGACCTGTGAATTTACCCCTTGACCCCCTTCTCCTGTGTATGAGCTGTACATTTAATGTATATAGTGTACAATTACCAAGTTCAATATTTTAACCCCCTCAATGCCAGTATATTCCTTCATTTTCCAAAAATTGTGGCAAAAAAATAATTTCCTGGGATTGTCTACTTTTTTTTATAAATCTTGGCAATTTTATTTGATATGTATAGTATGTAGCACCCTTGCTCTGGACTGGCTAAATTAAGTATATATCTCTGCTGTAGCCAGCTGAGCTGCAATTTATTTTTCAGGTCTGATCAGAGTTTCCCTAAACCTGGTGGCTGAATGCTTCAGTATGTTTATGAATATTTCAGAAATAGAATGGAATTATAAACAATTTTCTTTTTCAATATTTTATTACATTTTTCAAGATTATAACAAGCCATGGTTTGCCCACGCAGGGGCAACATAGAATAAAAAAAAACAAGAAATAGCGCATGAGCACATAATAAAAACCAAAGCAAATTATAACCCAGGCCACAGAGGACCAGGCTGGATTATAAATAACTTTCAAACCTTAGCCAAACTCCTATACTGGCTGGGGAGAAGATGAAAATTTGTGAGGATCTGATCAGAGCTCTCTCTTCCCTTAGTGCTTTCCCCTTGGAGGGGGCCTGTGTGTGTGTTCCAGAGAAGTTGTGTGTGTGTTCCAGAGAGTTGTTGGCTAAGAGCCTGGAAGAATACTTGCCTGAAGGAAGCTTACCAGCGGAAGTTTAGCTGGAGAGGTGGGTGCCTTTCTCTTGAAGCCCTGGGTGTGGAAGTACTTCTTTAGGGTGAGAAAGGTGAGAGGGTTGCTACTACAAGGCTCAGTATTGCTGGGACAAGATTTTTTAGGAAGGTTTCCTCTAAGATCTGCAAGGGGAATGAGTTTTGGACACTGACCATTTAAACATGCAGAGACTCTATGTTATGGGATGCTTGACATTTTGTGATGTACTGGCCTCTATTTAATGCACATTTAGTTCTATTGTTACCCATACCTTGAAAGAACATTTTACTACTCTTACTAGCTTAATCTCTTTAGATTTCCTCTCTATTGGATGATGTGTCTAATGAACCCTGCTATACCAGCTGTCTGTATGACTTGTTGAAAGTTGTACACTCTGCTCCATTGAAATAGCATGCATTCATGCTCCTGAAGAAACGCTTTTCTGCAAAATATGTAGATCTGAGCTTCAATAAGCTACGTCAATGCACACCAATCTTTTGTGGACAGTGACCGCCTTATACCCATTGGCTGAGACATTTATATCTGTGTAGGGTTGATGTGGGCCTATTGATCACAACAGTAGCTTATCATTGAATATTGGTGTTGTATTCATATGATTTTAAATTTTAGATGTGAAATACATATTGCGATTTTATATAAACCTGTAGTTGTGTCGGTGCCTAAAATGTCCATGGTATGTTCACTTAAATTATCTCAAATTATTGGGAAGTGGAGCTTTGTTATCACCTCATTAGGGATGAGCCGAACACCCCCGCGTTTGGTTCGAACCAGAACCGTCGAACAGTCCGATGGTTCGCACGAACATTTAGAACCCCATTGAAGTCTATGGGACTCGAACGTTCGAATTCAAAAACGATAATTTTAAAGACCAATATTCAAGTTATTGTTGGAAAACGTCTTTGAGAACCCGGGTCTTGCCCCAGGGAACATGTATCAATGGAAAAAAAGTTTTAAAAACGGTCGTTTTTTCAGGAGCAGGACTCCTGAAAACGTGACCGTTTTAAAAACTTTTTTCCATTGATGCATGTTTCCTCGGACAAGACCCGGGTTCTCAAAGACGTTTTCACAGGCAAACCATAGACACCCAGCAGGTACAATATTTAAAGGAATTTTTTAATTTTTTTATTTAACCACTTTAGCCCCGGAAGGATTTACCCCCTTCCTGACCAAAGCACTTTTTGTGATTCGGCACTGCATCGCTTTAACTGACAATTGCGCGGTTGTGCGATGTGGCTCCCAAACAAAATTGGCGTCCCTTTTTTCCCACAAATAGAGCTTTCTTTTGGTGGTATTTGATCATCTCTGCGGTTTTTATTTTTTGCGCTATAAACAAAAATAGAGTGACTATTTTGAAAAAAATGCAATATTTTTTACATTTTGCTATAATAAATATCCCCAAAAAATATCTAAAAAAACATTTTTTTCCCCAGTTTAGGCCGATACGTATTCTTCTACATGTTTTTCGTAAAAAAAATGCAATTAGCATTTATTGATTGGTTTGCGCAAAATTTATAGCATTTACAAAAAAGGATATAAAATGCATTGGATTACTATAAAAATGCCATTGGCAGTGAATGGGTTAACACTAGGGGGCAGGGAAGGGGTTAAGTATGTTCCTAGTGTGTTCTAACTGTATGGGGGGGGGGGTTGACTCACTAGGGGAAATCACTGATCTCCTGTTCATACAGGAACGCTGACAGGAACGAAAGGTATGTGTTTACACACATACCTCCCGTTCCCCGCTCTGTAACGAACGAGCGCGCGTACCCGGCGGCGAAATACTAGAGGTTTAAACAGACCCATGATGTCTCTTTTTTGAGATACACTTAGCTGCACTGTACATGAATGAATAGGGGTCTGAATAGAGACTCCTATTCATACACACACTGAAGCATAGTAAGCACTGTTTATAATGCTTCAGTGGTGAATGCACACATGAGTGATCTGTACTGATCAATCACAGTGTCCATAAGGAATGGAACACGTTTACCACCCCCACTGCTCTACCTTCTGACAGCTTCCTCATGTGCCCCAACATCAGCTACAGCCAGCAGGAGGGAGAGGAGGCAAAGTCAATCAGCAGCACTACACAGAGGGGGATCCCAGGTTTGGATGAGGGGGTCGATTGTAGGGGGAGTCAGAATAGCCTCTGGGTGATGGTTTTTTTGATTTTATTCTGCCCCTGCAGTAGCTAAATCTAAGGGGAATAATTGGTACTGTGGAGATTATGGTGGCAGGGAAAGGGGTAATTAGAGTGGGATGGTTCACATCACAGACACAGTGTAAAAAAAAGCCAATTTGAGCAGCTCTGTACCTTAAACGGTTAACATTGTAGAACCTGCCCTTCCACTTACAATGGAGGAAGGGGGAAGAAGACGAAACTAATAAATAAAGGAATCATTTATTAGTTCCAGATCAGTGGCAGCAGCAAATATTAAAGCTTTTGGGATTGTCTCAAACCCTTTCACCCTGCCCACCCCCGTATATTTCAGCTCTTTTCTGTCTTTGCAGTGACCTGTATATTAACCATTTCACCTTTCCCGCACATCTGTACATTGTACATTAACCCTCCCATTTCCATCCTTCCACTGTATATGACCTGTGAATTTACCCCTTGACCCCCTTCTCCTGTGTATGAGCTGTACATTTAATGTATATAGTGTACAATTACCAAGTTCAATATTTTAACCCCCTCAATGCCAGTATATTCCTTCATTTTCCAAAAATTGTGGCAAAAAAATAATTTCCTGGGATTGTCTACTTTTTTTTATAAATCTTGGCAATTTTATTTGATATGTATAGTATGTAGCACCCTTGCTCTGGACTGGCTAAATTAAGTATATATCTCTGCTGTAGCCAGCTGAGCTGCAATTTATTTTTCAGGTCTGATCAGAGTTTCCCTAAACCTGGTGGCTGAATGCTTCAGTATGTTTATGAATATTTCAGAAATAGAATGGAATTATAAACAATTTTCTTTTTCAATATTTTATTACATTTTTCAAGATTATAACAAGCCATGGTTTGCCCACGCAGGGGCAACATAGAATAAAAAAAAACAAGAAATAGCGCATGAGCACATAATAAAAACCAAAGCAAATTATAACCCAGGCCACAGAGGACCAGGCTGGATTATAAATAACTTTCAAACCTTAGCCAAACTCCTATACTGGCTGGGGAGAAGATGAAAATTTGTGAGGATCTGATCAGAGCTCTCTCTTCCCTTAGTGCTTTCCCCTTGGAGGGGGCCTGTGTGTGTGTTCCAGAGAAGTTGTGTGTGTGTTCCAGAGAGTTGTTGGCTAAGAGCCTGGAAGAATACTTGCCTGAAGGAAGCTTACCAGCGGAAGTTTAGCTGGAGAGGTGGGTGCCTTTCTCTTGAAGCCCTGGGTGTGGAAGTACTTCTTTAGGGTGAGAAAGGTGAGAGGGTTGCTACTACAAGGCTCAGTATTGCTGGGACAAGATTTTTTAGGAAGGTTTCCTCTAAGATCTGCAAGGGGAATGAGTTTTGGACACTGACCATTTAAACATGCAGAGACTCTATGTTATGGGATGCTTGACATTTTGTGATGTACTGGCCTCTATTTAATGCACATTTAGTTCTATTGTTACCCATACCTTGAAAGAACATTTTACTACTCTTACTAGCTTAATCTCTTTAGATTTCCTCTCTATTGGATGATGTGTCTAATGAACCCTGCTATACCAGCTGTCTGTATGACTTGTTGAAAGTTGTACACTCTGCTCCATTGAAATAGCATGCATTCATGCTCCTGAAGAAACGCTTTTCTGCAAAATATGTAGATCTGAGCTTCAATAAGCTACGTCAATGCACACCAATCTTTTGTGGACAGTGACCGCCTTATACCCATTGGCTGAGACATTTATATCTGTGTAGGGTTGATGTGGGCCTATTGATCACAACAGTAGCTTATCATTGAATATTGGTGTTGTATTCATATGATTTTAAATTTTAGATGTGAAATACATATTGCGATTTTATATAAACCTGTAGTTGTGTCGGTGCCTAAAATGTCCATGGTATGTTCACTTAAATTATCTCAAATTATTGGGAAGTGGAGCTTTGTTATCACCTCATTAGGGATGAGCCGAACACCCCCGCGTTTGGTTCGAACCAGAACCGTCGAACAGTCCGATGGTTCGCACGAACATTTAGAACCCCATTGAAGTCTATGGGACTCGAACGTTCGAATTCAAAAACGATAATTTTAAAGACCAATATTCAAGTTATTGTTGGAAAACGTCTTTGAGAACCCGGGTCTTGCCCCAGGGAACATGTATCAATGGAAAAAAAGTTTTAAAAACGGTCGTTTTTTCAGGAGCAGGACTCCTGAAAACGTGACCGTTTTAAAAACTTTTTTCCATTGATGCATGTTTCCTCGGACAAGACCCGGGTTCTCAAAGACGTTTTCACAGGCAAACCATAGACACCCAGCAGGTACAATATTTAAAGGAATTTTTTAATTTTTTTATTTAACCACTTTAGCCCCGGAAGGATTTACCCCCTTCCTGACCAAAGCACTTTTTGTGATTCGGCACTGCATCGCTTTAACTGACAATTGCGCGGTTGTGCGATGTGGCTCCCAAACAAAATTGGCGTCCTTTTTTTCCCACAAATAGAGCTTTCTTTTGGTGGTATTTGATCATCTCTGCGGTTTTTATTTTTTGCGCTATAAACAAAAATAGAGTGACTATTTTGAAAAAAATGCAATATTTTTTACATTTTGCTATAATAAATATCCCCAAAAAATATCTAAAAAAACATTTTTTTCCCCAGTTTAGGCCGATACGTATTCTTCTACATGTTTTTCGTAAAAAAAATGCAATTAGCATTTATTGATTGGTTTGCGCAAAATTTATAGCATTTACAAAAAAGGATATAAAATGCATTGGATTACTATAAAAATGCCATTGGCAGTGAATGGGTTAACACTAGGGGGCAGGGAAGGGGTTAAGTATGTTCCTAGTGTGTTCTAACTGTATGGGGGGGGGGGTTGACTCACTAGGGGAAATCACTGATCTCCTGTTCATACAGGAACGCTGACAGGAACGAAAGGTATGTGTTTACACACATACCTCCCGTTCCCCGCTCTGTAACGAACGAGCGCGCGTACCCGGCGGCGATCGCGCCGGCCGGGCGCGCGCGTGCCCTCTAGCGGCCAAAAAAGATAGGACGTAGAGCTACGTGCTCCCGCGTAGCAGTGCCACCGTCCCGCAGTAATATGACGGTGGGCGGTCGGCATCTAGTTAAGCATCATTAAAATCACTGCTATTGTACCTGCTGGGTGTCTATACGTGTGATAACGTCTTTAAATAGCACAATCACCTGCCTGCCAGTAAATTAGAAAGAACTTATCTAGCTAAGCTATACAGTGTAAAAATATATGTACAACTCCTAAGGATGTATATATATTCTCTACACACTATAATAAAGCTAAACTAACTAGCCTGCCTGCCTGCTCTATCTAGCTAGCTAAAAAGACAATCTCTCTGTCTCTCTGACTGCTCTCATTAACAAGCCGGAACACACTACACGAGGCCGCCCAGCAGGCGGCCTTATATAGTGTGGGGCGTGTGCTAAAGCCCTGAGCCATAATTGGCCAAAGCACCTAGGCTTTGGCCAATTATGGCTCTCCTTTTTTGCGTGCTGTGATTGGCCAAGTATGCAGGGTCATAGTGCATGTTTGGCCAATCATCAGGGCGCAATGCCGCAGTGAATTATGGGCCGTTTCGTTTCACTCGAATTTGCCGCGAACGATCGTTTTTGTTCGATATTCGATTGAACGACCGATGTTCGATTCGAACATACGTTAGTTTCGAACGCAAAGCTCATCCCTACACCTCATACATCCATAATACCATGATGTAATTAATTTAATTCTTAAGATCTGTACAGTAGGTGTCTTTAAGTATCTTGCACCCTCAACCCTCCATTTTTCTCAAGATCTACAATTAAAGGTAAAAAGACCCATAGACTGAGCCTGAGTTTGTTGGTGTGCTACTGGCACAAAATGGGGCAGACAGCTACTAAACAGGTAAGGGGAAACCTATTTATTTCCAGCAGCCCCTTCAGGGACTATTACTATAATAGAAAGTAAGGCAAACATACATTTTCTTTCTGAATTTTCAACTATATATATATATATATATATATATTAAAAACCTTAGTGGATATTAAAAACCACCAGAAAAAATTCAATATGTTTCAAAAACTGATATAAAATGCATTTGGGTACAGTTTAGCATGACCAAGTAGTTTTCAGTCAAACTATCACAATGCTGAAACATTTTCTGGTGATGAAAGGACTTTTGACATGCTTAAACATTCTATTTTAATGGATGATTTGCTCTATACCATTATAATGTCTCTTTTTTGGAAAATCAATTGCAAGTAAAAAGCAATCAGTTTGAATCAGTTTGAAAATAAGTTAAAGTCTTACTAAACCCACAACCATAAAATCAGTGTGTATACACAGTGAATCTTGCTTGTTATACTCCCTGTGGAAGCTAAAGGGTTAATCCATTGTGTAAAAAGTCTGTTTTATCCTGTCATCTCTGATCTTACCTTTCTTCCACAGTCTCCAATCCATCTCCTGACAGTACAGAGCCTTGGGGCACTCTTCACATTCACAGTTTTGTGCGTATTGCTAGAGAGTGTTTTTTTTTCTTGGGAAGGTGCATGTGATCGTGCAGGGCCAATCAGCACTGTCCAGAGAGGGGGTCAAATCTTTACCAGACACTGATAGAAGTCACAAGGCTGCTATACACTGCTGATGAGAAAAGGTATTTAGCCGTTTATATTTACTAAAATAATTAAATTTCCATGCTCTGTGTACTACATAGTGAATGCAGAATCCTGAGTTTAGTAACACTTTAATTGCAAATGTTTTGGTTTCTGCAATCTTCAGAGAGTTATATATCCATAAATCATATTTCCTTAATTCCTAAACCAAGTGGTTCTGTACAAATCAGTCAGGTCTACATTTAAATATTTAGGTAGATGTAATAAGTGTGTATTGCCGATTCACCTAATTCAATCATTGTTATCAATTCATATACCCAGCTATTATTTTTTCTTCTGTCTAAATGTTGCTTCTAGAGATCAACACACAAATATTCCTAACTTGAATTACAAATCAGGATACTGCAAGTTGGGATTCAGTTTCTCATTCTCTTGCTGTGTAATAAAAAGAACATATTTTTCAAGCCCAAAATTTTGGAATGTCAAATTCTAATTTGAAAAAAAAAAAGGTTTATTTTTAATAGACACCGTTTATATTGCTTTTTGTATACTTATGAATCACAAGAGAATAAAGGTACTTTAGTATTATCCACCTCAATACTGAGTTTACACAACTGTATACTTAAAAAGGCTGTCTTAGTAAAGGAGTACATTTCTACCTTGGCATCTGATCATGACTAAGGTAAAAATTGCTTGAACAGTTAACCAGCCCAAATCTTTATCTCAGACATTTACAGGCTATTACACAATTGAGATTCTTTAGTAAAAGGTGCCAAAAATGGGAAGTGAAAGTCTAAGTGAAAAGCAACTGAAGACCATTCAGTTCGAGATGCATTCTGACTGAGCATGCATTTAGGGGATCCATATAAAAACATCAGTATGGCAGTGGTGTGCCCATACTAAGGTTGACCTGCTCTCCTCTAATCACAGAACTCTCAGAGGCATCACACAGATTTTATAAGCAGGCTGAAAAATGCAGGTCACAGTGTGTGTAACACTGCAAAGCATAACCAAGAGCAGGTTGCAATATCCACACTCTGCTCTAAATGAGCCCCTCAGTGTTTGCTCCTTTCATTATTTAATGATCAAGCCTGATTGTTTATTGTATATTATACTTTTCCATAAAGCTAATGATTCTAAAACACATTTGGAAGGAATTAAAAATAATTACAATAATCATGTTTATGCTGGCCTGTAAGACAAAAAACTGGGTTTATTGCAAATATTGATTTAAGTGTAAAGGCTTTATTTTTTACATTTACTATAAACTGATTGGATGTTTTCAATAACATAGGTCGTTCTGAAATCATACAGTGAAAGCTTTTTTTTTATTAAAGTGATACTAAAGGCTATTTTTTAAACTAACAAACATGTTACCTGCTTTGTGCAATGGTTTTGCACATGAGTGGCCCTGACCCTCCTCTTCTCAGGTTCCCTCCTAGAGCTTCTGGCTTCCCGCACTCCCCGCTGAGTGGCTTGCTATGGGGCAGAGCAAGGCTTAGCCTGTCCCCCACTTCCTCCTAACTGGCTGTGACTGACAGTAGTGGGAGTCAATGGCTCCCACCTTATCTTTGAGATAATGAGGAGGCAGAGGGCTGGGACAGCAGCCACTGTTGTGAACATCGTTGGATCAAAGTAAGGCTCTGGTAAGTATTAGGGGAGCTGGGGGAGCTGCATACTGAAGGTTTTTGCATGAAGGCAACCTTCAGCCTATTAAAGCTACTTTAATTATATTTCAACTATGCTTACAAAGTTATTATTACATAAGATGATTTACTTATTGTATGCATTATTTATTTTACAAATTAACATTTATTGTAAGATGCACTCAAGATATTTAGTTTAGAAAACATGTTTTTTGTTTCTATTGACATTCAAATAACACAGAGAGTTTACAGTCTCTGGGGAAATACCATTTAACCCCTTTAAAGGGTTTAGAATGCCGGGAGGCGTGGCAGGGTTTATGCTCACGTGACTGCTGTGATTGGCTGTTCATGGGCTTTCCATTAGCCACCGGTAACTGTGCCAGAAGCGTGCAAGTGCTCATGCTCTCGGCACAGCTGTATACCACCAATTAATGTGACCGATTGGTGCCAAGGCTGGCCGACAGAGAGGCTGCAAATTTGTGTATGGCCAGTGCCAACAGGTTAATAAGTAATGTAATCAAAGCTCCAACTCTATGTGCACATAAACATTAGCTCTGTACAAGCCAAATCCCAACTTGGGTACTTTAAAGTATAGTCCTCTCACCATCTCCTGGGTAAAGCTCTAGATGACAGTGCAGGTAGTACATAAGATCGGGAGGAGCAGATGCTTCTCCCTCTTTCACCAATGCTGATAGATCTCCATGCGATGAACCCTTCCGGGAGCCAGACCAGACAGCATCGTCCCGCAGATTATGTGGTGCAAGAAGCAAGCTGCTAATAAGATGCAAATGTTTTGTTTTTTAGTAAGCAAAACCCAGAGCTACAGTACCTGTATGCGTTGAGGTCATTGTAAGCAGGCATAGAAGTGCGCACAGGGTGTGCCAGGTGTGCCCAGGCACACCCTAATCACTCCCTGCAGTGCAGATTCCCCCTGCTACCCAGTGTCCTCTCCCACAGCATGGCTGGCTTCCCTCCTCTCCCATTGGCTACTGCAGTGGGCACACATAGATCATATTTCAGGATGAGTGGGGGAAGGCCCCTTCCCTTTCTGAATGAACACAGTGAGAGATCAGTACTATCTTTCAGGTGCACACCCTAATACAACAGGCTGTGCACACCTATGTAAGCAGGTTCTATTGTATCTTTTTGCAACATTTACATTCAGAGACTTGCTGGTAAGTAGTAAATACAAAATATTTGTGTGCAATACCTTATGTTTACTTAATTTAAAAAAAAAAAGAGAATTGGTTGTGCACTTTTGGATGTTAAGGTTTTGCTATCCACACTGTAATGTGGATTTTTGTTGATACATAAGTGTAAATTTAAATACATTTTTGCACATAAGCAACTTCTCTTCTTTTCTTTCTGATGGACTTACTAGATTTTTTATGAATGCTTTTAAACACATTGGGCCAGATTCACAGAGTGATTACGCCGGCGTAACAGGAGATGCGCAGCATAAGTCTAAATTTGCGCATGCGTTTCGAAAAACGCCAAAACGAGATACGCAAGAAATTTACTTTTTTTTTGTCCGGCGTAATTCCGATAGACAGGCGCATTCGTCAGCGTAAAACTGCGCTAGACACACCATTGATTTGCTATTCAAATATGCTAATGAGGGAGTTACGGGGATCCACAAAAGAACGTTGTTGCAGCGCAGGCTACGCGCTGTGCGCAACAGCTGCACGGCCTGTCTAAAATTAGACCATATAAAAGGTGGTATAAAATTAGACAATTCGTTTACATGTCAGAGAAAGCAACACTGTTAGTGAGGAGCAGTCACACGTGTTGCACAACAATCTGTATGCCAACATGCCAGTGGCATCCATGCTCATAGCTATACTACTGACTTTAGATGAGCAAAGAAGGAGGAGGGCACGGGAGAGGATTTTTTTTTTTTTTTACAAACATTTTTTCTTTGCTTTAAGAAACATTTTTACAAAAAATAAACATACATATATACATCAATACATAACATACATACAAATTACAAACACGGTCTCACTATCTTTCAATAGCCCTTTAACCACTTGCTTACTGGGCACATAAACTCCCTTCGTGCCCAGGCGAAATTTCAGCTTCCGGCACTGCGTCGCTTTAACTGACAATTGCGCGGTCGTGCGACGTGGCACCCAAACAAAATTGGCGTCCCTTTTTTCCCCACAAATAGAGCTTTCTTTTGGTGGTATTTGATCGCCCGTGCGGTTTTTATGTTTTGCGTTATAATGAAAAAAAGAGCGACAATTTAAAAATATATATATATTTTTTACTTGTTGCTATAATAAATATCCCATTTTTTTTTTTTATATATTTTTTTTCCCAGTTAAGGCCGATAGGTATTCTTCTACGTATTTTTGTAAAAAAAAAAAAAAAAATCACAATAAGTGACTGCTTTGCGCAAAAGTTATAGCACCTACAAAATAGGCGACATAATTATGATTTTTTTTTTATTACTAGTAATGGCGGCGATCTGCGATTTTTATTGGGACTGCGATATTGCGACGGACACATCGGACACTTTTGACACATTTTTGGCGCCATTCACATTTATACAGCGACCAGTGCTATAAAAATGCATTAATTACTGTATAAATGTGACTGGCATTGAAGGGGTTAACACTAGGGGGTGAGGAAGGGGTTAAATGTATTGCCTGGGTGTGTTCTAACTGTATTCGGGGAGGGGGGTGACTGGGGGAGGTGACCGATGCTGTCTCCCTATGTACAAGAGAAACAGCATCTGTCACCTCACTGACAGGACGTGAAGCTCTGTATTTACACTCAGAGCTCCACGTCCCTGCTCTCTCACCAACGATCGCGTGTACCTGACGGACATCGCGGCCGCCGGGTACAGGCATCGGATCCTCGGTGATGCGTCGGGACTGTTTTTCCCCGCCGCGCGCCACCCTGTGGTGCACGCGGGGGCTTAGAAGCAAATCACGTCCAAAGACGTGACCCCGGCGCCTCAGGTCCGCGCTGTTCACGTATTTTGTTAATAGCGCGGACCTGAAGTGGTTAAAACCTTGATGGATATAATAATCTAATCTGATACAAGCCCCCTCACTCTTCACTTGATATATCACACACGCATAGACATCTTTGGCATGAGTGATTCTGAGGTGCCTCGCATCTTCAGATTCACCTCTCATGCCATCCTGGAATTAACCACAACCCTGCAGGAGCCCAACACACGACACCACCCATGACACCCATGACAGCTACATATACAATCATAGCCCCATCCCCACAGATTTATAACAGAACATGTATGGGGACAGCTGGCTGGTTGGTGAGTGACATGGGTGGCAGGCATGACTGTCCCCCCATGATGCTGAAATCACAAGGGGCACATGCACTACTAACATCCTCCTGTCTTATCCCTTCAGGGTGACTCTGCATATGCACTGGGACCCCATCTCATGACTCCTATACGGAACCCCCCTAACCAAGGCTACCCCGTCTTCTGAGGGAAGAGCAGCCAGGAGCCAGCTCACATTGGGCATCTTTGCACGTTAAACACACACATTAATCATGGCACAATGAGAATGCATGCATGCACACCACTGTGGTCCCTAGCACAGACACATCACATCCTCATCACATTGGATTGGCACAAGCCCACCATGCAGGACTTGTGAGCAGCAACGCCATGCTACGGCTCCAATTATGTCACTGTACATTCATACATCATTCACACGGACCTGGGGATCACTTCTCCACCACAAATTAGGGTGACACCCCTTTTCCGGCAGGAATGTCACCCCCACAATCCCAAATTATACACAAACAGAACCAAAAAAAAATTGACCAGCAAAAATAAAAAATGCCCAGCAAAAATCTAATTTAAACAAAATAACAACAAAGAAAACACATAAAAGACAAAAATCACTCTGCAAAACAGTCCCCAAATATCTCAAATACACGTCACAAACAAACAAACAAACAAACAAACGCTAATAAACAACAGAACAAAAGCACCTTGCTGTATAGGAAGGGATACAAAGGGATGTATTTTTGCAAAGGAAGTGCGTTTGTGTCTGTCTATTTATGCTGTCTGCGTAGTTCACTAAGTTGCCCTGGTCCACTTCCAATTTCACTGATTGCGCCGTTCCCGAGTTGTGAGCATGTGCACAGAGGTGCTGACCATGGTCTGCTTCATGTGTGCATGCGCGAGCCGGCCGGCCCTTCATTTGCATGGGGTCACGGCTCATTTCAATGTAACACGCCCACGTCCTTCCCAATTTAAATTACTCCGCCTTACGCCTCTGAAATTACGTTGCACAGGCGCTATTTTCTGCGCAAATCAATCGAGAATACATTGCAGCAGTCTAACGTAAAGGAGGTGCGCTACGCCAGTCAAAAAATGCGCCGATGTACGTGAATCTGGCCCATTCTTATTTATGGTATTGATATATATATATATATGAATGTTTACTTGATTGATTAAGTGTTTTGAATTTATGACCTTCATATTGATAACACAAAAGTTTTGTTTTAGTAATAATAATAATATGTATAATGTTTATGTGGACATTTTATGAGTGCAGTAGTCACTGAGAAATTATTATTTTTTACTACTTGATGACACTTTTTGTGCAACTTATTTTTTGGTTTAGTAAATACCTGTGTGTGTATATATATATATATATATATATATATATATATATATATATATATATATATATATACATAGATGGATATATGTATTTTTTTTGTTTAGTAAATACCTGTGTAGATAGATAGATAGATAGATAGACAGACAGACAGACAGATAGACAGATAGATAGATAGATAGATAGATAGATAGATAGATAGATAGATAGATAGATAGATAGATAGATAGATAGATAGATAGATAGATAGATAGATAGATAGATAGATAGATAGATAGATAGATAGGAAGGTAGATAGATAGATAGATAGATAGATAGATAGATAGATAGATAGATAGATAGATAGATAGATAGATAGATAGATAGATAGATAGATAGATAGATAGATAGATAGATAGATAGATAGATAGATATGAAATACTTCTATCAGAACCTTTGCATTAGATGAAGTATTCTACACTTATTTTAAATTGTAAACTATTGTACATTGCTAAGTGTTTCTGCTCTGTCAGTTTATACTTATTATTGATTATTATATTTAAAATAACATTTCATATTAGCCACAAAGTCAAACAAGAATAATGATCTATTTAAGTGGTAACTCTTATTCTTCTTGTTCAATACTTCCTTTTTGCTTCTCTTAGAGTAAACAGGAAAAATAAGTTCAAAGTTAAAAGATACATTTTAAATGAAAATAATTGTTTCCTATTGATCATTAGAAAAACAAACTAAAATGTCAGTTGTATTGAAGTTCAAAAATAATGTATTACGTTGTTAGGATAAAGTATCAGTAATAAAAACAGTAATACTATCTAGTAACATAGAAAATATGTGACAGACCACTAGATGTTAACATGCTGATTATTAGGGATGAGCTTGGAATTTGGATTGAACATCAGTTTGAACAGAAGTCAGTCTGTTTACAGTGCAATAAACGGGTTAACAAACTGGCCATATTTGCCCAATTTGCTCACTCAAACCCCCAGCTGATATCTGTACGCAAACATCATCTGGAATTGTCAATTTCTAGTTGTAGCACTAACAAAAGTAAATTGGATCTAAAAAAGACTGAAAAAAAATAACAAGAGTCAGCTCCTATAGACTTAAACAGGGTTCGATGCTATGTTGAGGTTAAAGTGGTTGTAAACCCCCTCCTACACCCAGTGAAGTAAACAGCCTCAGATGATACACAGAGATTACACCAATCCTCCTACATAAGTTTTACATGTATATCTGTTGTCTTTCCTTTTCTACACACTTTGGAAAGTGCAGATCATGTTACAAATCTTTCTTCCTGTTTCAGCAGCACATAGGGGTGGGTGTGGAGTCTGCACTTACACTGTGTGAGAGGTGATTGTAGGAAAGGAACGTACCCCCACTCCACATAGGCAGATGAAGGAAGGAACATGCAGAGCTGTACTGTGAATAACAAGCTCTATGCTTATGTACCTCTGGGCACCCTCACCGACACATATTTTCAGCTGCGGTTATCTCGTGTGTCAGAGAACTTGTCAGAAGTGACTGCTGATAAAAGAGGAACGGAGCAGCAGAAAGACATGGCACCTAAGTCAAATTTCATGAATGGGGTTTACAACCACTTTAAGTGATCTTTTTGTTAGGTTCATTTTAACCTCCTGCAAACCAAACTTTGTCAAGTCCATTCATCTCTACTGATTATCACAGTAATATAGCTCACTCACATTAATAACAATAAGGTCAAGCTATAACTGACAAAAATAAACACTGCAGCAATCTTACTTTGTTATATAACTCATGTTTTATGTATGATACAAAATTCTATGGTAAACAATAAGTACTTAAAGTGATCATATTTTTACAGAAATATGTTATATCTAATTTGTTTTTGCTTAGTATACAATTCCTTAATTGCACAAAGATATTGCTACCCAGCTGTAGGGTTATTTATGGAATAGTTTGAGCATCTAAGAGATAGCACATGGGGTCTTTAGCTACATGCCTTATTGGACCCAAGCGATCCATAAGCAATATAAAGACTAACTGCTTTCGTTAGCTAGTCAATCACAGCACATGTTTAATTTTTAGACAATGCAGTACAGGCATAAAGAAATCATAAAGGAATCATTAACTGATAAAGAACTGCCATAAATGTCATACTAGGCAGTTATAAAATTTCTCTTTCTCCTAAGACATTTCAAGGTCACATACTGTTCTGTAATTCATGCAACAAACACAATCTAGCTTTTCAGATAGACGGTTCTGTTACCTAGGGAATAAAAAAAGTCTTTAGTAAAAAAAAAAAAGTTAATATATTTTCTATTAGGTAAATATGCAGGTAATGATAAAGTGCTGTTACATGTTAGATCATCTTGAATGACTCACCTTTTAGAGATAACTAGATAGCGTGCCATATTAACTGTTTGCAGTGATCAATGGCCTCCTCATTGATCACAGCAGATCACTGTCACTTTCAAATGACTGATACCTGCATTTCAGTATTCATTATTGATAATACATTAAGTCAGTATCAGCTCAAAATAGCATCTTGGAAGAAGTTGCTTTATTGTAAGCTAACAAATGAATCACTCTCTGTGCTTATTGCCTTTTCCAGTCTTTGTCACTCTACAATAAATTATACTATAACTCTTTACAACTCATACTTTAATAGCTGAATACAAATGGCTTGTATTTGCAATGTTTTCTTCCCGAGATAAATCTTGCTTGTAGGAGATTCAAAACTAGAAAATAAATTATAAATGTGAAGAAATGTGAATTTATTCACAGTAAAATATTCACAGTGAAATATTCACAGTGCATTGATTAGATTACATATTAAATATGCTTATTATATATTTCTAAATCTATCCTATTTCCTTTTTCTATACCCCATTTAAAAGCACAAAAACAGTTAGAAAAGTATTATAGTTTATGTGTAGCTAAATTAAATAGCAAAACTAGTGTGTTTAGTAACATTACCACTAAAGATTGTATATATTTAACTTTTTCCACATGAAGATAACATCATTTGAATATTGCCTTTGTGGCTTGTTTAATTTTTGATACACCTTTTTGATTTATTGTGTACGTAAAGTACATTTTTTAATTTTCGATAGATTAGGGAATTTACTTCATATCCTAGAGACACAATACGAAGAGATATTTTTAAAATTCCTATTAAAAAATTGTCTGCAGAACAGTTTTTTTTTGTTGTTTTCCAATTTTTGTACCAGAGATAAGTAGAGAGGATGAGCCTCACTAATAGGGACTCAGAAATTAAAAACAGACAGAGGTTCAAATTTTTCTACACAAAACGTTATGTATATTTTAATACACAACGTCTTATTTTCCAAAAATATTTATGCCCTGTCCTACATATTTAATACAATTTGGTAAAATATCGATTTTATGTCGAGTAGTGATGTCAGTAATGCCATACATTTAGAAATCATATACATTTGTTTCAATTAAAGTTTAGAAAAGTTTAGCAATATGGCTTAATAATGTATTTTTTTCTGAAATGCTTTTCGAAGGTTTCCAGATGTCATACACTCAATAAATGTTTTCACCCTTTTTCATCCCTTCAAGCTGCTTGTTCGCTCTTTAGTCAGGCTGTGTGCATCCGAAGACACACACAGCATGTCTCGGCCCCATTCCCCTCTCCCTCCCGACAGGATTTGATTGACAGCAGTATGGGCCAATAGCTCCTGCTGCTGCCTCTGCGTGCAGTGAGAAGAGGAACAGACACATTCACCCCTACAGATGGCTACAGCACTTAATCAAGATAAGACTCAAGTAATGCCCTGTACACACGATCGGTCAATCCGATGAGAACGGTCTGATGGATTTTTCCATCAGATGACCGATGAAGCTGACTGATGGTCAGTCATGCCTATACACCATCGGTTAAAGATTGTGTCAGAACGCAGTGACGTAAAACACAACGACGTGCTGAAAAAAATGAAGTTCAATGCTTCAAATGATGTTCCAAGCATGCGTCGACTTGATTCTGAGCATGCGTGTATTTTTAACCGATGGACGTGGCTACAAACAATCGTTTTTTTTCCGTTAGGTATCCATCGGTTAATTTTAAAACAAGTTTCAAATTTTTTAACCGATGGATAAATAACCGATGGGGCCCACACACAATCGGTCTGGTCTGATAACAACGGTCCATCAGACCATTCTCATCGGATTGACCAATCGTGTGTATGCGGCATTAGTGTATAGATAGGTGGAGGGACGACACAAATACACTGCACTACAATTCTTCTAATATTGTTCAACCATCTGCTTGTATGAATAATATTTAAAATTGTAAATCAAATTCTTCATGATAAGTTTCATTTATTTTGTGCTCTGAAACTTATAACCAATGAATGAATATTAAACAAAAACAAAATTTCCAACCAATTTCAGGCCATGAAGCTAGGAAACAATGCATGACTTGCATCCTATATACTGTATGTTCAACTGAGATTTTAAAAATGATATTGCCTTCTACAATATTAAATGACCTCTAAAATTGTTTTTTTTTAGATAAAATAATAAAGTGACTAGACCAGGGGCTGTATTAAAAAAAAAAAAAAAAACAATGGATCCTTGTGTATTTTTTAAATCTGAGCAAGCCAGCAAATTTTGTTTTATTTTTAATAAGTACAACATGTGACTTGTTTCTGTCTTTGCCAAATTTCAAAATTATTTAAATAACATTGTAATATTAAATGGGTTCTTTAATCAGTGTAATATAAATATAAATTAGGAGCTCAGTGAAGAGTTCTCTGGTTTATAGATAGTGCATCGGATTCTTAGCCATGAATTTGCTTCCTTATCTGTGTATCTGATAATATTGTTATTGTTGGGAAAAGGAATTTTAAAGCATCTTTGTCACTTAAGAAAACATTTATATTAATGTGATGCTCTGTAACACAACTTTACAAAATCTGAATAAGCTAAGTTATGAATTTGCCAAGATCAGAATTGCTAAAATGGTAGAAGCAAAATCCCCTAAGCCTCCTTATAATTAGGGTAGTTTGTCAGCCTCAGACAGTTGATGTTAACATACTGTAGATAAAAACATAAGTGGAATCAGAAATAATTGTAATTGCCCCTTTTTGATGTTATTTTCTCATTAACCATTTCAGTTTCAAAAGAGTTTCAATAGATGTCCTAAGCCACCTAGCATTTCATTATGGTATAATTGCAGTCTAAAACAAATCCTCCAAATAAGATTAATTTCCTCCCCCCTACATTTTAGTACCTTACTCTTACTACACTTTCTATAACATCAATTTGTGTATGTAAAACCTATCACCAGTTGATTTTCTATTAAGCCTTGGATTTGATCTACAGTACTAGAGGCAAACAGGCTGTTCACTTTACCAGGAGAATTTATATTAGCTTAGCGAGTAAAAAATAACTGAAAATGTTGAATGAGGAGCTTAGTGACTAACAAGTAAAAATACCATTTGCTTAGAATACCCAATGGTGTTCAAACAAATAATAATAATTTTAGCTTGATTGGATGATGGAAGTCAAAAGGGATTTACCTCATTCTTTAACCTAAGGTAAAGTTCCCTTGCAAAGTGAAAATTCCCTTGCATATTCAAGGAAAAGGCCTATATGCCTCTAATAAATCAATTACAGAAGTACATTTAATATTGACCCCCTCAGCAAAAATAACTAAAACAAACAAAACCAATTCTTAGTGTGAAATACAGACACCATCTGGCATTAGTCTTACATCTGTGATGATTCATATATGTCTTATTTTGGAACTCATTGTATCAGATGTGGATATTTTTAACTGATTCATGACAAATATCCCCATACATGTATAATGATATCTCTCACCCACAGGTGGTGTAGTGAGCAAGCTGATGTCAGTCTTACATCTGTGATGAATCATAAATGTATTTTTGTGGAACTCATCTTTCATAAAATAGGTTATATTATCTCGAATACACAATTTAAGCCCAAAATAATAAATTCCTATCATCAGATTTTTTCAGCCACCACCATTCAACATCACATCACATTACAACTCCATAACATTTAATTTGGTAAGTTTGTGACTCTTTCTAGAAATTGTAGCACAATTTAAGTTTATATTGCACAAAGTTCTCTTTAAAAGTTAAAAGGTCCTTCCTGGATAAGGTTGGGTTCACATATGTGCAAATTGGATGCGGTTTTAACTGTATCCAACTTGCATGAAATGCGAGTGTGACCGGCTCTCAATGGAGCCCGTTCACACATGTTTGGGGCAGCCACTGTGCGGTCTCCAAAAGGGTTCTGTGTGTTTTTGGGTCCAGTTCAGATGTGAATTCGGAGCAAAAATTTGAACCTAAATTGCACCTGAATCGGTGAACAGAAACACAACTGACCCCAGGCTGGAAACTGTTGCCACACATATGTGAATCCAACCTAAATGGTTTGATATAGAGGTTTTGGAAGAGGGCTTTTAAGATCAATGATAACTATTTTAATTCAATAAAATATTATACAGAATATTCAAGAAAAATATGGGATAGTCTTCAAGAGGACCCTATTTGTTCCCTGTCCCCCAAACAAAACCTGCAATAATACAAATTCATTGGATGTTAGAAGTCAAGTTGCCCATATTTAAATTCAGTTTACAGCTCATTAAAATATGTGTCTTTTAGTAGGCTCAAAATATATATATTTTTTTTAATCTGAAGTTTCTAAAAAGTTGCTTTTGTCAGTAAAAAATGCATGATTTGATGGTCTTTGCAGAATCCATAAGGAAGTAGTTTTGGATCCAACTGTTTATTATGTGTTCTACCAGCTTCGTCATTTTATTTTAGCCATGTCATTTGTTATCTGTGTCCTCGTTTTAGAACATTGTGTGCTAGGTTTGGAAGCTATAAAATAAATATTTAAAATAAGATATTTGATTACAGCATACATAGACATTTTTATGAACATCATAAAAGTGACCCATCAAGCATTTAAGTGTTGTATTAAGTCTTTTCCAGCACATTTCAGTAAAGACTTTACCAAGGATAGAACATGATCAATTATAGTTGCTATCCATGCAAGTAAAATGATTTACTGTATGACATTTGACATTTGATATTACTTATAAAAAATGTGTGGTCTTATTAGTGATTTTTAATTGGAAATAAAATAATTATTAATTACTTATATCAAATAATTTTTAATCACAACACATGTATTAACATTTGTGACTTTTAGAATTAATACCTTTCTACAACTATTTACTATGAATGTGTCAAGTAATAAGTAGTGTATTGTTTAGGCTTTAGTAGTGAGAATGGAGAAGGGTTTGCCTGAAGTGTTTCAGTTGTTTCATAATTGTAACATTTGGTCCACACTGCCAATGCAGGCGATTCAGTTCGCATGTGCCGCTATATATACGTTTTTCATTCATTCATTCATTCAATGCCAGAGTCAAAAGGCTTTTATTTGCATCAGAAGTTCTTCTCTCCCCAATCTATGGGAATGCAAAAGCAATTTGAAATAGGTCAAATGAAGGTCAGAAGAAGGACAACTGCAGGCCCTAGTGCAGCATGTCATGATTATTCCTTACTGAAGTGGAATATGCCTTTCTTGGTGCAGGAGAGAGGCATGTCCACATACCCACCAAGCTCTTATTTAATGCAATGTTTTTTATTATTAATGTATTTACCCCTAATAAGAATTTATAGATTTTTTTAAAATCAAATTAGATTAGTTTTAATACTGTAATTTCACCTTTCCTAGTAAACTATGACATTGTATATGTAAAATATCTACATAGATCAAGAGTAAAAAGACAGACATGCACAAGGTAAGCCAATATGCAGACACTGTTCACCAAGGATAGGAAGAACTAGTAGTGAATAAGAGCTGAGCTGACAAATTAATGTGTGCTTCAAGGTTTAATTGAAAGAACAAGTAAGGGCTCACAATAACTAATCTTTAAGACCCTGATATACTGAATGTGTAATCTTATTTCTATAGTCTTTTCAACTCTAGTCTATTCAACTGTGAAGTTTTTATTCCTTACTACCTAGTTAGAAATATGCCCATACATCTCATGTGCATGGGTTTATTCATTGTACGCTGTAAGGTTTGAATTACTGTTTTAGGTTAGTATACCTCAATTTTCTGGGAACAGCCCTTCAACCTTATTTAGGTCAGGGAGCATGCTTGTATTCCTCTATGCCCAGTGGTAGGACAACATCTACCATCAGCACTCCAATGAGCAATGAATATGCATGATGCTGTTTTGTAAATCATAGTGGGTTGGCATAGAGGTGGGCAGATTATTGGCTCTATTTAGCTCCAGCTTTTCCACACTGCATGTGTTGTGTGTGTTGGCTGGACAAAGCAATGTAGGCTTAGGGGGGTGGGTCACCCACACAGCTGTGGCTTCATTAAACATCATAAGAAATATGGAAATTCCATTATGGAACAAAATAAATAATTCTGTGAGGAAAGAAGTGTAGATTAACAAACAACATTTGATGTTAGTGTTGCTGTTTGATGTCAGAGTTTAATAGCACTTTAATCAATAAGATATAATCAAACACAACAAGTTATACATGCTTTTAACCTCTTCCCACTGATGGTACACAAATATGCAGCCTCTTGGGGGAGGGCTTTAATGTCAAGATGCTGCATATATGTGGCCCTATGTAAATCATTTTCTGTGCTGAGAGTGAGCACTCTGCATGCTCCAGCGAGGCCCAAAAAGCTCCCAATGCATACCTGTGATCAGGAGTTTTGCATCATGTGATCACTGTGACAGCCAATCACAGCAGTCACATAACCTGAATGCCTGCATGTCCCGAATGCTGGTCAATTATAAGCTCTTTTTTGTTTACAAACATATTATTTACTTAATTTATCACATATTAACCGTCCTGGCGGTAATCTCAAGTGTGGCTCGGGGTTACATTTCATTACCCTTTAGCGGTACCCTGAGCCACACTCGGGATTGCATTGCAGAATCCTGGTCCAGGTAACTTACCTTGTCACCAGGATCCTGTGATATCCCCCCGTCGGATCATGCGCCTGATGCTCTGTGTGCCGGGGCTCTGCTCCCTGCAAGCATTGCGGTGCAGGGGGCGGAGCTTGGTGGCAAATTTAAAAAGTACACAATTCATAACACATACAGAACACTGTTATCTTACAGATTATATTACTGTATCAAATCATTTCACCTCTATTTTGTCCCTAGTGCTTTGTCCAGTGCCCTGCATCCAGTTTTATATTATATATACTGTTCTTTCTGCCTGGAAACTTGAGATTGTCCATGGCAGCCAAAAAGCATCCCTTTCCGTCAAAAGTGGTTTTAAACCAGTAAATTAGAACACTTGCAGAATTGAGCGATAGTGATTGGTGGGGAAATTCATTTTATTATTATTATTATAGTATTATTTTTTATAATTAGTTATTTTTTATATTATAATTTATGATTTAGTGTTTCAAACTTTATCATGCCTGGAATGTCTACTACACTCTTGTTTGGACAGATTTAAGTGTGTTATTTCTAAGAATTACAGGCCTACAAGATAAAACCCCACATTTCTATGCAAAACAATGACCACTTTGAGATTCTTACATAATCATAACGCCAGGGAGGCTACGAGCAATGCAACTGAAATTGTGTTGAACAGTACAGAATTAAAGTACAATTTGTACAAATGACATGTTGAGCTGGGTTTCTCAAATATTCATATTACAAAGAATAAAGAAGCATAGGTATTGATGTAATGGATAAATTCTATGAGAATCAAATAGAATCAAATAGAAATCAGGAAACTAAATGGATAACGCTCGTTTTCCAAAAGTCTAAATAATATATCATAATGTTTAAACCAGGGATCACATCAGAGCTGATCCATCCTATACGCTTACTACGCAAGCTGCGTAGGGCCCCGCCTCGATCGGCACTATGAGGAAGTTGATGCTGGCTGCACACCAGAGGAGGAAGAGATAGGACTTCCTCCCCGCTTCCCAAACGCGGGACGTGAGCTGACTGACTGAGGGCGGCGGGTGTGAGTGTGTCTTCCACCGTCCACACCCATGTATGGAAGGGGAGCGCTGCCCGTCCCCCTGCTCTTTGAGGGGAACGTTTGCGCTGTCACTGTAGTGTGACCTGTGGAGCAGGAGCATGTGAGAGCGGGTGGAGCAGGGGCCAGACGGAGTGAGAGAGAGAGGCGGCAAAGGGGCTGTGCTGGAGGGCTGACAGGGAGTTCTCCCCCCCTGCCACTATGAAGTTGAGCTGGCAAATCACTGTGCTGGGCAGTGCTGTGTTCTGTGTGGTCATCTTCTTCCTATACCTCATGCTGGACAGAGGACAGCTAGACCAACCCCAGTACCCCTGGAGAGAGGGAGACTGAGATAGAAGGGAATGACCACCCTCCATACCCTCCATACCACCCTCCTCCCTGGGGACAGGATCACAACTTTCCCTCACTTCTCACATACAAACTCTCCTGATCTGTGTACAGTGTATGTATAGCTGCCACTAGGGGGCCACTGCTGGGGAATTAATACTTCCTGCCTGACCTACACTGTACATACTGTACACCTTCTACTACTATTCACACCATACATACTGTACACTCCTACTACTCACAGGACAGAAGAGCCCCCAAACTTTTCAACTTTAAAATGTGAAATCAAATTTTCGGCAGCACCCCCCCCCCTTCTCAACTTTAAAATGTAAAATCGAATTTTCGGCAGCTGTGTAAGGCCGATCGGTCAAAACCGATGAAAACGTTTCATCGGTCCAAACCGATTGTGTGTGGGCCCCATCGGTCAGTTATCCTTCGGTCAAAAAAAGAAAACTTGCTTTAAAATTTGACCGATGGACGTCTGACCGATGGGTCAAAATCGATCGTTAGTATAAAATAATTCTTGTGGGGGTGTGAGAGTTCAAACCATATTTCTTATTGTATAGTCTCCAGAGTTGATAGGATTAAAATACTGACTGGTTCTGTGTTGCAAGGGCATGTTGTGGAACATTATTGCCTCACAAAAGTCCCAAGATTTACAGTGGGAAGATCGTGTCTCTCTCAAATTTGACCTATAGTGGCATTGGGGAGGGGCTAAAGTATACACAGATAGGCTTGTTCTTCAAAGTAACACAAAGTACAATGAGATTTATAGTCTTTAGTCCTACTAAAAATGAATGAATAAATGCACCCTTTTACTGATATATTAAGTAAAATAAACAGTTTCAAGGTGACCTGATTTACAATTTAAATTTATGGTAAAAACATCTGGTGAGTCATACATTTGTTAGAAAAATTTGTAAAATCTATATTTTAAAAAGCTTTTCTGAATTATATTCACTTTTATTTGACATTTGGGACAAGGAAGCAGAGAAATTGTCCAGCTTAGGTTTACGAACAGGAAAACCTGTCATGCTTCATATTAAAAAAACAAAAAAAAACAGCAATTATTGATTTCGACCCCTTTATTTCTAGACACTAAAACTGCTACTATTTTACAGCAGTTGTACTATTGTTAAGCATGCCGCTAGCAGCTTATTGAATTTAAAGTTCAAATAGGGATTTTAGAATGACTGGTATAATGAAATTTATGTGGCATTCAATACAGCCTGCAGCTTTATACTGAAATGTTCCTGTACTTTATACACATAATGAGAAAGAAAAGTTCTGGAATCATATTTACCCTAACTAACTTAAGCTATCTGATAAGATTACATATTAAACTAAACAAAAGTGAATTCATGTTCAGATACATTTAAATCAATAGCATGAAAAGATTAAACCTTTACCTGTGTGTTTTCCTTCATCATGTACACCGTAGGTCATATAAGTAGTAGTCCCTGTTCCCCATTGCTCACGATGTAGTTACATCAGGAAGCAATATTGTCCTTTTCATTTTTTAATGCATGAATTTAAAACATAGTTGTAATGATTCCATACTGTACATTCGTTGTGGGGTGGCAAAACTGCAGGACAAACAGAGAAAACTTAGAGAAAACCAACAGTTGTTCTTCATTGAGCCTAGCTACTGCAGTAGCAGCTATAAATAATTTGACACAAAGAGAATCTTTCCAGGCAACATCATGTGAAAAAGGGGGCTTATATGTCCAATTTATATAGTGGTATCCTGTAGTTTAGTATGTATGTCTGTTTTTTGTTATTAGGTCACTTGCCATTATGAATTTATGTAGGTATTTCTCAAAAGTCAGTATCTCCTTGAACAGGTTTACTTGTTATTACCAGCACACACGTACAGTTTGCATACAGTCTACAATCCAAAAGGTATATATTGTGTACACTTATATGGTCAGTCCAATCAATTTAAGCATATTAGGTATAAGTGAAGCCTGGTGGACTTGTTTCTTGTATGTCTTGAATACTTGAATTGCAAGCAATCCATGCCATAATTCAAGACCCATTTTCTGTCAACCTATGAATTGTGGGTGTTTTCATCTGCCTATACAGTTCCCAACACCACCTAAAATATTACCATATTATAAAAAAAAAATAATTGGCAGGGAGAGTTGATGTGCCTAACAGTGGCCACATATGGTATTCAGTTCCAGCAGGGCCGGATTTCCCACAAGGCCACCGAGGCCAGGCCTCGGGGCGGCAGTGGGTGAAGGGCGGCGCTGATCCTACGGCGACTTCATGGCTTTCTCTAGAATAGCATATATATATAGTCATTAGTACATTTCCAGATATTAAGAGGTCTCATTTACCGGTTAAGATAACTCTAAAAACATTAAAAAAAGTTTTCCCTTACTTTTAATATTTTATCTGATATGATTGCAAAAACCCTTGGTATGTACATTTAGTTAATGCGAGAGACCTTTACTAGGTACCAACTGTAAATTTAACCACCCAAATAAAGGGTACACTTGATGAACATTGACTCATATGAAGGGTGAGCTTTTAACATGTTTTCATCGTCATACTAATCGCTAGTTTTTTACTCCAAGTTGACATCTTGGTCAGCTATATTGACCTAACATTATCACTATTCCTGTTGAATGGAATGCTGCAAACATTCCTGATATAGTATGCAGATCTACATGATTCTCTAGGCATGTCAAGGAGATTTTATAAAAAAAATTGCCGATCCAGTGGCAGAATGCTAGCAGGTTTACTTTTCAGAGTTTCATCTGCAACTATTCCACCTTATGAAATTCTTCCCTCCACATACCTTCCTGTCTATACATGTTTATTTTCCATTGAGAAAATGCATTTAAGGGGTATATGATCACCATGTGTACAAATATGCATAAATGATTTGAGCAAAGTTATTCACTTTAAAATATAACTAAAGGCAAAAAAAAAGGCAACTTGTTTTGGGTAGAGTGCAGAGGGATTAGAAAATCTGTCAGGCTTTTATTGCTGTCTGAGACCCTACCTTTCCTACCCGTGAGGGAGATTCACCCTCTCTATTTGTCATGTTTATCATTATCGATCGCTGAAAGTGAAAGAAAATCCCAAACATTGGGTTGTCGCCAGAACATTAATATAAGCAAGATTTTTCAGAAGGCATCACTAATTCTGGTGACCCTGGTGAAAACCAGGGATTTCCTCTTACTTCCTGCTTTGGTTATGAGACAAGAAGTGAATAAAAATCTACTCAATGAGATACAAATGGCAAAACATGTCAGAGGTTATTATCTTTCTTTACTCAAAATTTAAAAATTTAAAAAGTGTTGCCTCACTCAGTTTCATATCATTTTCACATCAGTTTTAATATGCATTTCTGTGAGTTTTTACAGCCTGTTCACATATGTGCAGGCCTGCTGCAGTATGATTTGAAAAAAGAGGCCTGTGTGATTTAAGTTCAAGTGCGATTTCTAATCTTGTACACTACAATTTGCATTGGAAGCACACCTGAACCGACAGGCTTTAAAATTGCACTGTAAATTGACCCACACATACTGTATGTGTACTGAGTCTGAAGGCATTAGTTTTAGTATCAGAGCATTTGCACAAGTACTAGTACTTGTGCAAATGCTTAGTATCGACACCGATATCGATATTGGTGCACCGCTATTGCGTGTATTACCCCCTTTCATACTTTCTTGTGACCAAAAAATGAGATTGCGCTGTTAGCGCAATCTCATTTTTTGGTCACATTGTTTTCTGTGTAGTATAACACTTTATGATTGCAGCTTTATTTCTTTGTCACATTAATGAGCGCAATAACATTTTTTTCACTGTTTTTTCATACTTTCTTACCTAACCTCCTCTTAACAGATTTGTCTCAACTCAAAATATATCTATTTTCCAACACCCTCTTATATCTACAGATTTTTTTTTTAAGTTGCCCTTTCTTACCCTTAAATTACTCTTGCTTTTATAAAGCTAACTGCTTGCATACAATTGGACTAAATCTAAATCCATCTATGGTAAGCCTTAGGCCGCGTACACGATAAAACGTATCCAATGAAAACGGTCCGACGGACCGTTTTCATCGGATATGTCTGCTGGGCTGTTTTGGTCTGATGGTTGTACACACCATCAAACCAAATTCCCCATGGACAGACAGTGCGGTGATGTGGCAGTGACGTTGACGCCGCCATGTCACCAATACAGGAAGTAAAATACTTCCACGCATGCGTCAAATCCATTTGGCGCATGCGGGGGATTTCTGTCCACTGGTTAGGCGTACTAACCAGCGGACATGTCCGACGGACAGGTTTGCAGCGGACAAATTTCAAAGCATGCTTTGAAATTTGTCCGCTGGACAAACCTGTCCGCTAGGTCGTACACACGATCTGAGATGTCCGCTAAAACTGGTCGGCCGACCAGTTTCAGCAGATAAATTTGATCGTGTGTACGTGGCCTTAAACTACAGATGTAAATTGAATCATGGTACACCGTTACATTTCACCTACATACACAATATGTACATGGCAGACAAATATTTTAATGCTTTAAAATACAAAAACCTTGGAATTATCACAGAATTTTTAAATCACACAAACATAATGGGATTTTTTAGAGCAATGTCTGGTAAACAAGGGTACCAAATGTGAGAGAGAAGTGCATTGTTTCATCATTGATTTATATAGTACTATATTGTAAGATAACATTGTAAGTACCTAAAATCACTAATGACAGTTGAATTTTTATTCTATTTTTATATTTCAGAGCTTATAATTAAATTGTTTCTACCAGCTGTGTGTTATCTGTTTAACTGTGAATAATATTCTTTTATGATCTATATGCTATTTCAATAAAGGGGATTAAAATATTAAAAGATGTTTAACATCTTCACATAATTTATGGTAAAACATGAAATTGATATAGCATCCCATCCAGCCTTTTTTCTAAGTTCTTTAGTGTAGGTGTTTGACTGGTTAAATAGTTGATTTATTAAAAATTGAAAAGCACCCAGATGAAATCACTTAAAGGAAAAAGAAAATTAAATTGGACATTACAAGAGCTAGACATATTATTTACTACAAGAATAGTTCAGCTGGGAAATCAGAGTGAATAAAATAGACCAGGAATAGGAGTGAAAGGAAATTAAATATGAAAATTATGCTGGTGACACGTATTTGTCGGAATACTTAGAAGTTGTGTGTTTATGAAAGTTTTAAAATATAGCATTCCCAGTAGACAGGAGTTAAAGAAAAGATAATTTTGATCATTTTGATAAGTGATGCAGTGGTTCACAGCTAAACTGAAGGTTTAAAAACAGAGGGCCAGATTCTCGTAGATGCGCGCCTAATTATGCAGGTGTTGCGCATCTCAGATGCACTACGCCGACGTAACGCGGAGTGGCAAGTACCGTATTCCCTAAGTAAATGCGCTCCAAGATGCACCTGCGTCGCGTAAAATCATCGGCAGAATCCGGCGCAACAACAACGTAGGAGGGAAGTGGGCGTGTTGCATTGTAATGAAGCGTGACCCCATGCAAATGCAGGCCGGGACGAATGGAGCATGCGCCATGACGTGGATGACCCGCGCCGTGACGTGGTTGACCCGCGCCGTGACGTGGATGCCTTCTCCGCATGCGCAAATCCTCCCTACGATTCGCCGGCTCAGGGTATATAATGCGGCTACACATGCGCCCGTGCAGCGCAAACGTCTCCCATTTTATTGATTGTGACGGCAAAACGTTGTGCAGGACCATGACTAGTGTTGGTAAGGAGAGGAGGAAGAAAAATTTCTCCCCAGAGAAGAGGGCCATTGTTGTCAGGGCAATGGAGAAATATGATTCGCGGCTCCATGGTGCTGATAGTGCCCGGACCAGCAAGTCCCGGAGGGATCAGATCCTCATGAAGGTCGCTTGCCAAGTAAATGCCCTTTCTCATGAGGTCCGGACACCGCAGGACATTCAAACAAAAATGAATGACCTGCGGCGTCTCGTGAAGGGCAAGCTGGCTGTGATTGCTCGGCATGCCAGGGGCACTGGAGGGGGCCCACCCTGCACCGTCCGCCTCACTGAGGAGGAGAAGGTGGTCGCCCGCTGCCTGGAGACGGAGCAGGTTGAGGGAGTTGGGGGCTATGAGTCCGAAAAGCCAGCCCTGAGGACAGGTAAGTGTGTTTTATATTCTATCTGTTGTGTAGCATGTGTGGGGGTGGAAGGGGACATGTGCCAAGTGTGTAAGTCCACCAACATGGGCATCTTTTGTGTCATCCACAGATGTGCAGGAGGGAGCGGGGCCATCTGTTGCTGCCAGGGCCAGTCAGAATCCATCCCCCGAGCATCCAGTCCCTCTGGCTGCCCCCCTGGAACAGGACTTTGAGGGAAGTGGGCACATGTCTACGGAGGAGGTGGTTGAGGAGGATCTCGTAGACCAGGAGCTCCACCTTGTTTTGGAGGAGGACCATGGGTTGCCCGGACCAGCCCAGGCTATCCCCCCATCTTTATCAAACCCCTCAGTGTCCCCCCCCCCCAACCTCTCCAGTCCCTCTGTTCCACCCCCTCATCTCCGGCCCCTCAACATCCTCCCCTTATGCCCGGTCCCCTGCCACTCCCCGGAAGGCGACGTGCAAGACCAGGGGTGTTCACAAGGTCCTGCCGGAACAGCTGGCCAGGCAGCTGGACCAGCAAAATCGGCGCCTGTCAGAGGTCGTGGAGGAGATGAGGCGCCTGGCCGACAGCCTGGCCTCCTCGGGACACCTTACGGATGCCATACAAGACATTGCTGGCAACAGCGCAGCGACGCTGACCAGCCTGGGGGAGCTGCAGGCGACCACCTCCAAACCTTGTAGGGGAGGTTCATGCCCTGCGCCTTGCAGTCAAGGAGCAGACTGCTGTGCAGACCCGCATAGCGGTTGCCCTGGAGGGCATGCAGGCAGCCAGGGAGGGACGTGGGGATGCTCCTCCTCCACCTGCTACCCCACCCCCCCCCCCACCTGTGGCTGCCCCCAGGCAAGTGAGGGGCAGGAGCCGTGGCACCAGGCGGAGCCCCCGCCAGGCCCATTAATTTTTTTTCTTATTATTTTGCTCTGGTTAAGAGCTTTTTTTTTTTTTTATGCTCTGGTTAAGAGCTTTTTTTTTTTATTTATTTTATGCTCTGGTTAAGAGCTTTTTTTTTTCTTGATACTGCACACGGTGCAGTGTGAATGGTGTGTGAATGTGAGGGGGTGGCACTCCTGCCAGTAAGGGGTGTCACCCTCGGCCGTTGGGGAGAAGTTATCCCCACGGCTGTGTGAATGGTGTATGAATGGACAGCGACACCATTGGGGCCTTGATGCGGCGTTGCTGCTCCCAAGTCCTACATGCTGGACTTGGGCTAATCCAATGTGATGTGGATGTGGGGTGTGTGATCTAGGGACCACAGTGGTGTACACGCGTGCATTGTCTGTGTGCCATGATGAATGTGTGTGTTTAACAGTCAAAGATTCGTAACATGAGCACCCTCCTGACTGCTCTTCCATCAGCAGACGGGGTCTCCTCTGGCAGGGGGGGGCTGTGTGGTTGGGGGGTCAGGTCATCACGTAGGGCAATCTGCAGGCCCTTTCTCATGGCAAAGTTGTGCAGAATGCAACATGCACCGATGATCTGACCCACAAAGTTGGGGGAATACAATAGGGCCCCCCCAGACTTATCCAGGCATCGGAAACGGGACTTCAGGAGGCCAAATGTGCGCTCCACCAATGCACGGGTTTTGATGTGTGCTTCATTGTATCTTCTCTCTCCTCTGGTTTGGGGGTTCCGGAAAGGAGTCATGAGATGGGGTCCAAGTACATATGCAGAGTCACCTGGAAGGGAAAAGACAGGAGGATGTTAGTCATGCATGTGCCCCTCGTGATGTCAGCATCATGGGGGGGACAGTCATGCCTGCCACCCATGTCACTCACCAACCAGCCAGCTGTCCCCATACATGACCTGCTCAAAATCTTCTGGGATGGTGCTTTGACGGTATATGTAGCTGTCATGGCTGGATCCGGGGTCTTTGGCACGGACGTGCCATATGAGGTATTTGGCATCGGCTATCACCTGTACGTTGATGGAGTGCCAATGCTTCCGATTGTGGTATATGTGCTCTGTGGCACTGGGGGGCTGGAGTGCGACATGTGTGCAATCAATGGCCCCGATGGTGCGTGGGAATCCGTCAATTCTGTAGAAATCTGTCATTGCCTTCTGCCGCAGGTGCTCAGTGGTGGGTCTGATGATGTGGTGGGACATGCGTCTGAGGATTGCGGGGACAACCTGGTGCAGACATCTGCTTATGCTGATTTGTGACATCCCAGCCACCACTCCACTTGTACGCTGGAATGATCCACTGGCCAGGAAATGGAGTGTTGCCAGTACCTTCACCAGTGGCTGCAGTGCATGTGAGCGGTGTGTCTGGCTGGTGATGTCATCCTGCAGGGCTGTGGTTAGTTCCAGGATGGCAGCAGGGGTGAATCTGAAGATGTGATACACCTCCTCATCACCCATGCCAAAGAGGCTCATGCGCGCTCGGTAGATCCTCTCACGTGCCCCCCTCCTCCTACTCCTCCTTCTATGCTCCTCTTCCTCTGCATACATTAGTAGTGATAAGACCTGTTGGCATACGAATGTGTTGTCCAGTAAGTGTGATTGCTCAGCTCGTCCGTTATGGTGCTGCTGTAGTTGCTCTCCAGCTGACTTGCACACGGTCTTGAGCAAAGTTACCCGTGCTTTTATGAGGGGTATTTTTACTCAAGGCTTTCGTGTTACGCGCACCACGAGTAGCCAACGCCGAACACGCGTAGTTTCGGGAATCCGCGCATCTCCCTCATTTGCATATTTGCATGCTAATTCAATGGGAGCTGAATATTTACGATGCGTAACTATGCGCCTACGCCGTGCTAGCTTAAAGCATTTTCGCCGCTCAGACGAAAAAGATTTTCTTGCGTATGTGGTTCTGTGTTTACCGCGCATCGATACGCAGGCGCACATTTACAATTACGCCGCGCATATCCATTTACGCAGGCGTAGCGCCGCTGAGAATCTGGCCCAAAGTTGGACATATGCAGAAAGGCAGTGCACTGGATATTTAAGTGCAGTCACTCAAAGCATCTGTCATCTATAACAATTTCTTATTCAAGACAATTCTTTACTTTTTGATGGATGAGTAATTATTTTAGAATGTAAAACTGTTGTTAAGTAATTTTATGATTGCTTCTCATTTGCTTTTTATGCTCACACAGATCTGCGTCTATTTCTTTACAAGCTTTATTAAACAAACTGAACAGTACATTGGAAGTATAAGGATGTGAAAAGATAATTGGATTATTAGTTTGTGGGGGTTGTAAACTACAACTACGTGTAGAGAATTTTCCATGTGCATGCCTATCTCCTTTATATTTAAAGCTGAACTCCAAGCACAAATTCATTCATTTAAAGCATTAATAAACCCAATAATAAATATTTATTATATTGCAGCGTATCACTTCTTAGATGTGATCACGACATTTGTCTTATTTTTAAGGGTTTCTTTCTTCTATTTTTAGAACAAGCTCTCAAACAAATGTATTGGTTTACAAGGATGAGACAAGCCATTTATCATTGGCAGAGGTGCTTACAATGGCCAGCTTTTATTTACTTGTGTAAAACCTTTATCCTAAAAGGAAAAAAAACTGTTTGCTGTAGCTGCTTATAAAGATTTAGACGTTTGGCTTCAACTTGTTAGTGCATTTGAATCTGCCAGTATATTTAACACTATCCCCCACTGAAGATTGACAATGTTACTGGTGTGGTACTGGCCAGATAACCAGATGAAAAGAGAAGGGAAAAAGCCTAAAAAAAAGAAAACTGATACAGCCACCACATAGTTTTGGGTTTAATACTGCTTTAAATGTATTCCATAATAGCCCCAGAGAATTGTGTGCATCAGACAGCCTTGCAAACTCACATATTGCCATATAAAAGTGCAGGGAACATCATCACTGTTCTGCATACTGTGGGAGACAGCGTTAGCAACTGTCCCTACTGCCTTCTTACATACAATACTGTTCTGCATACGTATACAGTGACTACAGGTTGTTTGCAGAAAACGACAAGACGGGGCAGAGACAAGACCAGTTACCTTTCACAAGGAGAGAGACCAGCAATGACTGTTCTTTTTACAGGAAACTCTTGCACAGAGGCAGAGTTTCACACTAGCTTGCTGCACACATCTAGTAAAAATATACAAAAACACACCAAGATTTGAGAAAGAATACACAAGCCTCTTGTATTTAGGCAATATTTTCTAATGCCAGAGTTCGGCTTTCACAGCATTCTTGCCTAACACTGTCCATATACATTACAATATTATGGTCTAATCACCTTTAGATTTACCAATAAATAAATGCATTGAAGGCTTATCTGAGTGGATATAAGTAATAAGGATTGTTTATGTATTACTTTACACTGCATACAGTCGTTAATTGTGAACTAAAGGAGGATGAATAAAGATCATACAGTTAGATTGCAATGCAATGTGTGTGGCCAGTAGCGATGAGCTTTATGTTCGGCTCGAACATGAGTTTGACTCAAAAATTGACTATTCGCCCATTCGCCGAATAGGGAACAATTTGGGGTGTTCGCGGCAAATTCGTGTTTATGTATTACTTTACACTGCATACAGTAGTTAATTGTGAACTAAAGGAGGATAAATACAGATCATACAGTTAGATTGCAATGCAATGTGTGTGGCCAGTAGGGATGAGCTTTATGTTCGGCTCGAACATGAGTTTGACTCGAACATTGGCTATTCACCCGTTCGCCGAATAGCGAACAATTTGGGGTGTTCACGGCAAATTCGAAAGCCGCGGAACACCCTTTAAAAGTGGGAGAAATCAAAAGTGCTAATTTTAATGGTTAATATGCAAATTATTGACATAAAAAGTGTTTGGGGACCTGGGTCCTGACCCAAGGGACATGTATCAATCCAATTTTTTTTTTTTAAAACCGCATTTTTTTCAGAGCAGTGATTTTATTAATGCTTAAAGTGAAACAATAACAGTGAAATATTCCTTTAAATTTCCTACCTGTGGGGTGTCTATAGTATACCTGTAAAATAGTGCATGTTTCCTGTGTCTATAACAGTCGCTGCACAAAATGATATTTCTAAAGGTCGGGTCCCGGCAATACAGATAAAAGTCATTGAAAAAATGGCATGGGTTCCCCCCAGTCCATTACCGGGCCCTTTGGGTCCGGTATGAATATTAAGGGGAGCCCCAAACCAAAATAAAAAAAAATGTGTGGGGGTCCCCCCAAATTCTATATCAGATACCTCAGGTCTGGTATGGATATTAAGGGGAACCCTGCACCATTTTTTTAAATGGCGTAGGGGTCCTCCTCAAAATCCATACCAGACCTATCAGGGCTCCTATGGATTTTAAGGGGAACCCTGCACCAAAATACCAAAAAAATGGCCTGGGGTTCCCCCCAAAAATCCATACCAGACCCTTATCAGAACACGCAACCTGGCAGGCCACAGGAAAAGTGGGGGACAAGAGAGTGGCTCCCCTCCTGAACTGTACCAGGCCACATGCCCACAACATGGGGAGGATGCCCCCATGTTGATGGGGACAAGGGCCTCATCCCCACAACCTTTGCCCGGTAGTTGTGGGGGTCTGCGGGCGGAGAGTTTATCGGAATCTGGAAGCCCGCTTTAACAAAGGGGACCCCCTTATCCAGCCCCACCTATGTGAATTGGTAACAGAGTACATTGTACCCCTACCATCGTCACGTGCACAGGTGATCCCGCCCCTTTGACATAACAGAGAAACACTGGGGTTACCCAGTGACATGTATGGGTGACCCCACCTCCCTCTGACACAGCAGGAAACCCGTGTTGCATCAAAAGGGGGGCGGGGTTAACTGTACATGTCACTGGGTAACCCTGGTGGTTCCCCGTTGCGTCAGATGGGGCCCCACCCTCACCTATTTAACCGCTATCAGGCTGAAGAGCATCATTGTTCGGCTGCCTCCCATGGAGGCAGGATCGTGTTGGCATCAAGGTACGAAATTTAAAGGAATATTTCACTTTTATTGTTTTACTTTAAGCATTATTAAAATCACTGCTCCTGAAAAAATGGTGTTTGCGTTCAGTTTCCTGCTGATATCACTAACAGAATGCGGGTTCTAAGAAGCTTAGGTCTAACGAATTTGATTTTTTGGTTTTGGATTGAGTAAGGAAGGGTTAAAGCCAGTTTTATTTTGCTACCTGCACTTGATGTCCAGGAGAGAAATTTCTATCTTAGACTGAACAGTTGTACTTGTTGGATGATATACCCTCACCTCTTGCTCTGCTGACAATTCTAAAATGTTGGATTTCCATGGTGACAATGGTTACCAGGACAAATAAAGAGATGAATCTTCCAAGTAGGGACTAGTGTTGCTCAAGAATATTCGCATTGCGAATATTCGTTACGAATATTGCATATTCGAGTATTCGCGAATAACTCGAATATCGCGGTGAATATTCGCTATTGCGAATATTCGTATTTTTTCAAATTTATTTTTAAAACAGATCACATCCTAGTGATCTCCATTGATGTCTAAAAGCATTGCTGGTATTATTAGAGACCCTGGGCCGAGTAGCTGAGGCGATCCTTTTATGTTGCCGAATATTCGCGATGCGAATATTCGTATTACGAATATTTGCGAATACTTTCTCTGCCCTTCTTTTGCATCAGAGCCAATCAGAGTTCTCCTACCACAGTTGTCAGAGGTTAGCAACCTCCATAGCAACCAATAGGAACCTGCCTGCACGACCATTATATAAGACAGTGTTTTTCAACTCCAGTCCTCAAGGCACACCAACAGGTCAAGTTTTCAGGATTTCCCTCAGGTGAAATGGCTGTGGTGATTACTGAGGCAGTGAAACTGATCAAATCACCTGTGCAAAATAATGGAAAGCCTGAAAACATGACCTGTTGGTGTGCATTGAGGACTGGAGTTGAAAAACACTGATATAAGATCACTCCCAGCAGTATTTCAGTGCAGATTCACAAGGTGGCTAGAGAGAGTGGAGCGTTTCTGTGCATTTTTCCTGTGTATTGCGATCTTAGAGGTTTAGCATTGTGCTTCATATAGTGCTTTCAGTTCTGAGTTTCCTGCTTCTAAAACCAAATGCTTTTTTCAAAGCAAAAGACCCAACATCTTTTCTAAAAGCTCAGATTTGTGTTGTTTTGTCCAGGTTAGTGTAGCTTAGTGTTAGATAGATTTCTGTGTAGTTAGTGTAAGTGTACATTTCTTTAAGGTAGCTTAGTTTAGTGTGTGTTTAGTCTCTGTGTTTTGTGTATAACAAAAAAAAATAAAAAAAATAGCTTTAGTTTAGTCATATAAGTTTGTGTAAATAGAGTTAGTGTTTAGTGCATATTAGTTTATTATTTGTAGTCCTCGTCTTTGTCCTTGTCAGTCAGTGTAAAAAAAAAAAAAAATTAGCTTTAGTTTTGTTATATAAGTTTGTGTAAGTAGAGTTAGTGTTTAGTGCATATTAGTTTAGTAAACCAGGAAATGATCTCCGTTTTCGCGTGTTGTTCGCGTGCATGCGCGAATGCGCGGCTAGAATTTCGCAATCAATTTCGCATTCGCATTAGCGAAATTTCGCAAAAAAATGTTTTTGATAAAATATCACGAATATTCGATATTAACGAATATTTCACGAATATTCTTCTATATATTCGTGAAATATCGCGAAATCGAATATGGCGTATTCCGCTCAACACTAGTCAGGGACACAGGCAGCAATAATATTTTTGCCTTTACATACACTTTAAAAGCAGATATTAAATATTAATTTAATATTTAATATGAATATTCTTGCCTTTACATACACTTTAATAGCAGATAGGGTCCCCACCCTCACCTATTTAACCGCTATCAGGCTGAATCAGGCTATTGTGGAGCCAAACTTAAACATTACATTTATGTGTTAAGTGGTATATCTAAAGCAGATTGTAACAATATTTAGTTGGATTCTCCCGGGAGCTACTGTAAGATCTACTTGGGAAGGGAAAGGTAAAATACAGTGTCCAGCAAATTAATAGATGTGAGTACAATTCAGTTTTTATGTGTTAAACTTTAAAACTTGGGCAAAAAGTGTTTTAATTTGTAAATGAGCATTAACACCTATCACATTATACGTATGAACACAGTCACATTTGTTAGAGAGTATGTATGTCACTGATATATATTGAATACCAAAAGCCTGGTACACACGATCGGACTTCCATCAGACTTTTCCGTTGATTTTTTTTCAAAGGGCGTTATCCGTGAACTTGGTATGCATACACACGGCAGAACTTTTTCAGCCAACAAACACAAACTTAGTGAAGTGTCAACATACTTATGACACTTCAAAAGAGGAAATTTAATTCTAATGCATCATCCTTGGGGCTCCTTCTGCTAATTTAGAGTTAGGAGAAGTTTGGTCAGTGTTGATTCGCGCTTTTCAGTTAGTTTCTGAACGGTCGTTTGTCAACCAGCCATGTTGCGCAATCCTACGAGAGAGCATGCTGTTTATGGGCTTGGAGTTATTGCTTTAACTCTAGCCAGTCCAGGAACAGGAGGAGGAGTTGTTGGACCAAAAATTGGTTACTTAATCGTGACCAATTTTGTCATATGCCTTTGCTGCGGTAGCTGCAGGAGAATGATCCTAATAATTTTAGGAATTATCTCCGGATGACAGACTCCTGTTTTCAGCAACTCTTGTTCTTGCTGTCCCCCTATATTAGGAAGCAGGACACCTGCATGAGGGTTGCTTTTCCAGCAGAGCAAAGGCTCATAGCTACCTTGCGGTACTTGGCGACAGGGAGAAGTCTCCAGGATATCAAGTTTACCACTGGGATCCCTCCCCAGGCTCTGGGACTCATTATTCCACATACCTGTTGTGTCATCATACAAGTCCTGCAGAAGGACTATATTAGGATAAGTTTTATTCTTTAATATCACATTCTATGTACTTAATGTTTTCTAATGTCTTTTACTATTTTTTTGGATTCCATCATTCCCATTATTGTAATATACTGTGAATGTACTCTTTGTCCTCATGCATGCTGTAAGCTTTTTCTTGGCCTACATACATATTTTCCTTCACTAACCTCCACAGCATGCTACACTTGGCTCATACACACCTAGCCTAGTAACTTAACAATGTTTTTTTGATGCTTCATTTTTATGTTTACCCTAAATACCCCCTAAAATGTGTCACAATCTTATTGTTGTCCTCAAATTCATGCAGAGTGCAAGATTCCCTTTTTTTGGTGCACAAACCCTTTTGTAACCCTCGCTCCCATCCCAAAATGCAGAGTCAACCGATACAACTACTCTATCCGCTGCACTGACTTTGCAAAACTCATACACAGTGGTCAGATTTATGCATGAATTCTCCATGTAGTGCAAGGGCCTGCCTGATTACCTTAAAATTGTACAGTGTAAATTGTTGGTCTCCTATTACCTTGTTAATGGTAAGTTATGTATATCAAAATTTGCTTCTATTTGGACAATGTGTATTCTTATTTTTGGATTATGACACTTCTTACCTGTCCACTGGGCTGCCAATCTTGAAAAGACGGAGGGGCTGGCCTAATTAACCTTAATGTTTTATGCATTTAGCTCTCATGGAAGTAGAGAGGGTTACCTGTCCAAAACATCTACCCATTCAACCCCCCACCCTAACATATTTTGAATGTGCCACCAGAGGGATTGAGAAATAATATAAGTAGAATTTACCCTTTTTATTTTAAATACTACTTTAAATGTTATACTTTTATGTTGCCCAAGAATGTTTGTGTCAAATATGCTTGTAATTTTATGTGCCCAAGGAGTCATTTATTTTTCCTTGTTTGACTTCCCAGTTTCCTTCAAACCCCCACCAATGGCAGGATGTGGCAGCCCAGTTTGTGAATTTGTGGAATTTCCCCAAATGTGGCAGTGCCATTGATGGTAAGCATGTGAGGATTGTCCCACCACCCAACTCAGGATCGTATTACTTCAATTATAAAGGCTTTTGCAGCATAGTTCTACTTGCTGTTGTGTCTGCAACATACAAGTTCCTGTACATGGATGAGGGGAAGAAGAAATCTGACTGGCAGGTTATACCCCAGTCAATGAATGGTTCAACTTGGTTACACTGTGCCTGCCCTACCTGGATCAATATTTACATGCTGAACTGGCTAAATATCAATCCATGTATGGCCAGCTTAACTGCATAGTTTAACATTTATTTTAGTAGCTAATTAGTCTTAGATCAGGATCTGAGGTTCTTATGCAGCATATACGTTTTTCAAGACAAGAAAAATAAAAAATAAATAATTGTTCGTTAAAAACGGTCATGTGTAGGCTTCAGAGCATTTTTCTCGAAGAGAAAAATGGCCATTAAGAATTTACAGACAAAACATAAGGGGTAGTGGTGCTGTGATCAGTATAGGTGATAATAAGTCCTTTTGACGAACGTCATTTTTATGATATTTTAGAGTGTGTAACACACACTTGGAATTGGAGAAATTAAATGGGGAAAAGAGAATTGGGAAAAACTAGTCATATAGATAAAAATTATACAAAGTCTGTTTTTCAGGGCAAGCCTCCAGGGGGAAGATGAGAGCAATATACAAAACAAGAAGAAAGAAGGCGCCACATGGTAAGGAACTGTGCAATTTTTTATTTGAAAATAGGTGCATTATCCACTTACATTTCTAAATCTGTATATTCGGCATACAAGTCCTGACTGGCCCATGTTAGATGTTAGCTGTGTGTGATATCTTTCAGTCCTCTGTATGTCCGTCTGCTAAAGAACCAGGAAGTCCAGGTAGTGTGAACAGCAGGAACAAGGCTTGGAGCACAGCGTGTAGGCGCGATGACATCACGGCCAGCAACAAGGCGATGACATTTCGGAGCATGCTCCTTTTTCAAGCATAGGGGACTTGTATAGATTGATGCCTATTTATGTGCTGAGGAAGGTCTGTCATCTAGTGGACAAAAAGGAGAATGTTTCTGGAGGGCGGAGATGAAATATTCTTTTCGACCACTGGCTTGTATGCCGAATATACAGATTTAGAAATGTAAGTGGATATTGCATCTATTGTCAAATTAAAAATTGCACTGTTCCTTACCTGGTGGCGCCTTCTTTCTTCTTGAATAAAAATGTAGAAACTGCTTTGCACGAGCATTTTTTATCACGATCGTGTGTATGCAAGGCAGGCTTGAGAGGAATCACATTGAGAAAAATGTTGTTTCTTTCCATGTCATGAAAAACGGTGGTGTGTACTAGTATGTATGTATGTACAGTATAAGTGTGTTACAGTATTTTTGCCAGTAGCTAATTTGTTTCCTTTCAACAGCTTGGTTTTTAGTGCATTGCAATTACTTTCAGCTTGATATTTCAGTACATTTTTGCACATTTCTTTGTATTGTATTGTCTTCTTTTCTTCTTCTTTATTCGTTTGTATCCCTTTTTTAATTCATGTGAAATGTTGTTGTTCTTGTGTGATGTTCTAGAATTTGTGGTATATACTCATACACATGCATACTTAGACATATATGTTTATTCTTGCAGCCTTGATGAAGGGAGGTGGTGCCTTCTCTGAATCACGTTGGCTGCTTTTATATTACTTTTTTTTACCAAAAACTTAAATTCTCTTAAGCATACAATTCATCTGGTTTTGGTCTGGCACTCTTTTCTGCATGTGTATCCTTAATGTGTAAGGCAGTGTTAATTTTGGCAGAAATTTCCATTTAGTTGTAGTCTTATTCTTGGGACTAAAATGGCATTGTAGTTTTAGTCCCATTTTAGTCTTCTGCAATTGTTTACACTGGTGTAAGGTTATTTGCCTTCAGTGTTGCCCCCTGCGGGGACAAAGTGGGCTTTGTTTGCAGGTAAGTGCCACATAATGGGCTAGTATACAATGCATACTAGCCCATTATGCTTTTACTTTGCAGGCGAAAGCAGGGGAAAAAAGAGGAAGTAAAACCCATTAGGGTTTACTTCCTATTTAAGAAACAATGGAATTACCAGTATTTAATAATATAGGTAAAGAAATTGTTAAATCACACATTACACAGGTTAAATACAGAATAAACAATTATCAGTGTTGACAGGAAGCTACATCAGCTAGGATAATGTTCTTTTTTTCCTTGACTTTAGAAGATATAAAACAGTGAAATGACAGTTTTCTGCTTTTATCATACTACAAAAAGAGCAGATTACTATCCAAAGAACGAGACATCAAAGCAAAGACAGCTTTAGATGTGTTATATGACTACTGTCACCTGTTTCCTTCAGATTATGTAAAGCCAAAAACAAATGAATATCAAAAACAAACTAAGCATCATAAAATGTTTAATTTTATTATCATTTGAACTATATGGAAATGGCTAAAATATAAATACATAATAACTGTCAGAATTTACCAATTACATTGTGATGAAATGTAATCAATAGGGCATTGTTTTTGTAGGATAAGTTAATGCAAAAAAAATATATATTAAGACAATGGCAATCTTTCGGATATGTTGCTTATATCTTGGATTTAACTAAAAGTAACCCTTTCTACAGTATATAAAGACTATTTTAATCCTATGGCCGCGTACACACGTCCGAGAACCTCGTCGGGCTAAACCCATCATTCCGCCCGACGAGGTTCTCGGCCGGCCGTCAAGTTCGTCGACCAGGCTGTCGAAAAAGGCGTCGAGCCATTAGTCCCGATGGCCCGTCGAGCAAATAGAGAACCTGCTCTCTATTTTGGCTCGACGAGCTTTCCGACGGGACGCTTGACGAAAGTGTACACACGATCGAGCTTCTCGGCAGAATCCAGCGAAAAGCTGGGATCCATATTCTGCCGAGAAGCTCGATCGTGTGTACACTTTCGTCAAGCGTCCCGTCGGGAAGTGTGTATGGGGCCTCAATCGAAATAATAGGCAGGCATCCCCTATGTATGTGTATCTCTCAGTGAGTTTGACTTACTTAAGGAGTGAATGAGGTTCACTGAGTAAATGTGTTCTTCACTTTTCAAAATGAATGTTAGCCAATATGCTACGTGGACTCGTCCCCTTCATCCCGGAAGAAGACACCGCAGTAGTGGTGGGAACAATCATCAACTCACGACTCGACTACGCAAACTCCCTCTACTTAGGACTACCAAAATAACAGATCTCACGTCTTCAAGTCGTCCAGAATACGTGGGAATCAATCTCCCCTGTCTTGAGGGCCCTCCACTGGCTGCCCGTACAGGACCGGGTGACTTTCAAGACACTCTGCCTAACTCACAAATGTACACAAGGAAACGCCCCCCAATACTTAAGTGAGAAAATAAAACCCTACGTCACCAACCGCGTGCTCCGGTCAACCAACCAAAACCTTCTCCAAATCCCTAAATCCGCTACAAATCTAAGGGAGAACGCAGATTTGCAGTCCAAGGACCTCGACTCTGGAATGCTCTACCCACGACCATCCGCCTGGAAGAAAACCATCTGTTTTTTAGGAAAAAACTAAAGACCCATCTCTTCTGAAGGATCAGGACGTCACTGAAAGGAAAGCGCCTTGAGGCGATTAAGTTCGCATTTGTTGCGCTATACAAGTTACTCACTCACTCAATAATGTGAACCTGTGTTTAGTTTGTCCATCATAAGGGACTGGCTGACGGAAGGGAACACTGCTTTACTTAAGCTTCAGGGACCTCAGAACCTGGAAAACTGTGATAATTCTGACTTAGGGACAGAAAGGCATATGATTCCTCAACCTTCTCACCAATATCATTCGAAGAAGCTTAGATTCCAGAGATTGCAAGAGATTTAAAAGAAATGTAAAAAATAAACTTTCTGAATTCACAGACTTAACACCCTGCTCCCATATTGTCCTTAATTAGGCCATTAAATCCTTGTAATCCTTATACTTCTCTAATCCTATTATCCAGGCCCAGAGTGGGACAAAAAATTAGAATGAGCAACCAATTTTCCAGCAATCGGGGGGGCTGGTAGATGGGCGTTCACAAGGGTGGTTGGTGACGGGATAATCACAGGGTCGGTCCTCGCACTGTAATGTAATGGGGCACTGCAATATAAAGGGGACTGCACTGTAAAGGAAGCGTTAATGATTACAGTGTCCCTTTTACAATACAGTACCCTTTTTATCACTGTGCCCCTATCAATCACAGCCCCCCATTACAGTGCCCCTTGAAGTCATGCCCCCTCCCTTTTCTCTCACAGTGGCCCCTTTTACTCTCCACCTCACCAGCACAGTCCTACCTTCATCAGGGCAGAGGCAAGATTCAGCCTGTGTGTCTCTATTGGCTCTCCCACTCCTCCAACAATGTCATCCTATTAGCAGATCAGGGGGCAGGATCATTTTAAGAAGCGGGTGATTACCCGCTTGTTGATGATATGAAAAGACTGCCGCTCTCTGTGCAGATCTCCAGCTCCTCCCCCCCAAACCTACTCTGCTGATAGGATGACATCATTTGAGGGGTCGGAGAGTGGTAGAGGACACACAGGCATGGGTGCATAGCATCCCCCTCTATCAAGCACTCTGTATATCAGATCTATGTAAGTAGATCACTCTCGCTAAATGTATCAGATCTCTATGTGTATTGCACCTCTCTCTTTTCCTGTATATATGGGACCTATAGTATTTTTATCTCCCTATATATAGCAGATATATACATGTATCTGTATAAAACCCTACTTCCTGTTTATATGGGATTTGGATCTCTCTATATAGTAGATATCTTCCAATCTCTCTCTGTATATGGGATCACTGTGCATAGCAGATTTCTCTTTATACAGATCTCTCTTCTACTTCTTTCTCGTTCTTGCCATTTCTTTCTCTTTTATATCTCTCTCTGGGATCTCTATTTCTCTCTCTGTAGTAGACCTCGCTCTTTCTCTTATCTCTTCGTATAGTCTACTTCTCTGTCTCTCTCTCTCTGTATAGCAGATCAGTATAAGAGAATTAGTAGACCAGAAACACATGTAAGTGAAAATATAATAATTTATTAAGGTAAGTGAATGTAAACACAACCACCTCCAATAAGACACAAATAACAACAGACAGATATATAGAATAAATATGAGATACCAGAATCGTAAACAGATGCCAGGCCGGGGTCATACACAGGGAGATCAGCAGATGGGTAAGGGATACATCACAATGAGAGGATGGATGGATAAGATGGCAAGGCAGGAATGCAAGGTAACAGGGTAACAAGACGGACAGGTCCAGGATGGGATAGGATAAGATCAGGTCAATTCAGATCAGACACAGACTCAGGGTCAGATAACAGGCAGTGAGGTCAAGGTCACAGTGTGAGCTGCTGGGTATTTATACATATTTCCTGCAATAATGCTCAGGTGACGCCCGATCGCAGGAGATAATGATGACTTAACACTGCCGAAAAACACCCGCTGGTGTTTACTACGGCCCATGGATCTGACAGTGCCACCAGCAGGTGAAATCCTTTATTACAAATCCTGGCTGCAAGAAGACACCCGCTGGTGGACACCCGTACTGCGATCTACGGGGCCAACAGCGCCACCAACGGGTGAACCCTTTCCTGACAATCAGTCTCTCCCTGTAGAGCTCTCCATTTAGTAAATATCTCTGTACATGGGTTCTCGTGCATGAGTGCTTAGTAAATCTCTATCTCTGAACATGGGATATCTTTCTGTACAATTCATCTCTCTCTGCATAATATATCTCTGTCTCTCTATGTTAGCTCTCAGCACTCTCCCTGCTCTCTCTATAGAGTCTCACCTTTTCTCTCTATATACAGTATTTCCCTCTCTCTACATACAGCATCTTACTCTCTCTATATAGTATATCTCTCTACCTCTCAGGACCCCTGGGGCTCTCACTGTACCTCTAGTAGAGATGAGCCTTCCAGGAGCAGTGATTTTAACCACTTAAGGACCGCCTACTGAACATTTACGTCAGCAGAATGGCACGCCTGGGCACATCAATGTATATATATGTTGGTTTCTAGTACCCAGCCGTGGGTCACGGGCGCGCACCCGCGGCGCGCTCCCGTGACCCGGTCCGAAGCTCCGGGACCGGAGTGCGCCGATCGGTCCCCGGAGCTGAAGAACGGGGAGAGTCGTGTGTAAACACGGCTTCCCCGTGCTTCACTGTGGCCGCAGCATTGATCACGTCATCCCTGTTATAGGGGGACGTGATCGATGACGTCACACCTACAGCCACACCCCCCTACAGTTGTAAACAGACCCTGTGAACACACATATCCTACAGCGCCCCCTTGTGGTCAACTCTCAAACTGCAACTGTCATTTTCACAGTAAACAATGCAATTTAAATGCATTTTTTGTTGTGAAAATGACAATTGTCCCAAAAATGTGTCAAAATTGTCCGAAGTGTCCGCCATAATGTCACAGTCACGAAAAAAATCGCTGATCGCCGCTATTAGTAGTAAAAAAAAAATAATTAATAAAAATGCAATAAAACTATCCCTTATTTTGTAAACGCTATAAATTTTGCGAAAACCAACCGATAAACGCTTATTGCGATTTTTTTACCAAAAATAGGTAGAAGAATACATATCGGCCTAAACTGAGGGAAAAAAATTATATATATTTTGGGGGGATATTTATTATAGCAAAAAGTAAAAAATATTACATTTTTTTCAAAATTGTCGCTCTATTTTTGTTTATTGCGCAAAAAATAAAAACCACAGAGGTGATCAAATACCACCAAAAGAAAGCTCTATTTGTGCGGAAAAAAGGACGCCAGTTTTGTTTGGGAGCCACGTCGCACGACCGCGCAATTGTCAGTTAAAATGAATCGCAAAAAGGTGCCAGGTCCTTTAGCAGCATTTTGGTCCGGGTCTTAAGTGGTTAATAATGTTTAAATTAAAAAATAAAAAATGAAAAATTCCTTTAAATATTGTACCTGCTGGGAGTCTATACCTGTGATAACATCTTTAAATAGCACAATCACCTGCCTGCCAGTAAATTAGGAAGAACTGATCTAGCTAAGCTATACAGTGTATAAATATATGTACAACTCCTAGGGATGTATATATATCCTCTATACACTGTAAATTAAGCTAAACTGACTAGCCTGCCTGCTCTATCTAGCTATATAAAAAGACTATCTCTCTGACTGATCTCTGTTCAGCGCTGGAACACACTACACGAGGCCGCCCAGCAGGTGGCCTTATATAGTGTGGGGCATGTGCTAAAGCCCTGAGCCATAATTGGCCAAAGCCAATTATGGCTCACCGTTCATAGTGCATGTTTGGCCAATCATCAGCGCGCAATGCCACAGGGAATTATGGGCCATTGTGCGTCACTCGAATTTGGCGCGAACGACCCGTTTTGTTCGAATTTCGTCGAACATATGAACGGACAATGTTCGAGTCGAACATACATTCGAATCGAACGCGGAGCTCATTCCTAACCTCTAGGTTCTGGCTCTCTGATGGTCATGTGTATTCACTCTGCAGCAACTGGCTGGGTGTGCGGTGGCCTCTATATGCTCCTCCCTGAGTGTCAGTCTGGTCCCTGCCATCCCTCCTCCTCTCCTCAAACCTTATATTCAGCAGTGGCCAGGTCAGCCGTCTGTGTGCAATTATTAGTAAGAACTGTGCACTGCTCTGGGTGGATCGAGGCTGAATCGGCGGGGAGAGGGATCACCTTTAATGACACCCACTGTACAGATCTCCGGCTCCTCCCGCCCCCTGCTCTGCTGACAGGATGACTTTGTTGGCAGGGAGACACAGGCATGGCCACATAGCAGGTGGTGAGTGGCGACTGTGGCCTGTGTTAACCCTGTCTAGACCTAGGTCGCTGCTTACTTCCCACTATGCGGCACAGTCATCAACAGGCATTGGGCCGTGAGGTTGAGCCCCGTGGGCCTGGCCCACCAGAAAAATGCCTGATGTGCCCTATGGGCCTGCTATTTTCACACTGGCTAGCTCATTTGTCCATCCCTTCATTTCAGTGTCCTTTATTTCATTTCAGTGTCTTAAACATGTCTTTGTTTACTTTTTTTGCTACCTAATCTTCTCAGTTTAGCTGGCTTATCCGCATATTCAAGGTGGATGAAAAAATCCTCCAAGCAGCACTATTAAATTTTGACAGCAGGACTCTTTTGCTGTCAGAAAATGGTGATCTGTGCTGCAGCAGATCAATCTCAAAGTTTCCAACAGTCCTATTAGGCCGCGTACACACGATGAGACATGTCCACTCAAACATGTCCGACGGACCGTTTCCAGCGGACATGTCTCATCGGATTTTGGTCCGATGGCGTGTACACGCCATCGGACGAAAATCCTCTCGGCAATCCGGGCCTGCTATTTTCATACTGGCTAGCTCATTTGTCCATCCCTTCATTTCAGTGTCCTTTATTTCATTTCAGTGTCTTAAACATGTCTTTGTTTACTTTTTTTGCTACTCAATCTTCTCAGTTTAGCTGGCTTATCCGCATATTCAAGGTGGATGAAAAAATCCTCCAAGCAGCACTATTACATTTTGACAGCAGGACTCTTTTGCTGTCAGAAAATGGTGATCTGTGCTGCAGCAGATCAATCTCAAAGTTTCCAACAGTCCTATTAGGCCGCGTACACACGATGAGACATGTCCGCTCAAACATGTCCGACGGACCGTTTCCAGCGGACATGTCTCATCAGATTGTGGTCTGATGGCGTGTACACGCCATCGGACGAAAATCCCCTTGGGCTTAGGACGCGGTGACGTGGCGGAGACGTTGACGCCGCCACGTCACCACTCCAGGAAGTAAAATACTTCCACGCATGCATCGAATCCATTCGACGCATGCGCAGAGATTTCTGTCCGCTGGTTAATGTACTAACCAGCAGACATATGCGACGGACATGTCTCCGGCGGACAAATTTCAAAGCATGCTTTGAAATTTGTCCGCTGGGAAAACATGTCCGCTAGCCCGTACACACGATTGGAGATGTCTGCTGAAACGGTCCGTCGGACCAGTTTCAGCAAATAACTTCTATCGTGTGTACGCGGCCTTAGAGAGAAGTCAATCATTCCATTTCTGAACTGGTCAAATTCTAAATCATCATCATGGCCAGTTTTAGTTGCCCTGACAAACCCCTAACTATTGTTTAGACCGCATGATAAATTCCTTATCCCATAACACTTTTTAGTGCATAATTAGTATAATAAAAAGTTGCTGCATACTAGATAGAGCACACAGTAATTCACATTTCTCACATGTAAGTTATCACCACATGATTTGCACATTTCTCTCATCTGAACCCTTAATATATTTTTGAGCATATACATTTTTTCTTTCTTTTTGTATTTTTTATTCTCTGTATGTGATTGCATATGTGTGTGTACATGTGTTTATAAATGTACAGTATGTGTGCATAAGTGTAAGTATATATATGTATGTATGTACTGTATGTATGGTTTTATATATGTATGGATGTACAGTATATGTAGATCAAGGGCCAGATTCTCAGAAGAGATACGACGGTGTATCTCCAGATGTTTCTGGCCCTGGGTATCTATGCGACTGATTCTTAAAATCAGTTACGCATAGATACGGCGTAGATCTGACTGGCGTAAGTCACTTACACCGTCGGATCTTAAATGCAATAATACGCCGGCCGCTAGGTGGCGTTCCCGTCGATTTTAGCGTTGAATATGCAAATTAGCATGATACGCCGATTCCCGAACGAATTTGACGCCGACGTAATTTACATAGTTTGCGTACGCGTAAGGTTACCCCTGCTATATGAGGGGTAACCTTGCGTAGGTCCGGCATAAGCCATGTTAAGTATGGACGTCGGGACAGCATCGTGTTTTTCTGTCGTTTACGTCGTTTGCGTAACTCGTCGCGAATAGGCCTGTACGTTAATTACGTTGCCCTCGTAATCACTGTATTTGCGACGTACTATGGAGCATGCGCAGTGGCCTACGTTTAAGGTCGGGGCATGCGCAGTTCGTTCGGCGCTGGGGCGCGCTTAATTTAAATACAGCACACCCCCCTCCTTCCCTATTTGAATTACGCGGCCTTATGCCGTCCCATTGACGCTACGCCAATGCAAATTACGGAGCAAGTGCTTTGAGAATACAGCACTTGCCCATAAAAACTGCCTAGGTGTACCGCAAATGGGATATGCTACGCAGAAAATACGCAATTCTATGAGAATCTGGCCCATACTTTATATATGTATGTGTTTATGAGTGTACACGTGGAGGTAGAAATATGTACGTGTACATGGATGTATGAATATATGCATGTTTATATTCTTTATTCTTTTTATTAGTACATCATACTTTCTATTCTTCACGTTACTCCATGCATACAAATTTAGAGTCATCTACTATTCGAATTAGGCCCTGTACACACGGCCGGGAAGCCCCGTCAGGAAAAAAACGTTGTTTTTCCTAACGGGATTCCCAAAAGCTTTCTGTGCATACAGAAGGCCATTCAAAAGAACCACCGTTCTTTTGAATTGCAAGAACGTGGTGACGTCATCGACTACGACGAGCCGGCGCTCGTCATATTCGATGCCGTTGCTGCCATCTTGCTACACCCAGGGCCGTTTGAAGAAATTTGGGGGCCCCAAGCAAAAAAAATAAAAAGTGACTGTTCAACTTGAGAAGCGGGCGGGGGGGGGGGTTGGCGGCTTACCTCTATCCTCCACCTCACACACACACGCCGGCATATGTTGGTGTCCGCACAGGGCCCTTGCCGCATTGCTGCGTTCTCCTGCAGTCCGGTTCCCGGGGCCGGACTAAAAGGAAGTGTGCACTTCCTGTCAGTCCGGCCGGGAACAGGAACCTGAATCACCTGTACCACGTGGTTATGGTACACGGCCGACCGGACTGCAGGAGGACGCAGCGGTGCGGCAAGGGCCCTCTCTGCTGGGGCCCCTGGCCAGCTCGGGGCCCCAGGCAATTGCTTGCTTTGCCTGTCGGGTTCCGACGGGCCTGGCTACACCCCACACTAAACTTGTATGCTACCGCACATGCGTCAAACTCTTATGGAGCATGCGCAGGTTTACCTGGGACAGGTAAGCATACAGGCGACCATTTTCTCAGCAGGAAACACTCTGCTGGGAAACCAGACGAGAAAATAGAGAGCAAGGTTCTCTATTTTTCCCATCGGGAAAAACTGCTAGGGAGCATACACAAGGCCGGGATTTAGTATGCAAATTATGCTCTAAGGTTTATTGCATAATTTTAGCCACGTATGTGAAATAAATTGGAACATTGATATGTATATGTTTCTGCTTTGCTTCATGATTTATAGACATTGTTGCCCCATCTGTATTATGCCCTGTACACATGATCGGTTCATCCAATGAAAACGGACTGATGGATTTTTTCATCAGATATCCCATGAAGCTAACTTTTATCAGTCGTGCCTACACACCATTGGTTTAAAAACTGATCGTGTCAGAACACGGTCACGTACACCACGTACGACAGCACTATAAAGGGGAACGTCAAATTCAATGGTGCCACCCTTGGGGCTGCTTTTGCTGATTTTGTGTTACCGCGTGTTAGTTAAAGTTTGGTTAGAGCAGATTCGCGCTTTTCAGTCTCCGTGCTTTTCAGATCGTTTTCTGGTGTTCAGTTCATGCTTGTGGGTTTGTATCTGTCTTTCAGTGCTTGCAGTCAGGTCGTATTTGTTTTGCAGTGTGTTCCTGTCCGCTCGTTTTCTGGTTTTCAGGTCGTTCTTTATAGGCCTTGCTGTTCCTAGGTGCGTTCTGTTTTAAGTGCGTTCTGACCAGCCGACCGGTTTGAAGCCATGTTGAAAGTACATTTTAATCTCGAGTTCGTGCTGCGTATGGGTTTGCTTTGGCAGTTCATAATGTTACTGGACCTGTGGCCGTGAACAGGATGAGGAGGAGTTCATGGGCCAAGAATTGGTTGCGCCAGCGTGACAAATTTTCTCCTATGCCTTTGCTTAGGGAAATCCAGGTGAATAACCCTGATGATTTCAGGAACTTTCTCCGTATAACGGACCCCGTTTTTCACCGTCTGTTGGATATTTTGTCCCCCTATATCACGAGGCAGGACACTGTGATGCACCAAGCCATCACAGCAGCAGAGGCTCATTGCCACGTTGAGGTACCTGGCGACTGGGAGAAGCCTGCAGGACCTCAAGTTCTCAACAGGCATCTCCCCCAGGTGCTTGGGATCATCATCCCCGAGATGTGTTCGTCCATCATCCAAGTAATAGAGAAGGACTATATTAAGGTAAGTTTTCTCCTTTAACATCACAATCTACGTCTTTAATGTATGCTAATGTCTTGTATTTCATTCATCATTCCCTAATTACCATGATTGTAATATGCTGTGAATGTCCCCTTTGTCCCCATGCATGCTGTAAGCTTTTAAGGCTCCTTTTTTGGCCTACATGCATATTTCCCTTAACCAACCTCTCCAGCATGCTATCCTAGGCCCAAGCACACCTAGCCTAGTCTGTTTCAAACTTGTTTTTTGTCTGCTCCATTTTAATGCCCCACCCCCTTAAAAATTGTAATCTGATTGCAATGTTTATGTGCCAAAGTACAATTTTTTTTTTAACCCACAGTTTCCTTCCATGCCACAGGAATGGCAGACTGTGGCATCCCATTTTGCCCAGCGGTGGGACTTCCCTAACTGCGGAGGGGCAATTGATGGGAAACACGTCCGCATAGTGCCGCCACCCTGTTTGGGGGTCATACTATTATAATTATAAAGGATTTAACAGTTTTGTCATTCTTGCTTGTGTTTCTTTTATCTGTCTCCCTGGTTCTCCTAGTGCACTTGTAGTGCCAAATGTATTTCTCTGTTTTAGTAAATAACCACAATGGTCACAGTAATCACTCACTCATACTAAATGTACAAACTGGAATTAAGCATAGAAAGAAGAAGCCACACACATCTTTATATTTTTGGGGGTTTTATTCTGTGCACAACTTGTGCGATTTTTCAATTTTCTGGTAGAAAAATAATTTTTTTGCTTTTTTGGGCCTTAAACCAGGCATGTTTAAAACAAGCAAATATCTACAAACAAGGGGCCAGATTCAGAGAGAATTAGATTATCGTAGAGTATCAGAAATACACTACGCCGCCGTTTTTTACCTGGCTCTACGTGGAATCCAGGTAGATTTTGTCCAGTAAACGACGGCGGCGTAGTGTATTTCTCCCGTCGCAATCCATCTACGCGAGTAGGGGGCGTGAAGCATTTAAAATAGGCGCATTCCCGCGGCGATCGAACTGCGCATGCTCCGTTCGCAAATTTCCTGCCGTGCATTGCGCAAAATCACGTCGTTACGTCGTAGTAGCGTCGTTTACGTACATTCCTATTCCCGAACGAGTTACGTTAAAAAAAAATAAAAAAAAATTAAATTCGACGCGGGAACGACGGCCATACTTTACATGGGTTACGCACTGTTAGACCAGCAAAAAGCTGCTCTAACATTACGTAGCCAAAAAATTACGTAGGCGATTGGGAGGGACACTCGTACATTCGTGGATCACCGTAAAAACGAATTTGCATACCCCGACGGTGAAAATGACGCGGACTCCACCCAGCGGCCGCCAAAATATCGCAACGTAGATCCGAAGGCTTACGAGGACGTAAGCCTCTCAGATCGAAGCCCGAAGCCGCCGTATCATGGTTTGAGGATTCAAACTAGTGATACGGCGCGCAAAATTTGAAATTACTCCTGTCTAACACCAGTTAGACAGGCGTAATCGCTCTATGAATCTGGCCCAATGGAACTTACAAAGTTCAACCGTATTAGAAACACATGAGATGGGGTGATGTCACCCCGGAACAAGCCAAAAATTGAAGATGCACACATTTTGTTGGGCAAAATGGGGATTTCTATCCTGATCCCATGCCAAATGTCTACATGTGCTATCTGCCATCATGGGGGATCAATGGATGTGTTTTGGGGGTGCAAACCCTTCCTCTCACTTACTTGAGTTGCGAGGAAGGGGTTGCACCCACAAAGCACAGACATAGATATCCTGTGATGGCAGATAGCACATGTTGACACACTGTGTAGTGTTGAGCGGAATACGCCATATTCGATTTCGCGATATTCCACGAATATATAGAAGAATATTTGTGAAATATTCGTTAATTTCGAATATTCGTGATATTTTATAAAAAAAAATTTTTTTGCGAAATTTCGCTAATGCGAATGCGAAATTGATTGCGAAATTCTCGTCAACACGCGAAAACGGAGATCATTTCCTTGATTACTAAACTAATATGCACTAAACACTAACTCTACTTACACAAACTTATATGACTAAACTAAAGCTAATTTTTTTTTTTTTTTTATACACAAAACACAGAAGGGCAGAGAAAGTATTTGCGAATATTCGTAATACGAATATTCGCATTGCAAATATTCGGCAACATAAAAGGATCGCCTCAGCTACTCGGCCCAGGGTCTCTAATCATACCAGCAATGCTTTTAGACGTCGATGGAGATCACTAGGATGTGATCTGTTTAAAAAATAAATTTGAGGAGCTGTGGTGGCTCAACGTGATTGGCACTGCGTTGACAAGCCATTCACCTCTGCAGCCAAGGGTTCGGATCCCGGTCTCGGCTACATGTGAATTGAGTTTGGTGGTCTCAGCCCGGCTCCCGGTGGGTGTGCTATGCAAGGTACGCCTGTGCTTAGTACGCCCACCCCCCCCCCCCCAAAAACCACCACACTTGCACGCACACGAAATTGGTTTAAAAACACACGCACTTTGGCCATGCGGTCTCTTAAAATAAAGAGAGGCGAAGGACCTACGGGGCTGGCTGGGTGGGCTAGGCCCCCTCACTCCCTCATAGGGGGAGTCCCTCTGCCCCATTGGGGTCCCGTTGGGCCCCAGTTGGGCTCCCAAGAGGAGCAGGTAGGGCCCCCCTTCACACCCACCATTGCCACCAGGGGCATGGAGAAGGATGGCGAATGCCTCCGGGGGGAGGGTCTGCCTACTCCCAACTCCTGGAGTCCGGCTCCTCTCTCTCGAGTTCACGCACAAAAATACACTTTAAAAAAAAATACGAATATTCGCAATATCGAATATTCTCCGCGATATTCGATTTATTAGCGAATACTCGAGTATGTAATATTCGTTACGAATATTCGCAATGCGAATATTCGTGAGCAACACTAACACTGTGTGCATCTTCAAATTTTGGCTTGTGGATTATCCAAGGCAACACAACATAGAAAATGTGGTGGTGGTGGTGGGGGGGGGGGGTCAGTCTACTATTCGCCCCATCATGTCATTGATGTTTTAATATTTTTGTTCAATGACATTCATCCTATTCCTCATAATGTCCATTTCACTACTGCATTCCATTATTTCTTGTATCCCGATTTTTGCACTAGCATTGGAGAAAGGAGTGGTAGTAGTTGCCGTGACACCACCATGTTTATCCCCTAAAATTAAACAAAAAGGGTTTATTAGAAATATGCAGGCCTACATCTCTTTACCTGAAGCTGTGGTGACAGACACTGACCTGTTGTGCTGATAATCTCCACCACTCCTTCCACCTCTCCTTCTTCCACACCTCCTTCTTCAACCTCTCCTTCTTCAATGTCTACCTCCTCCACATGCTGAGGTTAGTGGTGTTTTTTTAATGTCTTTGCTTCCTTGCCTCCTCCGAATGATGTCCTCCTAGTCTTCTATCCCCTAACAAAATGAAACAAAAGGTATACTCAGCACACAGATATTGGAGGGCAGAAATAGAAAACATTGCTTGGAAGTGGGGTACAATTGTCTGTTTTGGATCATTCCTAAAATCATCACGTTTTTTTTCGGAGTTTCCCCAAGCTGGAATACTGACGCTTTTTGACACACATGGAGGCACCCCAAAGTATCCTTTGTGTGAGACCCTAAAAAGGTTGTTTTAGTGGGCCACACAGGTGCTCCTGAGCACAGATGTGTAACCAGCTGCTTAGTATCCTCTCCTTTACACTGAATGAATCAGGTTTGCATTTCACATTCTAGTAAGTTCGAGCAAACACATCATCTTGACAACAATGTTTATAAACGTTGTTTTACGCCAAATAGGCATGACCATGCGTGGTTTTCCTGAACCTGCAGAAATTTTTGGAGGAACGATGTTTACTACGAATGTAAAAATACTACACTTTGGCCACTAACCTGAAAGTTTCCATGTTCAAAATTCAACCAGGCCAACCCAGCATATGGAAAAAAACATGCCAAAATCGAATAAAGAAATTTGCAATAAACACATGAAAAATACGTACTTTTGTCAATCATTTTCTTGATCTTCCTATAGTGCTCTGGCTCCCGCAATTTCAGGTCAGACCACCTTTTACGGAGCTCCTTGGATCTCCTGACACCAAATTTATGGTAAAGACTCTTTGCCACTTTGTCCATTATTTGGGCCTTCCTCAGATTAGGGGTGTGGTATGGCCCATGATCGCCATTGCAATCGTTCCTCCGCAGAATGTCCACCATCTCCACCATCTCATCAAGTGACATAATCGTGGCTTTGTATCATCTGGGCCTGGATCGGGACGTTCCCGCCTCCGGGATTTCCTCGTCGGTACAGGATATACCACGCTCATGTGACACTGCCATATTGTCGTTTCCCACTGAGAAGGGGTGTGGAATAGAGGAAAAAGTCTGTCATGTCATGTGAAGAAGGCGGCGTTTCACGCATGCGCTGGATATATAATGAGAACAACTTGACTACATTGGGTACGCGGAGTAAGGACAAGCGGAAGTGCCGAACAACTGAAACAAAGGTAAAAATTAAAATGGGGCCAGCAGTGGCCTATATATACTTGAGTCATGATATCAAGGCAGGGATGTCGGGTTTATGTTGATTGGACCCTTGACAAAATTAATCTTGGGGCCCCCCATGCAATTTTGCTCTCCATCTGCTCTGAGACTTATACAATATATATCTGCGAGCCTCTATCGTTTTTTTTAACCATCAGATAATTTTAAAACAAGTTCCTATTTTTTTCACCGATGGATAACAATCCGATAGGTCCCACACAAGATCAGTTCGTCTGATGAAAATGGTCCATCAGACCGTTTTCATCAGACGAACTTATCGTGTGTACACAGCTTTTGTGTTCTTTCATCAATCATCCTGTATACACCCCCACCCCCCGATTTAATTATATTTCCACTTCCTTCTATTGTTCCTTTCTGGCCAATTATCATCTCTATTAAAAATAAGCTCTTCTTACTTTACAAAGCTTCTCTTCACCTCTCTTCAGCTGCAATTCTTGCTTTCATTGTCATCTGGGACCCACCAGTACTGTTTAGTCCTCCCCTTGTCTATCACCTATGTCAACAACAGCACATTCCCCCATAGTCCTTATGCAACGGGTATCCTCCCCTCATCCAAATGTGATGTTTTTTCTTCTATTTAAATCCCCACAATGGAAAATCCCTCTCCTTTGCTGAACTCATTTAAGTTGGTAATATACTAGTAGAATTTTAAACGCAAATGTATTTTTTTTTAAAAGGTAATAGGAAAATGTGTACAAAAAATCTCAGAACATTTGACTGTTGTTGGAAAGTAGTTCAAGGTTTCATTTGCTGTTAACATTTAATTTTGGAATGAATAGACTTCAAACAACAACCATACTGTTAGAAATTTGTACTTATGAGAAAACGTTTCCATCCTGTTTTATAAAACTTTTCTTGTCACTGTGGTCGAAAACAAATGTTGATTTGACCCACTAATGATTAGAAAAATGAATGTATGTTCTTACAACAAAAATTTTTGAATGAAATTCTACAAGTGTAAGCCCAGCTTCACAATAACTTAACCTGCCCTCCTGAAACTTTTCCAAGCAGTGCAAGTATGGGTGTCTTTGTGTTCTCCTTCATATACTTTCTTATCCACTGGTATCCATTAGCATTAACCCCATGCATCATATACATTGTGAGTTTGACATTTCCTTTTAGTACAGATCTGTTTGGTATCTGCTCACCTGAGTCCATTAAATCACAATCTAAATACCTGAGGGATGCTTTTACTCATTATATAAAATCTTGCAGAGATAATAAATGTATTGGTCTTTTGGAACATAATTACAGTGATGTTACTTACCATAACATATTGGGCCAGATTCAGGTAGATGCGCGCATCTTTTCGCCAGCGTAGCGCAACGCATATACGCTGCGCTGACGCAAACTAGCGAGTGAAGTACAGCATTCACCAAGCGCATGGCCGTTACTTTGTGACAGAGTAACGAAGATGCGTTGGCGCAACCTGACGCAAGTGGAAGTAGGTGTGATCATATGTAAATGATGGGCGGAGCCCAGCGCAGAGTCTTACGTTCAGCGCATCATCCACGGAGCATGCGCAGTGAGTGAGGCTTCACTCGGCCCCCTGTGCGCATGCTCACAACTTCCGTCGGCACCACTTCACGGGAAACGTCAGCACAATGTGTTCCGTTGCGCGTGTAAAAGCGCCAGCGGAAGCGCCATTCCGGCGCAAAAGTATTTCTGTTTCCCCCCACCCCAGGGAAGTTACTTTTTCTCTGTAATGGCTGCTCCCGCTCCCCCCAAAGAGAGGAGGAACCTCAATTTCAATGCCCAGGAGGTCTCTGTGGTCATCTCCGCTATGGAGACTTATAACGTTTTTCTCCACGGAAAAAAAAGTCGGAAGACCAGCCGGGAGAGGAAGCAGGCCATCCTGGACACCATTGCTGGCAGGGTGAATGTGTTGGGGTACTCCACCCGGACTGCTGGTGATATCCAGAAAAAAATAAATGACCTGCGGCGCAAGGTCCGTGGCAAGGTGGCCACCATCAGGAGGCATGAGAGGGGCACAGGTGGTGGACCCCCATGTCCGGTCAGCCTGACCACAGAGGAGGAGGTGGTCGCCCGCTGCCTGGAGAGGGAGCAGTTGGAGGGGGTACCAGGCTATGATTCTATGGAGGAAGGCTCCAGGACAGGTAAGTGTTTTTTATCCCCTATTTGGTGTGTTGCATGTGGGGGGGGAGGGTACATGTGCCAAGTGTGTGGGACCACCAACATGTGTCTGCTTTGTGTCATCCACAGATGATGGAGCTGGGCCATCATCTGTTGCCGACCATTCCACCCCAACCCCCCAACGGGATCCTGAGGACGAGCCCCTGGGTGCTGAAGACACCGAGGTGGAGGAGAGTGCCCACACCACTTCTGCAGAGATGGTTGAGAAGGAGCCTGTTCCTCAGCAGGAGTTTTTTTTGGATTTATCAGAGTCCTCCCCTTCTGCAGGCCCCTCTGTCATCCCCTCACCCATCCTCGGTAGCCTCTCAAGGGCGACTCCATCCCCACAGGGACAACCTTCTCCTGGCCCCAGGAAGGCGACCCGTAAGACCAGGGGGTGTCTGATCTGGTCCAGGACCAGGTGGCGATGGACCACGCCCGGCAAACCCCGCAGATGGGGGAGATTGCTGGCCACTTGGACCGGCTCGCTGACAGCCTGGGCTCCGTATCACAGCTGCCCAGTGGTGTGCAGGACGTTGCGACCAGCCTGGGGGAGGTGCAGGCTGATGTACCGCACTTCACAGCAGCCGTCCACGCCAACACAGCTGCCATCCGGGAAGAGGGGAGGCAGCGGCAGCGTGCCCAGCGGCATAATATCACCCGCCAGCTGAGAATGCAGGCCCAGACCAACCTCTATCTGAGCCGGATTGCCGTGGCCTTGGAGGGCATGCAGCCAACAGCTGCCAGGAGTGGCCCACCTGGGGATCAGCCTCCTCCAGTCCCCCCCCCACCCCCACCCACTCCCTCCAGGCAGCTGAGGAGCCCGAGGGTGCCCACAAGGAGGAGCCCCCGTCACCCCAGATGAGGGATTTTTTTTTTTTGGTTAATTTTTTTTTTTTTTATTCTTGCTCAGGTTATGAGTTTATATTTTATTTTATTACTCAGGTTATGAGTTTATATTTTATTTTATTACTCAGGTTATGAGTTTATATTTTATTTTATTACTCAGGTTATGATATATTTATTTTATTTTTAACTGCACACGGTCAGGAGTTCAGGGGACAGTGTGAATGGTGTGTGAATGTGAGGGGGTGGCACTCCTGCCAGTAAGGGGTGTCACCCTCGGCCGTGGTGGAGAAGTTATCCCCACGGCTGTATGAATGACGTGTGAAAGGTGTATGAATGGACAGCGACATCATTGGGGCCTTGACGCTGGCGTTGCTGCTCCCAAGTCCTACATGCTGGACTTGGGCTAATCCAATGTGATGTGGATGTGGTGTGTGTGATCTAGGGACATCAGTGGTGTGCATGCGTGCATTGTCTGTGTGATTAATGTTTTGGTTTAGTGTCCAAAGATGCCTACGGCGAGGACCCTCCTGACTGCTCTTCCATCAGCAGACTGGTTCTCCTCTGGCAGGTGGGGACTGTGTGGGTCGGGGGTCAGGTCATCACGTATGTCAATCTGCAGGCCTTTTCTCATAGCAAAGTTGTGCAGAATGCAACATGCACCGATGATCTGACACACGAAGGTAGGGGAATACAATAGGGTCCCCCCGGACTTATCCAGGCAGCGGAAACGGGACTTCAGGAGCCCAAATGTTTGCTCCACCACTGCACGGGTTTTGATGTGTGCTTCATTGTATTTTCTCTCTCCTCTGGTATGGGGGTTCCGGAAAGGAGTCATTAGATGGGGTCCTAGTGCATATGCAGAGTCACCTGTAAAGGAAAAGACAGGAGGATGTTAGTCATGCATGTGGCCCTTGTGATGTGTGCATCATGGGAGGGGATAGTCATGCCTGCCACCCATGTCACTCACCAACCAGCCAGCTGTCACCATACATGTTCTGCTCGAATTCTGCTGGGATGGGGCTCTGATGGTATATGAAGCTGTCATGGCTGGATCCGGGGTGTTTGGCACGGACGTGTCATATGAGGCGTTGGGCATCGGCTATCACCTGTACGTTGATGGAATGCCAATGCTTCCGATTGCGGTATATGTGCTCTGTGGCACTGGGGGGCTGTAGGGCCACATGTGTGCAATCAATGGCCCCCACAGTGCGTGGGAATCTGGCAATGCTGTAGAAATCTGTCATTGTCTTCAGCCGCAGCTTCTCAGTGGTTGGTCTGATGAACTGGTTGGACATGCGTCTGAGGATTGCAGGGACAACCTGGTGCACACATCCGCTCATGGAGGATTGTGACATCCCAGCCACCACTCCACTTGTACGCTGGAATGATCCACTTGCAAGGAAATTAAGTGTTGCCAGTACCTTCACCAGTGGCTGCACTGCTTGTGAGCGGTGTGTCTTGCTGGTGATGTCACCCTGCAGGGTTGTGGTTAGTTCAAGTATTGCATCAGGGCTGAATCTGAAGAGGCGATACACCTCCTCATCCCCCATGCCAAAGAGGCTCATGCGCATGCGGTATATCCTCTCACGTGCCCGCCTCCTCCGTACCGGGGGACCCAGTACTAGTGCTAGGACCGCGACTGCCCCTGGCATGTTGGCACACAGAGGTGTTGTCCTTGCACGTGTGGTTGATCAGCTTGCTAGTTTTGTCGGTAACGCTGCTGCTGTAGCTGCTCTCCTGCTGACCTGTGGCCGTCTGGAGTAAAGATAAAGCAGCTATTTGTAGAAATAACTTTGCGCCGGATGGAAGAGATACGAGCGGCGCATGTAGCCAGCGTATGGTGCTAATCCGTTTGCGAATCGGGAAATCTCCCTCATTTGCATATTTGCAGGGGAAATCAATAGGCGCGACTGATGCGCCAAGCGAAATTATGCGCTGACGAAACTCTGGCGTCGGAAAGTTAAGCTGGTCGGAGAAAGCCCGTTTTCTGTCGCATCTAGTTTGGTGGGTACGGGCACATAGATACGACGGCGCATCTTCACAGTTACGCGGCGCATATCTAAATACTCCAGCGCAAGTCTTGCTGAATCTGGCCCATTGTGTGGTCTTAGGTTTGTTTATGCAATAGTTTCAAAGAGTACATTTGTATATGATTCTTATAAAGTGGCCATTTAACATCACTGTCAAGTCTCTTTTAATCTATGTGACATTTATATTTTTTTTTTTATATAGAGATATTCAGCCAGATTCAGGTAGAGCAGAGCATCTTTGCTCTGGAGTAACGCATCTCATTTGCGTTACGCTGCTGAAATTTTAGGAGCAAGTGCTGTTATTCAGGAAGCACTTGCTCCTAAAGTTGCGGCAGCGCATCACAAATGAGCCGGCGGAATTCAAATTGGGCGGGTACGGGGCGTGTAGTATTCTAACTAAGCGCGATCCCGCCGCCAACGTACTGCGCATGCGTCGAGTGTCCAAACATCCCCGTGCGCATGCTCCAAATTCTGTGAATGAACGTCAATGACGTCACATTCCCATTCATGAACTTTTTACGCAAGCAACGTGATTTTTTTTTTTCCCGACGCGATGACGACGCCTATACCTAACATAGGATACTCCAACCCCATGTAGGTATATCTATGCGCCGCGTATCCCGTCCGGAAATGTCGTACCGTCATTGCGTCGCGCCGGAATTCGATCGTGAATTGACGATTTCCGCTCATTAACATATTTTTTGAGCGTAAATCGGCGGGAACGCCCCCGGCGCCATTTTTAAGTTGAAGTAACGTTCCAATAGCGAAACTCAGTTACGCTGCTCGCATCGGAGCTTCAACCCGGCGTTTCTTGTTTTCTGGTTACAGAAAACAGAAACGCCGGCTCAAAGTCACAGTTAGGCTGGCGGATCACTGCCTACAAATACAATTGTAGGCAATGGGCCAGCCTTACTGTTCCTGAATCTGGCCCATTGCCTACAATTGTATTTGTTGGACTCTTTGCTAAGGAAGTGTCGTGGTCTTTGGCATTAGTATGTAAAATATTATCTCTGAGTATGCTATTCACTGGTATCAGATATTGTATGGAAAAAGATATATGCCATTTGAGTTTTATATTTATTGTATTTTTTACTTGCATATTTACTTCTATATTAATTACTTTTTAGTTTTATGACCTACGTTATGCAGTTGTTTTGTAACCCTGATGAAGAAGGAATCCATTTGGCTCCTAAAATGTGTTTGATATTTTTATGAACACATTTTTAAATTAAAATCTTTGGACTTGTGGACGTTTGGTGCTTTCATTTGACTATATGTAATCAGTCACCCATGTCCAGACTGGCAAGCATGGCTGTCTTTGACATGGGCAGCAGAGTAGAGAACAGGAAATAAATCACTGTACATAGGCTTAGGGTGCAACTGAGCACAGGAGCAAGCGTGCTGGGGTAAAAATCCTGAAAGTGAGAGTTGCCTATGAATAAAGATAAAACTGTCAGAATCAGCCAGATATTTTATTATCAAAGACAAGCTATTAGGAAAGACAACTGACAGCACATATTTAGACTTTATCTAAGTGATTGTTTAAGGGCTCATTAACACCTGCTTTGACTTCAACACATCACTTTGGGCAGCACAGTGATGTAGGGGTTAGCACTTTTTCCTAGCAGTAGAGAGGGTCATTGGTTTGAATCCCAACCACGACACTACCTGCCTGGAGTTTGCTTGTTCTCCCTGTGCCTGCATGGGTTTCCTTCTACACTCCAAAGACATCCTGGTAGGTTAATTGGCTCCTGCCTAAATGGTCTCTATCATATGTATGTATGAATGTAAGTTAGGGACCTAAGATTGTAAGCACCTTGAGGGCAGGGACTCATGTGAATATACGATATGTATATGTAAAATACTGCATAAATTGATGGCTCTATATAAGTACCTGAAATAAATAAATAAACAATACCACTTTTTTTATGTGTTTTTGATGCTTTGGTGGTGCTTCGATGAAGCATTCATGGTGCTTTTTGAAGATTTAATGAATACTGCATTTTCTCTAAAACAAAGTGAAGATAAATTAAGGTCTCTCAAAAGCTTCAGGTGCTTCAAGTGAGCTTTATCATAGACTTCTATGGAGGCTTTAACCACTTAAGACCCGGACCATTATGCAGGTAAAGGACCTGGCACCTTTTTGCGATTCGGCACTGCATCGCTTTAACTGACAATTGCGCGGTCGTGCGACGTGGCTCCCAAACAAAATTGGCGTCCTTTTTTTCCCACAAATAGAGCTTTCTTTTGGTGGTATTTGATCACCTCTGCGTTTTTTTTTTTGCGCTATAAACAAAAATAGAGGTACAATTTTGAAAAAAATGCAATATTTTTTACTTTTTCCTATAATAAATATCCCGGAAAATATATATATAAAAAAAAAATTTCCTCAGTTTAGGCAGATACGTATTCTTCTAGGTATGTTTGGTAAAAAAATCACAATAAGCGTTTATTGTTTGGTTTGCGCAAAAGTTATAGCGTTTACAAAATAGGGTATAGTTTCATGGCATTTTTATTAATAATTTATTTTTTAATCGCAATGGCAGCAAATTTTTTTTGTGACTGTGACATTATGGTGGACACATCGGACACTTTTGACAAATTTTTGGGACCATTGTCATTTTCACAGCGAAAAGTGCTATAAAAATGCGCTGTTTACTGTGAAAATTACAATGCAGTGAAGGGGTTAACCACTAGGGGGCACTAAGGGGTTAAGTGTGCCCTAAGGGAATGATTCTCACTGTAGGTGGACGTGGCTGGACGTGTGACGTCACTGATCGTCGCTCCCTATAACAGGGAACAAACAATCAGTGACAAGCCACAGAGAAGAACAGGGAAGGTTTGTTTACACTCACCTCTCCCCATTCTTTAGCTCCTGTGATCTGATCCTAGGCGCGGTCATGGAGCTTCGGACTGGGTCATGAGATGAGGTATAATTGTTGAAGCTAAGAAAAAACACAAGGTGTAAACAGAACTGTAAGCTAACCATTTTATTTAGTGACAGGGGCTTTGACTGGCATACAATAAAAGTGTCTAGCCATGTTTTGAAGCAAGTGTAAACAAGCCCTAAGGGTATTTACTAAGTGATAGGGAATATTAACTAGAACCTGAGCTTTCAGGCTGTTGAAGAGCTACTATTTTCAGCATTGTGTATTTTTCACAATTACTAAACTACAATTCAGTGTATTCACTATTCCAACCATGATAATGTTTGTCCTGGACTCGCTTCCCGTACTCCCGGAGTCTATGGGTAGCTATCTAGGCAGATGACCTTTCTCTGCGCACACAATAATAGACTGCTGTTTCTTATCTTGTGTCTTTATTGGCACGTTGCAGATTTAAATATACATGTGGATGACACACGTGATATGCGGTAAAACTAGAAATAATAAGAATGGTATAACATTACTATACGATAACAATAACATCATACAAACATTATCAGAGATGGCTAGCTATCTCCCTAAGCTTGTGGAAGAAGAGGAAAGAGATTGCTTACCTCCGATGCCATGGGTGGGGACAGATTGCATGCAGGCCTTGCTGCCTTGATCTTAAACATGGAGATACTGAGACCTTCACTTCCTGGCTAAAGAGGAAATGATGACTTTGATGTCACAGCCTATCAGAGCTAACTAATAAATTCACTACATTCTATCAACTATATTCATGTTTGGCCAGTAGATGGCGCAAGCATAACAGCTAACCTGAGACAACATACCTCTGGCTTACTAATGCAATAATACATTGTACACACAGTGAATTGTCCTTTTTGAGCCTGAAAGGTATCCTGGAGGCACAACACTCCCCGCCTGGCGTTAACCAACGCCACTACCGGCGTCATTAGACACAAGTAAAATCAAGTCCGATATGGGTCTGAAAAATGACTTTACTTCACCCTGTTTGGAAGTCTTAACTTCGACCTTTCTGACATGTCCATCTTTGCTTGGAAATATCTGTGTGATAAGTCCCAAAGGCCAGTCATTCCTGTGTGCTTGACAGTCTTTAATGAGCACCACATCTCCTGACTTCAGGTCTGGTTTGTTAACTTGCCACTTATTCCTGGGTTGTAGGGTTTGGATGTAATATCTCCTCCATCTGTCCCAGAAGGTGTTGGCTAGACATTGCACCTGTCTCCATTGACGTCTGAAAGGGTCTTTATTTGTAAACTCTCCACTTGGAGCACTGACCGTTTTGGTTTTCTGAGTGAGTAGAGTTGCAGGTGTCAGCAGCATGGGTTCCTCTGGATCGTTGGTAAGTGGTACCAGAGGTCTAGCATTTATGATGGCTGAGACTTCGGCCATAAAGGTGGACAGGCATTCATGCGTGAGTCTAGCATTTCCCATTTGAAGGAAAATAGAATCCAAGATCTTGCGGGCTACACCTATCATTCTTTCCCACACACCACCCATATGAGAAGAGTGAGGAGGGTTAAATGTCCAAGTACATCCCTGTTGGTTGAGATACCTTTCTACGTTGTTGTTGTCTAGATTGGAAAGGATTTGAAGTTCCTTGACCGCGTCTATCAAGCTGAAAGTCTCTGATTCAGAAGTGCTCTGTTCTGAATTGTACAGGAATGCAGGGCCTGTAAACCATGTTGTGTCCTTAAGACAGTTGGCTGGGACAGCTCTGGTCGCTAGGTCTGCGGGATTGTGTTTAGTTGGAACGAAGTGCCACTGTTTTGGGTGTGTGGATCTCCTAATCCTCAACACTCGATTACTGACGTAGACGTAGAAGCGTCTGGTTTCGTTGTAGATGTACCCCAGGACTACTTTACTGTCAGTGTAGAACTCAGTGTCTTTGATTTCTAGGTTCATTTCTCTAGTGATAGTGTTGGCTAACTCCACGGCTAACACTGCAGCACAAAGTTCTAGCCTAGGTACTGTGTGTTCTGGGAGTGGGGCAAGTTTTGCTTTTCCCATGACAAAACCTATATGGCACTGTCCTTTCTTGTCCCTGATCTTGAGGTAAGCTACAGCAGCGATTGCTTTGACAGAAGCATCACAGAAAACACAAAGTCTTTGGTCTTGGACTTCTGTAGACGGTACAGGAGCATATGGTCGAGGGACCTTTAAGTTAGACAAGGTTGTCAAGGAATTTTTCCACTCTGTCCACTGACCTCTTTTCTCGGGGGGGAGTGGATCATCCCAGTTGACTGTCTCTTGAGTGAGATCTCTGAGAAGTGCTTTACCCTCAATGGTGACTGGAGCTACAAACCCAAGAGGGTCATACAGACAGTTTATGGTTGACAGAACGCCTCTGCGTGTAAAGGGCTTTTCTTCCCGACTAACCTGGAAGGTGAAGGTGTCTGACCTTAAGTCCCAGAGTAGTCCAAGGCTACGTTGCGTTGGCAGAGAGTCAGAACCTAAGTCTAAGTCTCTGAACTCACCAGAGTGGTCTTGAGAGGGGAAGGCCTTCATCAGTTCTACGCTGTTAGAGGCGATCTTGTGGAGCTTCAAGTTAGAACAGGCTAGCATCTCCTGCGCCCTCTTGAGGAGACTGATAGCTGCTTCCGCGGTGGGTAGGGATTTTAAGCAGTCATCTACATAAAAGTCCTTTTCTACCAAGTGTTTCACATCAGGCCCGTAGATGGATTCACCTTCACGAGCTGAGCGTCTAAGCCCGTAAATGGCAACTGCGGGGGAAGGGCTGTTCCCAAATATGTGGACCTTCATGCGATACTCTACGATTTCTTTAGAAAGGTTGTTATCTTTAAACCAGAAAAATCTCAAAAAGTTCCTGTGTTCCTTTTTAACGAGAAAACAGTGGAACATCTGCTGGATGTCCGCCATGAATGCAACAGAGTCTTTGCGGAAACGGAGGAGCACCCCAATGAGTCTGTTGTTCAGATCCTGAGAGGAGAACGTCATTTAGTGACACGCCTTCTTCTCTAGAGCTAGAGTCAAACGCCACTCTAATCTGACCTGGTTTCTTGGGGTGGTAAACTCCAAATATAGGTAAGTACCAGCACTCTTCGTTGTCTTTAAGGGCAGGAGCTAACTCTGCGTGATTATTCTCAAATATCTTACCCATGAAGGTAAAGAAGTGATCTCTCATGTCTGGTTTTCTCTGGAAATTACGTTTAAGCGAGGCAAAGCGTTTAAGGACTTGTTCCTTGTTGTTAGGTAGACGCTGTCTATGGGGTCTAAATGGGAGAGGGGCGACCCAATTGTTTGTCTCCTCCTTGGCTGTCTCTTTTTCCATTATTTGCAAGAAAAGTCCATCTTCAAAGGACATTGCTACCTGCTGATCTTCCTTTGTTCTATGAAAGACTGTACATCCTAGGTGGTCTGGGTCACTGTCACAAGCGTGGTCCTCTGTGTCTGGGTCTACAGAGGAGCAGGGCATGTGAGTACTACCTGGAAGTTCCTTTATGATGAAGCTGTTGTGACATGGTTGCAAGGAGGAAGGGCGTCCTTTGTCAAGTACGTTGGTGAACATGCTACTGACCGTGGCGGGTCTGTGCACAGACTTTAGGCAGACGTCCCCTACGATGACCCACCCCAGGTCAAGTCTTTGGGCAAAGGGAGCATTGCGGAGACCATTAATCTGTTCCCTTACTTTATGAACCTGCAAAATGTCTCTTCCCAGGAGCAGCATTAACTGAGCCTGCTCGTCATATTCTGGTAGAAGATGGGCTATGCGTTTTAGATGAGGCTGGTGAATTGCTGCGTCAGGTGTAGGGATTTCTGACCGGTTATCTGGGATCTGGTTGCACTCTATTATGGTGGGTAAAGGTAGACGAGTCCGACCATCTATGGACTCTACACAAAAGGCGGTAGCTCTCCTCCCCACCGTCTCAACAGTACCCGCACAAGTCTTTAAAGAGTAAGGGGAGCTTGGACCCCTAACATCGAAGGTGTCAAAGAATGCGGATCTAGCCATAGAGTGGTTGCTTTGGTCATCTAAGAGTGCATACATCTTGACAGCTTTGTTTCTTTGACCCATTGGATAAGCTCTAATAAGACAGATCTTTGAACAAGACCTACCGCCTGCAGGATCTTTGCATAGTTCAGTACACTGTGTGGTAACCATTGGAGAGTCTGTACCAGTGTTCTCTTGCTCCCCACCATGCTCGTTGGTATCGCTAGCTCGCTGGGCGATCCAAGGAGCAGGGCCTGGATGTAGTGCTGAGTTGTGGTCTGATTTGTCACACTCTGTGCATGATACACTAACCTTACAGTCCTTGGCAAAGTGTGATATGGATGAGCAGCACTTGAAGCATATGCGGTTCTCTCTTAGGAAAGCTTTGCGATCTTCCAGAGACTTCTCCCTGAAGGTCCTGCATTTTAGTAGAGGGTGCGGTTTCCTGTGTAGAGGGCATTGCTTGCTAGGGTCTCCGACTTTGTCCTCTAGGCGAGCGATGTTGGAAGATCTATAGGAGAAATCTGTAGAGGTAACATGAGACTTGTTCACTGTCACTGGCATCCTATGCTGTTTGAAGCTAGGGGGCGTGGCTGATGGCAGTATAAAGTCGAAGCTGGGATCATTCAGGAACTTGGCTTGCTTTGTAACAAAGTCTACAAAAACGTTGAATGGTGGAAATGGTACCTGGAACCTTTCCTTGTGTTTAGAACCATATGTGACCCACCTTTGTTGTAGGTCATAAGGAAGCTTCAGAATCAAAGGTTTAATCCCTCTGGCTGCATCCAGGGAGGCGAGACCCGGCAAGTCTCCCTCTTCTTTAGCAAGAAGTAGTTCTTCTAGCAAGTCGGCTAATTCTCGTAGTTTGTGATAACCTTTGCTAGGTATTCTGGGAAAGTCCTCAATCCTTTTAAAAAGTGCATGCTCCATAGCCTCTGTTGAACCATAGCACTCTTCTAATCTGCTCCAAATCTTTTTGAGACCAATCTCTGGTTGTTTTATGTTAATGTTCCTGATTCTACTGGCGTGTTCGGCAGAGTCTTTCCCAAGCCATTGGACTAGGTAGTTTATTTCATTGTCAGGAGACATGTTTAGACCTTTTATGGTGTTTTGAAAGGACGACCGCCAGGCTCTGTAATTTTCTGGCCGATCGTTGAACTTTACAAGTCCCTTTATGATTAGATCGCGACTGGCGAAGAACTTGGCAAAGTCTGTTATAACTTGGTTGGTGTCAGAGCATGTTGGCGATGTACTACTGTAGTGGAAGTGTGGTGTGCAACCATACCTGTCAGAAGCTTTTGCTTGGGGCCTTCTTGTCTCGTACCGTTGTGTAGTAGAGGGGTTGTCCTGATGTTGGTTTGGAGGTTGAGGGTCATAGCGTGCAGAGACATAGGCTTGATCTGTAGCATGCTGACCAGGGTTCTGCTGCTTGCAGCTCTGAGGAGTTTGGTTGCTCTCATGCTCTGTTACCTGCTGTGTTCGGTTTGTTTCTTCTAGGACACCGTCTATTCCCTGTAGAGGAGAGGTATCGTAGGTTGATTTGAAGTGTTGGTGCAAGTACTCTGACGTGTATTGCGTGGGATTCGGCTCTCCTTGTTCTGAGCCAAGCACATTGTTGCGTTCACCACTGAGGCTCATGGCTGCTTCCAGGGCTTCTGCTTCAGCTATGGCGGTTGCGGCTTCCCTTTCTGCGGTGAGCTTCTCCAGAGTGGCATCTAGGAGGGCTTCCTCGGCCTCTAACTTTGCCTGTTGCTGCACTTTCTCTGTCTTCAGCCTCACTTTCTCCTTTTTAATCTGCATTTCTTGCTCAGCGAAGGCTGCTCGGGTCTTTGCTGCTTCGGCTTTCCCTCGGGCAATGGCGGCTGCGACGCTGGCTGTCATCGACTTGCCGGAACTGTAAACTTGTGATCGCGTTTTGAGCGAGGATGAGCTACTGCGTGACATGGCCGTTTGACTGAGTAGCGGCCTGTGGGAGCAGTAAGCATATAAGGCTGCAGTCTCTGTATGCTGCTTGGCTGTATGGAAGTGGCTGTATAGTTGGTTGCAGACTGTAGCTCTTCCGTGCGGCTAAACCTCTTCCCCTCTGCACTATCCGTAGTGTTACTGGACGGAGTTTTACTGTCCTGGATTCGCTTCCCGTACTCCCGGAGTCTATGGGTAGCTATCTAGGCAGATGACCTTTCTCTGCGCACACAATAATAGACTGCTGTTTCTTATCTTGTGTCTTTATTGGCACGTTGCAGATTTGAATATACATGTGGATGACACACGTGATATGCGGTAAAACTAGAAATAATAAGAATGGTATAACATTACTATACGATAACAATAACATCATACAAACATTATCAGAGATGGCTAGCTATCTCCCTAAGCTTGTGGACGAAGAGGAAAGAGATTGCTTACCTCCGATGCCATGGGTGGGGACAGATTGCATGCAGGCCTTGCTGCCTTGATCTTAAACATGGAGATACTGAGACCTTCACTTCCTGGCTAAAGAGGAAATGATGACTTTGATGTCACAGCCTATCAGAGCTAACTAATAAATTCACTACATTCTATCAACTATATTCATGTTTGGCCAGTAGATGGCGCAAGCATAACAGCTAACCTGAGACAACATACCTCTGGCTTACTAATGCAATAATACATTGTACACACAGTGAATTGTCCTTTTTGAGCCTGAAAGGTATCCTGGAGGCACAACAATGTTTATTGTGTTTATTAAATATGTATCTAGTTTTTATGTTGCATTTATCTCATTAAATTGATACTGTCCTTTCACAAAACTTACAAGTTGATAAAACTATGATGAGAAAATGTATAGTGAAAAACGCATTTATCTCATGAAATTGATACTGCCCTTTCACAAAACTTACAAGTTGATAAAATTATGATGAGATAATGCACAGTGAAAAACACATTTCAAATCCAACAGTAGATTGGATGTTAGAGATACAGTATTAGCAATTGTATTTATATGCAAATCTAGCCTTTTCTTGTGAAGTGCCTGGTGTCATCTATCCCGTCTTCTGAGCTCCTTATTATTAGGTAATGTTGCCCTTACTTTGTTTTAACCATTTCATTGTCTTCAAATTTACTATACATTATTGGTACACTGGCGCATATTTTGACCGGCATATTTTTGCGCCGGTGCAACGTAATTCCCGAGGCGTAAGGCGGAGTAATTCAAATTGGGAAGGCCGTGGGCGTGTTACATTGAAATGAGCCGTGACCTCATACAAATGAAGGGCCGGCCGGATCGTGCATGCGCACATGAAGCAGACCATGGTCAGCACCTCTGTGCGCATGCTCACAACTCGGGAACGGCGCAATCAGTGAAATTGGAAGTGGACCCGGGCAACTTAGTGAACTACGCAGAGAGCTTAAATAGACAGACACAAACGCACTTCCTTTGCAAAAGTACATCCCTTTGTATCCCTTCCTATACAGCAAGGTGCTTTTGTTCTGTTGTGTGTTCACGTTTGTTGCTTAGTGACTTGTCTTTGTGATATTTGTTGACTGTTTGAGCTAGTGTTTTGTAGAATATATTTGATAGTGTTTTTTGGTGACTGGTTGTGCGACTTTTTGGTTGATAGATTTTGTTTGTTTGTTTTGTTGCTTGATTTTTCCTGCTTGTTTTTGTGAGTGATTTTTGGTGATTGTTTGGGAGAGAGTTGTTGTATGAATATGACTGAGAGGAAGCGCAAGACCAATTTTACTTTGGGGGAGAAAAAAATTATTGCCCGAGCCCTTACCCAATATGGGCGTTTCCTGCACGGCCCGGAGAGTGCCAACACCACCCCGGCCAGGAAGAAGGAGATATTGCAGAACATTACTGACCAGGTAAATTCATTGGGGGAGAGACCCGGACACGTGAGGGGATCGTCAAGAAGATCAATGATCTCCAGCGTCTGGTCCGTAAGAAGCTGGGGCAGATGGCAGCACATGCCAGGGGCACTGGAGGGGGCCCACCATGCCCTTTTAGGCTGACAGCGGAGGAGCGTGTGGTGGCCCAGACCTTTAATAGGCAGCAAGTCGAGGGCCTGCCTGGCTATGACTCCATTGAGGAGGCCGTGATGACAGGTAATGTTTTTTTTTTCCAATCTGGTGTGTAGCATGTGTGGGGGGGTGGGGAAGGGAATATGTGGCAAGTGTGTGGATCCTCCAATCTGTGAATGTTTTGTGTCATCCACAGATGTGCAGGAGGGTGCTGGGCCATCTGGCCTGACTGCACCATCCCCGGGACACCAGCCTGATGAGGACCCCCAGACAAGGCTGGAGTCCTCGGTGGAGTTTGAGGAGGAGGAGTTTTAGTTGGAGGAGGAGGTCATGTCAGGCAGTGGCTTGTTGTTTTTGGAGGAGTCTTCCCCTCTGGCTGGCAGCAGCCAGCCCTCCATAAAGGGGTAGCCCCTCCCACTCCTCCCCCAACAGGGCTCCCCCCCAAGGGCCTCCCCTTCTCCCCAGCCACAAGCATCATCTGGAGGCAGGAAGTAGTCCCAGAAGACCAGGGGGTGGCCGAGGTTCTGCCCGCCAATCTCAGAAGGGACCAGGCCCTTCAGACCCACCACCTGGGACAGGTCAGCCAGACTTTGGTGCGGATGGAGGAGAGCCTGTCCTCCATAAAGGATACGCTTGGGGACCTGGACTGCCACTCCCGGGCTCTTACAAACTGCCTAAACGAACTGCAGACTGCTACAGCAGACGTTGGGCAGGATGTGAGGGCCCTCACTCTGGCTATCCAGGCCAATACGGCAACAATAAATGCTGGCCGGAACAGAATAGCCATGGCCTTGGAGGGCAGGCCGCCAGGTGGGCAGAGACCAGGGGCTGCTCCTCCTTCCCCGGATTACCGCCCCCCATGAGTCTCCCCTGAGGAGTCGAGCCATGGCCGTGGGCGCCCCAGGCGTGGGTCACGCCAGCGGCATTAATTTGGTTTCCCCCTCTTTTTTTTTTTGGTGCTGGAACTTTTTTTTTTTTTGCTGGAATATTTTTTTTTGGGGGGTTGTGAATGATTTTGGAATGTGGGGGTGACATTCCTGCCAGAAAAGGGGTGTCACCCTCATTTGTGGTGGAGAAGGGTTCCCCAGGACCAGGGAGAAGTGATCCCCAGGTCCGTGTGAATGGTGTATGAATGTACAGTGACATAATTGGAGCTGTGGCATGGCGTTGCTGCTCACAAGTCCTGCATGGTGGGCTTGTGCCAATCCAATTTGATGAGGATGTGATGTGTCTGTGCTAGGGACCACAGTGGTGTGCATGCATGCATTCTCATTGTGCCATGATTCATTGTGCCATGATTAATGTGTGTGTTTAACGTGCAAAGATGCCTAATGTGAGCTGTCTCCTGGCTGCTCTGCCCTCAGAAGATGGGGTAGCCTCGGTTAGGGGGGAAATGTCTGGTTCAGGGGTCAGGTCATCATGTATGTCAATCTGCAGGCCCTTTCTTACTGCGAAGTTGTGCAACATGCAACATGCACCGATGATCTGGCACACAAAGTTTGGGGAATACAACAGGGTACCCCCAGACTTATCCAGGCATCGGAAACGTGACTTCAGGAGACCAAAGGTGTGCTCCACCACTGCACGGGTTTGGGCGTGGGCTTCATTGTATCTTTCCTCTACTGGGGTTTGGGGGTTCCGGATAGGAGTCATGAGATGGGGTCCCAGTGCATATGCAGAGTCACCTGGAAGGGAAAAGACAGGAGGATGTTAGTCATGCATGTGCCCCTTGTGATGTGTGCATCATGGGGGGGGGACAGTCATGCCTGCCACCCATGTCACTCACCAACCAGCCAGGAGTCCCCATACACGTTCTGTTCGAATTCCATTGGGATGGGGCTATGATTGTATATGTAGCTGTCATGGCTGGATCCGGGGTGTTTGGCACGGACGTGCCATATGAGGCCTTGGACATCGACTATCACCTGTACGTTGATGGAATGCCAATGCTTCCGATTGCGGTATATGTGCTCTGTCTCATGGGGGGGCTGGAGTGCCACATGTGTGCAATCAATGGCCTCCACGGTGCGTGGGAATCTCTCAATTCTGTAGAAATCTGTCATTGCCTTCAGCCGCAGGTCCTCAGTGGTTGGTTTGATGATTTGGTTGGCCATGCGTCTGAGGATTGTAGGGATAACCTGGTGCACACATCTGCTCATGGAGGATTGTGACATCCCAGCCACCACTCCACTTGTTCTTTGAAAAGAGCCACTGGCAAGGAAATGGAGTGTTGCCAGGATCTTAACCAGTGGCTGCACTGCACGTGAGCGGTGTCCTCCTGCAGGGTTGTGGTTAATTCCATGATGGCAGCAGGGGTGAATATGAAGATGCGATACACCTCAGAATCACTCATGCCAAAGATGTCTATGCGCGTGCGGTATATCCTCTCCCGTGCCCTCCTCCGTGCCCTCCTCCTTTATTGCTCCTCTAAAGTCAGTAGTATAGCTATGAGCAAGGATGCCCCTGGCATGTTGGCATACAGTTTGTTGTCCAGCAAGTGTGACTGCTCAGCTCCTCACTAACAGTGTTGCTTTAACTGACATGTAGACGGATTGTCTAATTTTATTCCACCTTTTATATGGACTAATTTTAGACAGGACGTGCAGCTGTTGCCCCCAGCGCGTAGCCTGTGCTGCACCAACTTACTTTTGTGGATCCCGTAACTCCCTTATTTGCATATTTGACTAGCAAATCAATGGTGTGTCTAGCACAGTTTTGCGTGCACGGATGCGCCGGTCTATCGAAATTACGCTGGTCGAAAAAAATTAGATTTCATGCGTATATCGTTTTGGGGATGCGGCGCATCGATACGCATGCGCAGATTTAGACTTACGCTGCGCATCTCCTGGAATGCCGGCGTAATGGCTCTGTGAATCTGGCCCAATATTTTTTGCTTTCATACTTAAAGGTTATTCATTGGATAGGAAAAAAATAGATTTTTTTGTAATTATTAGAATATTAGTTATTAAAGTTCTATTAAGACTATAAATAAACCTCTTAGCGCCGACAGTATGTAAATATGTGGTCGCTTGATGGGCGGACTTTGATGCCAAGAGACCACATATTTGCGTAGCAAAATGTAAACAAACATGTGTCGAGGTCACGCGCCCTTCAAACTCCCGGCTACCGGCACCTAACAGAAAGCTAACAATTGCTACTTGAGATCGGGAGCTTTCCGATCATGCGACCACTGTGAAAGAAAATCACGGTGGTCAAAGGATCATAAACCCTGCCATCAGAAACCCCTTAAAGAGCTGGGAGGAGCTAAAATAAGGGTTTAAATAAAAGCACCTTGTGGATAGATAATTATATGCTAAAAAGGATGGTAACACAGTAACGTGATAACAAGTGTATATTTTGAATATATATATATATATATATATATTTATATTCTGTCTAAATGAGCCAACGGATACAGATTAATTAATTATTTATGCCTTCGATTTTAAATATTTTTTATTTTATTTATTTTTAATTTATAGATAGTTAACTGACTTGAGATGGTAATACTTAATCGAAATAAGGAATATATTAAAATTATAACTAAAAGTGTCTCAAGTGAAGAAACCCTTAAATCAATTTAATTTATTATAGTATGTCCACCGGCTGATGCCACATCTAATTTATAAGCTTTCCAAACCAAATGATTAGTCCATTTAAAAATAAATTGATAATGTCAATTTTATTTAACTGGCAATTAAATAAATTAATCCAATTTAAACCTAGGTACCATTTTAATATGCTGAATTGGGTAAGCGTTGGTACACAACTAAATGAAAAAGTCAAAAAATCTAGTAGAATTCAAATTCAATCTGAAAAAGATTGTTAAATTTACCAATACAATTCTATTTTAACTCGAAGGATCCAAAACTAACAGTGTAAAAAAAGTTATTGTTCTCAGTTTGATACTTAACGCCTACAGTAAATAGTGATAAGCTGAACAAACATTGGTTCAGTCCCAGACTGGTTCAGCGAGCTCTACTGAAGTTTGAATGCTGAATTAGAACTTAAATAAAGTCACGGGCTGAATCAGTATATAAATGTAAAATGTAAGTCTATCAGCTTTAATACATTTTATACATTTTTATATGGAATCACGCAATGTGGCCTTCTTCTCTTATCCCCCTACAAATCATGACATCATATGGTGTGAGTTTTAATACCATCCATTGTTAAAATTTCCATCTCTGTGGATTGTGTGGATTGTGTTGATTGTGTTCCTATGGGTGTCTTAAAGTTCAACAATCAAGGATTTTTAGTCTCCACCCTGTCGGTTTTGACAACACACGCCTTATTTGACTCACAAAAACGTGTGTTCCCCTGAGTTCAAAACATCCGGTAAACCTGCACTTTTATCGGTGGTGGGTCAGCACCACAAACATCAGCTCCTGTTCACCATTCAGAAGTCTGCACAATACTTTGAAGTTGTTGGTGTTTCTTCTTCACATTTTGCGTGTTGATACACGGTGGACTGTTTCACATTTTATTTGTGCATTATTTATGGACATTATTTATATGTGTTGTGTGCATAATAGCAGTTACATAACCTGGGCGTCAGGTGGCGTCAGCCAGGACAGGGAGAACAGCTTATAAGCCTGGGGTAACAAGGGCCTCTCCACCTGTTATGAGGCTACTGCTCGGATCATATACAGTATAACAGGAAAAAAAATATATATAACGAAGATATTAAACAAATAACCCAAAGCAAAAAAAATAATAAAAAGGATAACAAAACTACATCAAAATCGATACTATATCGAAAAAGGAAAATCAGAGCAGGAGGACACTGTCCAAAGTACTAGCCTAGGCATAAATATGTGGGCGGGAGCAAGGAGGGAGCAGACCAATCTAGTGATTTGAAAGTCACGGGGACCAAGGCCCCCATTTCAAGTCATAAACGTGCATAGAGTCCATAATGGTATGGAAGACCCTCTCCATGATCTGGATAGCGGCTATACGCTTAATAACCTGTTCCCAAGGAACCCCAGGGGCCCGCCAAAACAGGGCAATGGACCAATGGACTGCACTGAAGAGAGTGTGAGATAATTTCTGTTCAGCCGGGGTGGAGCCAGGTATTTCTGCAAATAACAAGCACATCTGGTGGGTCAGTGGAGTCCTAACTCCAGTGATCTCCACCACCTTATCAAACACCCTCTGCCAAAGGTCCCCCAGGGCTGGACAGCTCCAAAAGATGTGCAAAAGAGTCCCCTTCTCAGGACAACCCCTGAAGCAATGTTCAGAAACCGTGGGGAAGATTTTATGTAATTTAGCCGGGGTAAAATACCACCTGGTGTGTAACTTCACCACCGTCTCCTTCACCGCCACAGACTTTGTACACTTATGCATGTTATAGATCCTGTCCGACCACTCCTCAGGGGAAACAACCACTCCTGTCTTCATCTCCCAGCCAAGCATAGCCATAGATTTCATTGGGAGGCCGAGACCGCCCAGAAGACTGTATAGACGGGAGATGGTCCCCCTTTCTCTGGAAGAAGGGCAGCAAAGGCCCTCAAATGTATTAATAGGGCAAATAGAGGAACCAGGAAAATGTGAGTTGAAGAAATGCCTGATTTGCAAATATTTGTAAAATTCAGATCTAGGGAGGGAATGGACGAATTGTAAGGATTGAAAGGCGTGTATCACCCCATCCTTCTGCAAAGAGTCCAGGGTCACTAAACCCTTTGAGGTCCAAAGGGCAAAAACTCCAGGGTCAGGGAAAGCTGCTGGAAAAGAGGGGTCACCAATAAATGAGGCTAGCCTGGGGTAGGGAGAGAGTAAGGAGAACATATTCTTATATAAGGACCAAAGGTGCAGCCTTTGGCCCACTACTAAATTTAAAGGGGGAGATATCTGCAGAGCGAATCGATTTGGCCCACAGTAGACCCGGGAGATAAAAGGGGGCTATGGATGTCCGCTCGAAGCGGAGCCAGGGGATACCAATCGGAGGGGTGTGCCACTGGGCTAACTGCAGGAGCCTGGCGGAAAAATAATAAAGCCAGAGGTTAGGCAAACCCAAGCCTCCCAGGACCCTTGGTCTGTACATCATTAGCTTACCTAGACGGGGTTTCTTATTATGCCAGACAAATTTATTCACATCGCGTTGTAGCAGCTCAATTGTATGGCGGGGCACATAATTAGGGAGGGCCCTGAATAAAAATAAAAGTTTGGGGAGAACTGACATCTTAACTGCCTGGATCCTGCCCAAGAAGGAGATATGGTATGGGTCCCAAGTGTGTAACAGTTGTCTGATGCGTGCAAAGGCCGGCGGGTAGTTGGCCAGGTACATTTTGTGGAGCGAGGGAGCCAGTTTAATCCCTAGATATGACAAGGTCTGTGGTTCTATGGAGAAATTAAAATTAGATTGGAGAAGAGCAATAACCTGTTGAGGGAAGTAAGTTCGTAGAGATAAGATTGGGGATCGAGGCTAATGGGTCAGGCAAGAATAAGAGGACATCGTCAGCGTATAAGCTCAGTTTAAACTCCTGATTACCCTTATCGTACCCCTTGATGTTGTGGTCTAGGCAGATTGAGCGGGCCAGGGGTTTCGAGCGGCGACAAGGGGCACCCCTGTCGCGTACCCCTACCTAGTGTAAAGTAATCAGAATTACAGCCCGGAAGTTTAATCCGAGTGCGAGGATGATTATAGGCTTTTCACCTTTCTGACAAAATATTTAAGTGCCACACTTTCATTTATCTTTGTTTATAGCTATTATCCAATTAGCCATGTTAGCTGCTACCCGTATATAGGCAGCGCAGTGTTATTTCATACATTATTTTTGGGCTGAATCAGTATGACCTCTTTCACACTGGGGCAGTTGTCAGGCGCTTTAGGGCTGGGAATAGCATTTTCTAAGTGCCTGAAAACCGGCTGTTATTCATTCAAGTGTGACTTTTCACACTGAGGCGGTGCGCTTGCAGGACATTTCAAAACGTCCTGCAATCAGCACCTTTGAGGCGGGTTGGTAGCCCTGTATTTAGCTCTCACAAAATTCCCTGAGCATTGAAATTAATGGGCAGCACTTCCGAAACGCCAGAAAAGTGCTTTGGAAGTGCCACAACACAGGAGTTTTTAACCACTTGTTTGATCATTTCATGCTTCTAAAGGTATACAAATAAACCTTTCTCAATTGACATTCACAGTGAAATAAACCCTATCTTTTAACTAAATTTAAATATCAACTATACTTGTCTTTATTTTAAGTCAAAGTCCATCCATGGGTCAACACGTACTCCAGAAGGACAAGAAAGAAGGAAAGGGAGAAAGCCCTTACATCAGTTGGGCTTAAAGCTATACTGGTTCTGCACCCATCTTAAACTGCAATCTCCCAGTTCTCTCAGGCATGCCTTCCCAGTCCTCCCGACTGTGCTCACTCACCAGTCCTCCAGGCTGCGGCTAGTTGTCCTCCTTGAAGACTCTTAGGCAGCGTACACACGATCGAATCTATCTGCTGGAAACGGTCCGACGGACCGTTTCAGCAGACAAATTCGATCATGTGTACGGGCGGACAGACAGGTTTTTCCAGCAGACAGATTTTAAAGCATACTTTAAAATCTGTCTGCTGGGAACCCATCTGTCCGACATTTCTGCTGGTTAGTACACTAACCAGCAGACACATCTGCCCGCGCATGCGTCAAATGGAATCGACGCATGCGCGGAAGTGTTTTTCTTCCAGGTGACGGTGACGTGGCGGCGTCAACGTCACCGCCACGTCACCGCGCTGTCTGCCGGCGGGGATTTTGGTTTGATTGTGTGTACACGATCAAACCAATCTATCCCAGCAGACAAATCTGATCAAATCGGTCTGTCAGACCGATTTGATCGGATTTATTTGGTCGTGTGTACGCGGCCTTAGAAGTGTTCTCTCCCGCTGTTCTCTACTTGCTCTCTCGTGTGCCTCTCCTTCCATAATCTTGTCACTCTTCCTGGATGCACCCAAGCCCCACCCCAGGGTTACCAACCTCAGACTGAGAGGCTCCCTGTGGGCCCCAACAGCCTTCACACTCTCTCACTTCAGCTCTTTCTCCAGATGGGCTGACCCCAGTTAAGGAGGCCTGCCTCCTGCCAATCCAAGTTTGGGATTGGTCAAGGCACCTTAGAATTCCCCTTAGGCAGCTCCACCTCTCTTACTCTCCTTCTAGCACCTTCTAGAAAGAAGAGGGAGGGGACAGTGATGCTGCCTGTGATTCACCAGCTGCTGCCCTGAGCCACTCCCAGCTCAGAATAAAAATAAACATACCTAGCCACCAGCTAGGCATGCCTAAATGTTCCTATTCTGCCAGAAAATCCTCACTCTAGCACCTCCCTAACTATGTATATATATATATATATATATATATATATATATATATATACATATACAGCATCTCACAAAAGTGAGTACACCCTTCACATTTTTGTAAATATTTTATTATATCTTTTCATGTGACAACACTGAAGAAATTACACTTTGCTACAATATAAAGTAGTGAGTGTACAGCTTGTTTAACAGTGTGAATTTGCTGTCCCCTCAAAATAACACACAACCATGTCTAAACCGCTGGCAATAAAAATGAGTACACCCCATAAATAAAAAAATTCTAAATTGAGTCCAATTAGCCATTATCCCTCCCCGGTGTCATATGACTCATTAGTGTTACAAGGTCTCAGGTGGGAATGGGGAGCAGGTGTTTTAAATGTGGTCTTATCGCTCTCACTCTCTCATACTGGTCATTGGAAGTTCAACATGGCACCTCGTGGCAAAAAAAACTCTGAGGATCTGAAAAAAAGAATTGTTGCTCTACATAAAAATGCCCTAGGCTATAAGAAGATTGCCAAGACCCAGAAACTGAGCTGCAAAATGGTGGCCAAGAACATACAGCGGTTTAACAAGACAGGTTCCACTCAGAACAGGCCTCACCATGGTCGACCAAAGAAGTCAAGTGTACTTGCTCGGCATCATATGCAGAGGTTGTCTTTGGGAAATAGACATATGAGTGCTGCCAGCATTGCTTCAAATTGGTCCGCATGGCTGTAACTCCAGACAGAAGCCTCTTCTAAAGAGGATGCACAAGAAAGCCTGCAAATAGTTTTCTCAAGACAAGCAGACTAAGGACATGGATTACTGGAACCATGTCCTGTGGTCTGATGAGACCAATATAAACTTAAATGGTTCAGATGGTGTCAAGCATGTGTGGCTGCAACCAGGTGAGGAGTTCAAAGACAAGTGTGTCTTGCCTACAGTCAAGCATTGTGGTGGGTGAGTAAGCATCTAACCTTGATGTGAAACGCGTTAGCCATTTGCCCCTGCATGTCCACTTTTTGTTTTTGACTGTGTTTTGCATGATCTTTGCATTATTTTGCTATTTTTTGGATTTTATTCTTTGCCATTTTTTTTTAAATAAAATGTGCCTGTCAGTGTGCGGCAGTCCAGGATGTCCCCTTCTTTCCTCGGATTAGTGCAGAGCCAGCACCTGTCTGTGTAACAGGGCGGGAGCAAACCACAAGTGTTCAGGTTTCGGAGTGGTATTCCTTCCAAGGTGGTGTGTTTGTCATGCTCTGGGATTGCATGAGTGCTGCCGGCACTGGGGAGTACAGTTCATTGAGGGAACCATGAATGCCAACATGTACTGTGACATACTGAAGCAGAGCATGATCCCCTCCCTTCGGAGACTGGGCTGCAGGGCAGTATTCCAACATGATAACGACCCCAAACACATCTCCAAGAGCAAAGCATAAATTTCTTCAGTGCTGTCACATAAAAAGGTATAATAAAATATTTACAAAATTGTAAGGGTGTACTCACTTTTGTCAGATACTGTGTATGTGTATATATATATATATATATATATATATATATATACAGTATATATATATATATATATATATACACACACATACATATATATATATATATATATATATATATATGTATAAAGATAGATAGATCTATATCTATCTATCTATCTATCTATCTATCTATATATATCTATATATATATATATATATATATATATATATATATATATATATATATATATATATATATACACACACACGCACGCACACAGGGTTAAAACATTAAAGTACTCTTTAAAATATTTTGAATTACCACTCCAACCTAAAAGACACAGATGCTGAGTTGAGAAATTTCATAAAATAAATAGAATGAATGATCATTTTGATTATCCAATCTTGTGAAAAGGTAATTCCTGTTTACTTATTTCAGCTGCACATGACTGGATATTCAAAGTGAACATTCACACAAGATTCTCCTTAATCAATCAGCCCAATGATTTATCCATGTTTGAAAATGTAATGTGTATTTTCACGTTTGCAGCCAAATTGGAATAACACCTATTCACATAGCATAACTTTAAAAATTATAATTTGCTGCTTACCTTTTTAATTGCATACAAATTCTACCTAGCTTTTCCCTTTTACTGTATGTAATGTTAGGCAAGGGCTGGGTGATACATTTATTATAAATGGCTCTGTCTGTACTGTGCTGGCATATTTAAATATCAGTCGTAAGGAGTGCACACTGGTTTGTCTTAACAAATTGGTTATACCGTATTTATCGGCGTATAGCGCGCGCCGGCGTATAACGTGCACCCCAAGCTTAGAAGGGAAGTTTAGGGAAAAACGTACATTTTGAATGCTCGTCGGTTGTCTTGCCCGGCATCCATCGGCGGCCTTGTCCGGCGTCCATCTGCGGCCTTGCGCAGGGTCCATCCAGCCTTGTGGGTGTCCGTCTGCGGCTTCCTTGCCCGGGTTGCAGCGTTGTGTGTTTTTGAGTTTGGCGCCGAGCTGTGCAGAGCCGGATTTCCTGTGTGTTTGGCTCCTCTCGGCTTCTCTCTGCTCCTCGCGGCTTCTCTCGCGTGGCTGCGGGCGGAGCCGAGCGTGGCCAAGCCTAGCCGAGTGCGCAGTACACTCGGCTCGGCTCGGTCTATGTCGGGAGGCAGGGGGGATCGGCGTATAACGTGCACCCATGATTTTCCCCTGATTTTAAGGGGGAAAAAGTTTGCGTTATACAGCGATAAATGCGGTAAATCTCAAAACATGTGGTACATTGCGTGTTAACTGCTTGCCGACCTGCCGCCATCATTCTATTGCGGCTGGTCGGCTCTCCTGGGCGAGAGCCCGTAGCTATACGTCCACTTTTAAAGCGGCCACTAGGGGGCTCGTGCGCTCCGCCGGTGCGCGCGCCCCCACTCTTCCCCGAGTCCCGTGTGCGTGCCCGGCGGGCACGATACCCGCCGGGAATGCGCGATTGCTCGTTACAGAGCGGGGACCGGGAGCTTTGTGTGTAAACACAAAGCTCCCGGTCCTGTCAGTGGGGGAAACGCTGATCTTCTGTTCATACAATGTATGAACAGAAGATCAGTGATTTCCCCTAGTGAGTCCACCTCCCATACAGTTAGAACACACCCAGGAACATACTTAACCCCTTCCCTGCCCCCTAGTGTTAACCCCTTCACTGCCAATGGCATTTTTATAGTAATCCAATGCATTTTTATAGCATTGATCGCTAAAAAAATGGCAATGGTCTCAAAAATGTGTCAAAAGTGTCCGAAGTGCCCGCCATAATGTCGCAGTACTGAAAAAAAATGCTGATCGTTGCCATTACTAGCAAAAAATAAATATTAATAAAAATGCCATAAAACTAGCCCCTATTTTGTAAACGCTATAACTTTTGCGCAAAGCAATCAATAAACGCTTATTATGATTTTTTTTTACAAAAATATGTAGAAAAAATACGTATCGGCCTAAACTGAAGAAAAAAAACATTTTTTTATATATATATTTGGGGGATATAGCAAAAAGTAAAAAATATTGATTTTTTTTTTAAATTGTCGCTCTATTTTTGTTTATAGCGCAAAAAATAAAAACTGCAGAGATGATCAAATACCACCAAAAGAAAGCTCTATTTGTGGGAAAAAAAGGACGCCAATTTTGTTTGGGAGCCACGCCGCACGACCGCGCAATTGTCAGTTAATGCGACGCAGTGCCGAATCACAAAAAGTGCTCTGGTCTTTGGGCAGCAATATGGTCCGGGGGTTAAGTGGTTAACACAACTGTTCCTATATGTGTTCCCTACTTGCACATTGAAAGCTATTTTGAACAATATCAAGCTTCCTATACTGTATTTTGTAGAAAGCTGCTCCAAAGAAATAATTATAAAGGTAATAAAGTTTATTTTAAATCATTTTAGGTATGCTGTGTGAATAGGAACACATAATAGTGTTTGTCAAAAAATTTTGAAAAAGTGGAAATGCACTTTAAAATACACTTTACTATTAATACTCTAATCCCGATGAAAAATGACTACAGTATCTTAAATATTTTATGTAACATGGTTTTAAGAGAGACAGATTACTACATATTTTCTAAATTGGGATTTATTTTTTACTGTTAAAGTATAGTAGATATATTTTATATTTTACATCAGCAGTTTTAAAACTATTGAAGTTAGTCCACCTGAGAGGTGCCCTCTATACAAACAAGTGAAGTATGACAGATTTTTCACATCAGCATTTTCTTTTATCTAAATTGTTGCTTTGAGATATAGTTTTGCGATTGCCTTGACATACAATAAACTAGAGAACTATTTATCTTGGAAATTTTTGTGCAGTTTAAAAAGAGGTAGATCTTCATTGCTCAATTATTTTAAGTCAACAATGTTACTACATTTCCTATTAGTGCTATTAGATCACAGGTGGTAGAGAATCCTGCCCCAGATCCCGTGCCAATTAATCCAAACAAGATCCCGATTGAATCCTGCATAATCTGTTCAAGCAAAGAAATCATGTACTTTGAAGGCATCACATTTGGTAAATGGTCTGAAGAACCTGCCAGTTAACGGCAAAGCGGAACCACAGAGATTATATTGTGTTTGATTAACTTATGGTAAAAAAATAATAATTTTGTGACCACTGTTATAATAATGGAAACAAACATCTGTCTTCTGTCAGCCACAGTTGCTTATTGTTAAAAGAACAAAATCTGGGACTGCCTTTTCATGCATGCTCCTCTACACAGTAGTAGTAACCGATACCTACGTTTTGAATTGTCAATGGGGCATAACATAATAATAACAATAAAAAGGATAGCTCTGGAGCTTACACTTTTAAAATAATTCAAAGGGTAAAAGTGGAAAACCCAAACCAGAAATGCAATATATTCCAGCTTATCGATCGTTAGCTGTGGTGGCAGCATCAGTTTTATTTACTTTTTGGCTTTTTTCCCTCTGTTTTCACCTGGTGACATTTTCGTTTTTTATGCTTTTCTTTCTTCTATTTTAATTTAGTGAGTCAACCAGCAAGTCTATTGTTTTTCACAAGCTCAAGCTTTCCAGCAGAATGTATCAGTTTACACTTAAAGGGGTTGTAAAGGATTTTTTCCCCCTAAATAGCTTCCTTTACCTTAGTGCAGTCCTCCTTCACTTACCTCATCCTTCAATTTTTCTTTTAAATGTCCTTATTTCTTCTGAGAAATCCTCACTTCCTGTTCTTCTGTCTGTAACTCCACACCGTAATGCGAGGCTTCCTTCCTGGTGTGGAGAAGGCCTCTTGAGGGGGGAGGGGGTGAGTAGGAGTGTCAGGACACCCACTAACACACAGCTCCTTTCTCTATCTGCAAAGTAGATAGTGTCCTGACTTGCCTGCTCGCCCCCCCCCCCCCCCCCCTCAAGAAGCTTTCACATCTAAGAATTTGCAAGCTGCAATATAATAAATGTTTGCTTTTGGGTTTAATACTGCTTTAAGATACCACATTCTTATATATTTCCATTTTAGGTCTACTTGTATAATCAAATTAGAAGTAAGATACTTTGATGTTTTAATTTTTATTGACTTCCGGATAGATATGAATCCATATTTTTGATGGTAAAACATTACTTTTGAAACACTATAACAAAGAAAATTTAAAATGATCAGCTTCTTATTTCAAATCATATTTAATTATAAGAATGCAAGGTGTAGCAGAAATATTGAAAATATTTATCTTGTTGAGTTGAAATATAAGCTTCTTATAAAGAAAGGTTGATAACAAGCCAAGGTTCATGAAGTACACCACTGAGTTATCAAGATCAAATACATTGTTACTGATTTAAATTGGGGAAGATTCCCATTGGAGTTACAATAAGGTTTGCATGTGATATGTACCATCATTATTTCTCCACCTGAGTATTGCGGAAATCCACATTGAATTTCTGCCTTCAAACTCACAGCTGTTTAATTTGCTTTCTTAGGGCTCATTGAGCTGCAAGAGATTATTGAAGTTCTTGATGTTCTTTAACAGGCACAACAAAGCAATGCACTGTCCATTGTTGCTTTTTTGTTCTTTTATCGAATTGTGTTATTTTTGCTGTGCAGTTCTCTAAATTCTCTAACAACACTTTTGTGGCTGCTGAAAAAAATCTGCTACATTAATGACCATAAAGGTAATTCAGTTTTTAGGATGTTTTGAATTATTATATACAGCCAGCTATGTTGCACTGCTTTAAAGGATAAGTTCACTTTTGGAACATGTTACATGTTCCACCCGTTGTTAGGGTGGAACATGTAACATGTTCCAGCAGCCTCTCCCCCTTAGCCCCCCCTCCTCTTTTGACAGTGGGCAGGGGATCTTCTCCATGCACTTACTGTCACTATTAAAAAACAGCGTGGCCATTCGGGGCTCCGCCCACATGGCCATGTCATTCATTCACACTTTCCTGTGAATGACTGCCTACAAGTACCTTCATCCATTGTGGCTGATGGAATGTGGTTTTCAATGAACTGGTGAGTGTCCTCATAGTTCATTGATCACTCAGATAACTGCCTGCCCGTACGGGGAACAAGCTATCCTGAGAGTATGCAGGATCTGGACATTGCACCTGTGACCTGCTGTTGCGGGTTCAATGCTCTGCAGGTCACTTAGAAAAAAAAATGTTTTACCTGCATAATAAACATATCCTTTTAAATGGCTTGCTAGTTGATGCATAATAAGGAGCACAAAAATGCATATACATATAGCAGCTGAATAAAAAAACAATCCTGTCCCAAAGCCAAACAATCAATGACAGCTAAAATCACAGGGACACTTCTTTGAGTATGAAAGCTAGCAAAACAATTTCTGAGGAAATGAATCTCTTCAATCTCTTCACTGTACCCAGCAACACTGATTATTCTTGAAACAAATAGTCAGGCTAGTTGTAAGAAAGCTGATTGAAAGATTAACTTATGTACGACTGTCCCCATACATAGCTAAAAATTTGATTGCCCTCTGCCAAACCAGCCACATTTTGATCCATGTTTAGATGGTCTAATGCTACAGTGAATTAATCAATACAATGGCATGTGTGTTAACATAGTAATGCAAACCACAATTTGTTTTTTAACCTGTAAAAAGAACTAAATTTCATAGTATTCCTGTCCCTTATGACTTTTCAACTCTGTGGCCCTGTCCTTGTTTGTTCTCCAACAACTGCTGACTGTGCTTGCTTTAGTCTTTATTTAGTCACCACTGCTAGCTTTAACCTCTGTGGTATATACACAATATCCAGGTAAAATTATAAAGTTTGTTACCAACTTCTATAGTTATCAGAATTGATACTCCTAGAAAAATGGCCCCTGCAATCTTGTTACAATTAAAATAGCCAATGTTGTCTTTAAAGGGTCACTAAAGGAACATTTATTTATAAATAACAAACATGTTATACTTACCTCCACTGTGCAGTTCGTTTTGCACAGAGTGCCCCCGATCCATGTCTTCTGGGGACCCTCGGCGGCTGTCTGTGGTCCTTCCCTTCCCGCAATTAGTAACCACAATCATGCAAGAGCTCCCATGGTGGTCACCAATTGGGGGCGCGCTCCCGTGATACAGCGAGCGGCCAAAGCCGCTCACTGTATCACTCGGCCCCGCTCCTCGGCGCTGCAGCGTCACTGGATGTGATTGACAGCAGCCCCAGCCAATGGCTGCGCTGCTCTCAATCCATCCGCTCTAGCCAATCTAGCCAATCAGCGGGCAGGCTGAGCAGGCTGAGCAGCGAAGAGGATAACGGGACCGCGCGGGACTTTCAAGGGTTCAGGTAAGTATAACGGGGGCTCGGGGGGGGGGCGGCACCCCAAAAAATAATAATCACAAAATTACACACTGAACACATATGAGGATTCATTTTAATTAAATGAGTTACAGTATATAACCATATAACCTGCTATCACCTCTATATAGATTTGCACTCAAGGTGCTTGGTGTACAAAAGAAAACCTTTCCATCATTTGCCCTTTTAAAGACCACATATCCCTAGAATCAGAATTCCTAGCAAGTGTCTTTAACTACCCTGCTGGTGGACCACAGCATCCTCCAACATCCTTGCTTCATCTGCATAGATCCTGTGTTTAAGAGATCCCTCCACTACTTACTAACACAATTTTGTGTTAGTGTAAATTTTCTTTCTAGAAACATATGAACAAATATGAAAAATCATATTCAGCCAAAACATCCTACAGTATAAAGTACAAATCCAAGACATGCTTGAACTCTTCTCAAGACATGCAAAATATAGACCCAACAATATAGACCAATATTTAAACAAAAAAAATCATCCATCTGCAATCTATTGGAAAACAATAAAACATGAAAACATGGATAAATTTGAAGTTAGGGGGAAGTGTAATTGTGAGGTCAGACACTGAAGTTGGACAAGAAGGCCTGTCTTGTAGTCACCACTCTAATTCATCTCAAAGGCGTTCTATTAGGTTGAAGTCAGGACTCTGTGCAGGCCAGTCAAGTTACTCCACCCCAAACTCATCCATATCTTTATGGACTTTGCTTTGTGCACTGGTCTGCAGTCATGTTGGAACAGGAAAGGACCATTTCCAAACCGTTCCCACAAAGTTGAGAGCATGAAATTGTCCAAAATGTCTTGGTATGCAGATGCCAAGCCTAATGCATGAAAAACAACCCCACACCATAATCCCACCTCCACCAAATGATTTGAACCAGTGCACAAAGCAAGGTCCATAAAGACGTGGATGAGCGAGTTTGGGGTGGAGGAACTGGCTTACACAGAGTCCTGACTTCAACTTATAGAACACCTTTGGGATGAATTAAAGCGGTGACTGTGAGCCAGGCCTTCATGGGTCCGGACACAGCAGATGACTGATTAGTGTACCGGCCAGCTGCCTGTACCGTGTGATCGCTGGGACCAATCACAGCAGATCACATGACAATTGTAAACAAGGGATGGCTTCCTTTCATGCCATTTATTGGGTCGTTAGAATTGTGGTACATCATTCTATGCAGGTAAAAAAAAAAATCTGGGTTGGTTTCCTCCCAGCCCCCCCCCCCCTTATACTTATCTGAGCTAAATCTCAATATAGTTATGTGCCTGCTGTCCATAGCCCGAGAGGAGAGACTGAGGGCCATGCTGAATGTGTCTATGGATACACATGCTAAGGCTCAGGATCGAGTTTCCACTAGTTCCCCCCACTGTAAGTGGCAGGGGCGAGGAGCCAGGAGCGCCAGTGGGGGACCCCAGAAGAGGAGAAACAGGGATTTTCTGTGCAAAACCATTGCACAGAGCAGGTAAATATGAGTTGTTTATTATTTAAAAACAAATCCCTTTACAGTCACTGTAAGATGCCATTTCATTAACCAATTAACCACTTACCAGTCCCTAACTAATTAATCACAAAGAATCCAGGTTTAGTCATATATGATGAATGAATGCTCTTTTTGGCTAGACGATCTGCACATTATGTTTAAATAATTCATTATTGTTGTATCCTTTTTCTTCAATATTATTATTTGCAATGTTTAAACATGCCCAAATCTCACATGGGCAAGGCATTTTTTTTGTATATTGTTGTTGTATATGTTTGCCAAATTATTGCATTTACCTGTCATTGCAAAAATGTTAGGCATCTGTACTACTGTTTTATCTTACAATTTATGCTGCTTCTTTAGTACAGTAACAATTGTAACAATAACAAACTGAAACTGTTATTGGGCAACAGGGGGTATCATGTTGTTTACAATGTTTTGCTTTACAACTCCTTAACCCCCAAAAAAACAATAATCACAAAATTTCACACTAAACACATATTCAGGCTTCTAATGTTCAGGCTTCAATTTTATTAGCATTACCTATGTTAAGTTTACATTAGATTATGCAACACTTCAAGTAGTTTTCATGCTTAGTGGTTACGGTTAGTGTTAATGGTTATCTTACATCTGAAATGGGCACCTACATCTGTTTATGTTTTAAATACCCTGCAGTGATTAATTGGTTAATGAATTCCATAGACATCATGCATAAGGACATTTTATGATATGCTTTTTTTTCTTTAATATGGTAAAAATACAAATTTTTATTGTCATATTTCAACTGTTTACATTCTTTTTTTTCAAGTTATGTTGTTAAAAGACAGGCTCAGCTTCAAATCTTGTACAGCAAAGCAAGTACCGTATTTATCGACGTATACCACGCACTATTTTCCCCATAAAATCAGGGGAAAATCGCGGGTGCGCGTTATAAGTTGATAGCATACCTTGGAGGGGAAGGAGGTGGATGAGCGACCGCCGGAAATCACCGAGCCATCATCTCCTCTCGGCTCTCACTTGGCTGTCACGTGACACACGCACAGTCCCGCCTCCGCCACCTGCATTGGACCAGTGTTCTGTCTATCACAGGAGATGGTCCAATGCCGATGGCAGAGGCGGGACTGTGCACGTGTGATGTGACAGCCGAGTGAGAGCCGAGTGGAGAGGAGATGACGGCTCAGTGATTTTTCCGGCGGGCGCTCGTCCCCCTCCTTCCCCTCTGAGGTATGTGTGTGAGAGCCGAGTGGAGAGGAGATGACGGCTCAGTGATTTTTTCGGCGGGCGCTCGTCCCCCTCCTTCCCCTCTGAGGTATGTGTGTGAGAGCTGAGTGGAGAGGAGATGACGGATCAGTGATTTTTCCGGCGGCCGCTCGTCCCCCTCCGAGATATGTGTGTGATGTTCAGGCTTCATTCAGGCTTTAGGCTTCCAATGTTCAGGCTTCACCCTCCTTCCCCTTCGAGGTATGTGTGTGATGTCCAGGCTTCATTCAGGCTTCAGGCTTCCAATGTTCAGGCTTTACCCTCCTTCCCCTCCGAGGTATGTGTGTGATGTTCAGGCTTCAGGTTTCAGGCTTCAGGCTTCAGGCTTCCAATGTTCAGGCTTCATTCATGCATTAATCAGGCTGCAGATGGACATTCATGGGCACTGACCCTTGGATTGCTTCAAAGTTGTTTATTTAAAAAAAAAAAATCCAGAAAATTCCCTCTTAAAATTGGGGTGCGCGTTATACGCGGGCACGCGTTATACGTCGATAAATACGGTAGTTTATAAAAATCCAGGACCAACAAAGGCTGGACAGTGATCATAAAGTAAAAAGAAAAAAACAACACTGCTTTCAGGGGATTCTAAATCTGAGAATGCCCCAAGATCAGAGACACTTCAGTTTTTTTTTTGTCGTTTTTCACAAGACATAAAACTACGTTTTCCCCCACACACGGTCATTTAAATTGACGTTTTTAAAACGTCGTTTTTTTTCATCACATAAAGTGATCGTGTGTACGCGGCATTAAAGAACGATTGTGTGGTAATGCAACACTGTACCCTGGATTTTTTTTTATAATTTTTTCACACAAATATAGCTTTCTTTTGCTGGTATTTAATCATCACTGGGGTTTTTATTTTTTGCTACATAAACAAATAAAGACAAAACATTTTGAAATAAAAACTACTTTTTTATAGTTTGTTATAAAATTTTGAAAATAGGTAATTTTTCTCCTTCACTGATGTGCGCTTTTGAGGCTGCACTGGTTGGCACTGATAGGCTGCACTGATAGACTGCACTGATAAGCACCGATGAGATGGCATTATTGGGCACTGATAGACTACACTAATGGGCACTGATGAGGTTGCAATGGTGGGCACTGATGAAGAGGCACTGATGAGGCTGCGCTGATATGCAGCACCGATATGTGGCATTGATAAACGGCACTGATGAGCACTGGTAGGCGACGCTTATTGACGCTGGTAGGCGGCACTGATATATGACATTCATTAGGCCTCATCAATGGCCACATCAATGGCCACAGATTGGCAGCAGTGGTGGGCTCTGATTGGCAGTAGCAGATTATCTGCTTTTTTCTGCTCTTCTCCACACGCTGACAGTATGAGAAGGAGCGGTGAAGAGAGAGCCAGGAACTGGCTTCTGTTGACATTGTGATCAGCTGTGATTAGACACAGCTGATCATGTGGTAAAGAGCCGCTGATTGGCTCCTTACCTCAATCTGTGTTCGGCAGTGTCCGCAGCAGGCAAGATCATGGTAGGACATCAAATGACGACCATCCTGAACTAGACAACTGCACTGTATTTGCTACTCGGCTATGGCGCGGTTGAAAAATAGTTAAAGGGACTACAATCCAAACAATGATGACATATTTCCCATCAATAACCCATACCTGGCATCCTGAGATAGATAGATAGATAGATAGATAGATAGATAGATAGATAGATAGATAGATAGATAGATAGATAGATAGATAGATAGATAGATAGAGTATATATATATATATATATATATATATACAGGGGCGGACTGACAAATAATGGGGCCCCCGGGCAATAGAAGATTATGGGGCCCCTGGGCTTACTGATGGCCACCACCCCAGGAGGAAGTGCAGAGGCGGGGCAGCTAAAATCTCAGGATTTTTACATCAAAAGCATGTCAGTTTCGGACATATCATGGACGAATGTAAAAAAAACAACACTGATTTTGACATACTGTCCCTGGTTTTACTGAACCTGGCAACCCTGATGGGGCCCCCTAGTGGCATGGGGCCCTCGGGCAGTGCATATAGTTTGCACAAAATAAATTGCATATGATTTAGCAACTAAAATATATCATTAATCAGGTAATTTTATCTATTAATCAGTTATTGGTTTGGCATTCTGTTTGAAGATAAAACACCCTAGCAACACTAAGTGCAAAAATCCTTTGTCCAGGGACCAAGCCTAAGTGATGTACAATGTACAATATGGCTCATTTAATGTCCCTTGTGAATGTGTTCAGCATTCCTGTAAGCAATTTAAATTGTAATGTTCCATTAAGCCACCTGAACTGAGTTTGCAAAACAGCTCCAAATAGCCGTACTTACTATTAGTATACCATTGTACTGAAAGTTCATGCAGCTATTGAAAATATATCAATGTCCAGCATGTTTACATGTTAGCATGAGTGTACAACACACTGCACGTACTGTAAACAATCTGAAGTAGAACAATTGTCTTTTTTGGCTACATATTATAATGATATAGCAAAGGAATAAAAAAAAAACTACAAAAGTAGCACTTATAAATTATACCTGCATTAAGTGTAAAATATAATATTTACTGTATGAAAGACTGGAAAACCACAAATAACTAAAAGTATTTTTCAGTTTATTTAAAATTAAGCTTGATTAACTCCATGTCTACTGATATTTTTCCTGTTCTATAAAACTTATCAAGACTGGTAAGAAATGAAAGTATTTTTCTGGTAAATAAATCTAAAGCCTAGAATAGCAATGATTGTAATTTGAGAGGTGTTCCTGGAAATGAGACACCATAAAGTCCTAATTCAATTTGCAGATGTATTTAACAGAACATTGTCGCTGTGTACTACAATTTCAGTAATTCTGCATGACAAGAACTGCAGCTTAATACTGCTTTAAAAAATACAACCTATGAAATGCAATAATAGACTTTATCATCATTTATCATGCATTTCTATGTAAATTGATATTTTCATGAGCAAAGGTGTAACGATACATCAAAACAGTAATGCCCTCCCTGATACCACTGCCCCTTTTGGCCAAGCATGTGCAGTGCCACATACACCAATGCCACAAATACTGCCTTGTTTATTCCAGTGGAAATGGGGCTGGGGGTGGACAATCCGGGTACCCATATACATAAGGAACTCATACTAGCGCAATTTTGAGTGACTACTCTTGGGAGACATTTGTCACTTTTTGGAAAGAAGGATGGGAAATTTCACACAGTATGTGGTGATGTTTGATTTAAATGGTGGTAGTTTCTTAGGGGTTGTCTTATGGTCTGTCCACTTTTTTTTTACAAAGTCCCTTGTTTTTTAACGCAGATCAGTTATGAGTAATAAATAGGGGATTTCTCATGTGACAATATTCATTATGCAAATTTACATATGCTCTGGTAATGATTATTTGTAATGGCATATGTCTCTTTCATCACCAGCACCTGTAAGGTCACCTGAGGAAGCATAATCCATGAAATGCGTTGAGATATAGCATCCGTTGATATCACAGCCCTTATATTTAGTAATCTCCCAATATTTTTTCTTTGCTATTTTAAACCTATGCATTTGTAATAATGGAATGGTAATGATGTTAAAGCCTAGTACACACTGCCATTTAAAAAAAAAATGATAGCTCAGGTCAGAGCCACTGTACTAACAATCTGATGTTAGAACATCGATCTTCCCTGCTGTTCCATTGCATTCTGACAGAGAAACGCCCCCTTCCAGAACACTACAGTCAGCGTTCTCAGCCATTGGCTGAGCACGCCAATCAGGATCCAGTCAGCAGACCTGCCGGTCATGCCCTTCGACAGAAGCTGGCTTCTGTCAGACTGGCAGCAGTACACATGGGCTGAATGTAGGTCAGTTTGTATTTAACCGTCCGATGCCACCCGACATTCAGCCTGTGTGTACGGGGGTTAAGAGTGTCTGATCTCAGAATTGAACTGTGTGGATTTATGATGTAGGCTTTTTTAACCACTTCCTATCCCACACACAGTCATATGATGTTCGCAAGGTGGCTCTCCCAACTCGGGCGGGCATCACATGACGTCCTTGGGTTCCCGCCAGTATAGAGGGTGTGCGCAAGGAGCTTCCCCAAGGAGCTGACGCACAAGCCCAGTGGCCACGATGTCTGCCAGGTACCCGCGATCGCTCATGACGAAGTCGGAACATGGATCTGTGTGTGTAAACACACAGATCCAAGTCCTGTCAGGAGAGAGGAGACAGATCATGTGTTCCTAGTATATAGGAACACAGATCAGTCTCCCCCCAGACAGTCCCATTCCCCACAGAACACACAGTCCGGGAACACATTTAACCCCTTCACCGCCCCTAGTGTTAACCCCGTCCCCGCCAGTGACATTTATACTGTAACCAGTGGCTATTTATAGCACTCATCGCTGTATAAGTGTCAATGGTTTCAAAAAAAGTGTCAAAAGTTTCCGATCTTTCCACCACAATTGCAGATCACTGCCATTACTAGTAAAACATAAATAAATAATAAAAATTGCATTAATCAATAACCTATTTTGTAGGCGCTATAACTTTTGGGCAAACCAATCAATATACACTTTTTGCGATTTATTTATATCAAAAATATGTAGAAGAATACATATTGGCTTAAACGGAGGGAAAACTTTTTTTATATATAATTTTGGGATACTTATTATAACAAAAAGAAAAAAATAGTGGCCCAGATTCACAGAGCGATTACGCCTGCGCAACAGGAGATGCGCGTGCGTAAGTCAAAATGTGCGTGTGCGTTTCGTTGCGCAGCATCCCCAGAACGCGTAATTTCGTTAGACTGGCGCCCAAACCCCAGGAGAGGAAAGATACAATCAAGCACATGCCCAAGCACGAGCAGTGGTGGAGCGCACCTTTGGCCTCCTAAAGTCACGTTTCCGATGCCTGGATAAGTCTGGGGGTACCCTCTTGTATTCCCCAAACTTCGTGTGCCAGATCATCGGTGCATGTTGCATGCTGCACAACTTTGCAGAAAGAAAGGGCCTGCAGATTGACCTACGTGATGACCTGACCCCTGAACCAGACAATGCCCCCCTAACCGAGGCTACCCCGTCTTCTGAGGGAAGAGCAGCCAGGAGACAGCTCACATTGGGCATCTTTGCACGTTAAACATACACATTAATCATGGCACAATGAGAATGCATGCATTCACACCACTGTGGTCCCTAGCACACACACCCCACATCCACATCAAATTGGATTGGCACCAGTCCACCATGCTGGACTTGTGAGCAGCAACGCCACGCCAAGGCTCCAATTATGTCACTGAACATTCATACACCAATCACACGGACCTGGGGATCACTTCTCCCTGGTCCTGGGGAACCCTTCTCCACCAAAATAGAGGGTGACACCCCTTTTCCGGCAGGAATGTCACCCCCACATTCACACAGCATTCACAACACAAAAAAAAAAAATGACCAGCAAAAGCAAAAAATTTCCAGAAAAAAAAAAAAAAAGACAAAAAAAAAAAAAAAAACATTTGAAAAAAAAAAAAATGGGGGAAAAACAAATTACTGCCCTCTGCGTGAGCCACGCCTGGGGCGCCCCCGGCCACGGCCCCGGCTTCTCAGGGGAGACTCATGGGGAAGGGGTAAAACCGGGGAAGGAGGATCAGCCCCTGATCTCTGCCCACCTGGTGGCCTGCCCTCCAAGGCCACGGCAATTCTGTCCAGGGCAGCACCAAGTGTTGCCGTGTTGGCCTGGATAGCCAGGGTAAGGGCCCTCACATCCTGCCCAACGCCTGCTGATGTCGTCTACAGTTTGTTTAGGCAGGTTGTGAAAGCCCGGGAGTGGGAGTCCAGGTTCCCCAGCGTATCCTTGATGGAGGACAGGCTCTCCTCCATCCGCACCAATGTCTGGCTGACCTGTCCCAGATGGCGGGTCTGGAGGAACTGGTCCCTTCTCAGGGTGGCGGGCAGGAGATCGGCCAACCCCCTGGTGGTCTGGGATGACATCCTGCCTCCAGCTGATGCTTGTGGCCGGGGAGAAGGGGAGGCCCTTGTGAGGGGAGCCATGTTGGGGGAGGAGGGGGCTCCCCCTTAGGGAGGCCTGCCTGCTGCCAGCCAGAGGGGAGGAGTCCTCAAAACCCAAACGTCCAGTGCCTGACATGGACTCCTCCTCCTCATGATTCTCCTCCTCCTCATGATTCTCCTGCTCCTCATGATTGTCCTGCTCCTGTTGAACCTCCTCCGCGGACTCCGGCCTTGTTGGGGGGGCCTCATTAGGCTGCTGTCCTGGGGTTGGTGCGGTCAGGCCAGATGGCCCTGCACCCTCCTGCACATCTGTGGATGACACAAAACATTCACAGGTTGGAGGATCCACACACTTGCCACATATTCCCTTTCACCCCCTCCCCCACACATGCTACACACCTGATATTAAAAAAGAAAACAACTTACCTGGCACCACGGGCTCGGGACTTGAGTCAAAGCCGGGCAGGCCCTCCACTTCATGCCGATGAAAGGTCAGGGCCACCGCACGCTCCACCGCTGTCAGGCTAATACGGCATGGTGGGCCCCCTCCTGTGCCCCTGGCATGGGCATGCATTCTGGCCAACTTATTTTTGACCAGACGCCGGAGGTCATTGATTTTTTTGTCAATCCCAGACCTGGTCCGTGTCTCCCCCTGCCCCGCAGAATTCACCTGGTCAGTGATCCTATCCAAAATCTCCCTCCTCCTGGCCGGGGTGGTGTTGGCACTGTCTGGGCCGTGGAGGAAACGCCCATACTCGCTAATGGCCCGGGCAAGAATCTGTTTTTCCACAACTGTAAAATTCAGCTTTCGTTTTCTCTCAGTCACCCTTCCAAAAAAAAACAGTCCCAGTCAACAAAATTCACGCACACAAACAAGCACAACCAATCACAAAAAAACACACACACAGAGAGAAAACTACTCACCAAGAAACAGTCCCCAAAAAACAAAACAAAAATACAGCAGGAAAAGAAACAAAAAGAAATATATCAATCAAACAAACAGTCTCTCAAACACTTATCAAAAACCACTTTCAAAAATCTACTAACAAACACCTGATCACACAGAACACTAATCTGACAACTACAAGACACACCGCAACGAACAACAAGAACAAAAGCACTTGGTTAAATGGGAAGGGACAAAGGGATGTACTTTTGCAAAGGAAGTGCGTTTGTGTGTGTCTATTTATACTGTTTGCGTAGTTCACAACGTTGCCCTAGTCCATTTCCAATTTCACTGATTGCGCCGCTCCCGAGTTGTGAGCATGCGCACATCGGAGCTGACATGGTCTCGTTCAAGCGCGCATGCGCGAGCCGGCCGGCCCTTCATTTGCATGGGGTCACGGCTCATTTCAATGTAACACGCCCACGTCCTTCCCAATTTGTATTACTCCTCCTTACGCCTCTGAAAAAACGTTACGTATGCGCAATTTCCTGCGCAAAAGCTACGAGAATAGGGTGATTACGCGGCAAAATTGCGCAAGTCTAACGTAAAGGCAGTGCGCTACGCCGGTCTAATAATGCGCAGATGTACCTGAATCTGGGCCATTGTGTTTTTTTTTTTTTTTTTCAAAATTGTCACCTTTTTGTTTATAGCACAAAAAATAAAAAGAGCAAAAGTGATCAAATACCACCAAAAGGAAGCTCTATTTGTGTGGAAAAAAATGTATCAAAGATTAATTTGGGTACAGCGTTGCATGACTGCACAATTGTCATTCAAAATGTTACAGCGTTGAAAGATAAAAATTGGCCTGGCCTGGAAGGGGCCGAAAGTGCCCAGTATTGAAGTGGTTAATCACCATTTGGATTTTACCATGCTTTATAAACTCAAATATACATGGTTTTAAGGAAGATCGTTTATTCTTTTTTTATGTAATTGAAGTGCCAGTACCTTAAAAGTCTCATATTGCTTTTTTTCTTTTTATATACTGATTTTTTTTTTTTTTTTTTTAATTTTTTTTTTTTTTTTAAAGTGTATTTTTGTGCGTGAACTCGAGAGAGAGGAGCCGGACTGCAGGAGTTGGGAGTAGGCAGACCCTCCCCCCGGAGGCAATCGCCATCCTTCTCCATGCCCCTGGTGGCAATGGCGGGTGTGAAGGGGGGCCTCCCACTCACCCCGCCCTACCTGCTCCTCTTGGGAGCCCAACTGGGGCCCAACGGGACCCCAATGGGGCAGAGGGACTCCCCCTATGAGGGAGTGAGGGGGCCTAGCCCACCCAGCCAGCCCCGTAGGTCCTTCGCCTCTCTTTATTTTAGGAGACCGCATGGCCAAAGTGCATGTGTTTTTTTTAAACCAATTTCGTGTGCGTGCAAGTGTGGTGGTTTTTGTGGGGGGGGGTGGGCGTACTAAGCACAGGCGTACCTTGCATAGCACACCCACCGGGAGCCGGGCTGAGACCACCAAACTCAATTCACATGAAGCCGAGACTGGGATCCGAACCCTTGGCTGCAGAGGTATATACTGATTTTAGCGATGTGGTGCTGAGAATACCCATTGATGCCAAATTGTATCTAGTGTGATATAAATATTGTGAGGGATTAACTCGGTAGCGGGTGTGTGTGACTCCCTGGATGGGTTCACTACACGCTGAACTGTACAAAAAGGCAGTAGAGGATTGTTGAAAACAAATGATATGGTTTATTTTACCATATTGCTGGATACACGTGCAAGCATCAAAACAGCATACACAAAACAAAACATAAAATAAACCCCTGCCACTTGGGGCGTCTACCTTCCCAACACAGGAACCTACCTATGGAGTCTGGCACAGCCTACTGCTGGGTAAACACTGCTGGTCCTACAGCAGAAAACAACAAAAAAAAGTCTCTTTGATATTTCTCACACAGAAATATCCATCAGCACCTCACCTCTTCAGAAGTGCTTGTGACTGCTCCTTCACTCCCAAAGCCTCAGGATCCAGCAATCAGTCGTTATCCTTAGGCTGTCTTTATAGTGGCTTTAATTGCTTAATTCTGAACATCTGAAACCTTTTAACGCCCCAAACCTCTCTGGCCATCTCTGCAGCCGACGCCTAATAGTAATTGGTGTATTGTCTAAACAAGGCAGAAAAGCATCTGCCGTCTGGGACAACACACACAGATTTACCTGACTTCCTGTCACAATATTTATAGATAATAGTGATAAGCTGTGAGTGGCGACAGCATCTTTTTATATTTAACCTGCCCCTACATCTGTGCACTTCTATTTGTTTGAGAAAACAGGAGTGCAAACCACATTGATAAGCTGAAAGATAAAGTCACCCATAACAATGACCCTTTACCAATGTGAGATCAGTGAATGATGAATTATAATTCTTTTAAATTACTGACTGTACTTTTCCCATAGCTTTTAACCTCATTGAATTAATTGATAGTATTTTTGTAACATGGTATATCCAACCATATTGCATCTTTGATTGCTCCATACAAAGAACTATTTTATAGTTTACCAAAATCTTTAGTTAGTCAGTCATAACTGATCACATTGTACTTTTTGTTCTCCCAAGAGACATTTAAAAGTGAAATTATAATGAAACAAAACTACAGATGGCTCAATGGTAATTCACTGAAAATAGCACCATAAATCCTTTTGTTTCTTTAGAGTGGGTACAAAATTATTAGGTTTAGAATACTAATTAAGAAATGATAAACATATTTTTACTGCTTTATGTTCTTCCACTAACAAAATGATGAGCATGAGTTCGCACCAACACTCTGCAGGCTGTCCAACATTTTTTATGTTGGATAATGGTAATATTTTCCTAAATGTTTATCACACATCTGTGTTCTGTCTAGAACATCTGTTCTTTTACCTAGCGTGTCAAAACATATAGGAATTGAGCAGCCCTAGGACAATATCTATCTATCAGGAGATGAGAAAGTGGGATGTCCCTCCAGCTGGTTTATCACAAAGCACACAATTCTGGTTGTATAATCATGTTACCCATCATGATAAGATTATGGTGATATGCTTTCAGGTTCTTTTGAGGAAAAATGTATTCCTTTTCAGATGGATTTACCATGCATTCTTACTTCATTGAAACCGTCATTTATACAGGAATAAAAGAAATTCACACAGATCAGAACCGGGTGAATTTATACTGCATTGTATACCTTTAACAACCAACTGTTATATTTAATTGTTGTTGTATTATTGTTTAAATTCAATAAAAAAACATTGAAACACATATCAGAACATCTTGGCAAATGATCCAAATTCCAATTGAAGGACTACATTCAAGATCATTCCAAAGTTTTCTTTACAAAATAATGTTACCAGAAAAACAAATATCCATCTACGCATGCGATACAATTTTAATTTCTTTATATGGGTTATTAGGGATGAGCCGAACACCCCCGTGTTCGGTTAGCACTAGATCCTTCGAACGGACCTAACGTTCGTGCGAACATTTAGAACCCCATTGACGTCTATGGGACTCGAACGTTCGAATTCAAAAGTGCTAATTTTAAAGCCCAATACTCAAGTTATTGTCGGAAAACTTCTTTGAGAATCCGGGTCTTGCCCCAGGAAACATGTATCAATGGAAAAAAAAAGTTTTAAAATCGGTCGTTTTTTCTGGAGCAGCGATTTTAATGAGAGGCCATGCAGCGTAGGTTTGCTGAGGCATTCGGGGCACAGTCCTCGGGTCACTGAGGACGTCAGGATCCACAGCCACCTCATCCCAGCCACGTAAAAGTCCATGGGTTCCCTGGGACTGTAAATGATCCCTTGAAGACTGCTGCTGCTGATGCTGAGTGCTATGCTCCACCTCCATGCTGCTGATACAATCATCCTCCTGCTCCTCCTCCTCGTCCTCTTCCTGTGTGCTAGGCAGGCAAGCAGGACCACTGTCTGGATAAAGGGGGCCTTGAGAGGTAAGGAAGTCCTCCTCTTCCTCCCTCTGTTCTGAATCAAGGGCCCTGTCCATTATTCCACGTAGCGTGTGCTCCAACATGTGAATAAGAGGGACAGTCTCACTGATGCATGCACTGTCACTGCTCACCATCCTCGTGGCCTCTTCAAATGGTGACAGGACAGTGCATGCATCCCCACTGGCCCACTGGCTTGGGGAAAAAAAACAAGCTCCCCTGACCCAGTTCTGCTGCCATATTGGCACAGGTACTCATTGATGGCCCTCTGCTGCGTGTGCAGCTGCTGCAGCATTCCCAATGTAGAGTTCCATCTGGTGGGCATGTCACAGATTAGACAGTTATTAGGGCAGGTTGTATTCCCTTTGGAGGTCTGTCAGCCGAGCAGTAGTAGTGTTTTGGAGGCGTGGTGGTGGAACAACCTCCAACACTACTGTACCTTGCGCTGTGTCCTTCCCAGCTGCCAGCAGAGTCACCCAATGTGCCGTGAAAGAGAGGTAACGTCCCTGTCCATGCCTGCTGGACTATGAGTTTGCGGTAATATGCACCTTACCACAGACCGCCCTGTCCAGCGAGGCTTGAACATTGCCTTCCACATGGCGGTAGAGAGCTAGAATCGCCTTCCATGAGAAAAAGTGGCGTTTGGGAACTTGCCACTGAGGTACCTCACATTCCACAAACTCACGGAAGGGGGCATAATCTACCAACTGAAAAGGCAGCAGTTGAAGTGCTAGCGAGTATTCAACCACTGGGCATGTGGATGGCTGGGAGAGTACTTCTTTCGGCGATGCAGCAGCTGGGTTAGGGAAATTTGTCTGGTACAATCTGACATTGGTGTACCGCTAGTAGATTGCCCGCATGTACTACTAGGTTGGGACACACCTAATTCTACACCTTCAATCCTATCAGTGCAGGCTTCAGAGAGGACTGAGGGTATAGTGGGGTTGAATATCCCAGGTGATGGGGGGCAAGGGGAGGTCCACTTTGTTCTTTGGTGTGGGTCTTTCAGGTATGCTTGCCAACAAACTCCATGGCAGGTCGACATATGGCTGGTCAAGCATGTGGTGCCCAAGTGGGTGATGTTTTGGCCACACGAGATACGCTTGAGACATATGTTGCAAATAGCAATAGTGCGATCTGATGCACATGTTTCAAAAAAGGCCAACACCAAAAAAACTTGCAGTAACGCTGAGACACAGCAGCGCCCTGCACAGGCGTAGCTCTGCGATCTAATGCAGTTGGTGTGCTGCCCTTAAGCTGGCCCCTGGAGGGCATCCTGCCTCTTTGGAAATGTGTCTGTGCCTCTTCCTCCTCCTCTCTCCTATCAGGCACCCACGTAGAGTCAGTGACCTCATCATCCCCTCCCTCCTCATCACTGTCAAAAACCTGGCGGTATGCTGCAGCTGGGGGAACATGACTGCCAGATTGCTGTCCCTCTCGGGCACCCCCTCTCTCTGGGCTCACATTACTGCATTCCTCTATCTGTGTTCCATCATCAGAGCCTTCAAAACAGTTTGGGGGACTTCTCAGTAGGACATGGTGAGACTAGGGAAGGAGTAAGTGATGCCATTGAGCAGAGGGAAGAGGACGACTTGGCAGCTAATTTGCCAGACAAAGTACCCTGAGCCTGGGTGAGAGAGGATGAGGGTGGCTTGGTCATTCACTCTACCAATTTGTCTGCATGTTGAGGCTCAACACGGCCAGCTCCCGAAAAGAAGGACGAGCGTGTGCAACGGCCACGCGCTGAAGTGCACCGTGTCCAGCACCAGCACTGTTGCCTCTAGATGCAGAGCCTGCTTGCCCTCGTGACTCTCTGCCTCTCTTTGTTGTCCTTCCAGACATTATAATGGCCTGCAGAGGACAAAGTCAGTACACACACCTCGTAGCTTCAGGTGCAAAGTAATTAGCACACCTGCACTATAAACCAAATGGGTTTAGGTGCAAAGTACTTAGCACACTTGCACTAGAAACCAAATGTGTTTAGGTGCACAGTAATTAGCACACCTGCACTATAAACCAAATGTGTTTAGGTGCAAAGTACTTAGCACACTTGCACTAGAAACCAAATGTGTTTAGGTGCACAGTAATTAGCACACCTGCACTATAAACCAAATGGGTTTAGGTGCACAGTAATTAGCACACCCGCACTATAAACCAATTGGGCTTAGGTGCACAGTAATTAGCACGCCTGCACTATAAAACAAGTGGGTTTAGGTGCACTAAGCACACAGGCAATACAACACGTGAGTAAGAACATTGCAGCTAGCACAATCAACTGACTGACAGATTAGGAAGAACCAATCTACTGTAACTAAACTATACAGTGTATAAATATATGTACAACTCTTGGGATGTATATACTGTATATCCTCTACACACTGTAAATTTAACTGACTAGCCTGCCTGCTCTATCTAGCTAGAAAAAAATACAATCTCTATCTCTGTCTGATCTGTAACCAGCGCTGGGACACACTACACGATGCGGCCCAGCAGGCGGCCTTTTATAGTGTGGGGCGTGTGCTAAAGCCCTGAGACATAATTGGCCAAAGCCACCCTGGCTTTGGTCAATTATGTCTCTCCGTTTTTTTGCGTGCTGTGATTGGCCAAGCATGCGGGTCATAGTGCATAGTGCTTGGCCAATCATCAGCGCGCAATGCCGCAGCGAATTATAGGTGGTGGCGCGTCACTCGAATTTGGCGCGAACGACCCGTTTTGTTCAAAATTCGATGACAGATCGAACAGGCAATGTTCGAGTCAAACATGGCTTTGAGTCAAACGCGAAGCTCATCCCTTTTAGGGATGAGGTTTGGGTCCACCACTCCCATGGCTTTAAGAACAATCTTGTAGGTTTAAGAGATGTTTTTTTTAAAACCATAATCCACTGCATAGCCTTATAACTATGGCCAATAGGGAGCTTTTGGTTAAGCTAGCTCCCTTACTATTAAATGTTTGGGGGGTGGGGGACACGGAGCAGCCATAGTGTCAGTAAATTGGAAAGTTTTGCAGGAAAAAGCTACAAATGACATAGCAAGATATAATGCCTAGTACACACGATCATTTTTCCTGTGAGGAAAACTGCCGTGTTTTCATTTGGCTGGGAAAAACGGACATGTGTATGCTCCTTGACAGTTTTCACGACAGGTAAACTGCGGTTTAAAAATGAGAACATGTTCTCTTTTTTCTCGCCGCGAAGCTAAGCAATTTTTTTCCCCACAGTTTTCCTATGGGAAACACTGCGAAGGAGCATTGACACGGACGGTTTTGCCGACCAAAGTCCTCCTGGCAGTTTTCCTGTCGGGAAAAACGTCCGTGTGTACAGGAGAAAAGGGACCGAGCCGGTTCCCGGTTTTTCCCCACATTTTCCTGGCGGTCTTTTGGCTGTCTGAAAAACCAATCAGCTAGGAAACTTCTTTAATTCTGGTTGCTACCTCTTCTAGCTCATTGGAAATCAACACTTTTGTTGCTTTATTTTTTGGCTCCTTTTGTCTTTTTTGTCCTTTTTTGTCTTTAACCACTTCCTGCCTGCCATATAGCAAAATGACAGCCAGAATGTGGTTTAATTATCCTTACTGGGTGTCATATGACGTCCAGCAGGATAAGCCGCTAGCGCGTACCTGCGGGGGGGCACGCAGCACAGCGATCGGTGGTGTAGTGTGTCAGTCTGACATGCCCCATCTCTGATCTAGGTAAGCCTATGACGTAGGCTATATTAACCACAAAGGATGAGGGCGGCCGGACTGTTTTTTGGTTATTTGTTGTTAATGTTAGTCCTTGTTTTTTTGTGTGTTGTTTGTCTGCACATTTGCGATAAACTACGCTTATCGGTGCTACACTTGCCGGCTATTTGTAGGTGTTTTTTTAACATTAGCTATCGGTAGCTGTATGTTGTTATTTATTTACCAGATTTTGTATAACTTAATAAAATTCTTTTTTTGACCCTTAACATTGTCCTTTACTGCCTTTAGTAGCCCTTTCTACCCCCGGGGGCATCCCATTCTCTTTTTTTCCCTGCGGGATATTACTATTTTTTGTATCTATGACGTAGGCTCTTTACCATGTGATCAGCTGTGTCCAATCAGTTATCGACTTTTCCTCAACTCACACTGACGGGTGTGAGTAGAGGAGAGCTGATCGGCTGCTCTCCTGATGTGGGGGGTCTGCTCTGATAATCAGTGCATTGATTATCAATGTATACCCATCAAGGATGCCAACTTCAGACCACCAGGGATGCCCATTTAAGACAACCAGGTGAGCCCACCAGGGGTGCCAATCAGTGCCCATTAGTATGGCACTCTGTGCCCATCAATTATGCCTATCAGTGCCCACTGATCAGTGCTGCCTATCAGTGCTGCCCATCAGTGACACTCATCAGTGCCCATTGGTGCCCATCAGTGCTGGATTTTATGTGATAGACCAACACAAAGTGGGACATAATTGTCAAGTGGAAAGAAAATAATAAATGGTTCCCAACATTTTTTACAAATAAATATTTGAAAAGTGTGGCATGCATTTGTATTCAGCCCCCCTGTTTAAATAATTTGTAGAACCACCTTTCGCTGCAATTACAGTTGCAAGTCTTTTTTGGTATGTCTCTACTAGCTTTGCACATCTAGAGAGTGAAATTTTTTCCCATTCTTCTTTGCAAATTAGCTCAAGCTCTGTACAGCAATTTTCAAGTCTTGATTCTAGATTCTAGATTCTCAATTGAATTTAGGTCTGGACTTTGGCTGGACCATTCTAACACATGAATATGCTTTGATCTAAACCATTTCATTTTAGCTCTGGCTGTATGTTTAGAGTCATTGTCCTGCTGGAAGGTAAACAGGTTCCATCCACCTTTCCATCATTTCTGACCACCTTTCCTGTCCCTGCTGCCACTATCATGTTTCATGGTGGGGATGGTGTGTTCAGGTTGATGGACAGTGTTAGTTTTCTGGCACACGTAGGGCCAGATTCTCGTACATTTGCGTATTTTTATTCTGGGGTAGCGTATCCCATTTACGCTACGCCTCCGCAGTTTTTACGGGCAAGTGCTGTATTCTCAAAGCACTTGCTCCGTAGTTTGCGGCGGCGTAGTGTAAATGGGCCGGGGTAAGCCCACGTAATTCAAAGTAGGAAGGAGGTGGGCGTGTTGTATTTAAATGGAGATACACCGTCGTATCTCTTCTGAGAATCTGGCTCGTAGTGTTTTGCTTTTAGGCCAAAAAGTTACATTTTGATCTCATCTGACCAGAGCACCTTCTTCCACATGCTTGTCATAAACTGCAAACAGGACTTCTTATGAATTTCTTTCAACAACGGCATTCCTCTTGCCACTCTTCCATAATGGCCAGATGTTTGGAGTGCATGATTAATAGTTATGCTGTGGACAGATTTTCCCACCTGAGCTGTGGATCTCTGCAGCTCCTCCAGAGTAACCATGGGCCTCTTGGCTGCTTCTCTGATTAATGCTCTCCTTGCCCAGTCTGTCAGTTTAGGTGGACAGCCATGTCTTGGTAGGTTTGCAGTTGTGCCATACTCTTTTCATTTTTGGATGATGGATTTAACAATGCCCCATGTGATGTTCAAAGCTTTGTAAACGTGTTAATGTGTACTGAACAGTAAACTGAACTTACAGATTCAGTGTGATCCCTGTCTTATTCAGTGTAACTGTCTAACCTGTTGGGTGGTAATTTGAGCTGCACATTTGCTTTTGGGTTATCTGTTGTAAGTTGGCTTCAAGATGGACCCAACATTGTCTCCAGGTATAAAAAATACAGTATATGGTGACCCAAAAGCAAAAATTTATTTATAGACTTTTTTCAAACATAAGAATTTGCCTGGTAAACTCACTGAACTACAGACTAGATTACTACAGTTATGTTAAAATGGGAAATATCAAATCATTTAGTAGATATGTGACTATGCTGACCCTTGATATATATACCGTATTTATCGGCGTATAACGCACACTTTCTTCCCCTTAAAATCAGGGGAAAATCGTCGGTGCGCGTTATACGCCGATCCCAGCTGTCTCTGAGCGCCGCAGCCTAGAGCCAAGCCAAGCTGAGTGTACTGCGCACTTGGCTAGGCTTGGCCATGCTCGGCTCCGCCCGCAGCCACGCGAGAGGAGCCGAGAGAAGCTGAGACAAGCCGAGAGGAGCTGAACACACAGGAAATCTCGCTCCTCTCACCTCGGCCGAGGCGCCAAATCCAAAAACAAACCCACGGGCAAGGTGCGGATGGACTCGCAGACGGAGGATGAACTCACAGATGGACCCCATGCAAGGCCGCAAACGGACACCTCAAAAGACGTAGATGGACGCCCACAAAGCTGGACGGACCCCACGCAAGGAAGCCACAGACGGACACCCACAAGGCTGGATGGACCCAGCGCAAGGCCGCAGACGGACGCCGGACAAGGCTGCCGATGGACGCAGGGCAAAAATGTAAGTTTTTTTCCCTTAAACTACCTTTCTAAGCTTGGGGTGTGCGTTATACACAATCGCCTGGTATACCCCGATAAATACGGTATATATAAAAAAAAAAAAGGCACCAAATATACGTAAACGTATGACTTAATTATGACAAAAATGGTCTAGATAAATGCACTAAGTTGGGGACAGGAAGGCAGTTTTATTTGCAGAAAAACTGATAATTAGGAATGGGGCTAGAAATAAGAGAAGGTACAAGACGTGAGACATTTCAGGGATTTACAGTATATCTTATATCAGGGCTCAAAATGTCAAGTCCCGAGCTACTAGCCAGGCCTCAAAGTTTACTCGCCACTAGGTGCCCCGCCCAACCCCATACACTGCCCCCCCCCTAATTCCGCCACCTAAACACAACCTCATAAATTATCTCATGAAATTACACTTAAATGTTTTATGCGGAATTAAGTTATAAAATAAATATTAACAACAACTTTATCCATGTCCACCAATGCAGTCTGCCCGTGTCCATCAATGCTGCCTGTGTTCGACAGTGCAGCCTATGTCCCCCAATGTAGCCTGTGTCCCCCCAGTGCAGCCTGCGTCCCCCAGTGCAGCCTGTGTCCCCCCAATGTAGCCTGTATCCCCCCAATGCAGTCTGTGTCCCCCAGTTCAGCCTGTGTCCCCAATGCAGTCTCTGTCCCCCAATGCAGCCTGCATCCCCCCCAGTGCAGTCTGTGTCCCCCAGTGCAGCCTGTGCCCCCAATGCACCCTGTGTCCCCTGTTCAGCCTGTGTCCCCCCAGTGCAACCTGTGTGCCCCCTAGTGCAGCCTGTGTCCCCCAATGCAGACTGCATCCCCCTAGTGAAGCCTACATCCCTTTATGCAACTTATGTCCCCCCAATGCAGCCTGTGTCTCCCCAATGCAGCCTGTGTCCCCCAGTGCAGCCTGTGTCCCCCAGTGCAGCCTGCGTCCCCAATGCAGTCTGTGTCCCCCAAGTTCAGCCCGCCTCCCCCAGTTCAGCCTGTGTCCCCCCAGGGCAGCCTGCCCCCCCCCAGTGCAGCCTGTGTCCCTCCAGTGCAGCCTGTGTCCCCCCAGTGCAGTCTGTGTCCCCCATACAGCCTACCTGTGCAGGGGAAGAGAGAGAAGAGCATCCTGGTTGATTAGAGCACTGGGAAACATAACAGCTTTCATTTCAATAGCTGTGTGTTCCCCAACGCCCACCATCGTATACAGCCCCTCCCCCTTATCCAGGCACTTTGATAAACAGATCACCCGTCCAATCCCGGGGAACACAGCTATTGAAATGAAAGCTGTTATGTTACCTAGTGCTCTAATCAACCAGGTGGCAGCGGCTCTCCTCTCTCTTCCCCTGTGATCGCTGGAAGAATGGCTTCCATACCATCCAGGCTACCAGCGGTGCTCCCCCCCCCCGGTCCCAGGCAGCCCACACTCGCCAGCCCTCAAAATCCACTCGCAAAATGCAAGCAGGCGAGTGGAATTTTTGAGAGCTGTCCTATATTGACCTGCTGAAATCCAATAACATCTCAGTTTGTCAATCCAATGATTTTTCAAATAGATATTATACTAAAGACAAATACATTTAGGCGACAGTCACATGGCACAATGTTTCACATATGGTGGGAATGCCCCCAAATCGCTCGTTACTGGACACAAGTTAAAGATCTGATTTTCCAGATTACTGAAACAAAAATATGCTTGACACCTGAATTCTGCCTACTGCATATAATCTCTCGCACACTGAAAAAATACAAACACTCTTTAACTAAACACATGTTAAATGCAGCAAAATCGACCGGTTGTAAACATTTTACTGATATCACACATGTTTTATGTACCACAAATAACTTTGCCTAATGATAAGTAAATACTTGCTTAAAATTATGCATCTGTCATACATATTTATGTACAGTATATCCTCAAACACAGCTTTTTGGATTACGGATCTGATTGCAGTGCATGTTTACTCACCCATGTGAATGTCTCCACTGAAAACAATGAAGCTGCATTCAGATCCATAATTAAACATGCTTGTAAATATGTTGTGTTATGGCCGTGTGAATAACACCTAAAGATTTCATTCTCAACACAGTCATGAGGTTTATTAGTTCTTATTTACATTAGGTTATGTTTTTATGTAAACTTATTATTAGACCTTTTATTTTTAGCTATTAACACTAAATGCACTTGGTTGGGATAAGATCTATCAAAACAATGCATATGCATGCACAAAACACTTTGTACTATGCATGATAAACAGATGTTTATCTGAACAAAACACTGTGTTAACAAACACTGTATTTATGCCTGCTGTTTGAATAAAAGGCACATTTTCTTGGTAAATTGATGTACCATATTGAAAAGACCCATGAAACCAACATACAATAAATAATGAAACATCAGTTCATATATTGGTCAGAATTTGAAGGTGGTATTAAGAAACTGTTCGTGAGTACTCTATAGACATGCCTTTTTCAGCAAAGCTTTTTCCAGGTAGATCTTGAAACTAAAACCTCGCAGGCTTGTGAAAATTGAACAATTTCACTCGTTTGTCAGTGCTTTGCAGTTTTTAGCTTGAAAAATCTATTTTCGATAAGTCACCAGTGTGAAGACAAAATTCATAATTCACTGGTAGTTTTAGCTTATAAATATTCTGCTACAGAGATACAGAAATTAGTTTGGCCTGATTCCCTGATTTAAAAATGTATTCTCTTGCTATAAGACTATGAAAGCTTTTTACATTGAACCTTGCTGCAGGTTTTACAACTGTACTTTGGCAGAACAATACTAAAAAGAATTGTAGACTTGTAATTAGATGCTCACTGTCAAGTGAACATCTAGAATGCATAGTTCATCGACCAGAAGAAGAAGCCTGTGCCTGCACTAAAACAGCACAACATGCAACTTCAGAGTCAGTAAATATACAGTTGGCCAAAAAATATATATATTTATACTATTAATCTGTATATATAAAGGGGGTTGCCTTTTTACACTGTTACACCGCTGGGTAAAAATAAAATATGTTGGGACCCTTACTTTTTAAGATATTTATAAATGATAAAGGGACTATGATTAAAAGTACCATTTCAGTCTTTGCAGGTGATACCAAATTACTGTATGCAGTGGAATAACATCCTTACAGGATGTCTCCAACTTACAAGCCAACCTCAATGCACTTAAATGGGCAACTATGTGGCAAATGGGGTAAAGTTATGCACTTGGGGGCTAAGAATATGCATGCATCATACATACTAGGGGGAGTAAAATTGGGGGAATTAGTGGTGGAGTAGGATCTGGGGGTTCTGGTAGATCATACGTTTAATAATGGCATGCAATGTCAAGCAGCGTGCCTAAGCAAAATCCTTTCTTGTATTAAGAGAGGTATGGACTCCAGAGAGAGGTATATAATTTTCCCCCTTATACAAATCATTAATAAGACCGCATCTTGAATGTACAGTTCAGTTTTGGGCACCAGTTCAAAAAGGATATTGGGAAACTGAAGAAAGTGCAGAGAAGGGCAACCAAACTGATAAGAGGCATGGAGGAGATCAGCTGTAAGCAGAGCCGGCCTTTGGGGTGTGCAAGCTGTGCGGCCGCACAGGGCACCATGGGCAACAGGGGCACCGTGAGGCAATCACAGCTCGAAGGATGTGAGTCACAGTGGCGTAGCGTGAGGGGGGCCTATGCCCCTGGGCGCAAAATTTGGGGGCGCAATCCCGCGCCAGTATGTGTCACCGGCGCTACATTATCATAGTTTTAAGTTCCATGATCCCGCGGTCCAGCCGCCATGTTGAGTGTCAGGCCGGCCCCTGGCGCCCTGTGATTGGGTCAAGTGGTCATGTGCGGCGGGCGGGGCTGGCCTGGCCTGGCCTATCCTCAATCGTGGGGGGGCAGGGCTGGCCTTTGCTACGAGCTGTGTACGACTGTACACTCGCGGTCTTCTCCGCCTCCTTCTCAGGCTCTCCGGCAGAATGGATCCATGAACATGTCCTCGTCGGGGCGGCCCGGGCGTGCAGTGTGACAGGCATCGGCAGTAGGAAGAAAAAAAAGTGAGAGACTCGTCTCCCTCGTGAGTTTTTGCTGCTGGCCCGGGGGAGTAGGTATTGGTCTGGGGAGAGGGAGGGAACAGCCAGAAAGTCAGTGTGTAACGTGTTATGCCTCCATAGTAAAATGCTGGTCCTTTTGGTCCCACCAACACCTCCTATAGTAAAATGCTGGGGCTTTTACTATGGGAGGCATTGGTGGACTGAATGGCCCAGCATTTTACTATAGGAGTCATTGGTGGACTACAAGGCCCAGCATTTTACTATAGGAGGCATTGGTGGACTACATGGCCCAGCATTTTACTATAGAAGGCATTGTGGACTACAAGGCCCATCATTTTACTATAGAAGGCATTGGTGGACTACAAGGCCCAGCATTTTAGTCCCACCAATGCCTCCTATAGTAAAATGCTGGGCCTTGTAGTCCACCAATGCCTCCTATAGTAAAATGATGGGCCTTGTAGTCCACCAATGCCTCCTGTAGTAAAATTCTGGGCCTTGTAGTCCACCAATGTCCCCTATAGTAAAATGCTGGGCCTTGTAGTCCACCAATGCCTCCTAAAGTAAAATGCTGAACCTTGTAGTTCACCAATGCCTCTATAGTAAAATGCACCAATGCTGTAGTGTCAGTGTGTATTGTGTAGTGGTCTGTGTGTATTGTGTAGTGGTCTGTGTGTGGTGGCCAGTGTGTATTGTGTAGTGGTCTGTGGGTAGTGTATTGTGTAGTTGTCTGTGGGTAGTGTATTGTGTAGCGGTCAGTGTGTGTATTGTGTAGCTGTCAGTGTGTGTATTGTGTAGCGATATGTGTGTATTGTGTAGTGGTCTGTGGGTAGTTTATTGTGTAGTGGTCTTGTGGGTAGTTTATTGTGTAGTGGTCTGTGGGTAGTGTATTGTGTAGCGGTCAGTGTGTGTATTGTGTCGCTGTCAGTGTGTGTATTGTGTAGCGATATGTGTGTATTGTGTAGTGGTCTGTGGGTAGTTTATTGTGTAGTGGTCTTGTGGGTAGTTTATTGTGTAGTGGTCTGTGGGTAGTGTATTGTGTAGTGGTCAGTGTGTATTGTGTGGCGGTCAGTGTGTATTGTGTAGCGGTCAGTGTGTAGTAGTCTGGGGGGGGGGCACCACGGGATTAGCTTGCACAGGGCACCTGAACACCTAAGGCTGGCCCTGGCTGTAAGAAACTGAGATTATTCTCTCTTGAGAAGAAAAGATTAATGGGGGGATATGATCAACATGTATACATACATAAGTGGTCCATATAGTGAACGTAGGTGTTGAGTTATTCAGTTTAACCACTTGGCTACTGGGCACTTTTACCCCCTTACTGCCCAGGGAAATTTTTAGCTTTCAGCGCTGTCACAATGTGGATGGCAAATGGGGCGGTCATGCAACACTCTACTTAAATTACATTATAATAATAAATAGAGCTTTCTTTTGGTGGTGTTATAACATTTTGCACATAGGAAATTTTTCTCCTTCACTGATTTTTGCTGTTGAGGCTGCATTTATTGGCACTGATGGGTACTGATAGGCTGCACTGATGGGCACTGATATACAGCACTGATAGGAGGCAATGATGGGCACTGATGAGGCTGTACAAATAGGTGGCACTGATGGGCACTCTTAAGTAGCACTGTTGGGCACTGATAGGCAGCACTGATATGTTACACTGATAAGAACCACTTTCTCCTTTTCTCTCACCTTCTGCCCCCCCCCCCCCTTTCTTGACTTGTTCACTAGGCTAGATATATTTGCTTTAAACCCATGCTTTGTTAACATGCTTTTATTTGCAGGAGGGATAACCTATTACATATCTATCTTGATCCCAGCTCGAAAGCAAGCAGATAAATCTTGCCAAACCCCCCCTAATATCCTCATCGATTTCACGTTCCTGAACCTCAGTTTAAACATTTGTTTTCATAGGCTGGGCTTGTAGCAACCATCTGTAGTCCTGAGCAACACCCTTGTTGTTTGTTTTGTCCTTTTGAATAGCTTTAGCTGGCAGCCTGTCCGAGTTGTAATTATGCCTGCCTATTTTTTCCTTCCCCCTCTACTCCTTTTCTCCCCCTCTTTCCCCTTCTCCACTTCCCTTCCCCCTACTCCCCTCTTCCCATGGCCCCTTACCTTGTCCCCCTCTTCTTCTTCCTAAACCTAATTTTCCCCTCCTCTTCCTCCCTGCACCTCTTCCTTCCCTAGCCCTTATATATGGCTTCTCATGGCACTATTTCGCCATATATTATACACTGTTAGCAAAAATCATAAGTCTAAATAGAAATGTGCAGAAACCAGTGACAGCCCCAAAGGGATAAATTGAATCTTCTTCTGCACTTCTTTAGAAAGCTCTTTATAAATAGTAACCCCACAGTGATCTGCCACCTATATATATTTAATAAAATACTCTTTCCAAAATTTCTACCAGAAAAAGGGTCAAAACGTTTTAGTATATCTGTTTGGCCCCAGTGTAGGATAATGTGCACCTCCTCTGGGTCAGATTACACCCTTCTGGAAGCCTCATCTTTCAACAAGGGTAACAGAGGTTTGGCAAGAAACCTGTTGTTGAGTGTATTTATTTGGCAGATGGGATAGCCTCTTGCAGGAGGAGTTGTTATTGGTATTCTCTCTCCATGAGCAGGTCCATCTCCTATAGCAATGGGAGCATCAGTGCTTCAGAGGTCCCCAGCCTTAGATATGCTCCTTATACTTTGTCCTACACCAAGTGTAGGCTGGGTCTGCAACACTGTCCTGCTCCCATTTCCGTGCCTCTGTGTTCGGCTGACCCCGTCACTTAATTCACTCTACCGGGCAAACGTACCCCTCTTTATAAGGATCTGACAACTCTCTTGGCCTCCTGGATGTCCCTGAAGATCTCCTGGTTTGACAGAATCCATGCCCTCCGCATTACATATTTGTTTTAACCTCTTTACTCCTTTAGAGTTCTCCCAATTCATGTCCATAGCCACACCCTGCAGATTAAGAAAGACAAACTGCTCCAATGTATTTGGCATCACTATGGACCCAGACTCCCTCCCCAAGTTCTCTATCACTGTAGGCTGGCGGGAGGTCTATCAGTGCCTAATCTTAAACTTTACTGCACAAATCACCCCTCTTTTTGCTTTTCATGCTGCCACAGAAATGCTTATTTTGGCACACTTGGTAATTTCTGGCTGCTCTGGTCTCCCATGGGCACCAAACTCTCAGACCCCCTCATTGCTGCACTTCCTGCATCAGTGGGATACTGTCAAATACAGTAGAAATCTACTCTCCCCCATATACTTCCCCCACCTACTTACCTTTTAAGCATCTTTGGCACTCCCCACTTCTCCCAGCCCATGATAACCCTGGTGCTGATTGTTGGTGGCGAGAGAGAGGAAACAAATACATTTATGATTTTCTTACTCTTGGCTGTAATTTTCAGTAACCTCCAGCAACATTGGCAACCACGGACCATTTAGGATTTTCTGTATACCCAATTAAGCTGTCATGTGCGTAGCCTTCTTAGATACCAAATGTGGCCTCCCAAACACCTAACAGCATTCATAAACCGATGTCGAAAGGATTGGTCTCCAACTTTATTCCTCCCACTTAGACTCTATCAGTTCTCGCAAACTTCCCTATGTTGAAAAATGGAAAAAGGATCTCATTATTCCTCCAGACCAAGGCATATGGAACAAGATCTTGTTCACATACTATCTTAGCTCAAGAAAATGCCTTTAAAGTGTTTTTAAATTGACACATGACTCCTGACCGTATTTCAAGATACCTGCTGCCTCTCCAATGTACTTTTTGGGCTATAGAGAACTTGGCACTCTTCCTAAGGTAAAGGAAGCTATTTAGGGGAAAACATTTTTACATTTACAACCCCTTTAATGCCATGGTTCTAAATGCATTTCTTGAATGCTTTTTTTTTTTTTTTTGCTAGTCTGGACATTGATATGTGTGTAAGTATGAGGTTTGGGTTCACTGCTACCATAGGTGTGGGGAGAACAAAGAGTGTTTGAGTAAAAGAAGTGTGATATTGGTGTGTATGGCGCTGCCCTCCAATTAAATGGTAATGTGGGTAAAGGTATAGTTAAATCCTTCCATAGGTTAGCTTCTGGTACTGTAAAAAAAAAAGGTAAAAATAAAATAAAATAAAATCCACTACCACTTGGGTGACGTGTCCAAGCTGATAGTGATCCCTCCAAGGTGATAAGGTTATATATAGTGATTGTGTCACGTGAACCTAATGCTATATGCCACCTATGAAGAACGAGTCAAATTAGGAGTCGCTCTTCTTGGGACCACTCACTAAAAAATTGTATGTACAATAAGTGGTTAATGTTCGGTCAATCCCCTCTTTGGTGTTCTCAAAAAGAGGTTGTTCCTCAGAGTGTGGTGAACAGCCTAAGGTAATCCCAACTTGTGTCACCCTCCAGTGGGTGATGTTGGTCTGTGTGTGTTAGGTATAAAACCTCAAGTGCACTAAGTGTTAAACCATATCCAATACCATGACCGAATATAAACAGCATGTGTTACATATCAAAGCAAATGAAAAAGCAAACAACAAAAAACTATATATATATATATATATATATATATATATATATATATATATATTGTGATTGCCCTGAACCTCAAACGCCTATGGGCAATATTAGATAATTGTGTCCTGTGTATCAGTCCCCAAAAAAGGGGTAAATATAGGTCCCAAATAATACCCAAAAAATAGTAAAAAAAAAACACAAACAAATTGATATTGCGTAGATGTAAGTTCAGCTGCAGTATCCAAAATTCATTTTGTAAATAGAAGTGTGGAGATATAAATTTCACTAGATCTTCTGATAAAGTTTGTCACATTTGTGATTGTCCTCGATGTCCTATGAAGACTTTATCCTCAAGTGTACAGGTCAAGGTGACTTTTGTGCTCCCCCTTTGATACCCCACTCACCAGATCCAGGAACCCCTGCAGGGGTAGTAGGCGAAAGTAAGTGTGTTGGTTCTCTCTAAGTCTGGTTACTGCCCTCCGCTTAGAATCCTGGGCACCCAGTCCACTGACCAGATTTTTCAGCTATTTGTTATATTCAATCTTCATTATCTCCCAGCATGTCAGCTCCTGATATCCTCATAAGACCAGAAAAAAACTAACTGGCATGGTGTAATTCTGATGGTTTATTAAAAATGTATATATATTTAAAAAAGGCGATCCAAATCGCATCAAATGAATGTAGTATAAATGCAGATAAAACAAAAAATACACACACTAAAAAGGCTGAGAGTCTGGCGTGTGTTCCACTGCTCCGGACTCAACAGCCGGAAGTAAGGCGATAGCGTGTGAGATAGCTATGCCTTATGCGCGTTTCGTCATGTGACTTCTTCTGAGGCAATGTCATCTCAACACACTACATGTCTCCCAAAACAGGCCACTAGAGACATAGCAGGAGTGGGACATATTTTCGCTACCTAAAAATCCCCATAGGCGATAGTATTTGGGTATTGCAGAGTATTTGGTTATTTCAGGGTATCGCACAGGGTATTGCGGTATTGGGGTACTGAGGTATTGGGGTATTGGGGTACTGGAGTATTGGGGCACTGGAGTACTGCAGAGTATTGGGGTACTGGAGTACTGCAGAGTATTGGGGTACTGGAGTACTGCAGAGTATTGGGGTACTGGGGTACTGCAGAGTATTGGGGTACTGGGGTACTGCAGAGTATTGGGGTACTGCAGAGTATTGGGGTACTGCAGAGTATTGGGGTATTGGGGTACTGGGGTATTGCAGAGTATTGGGGTACTGGGGTATTGCAGAGTATTGGGGTACTGGGGTATTGCAGCGTATTGGGGTACTGGGGCATTGCAGAGTACTGGGGTACTGGGGTATCGTGGGGTATTGTGGGGTACTGGGGTATTGTGGGGTACTGGGGTATTGTGGGGTACTGGGGTAATGCAGGGTACTGGGGTATTGTGGGGTACTGGGGTAATGCAGGGTACTGGGGTAATGCAGGGTACTGGGGTAATGCAGGGTACTGGGGGATTGCAGGGTACTGGGGGATTGCAGAGCTGGGATGTTTTGAGGGATGGCTGGATCTGTGCCTGCATTTGTCACAGATCCAGCCACAGCTCAGCTGCTGACACCCCGCTCCCCCCCCCCTCTCCTCGCACACTGTACCGAACAGTACAGAGAGCAGAGGGAGGAGAGGGAGGAACCGGCGTCATCAAATGAGCTATCAGCGGCAATTTACCGTGATCCGTGATGCGCCGGGTCTTCTAGACCCGGCGATCACGGACACTTTCGCGAGCGCGTCCCAGGGGACGCGCAATCGCGAAAGTGAAGGACGACGTCCCAGGGACGTCGTGTCAAAACTACTCGACCGCGCTGTAGCAGTATTTTCGCTGTAGCGCGGTCGGCAAGTGGTTAATTTTCTTCATCAAAAAATAATTTACAACATTACATTTTCAAGTTTCCTTATTTTTTATTTCTCATGTATCATAACTTTTCCAGTATCCCACTTTTCATTTATTACCTTTTTCCCCTCCCCTCCCTTCTCCCTCCCCACCCCTCTACTATCTATATCAATGGGATTTCTTTTACATGGGACATCCCGTCTTTTCCAACCAAGGGTTCCACATTTTACCAAACTCCTTGATGTTTCTTCTCTTAGTATATACTACCTTCTCCTTCCATATTGTTTCAGTAACTACATTAACCCATTCTCTGACTGATAGGGGGTTCTCTGCTTGCCATCTTTGAGCAATTTGTTTTCTTGCTTGAAAGAGGCACCTCAATACTACTTTTACTGTACTGGCTACTCCACTTATTTATTTAACCACTTGACCACTGGGCACTTAAACACCCTTAATAACCAGACCAATTTTCAGCTTTCGGTGCTCTCACATTTTGAATGACAATAACTCAGTCATACAACACTATAACCAAATGAAATTTTTGTCCTTTTTTTCCCACAAATAGAGCTTTCTTTTGGTGGTGTTTCATCACCTCTGCGGTTTTTATTTTTTTTGCTATAAATGAAAAAAGAACAAAATTTTGCAAAAAATAATAATTTTTCTTCATTTCTATTATAAAATTTTGCAAAAAAGTAATTTTTCTTCATAAATTTGGCCTAAAATGTATACTGCTACATATCTTTGGTAAAAAAAATAAAAAATGTTGGATATTATTTAGTCTGGGTGAAAGTTATGGGGTCTACAAGCTATGGTACCAAATCCTGAAAATTGATCAATTTCATCACACCTGAAGTACTGACAGCCTCTCTCATTTCTTGAGACCCTAACATGCCAGAAAAGTACAAATACCCCCCAAATGACCCCTTTTTGGAAAGAAGACATTCCAAGGTATTTAGAAAGAGGCCTGGTGAGTTTTTTAAAGTTGTAATTTTTTCCCACAATTCTTTGCAAAATCAAGATTTATATTTTTTTCATCAAATTTTCATATTATTAGGTTATTTTTCACACACAGCATATGCATACCACAAATTACACCCCAAAACACATTCTGCTATTCCTCCAGAGTATGGCGATACCCCATGTGTGAGACTTTTACACAGTGCGGCCACATACAGAGGCCCAACATGCAGGGAGCACCCAGGCCAATTCTGACATTTCTCTCCTACATGTAAAAAATCATCATTTATTTGCTAGAAAAATACATAAAACCCCAAAACATGATATAAAGATACCTCACATGTGGTTTGAACACCGTTTTTATATGTGGGCGGGACTTGCGTATGCGTTCGCTTCTGCATGCGAGCTCGCGGGGACAGGGGCTGCTGTATGCCCAGAGTATTGCTAAGTATACCCAGAGTATTGCGGAGTATGCCCAGAGTATTGCCCAGAGTATTGCCCAGAGTATTGCCCAGAGTATGCCCGGAGTATGCCCAGAGTATGCCCAGAGTATTGCGGAGTATGCCCAGAGTATTGCAGAGTATGCCCAGAGTATTGCCAGAGTATTGCGGAGTATGCAGAGTATGCCCAGGGTATTGCGGAGTATGCCCAGAGTATTGCAGAGTATGCCCAGAGAATTGCAGAGTATGCCCAGAGTATTGCCAGAGTATTGCGGAGTATGCAGAGTATGCCCAGAGTATTGCGGAGTATGCCCAGAGTATTGCAGAGTATGCCCAGAGTATTGCAGAGTATGCCCAGAGTATTGCCAGAGTATTGCGGAGTATGCAGAGTATGCCCAGGGTATTGCAGAGTATGCCCAGGGTATTGCAGAGTATGCCCAGGGTATTGCAGAGTATGCCCAGAGTATTGCGGAGTATGCCCAGAGTATTGCGGAGTATGCCCAGAGTATTGCAGAGTATGCCCAGTATTGCAGAGTATGCCCAGAGTATTGCAGAGTATGCCCAGAGTATTGCAGAGTATGCCCAGAGTATTGCAGAGTATGCCCAGAGTATTGCAGAGTATGCCCAGAGTATTGCAGAGTATGCCCAGAGTATTGCAGAGTATGCCCAGAGTATTGCCAGAGTATTGCCAGAGTATTGCCAGAGTATTGCCAGAGTATGCCCAGAGTATTGCAGAGTATGCCCAGAGTATGCCTGAGTATTGCAGAGTATGCCTGAGTATTGCAGAGTATGCCCAGAGTATGCCTGAGTATTGCAGAGTATGCCCAGAGTATTGCCAGAGTATGCCTGAGTATTGCAGAGTATGCCCAGGTGAGTATTGCAGAGTATATGCAGCAGGGATGGCTGAGCAGGGAGGGAGGGATGGATGGATCTGTGACTGCATTTGTCACAGATCCAGCCCGCAGCACTGGCGCTGCCATCCGCTCCCTCCCTTCTCCTCTCACACTGTACCGATCGGTACAGAGAGAGGAGGGAGGAACCGGCGTCATCAAATGACGCCGGTCTGTTTACATCTGATCGCGCCGTCATTGGACGGCGCGATCACGTGGTAAACCGCCGCTATCAGCGGCGATTTACCGTGATCCGTGACCCGCCGGGTCCTCTGGACCCGGCGGTCACGGATGTTCCCGTGTGCGCGCCTCAGGAGGCGCGCGGGAGCGCGATTCTGACAGGCCGTTAATTAACGGCCAGTTAGAATACAGCAACCGCCCTAGAGCCGTACTTTCGGCATAGGGCGGTTGCAAAGTGGTTAAGGATCCCCTGCCAGTACCTAAACAATTTTGGCCACCTCCATATCATATGTATAAAATCCCCTGTATTATGGCATCTAGGGCACCTTGCATATACTCTCCACCCAAAGTTGAACAATCTTTTAGGTGTATAATACGTCCTATGTATCATCATCAGAAATGAAAACTTTGGTGCAGGCGAAACTGTCCTCTCTCGAGTATCTTCCTCCATTGTTCCTCTGTTATAGTCCTCAGATCTTCCTCCCATTTCCCTCTGTTTTTAAGCTGTTCTGGGCCTTCATTACTTTCCTTGCATATATATGGGTATATTTTGGAGATAAGTCCCCTCTTCTCACTCTGATTATGCATTTTCTGGGAGATGGGGGTCCTATCCCACACTGGTCCTACTCTATCAAACTGAACATTTAAAGCGTGTCTTATTTGAAGGTATCTATAAAACGTGTGTCTGGGTACATCATATTCCTTTCTTGCAGCAAAAGTTTTTAAGGTTCTTCCCTCGTACAACTGGGTCAGTCTAACTATCCCCATTGCTGCCCATTCACTAATTTTTCCAACTGTCTCCAGTTCCTGAAAGTTCCTGTTATCCCAGAGGGGCGCATATTCACTCACTCCTTCTACTCCTCCCAGTAATTTTACTGCTTTCCATACTTTAATAGGATCTTTTATGCTCAAATGCCTGTGCAAGAACCCCAGGATTCAGGTCATTAAAGGAAGGCATCACTATTGGGTAATCACCCCACTGGATCACGTATACAAAAGTACATTTGTTGATCTACAGCCACTGACCGCCATATGGCCCAATATGTGGAACGTTAATAAGGTTTTGCATTCCCTTGTGATGGCAGATTACTTTCCCAATGTGTCTCAAATTCTTTCATCCCTGAAAGGAGGAGCAGGGATGGCAGTGGCTTACTCATCACTGCTTTTCCGATTTTTTTGTAAACCACAGTGGTCAAGTAATGCTGCAGAAGTGCTCACAAGCAGTGCCTAAATCACGATTGCTCAAGACATCAGATCCAAAACCTATTTAGACACTTTCAGAAGCAAAAACCCAGTGGACTATTAGGTGTCTGTCCAGGTTGACCAACTAGCCAGAGCTTCCACAGTATGTGCTGGAGCTTTTGTTTGTCCCTGATGGAGAGGGCCTTCAGAATAAAATCTGACTGTACCCTGAATTGAAATTATTTGTTGCAGGATAAATCCTGTGTTGCACCTCTATGTTTGCAGCATATTCCTGTGTCCCAGCACTTTAAAAATGCTACAAAATAATTCCAAAGCTTAATCTCATCTGCAATTTTTTTTATGTATGCTGCAGGATAGATCCTGCATTGCACCTTGAAGTTGTGTGCCTATTCCAGGGTGCCAGCAATGGAAAGGTCCAAAAACTAATAACATTTCTAATCTTGGCTGCGGATAAATATTGCTTTGTGTCTCAATTTGTGGCATTACAAAGCCCAGTCATTGTAAAAGTGCCACATAATGTATATGCAGCTGGACATCAGCTTTCAAATGATTGGTGCTTGCTAATACACTCAAACAATCACATACAAAAAGTTGGTACAGGAATGAGTTATTGTATTCTGACAATGAAGGATTTCCCAGCCATCATCATACAATGATCACTGCCAGTAACTATAGTGGCATATAGTGATTGAATGAAGAAAATCTGACAGGCTGGTTGTATAGAAGTTGATCGATAGTCTTCATGACAACCAGCCTGCACACAGATAGATGAAATACGGCTGATTTCTGCTGAACTGGGTGAATTGCGTTCTGTCTCTTGCAAGCTTATTTTGTTTATTGGTTCTGCCATTGGCCAATTGTATTATTTGGAGGGCTTTAGCTTTATTGTTTTTTCTTTTTTTTTAAGAATAAACACTCCTATAACTTTAGATCAGTTGTCAATCCTATTTCCACTAGTCTATTCCCAGTCTATTACTGATTGATAAAAAAAAAAAAAATCCAGTGTCACAGCATAAACAACCTAAAAAGTAATTTTTAAGCCAAAAAATAAATAAATTGGTGTGCTACTGCTGAATTTAAACCATACTAACTGCAAAAGTTAAACAATCAACTATATATCCAAGCTATGTGATGCCAGAATATGATGTTGCTGATGTTATCCATGAAATCTGTACTGTTCTATGACAACTCATACAAGATAAAGGGTTCTCCCAATCATGCAATTTAATGGACTAGTGTTTTTGGTGTTTTTTCCATCACTCCGTCACTCCTAAAGTTGGAATAAAATTACTACTACTATCGGTTTGCAACTACAGATATCAATGAACAGAATTTAGTATCAAGATTTGCAACTATCCGTTTGCAACTACAGATATCAATAGGATTTGTTGCCAAGTTCGGGTTTCATAAATTTCAAACAGGATTCTATGAACCCTTAGCAAATTCACCCATCCTTATATGTACGAACAACAGTACTACATTTGATTACATTTGCAAAATGCATATGCTACTGTTCCTTTAATCATTGTCTTCCATTATTGCCTGTACATAAAAAGGTGTTAATACTTAAACTTTCGGGGGGGCGTGGCTACCGCGCGGCTGGATGGACGCTTAATCTCGCTGCTCCACCAGAGGACCGAGAACACCAGTGGCTAGAGGCACCGTATCTTCTTGCCACACGGCTCCGCGGCTTTGTGACAAGTCCCTGGACAACCCGCCATGGCTAGGAAGAAGAAGGAACCCGCGGGGGTTAAGAAGCTGCCTCACTTCTTTCTCCCTATAAAGCAGCCGCGTGTCCAAGATGGCGCCGGCGGCTGCTCTCCGACATCCTTCAGCGGCTCCTCTCACTCTCTCCGCAGGGCCCTGCAAGCTCCGGTGCAGTGAAGGCTTCTCAGCCCAGGTCCCCAGCGGCTTTAATCCCGACAGAACAAAGCCCTGCCAAGTCAAAACCCAGACTGTCAGCTGGCTCTTCTCCCATAGAGGTAAGCCATGGCTGCAACTCTGCTGACGCTACGAGGGAACTTTCTGATTCCTTTAACTCCTTCCCTGCCACTGCTCAGCCTGTCTCTGAAACGATCTTAAAAGACATGGTGCTGTCTCTTCGTACGTCTTTGCAGTCAGATATGATGCAGTGTGTTGCAAACTTTAAGGCTGAAGTTCAGGAGCTGGGAGGTAGAGTCGATAAAATTGAGAACAAGATGGGGGAATTTGCTAACTCTCATAATTCATTGATAGACTCCCATAATGATCATGATGAACAACTTGAAGCCCTCAGAGCCAAAATCGCAGACCTTGAAGACCGCTCAAGGTGGAACAATTTGAAACTTAGAGCGGCCCCTGAGACTGTTTTGAATACCCATTTAAATCAGTATGCCTGTGATCTAATTCGTGCGGTTTTGCCATCTGTCCCTGATTCTGAGGTGGTAGTCGATCGAATACATCATCTACCGAAACCTTCCTATCTATCGGACAACATCCCGAGAGACGCTATTATGAGAGTGCATTTCTTTCATGTGAAAGACCAGCTTATGGCTACCTTTAGGAAGAATAATCAGATTCCTGAGCAATTCTCCCATCTCCAAGTGTATGCAGATCTCTCTCAATTCACGCTGCAGAAGAGGAAGTCGTTACTACCGATCACAAAGGCCCTTAGAAACCATGACATCACCTATCGTTGGGGCTTTCCGACAAAGATCACCGTCACGCACAACAACACCACCTCAGTGATCACTTCTTTGAACGACGGCCTGGCTTTGCTCCGCTCCTGGGATATCCTACCTGAACAGGATTCTTCACCTCGAGCGTCTCCTTCCAAGGTCGATAAGCGAGAAGATTGGCAGACCGTCTCTTACAAGCGCAAACAGAAGAGCCGTGCTAAATAAACATGGGTGCCTGCTAGCGTATACGATTTATTTATTCTCTCTCTCTCTGGTCCACTATGACGATATGCCCACGATGTTCCCTCTACAATTTTGGTGCATCATGTTTGCACTCCTACTTTTTTATTCCGTGTTTGTTGTCCTTTTTCTTTTTTCTCTTTGGTTCTACTTTTTGTTTTGTACTGCAGGTCGGATGTTTGGAAGAGACAAGTGGTTGATCCTCAAGGTATCAGGCTGTCCTTTGACCCCTCAACTATTCCTGTGACTACATTTGTTGCCCTGCTCTGGGCATCAGGAGGTATTGTAAGCATTCCACCCTGTTACCTTTATGGTGCTTAAAATAATGTCCCTCAATGTTAGAGGCCTCAACCACCCTGCTAAACGGGCATCCCTCTGGAGTGAGTCTCTTATCCTGGGGAGTGACATAGTTTGTGTGCAAGAGACACATCTTTTAGATTCAGCCTTGCCGGCTTTAAAACACAAACAGTTTTCCCACATCTTCACCGCGTCTGCCGCACAGAAGTGGAAGGGAGTCCTGATTGCGGTCAAAAACTCTGTGGCCTTCTCTCTTCACGATTCCTATCGAGACCCTGATGGCCGATTTTTGATTCTTATATGCGAGATCAACAATAGGACCTTCACTATAGTTTGTGCATATGCTCCTAATACTCACCAACGTCGCTTTGCACAGAAACTGTTTTGCAAAATAGCAAACCTCAGACGGGGCCAGCTGGTGATCTGTGGGGACTTTAACGCTACTGCTGACCCTCAGTTGGATCTTTCTTCTAGGCCTAAGTGGCTACCTCCGGCACTCCAACCACTTTTTCACAAAGAGGAGGTTTACGATGCCTGGAGGTGTCAGAATGCTGAAGAACGTGACTTTACTTTTCACTCTGTACGCCATAACTCATACTCCAGGATCGATATGATCTTGGTGGATAAAATACTTCTGCAGGCTGTGTCTTCCTCCAGTATTCATGATATTACGTGGTCGGACCACGCTCCGGTCTCTATATCGGTGCTGGAGGAACACACACCCAACTTTGCATATGTCTGGAGAGTCAGCTCGCACCTTTTTAACTCTGAACAGAATGTCTTAGATATTACCAAACATCTACAGGAATACTTTCGGTTTAATGCACAGTCGGTGTCTGATCCTTTTGTTGTATGGTGTGCTCATAAAGTTTTTATGCGGGGAATTCTTATACAGATGTGTTCACGTATTAAGAGGCAGAGGTCATTGCAGCTTGCTAAATTATTGAGTGACATCCAAACCCTTGACTTGTCCAACAAAACTAATCCCTCTCAATCCTCGTGTGCAGCTCTTACTAAATTGCGCACAGAGTTACGTCTGCTGCTAATAGAGCGCCATGATAAATATCTTAAAGCCCTTAGGCTAACGTATTCCTCTTCTGGCGACAAGGCAGGTAAATTTCTTGCTAATCGCTTTAAAGCGAAGAAGCTACAAACAAAAATCAGTCATTTGATAGATCCTTTCTCAAAGAGAAAAATTCTTAACCCTAAAGAGATTGCTGATGCTTTTGCGTCCTACTATAGCTCCCTTTACAATCTGAATGGCAACCCTGACACCCCGCAGCCTAAAATTCCAGACATTCAATCCTTTTTAGCCTCCTTAAAGCTTCCTACTCTTACTCCAGACCAGTTTCAGGCGCTTAACGACCCTATAACCCCTCAGGAGGTTGCCAGAGCAATTCATTCGTTACCGTTAGGAAAATCTCCGGGACCGGACGGCTTCTCAAATGACTATTATAAGAGGTTTCAAGAGGTTCTAGCCCCAAACCTTTCCTCAATGTTTGCAGCTGCGATGGCCTCGGCTTCTTTTCCTTTAGAAATGTTGCAGGCTTTTATTGTAACAATACCGAAACCGGGTAAGGATCCTACTCAACCATCCAACTATAGACCCATATCAATATTAAATACTGATCTTAAATTATATGCGAAAATTATTGCACATAGTTTGTCCCCCATTCTTCTATCTCTTATTAAATCAGATCAAACTGGTTTCATTGCGGGTCAACAGGCGGCAGACGCTACTAGAAGAGTGTTGGGCATAGTCCACCAAGCTGGGGCCGGTCGGGTGCCTTCTCTGCTTCTGTCCCTGGATGCGGAGAAGGCATTCGACCGTATACATTGGCAATATATGACCCATACTCTTCAGAAATTTGGGTTTTCCGGACCTATTCTATCAGCTATGTTGGCGTTGTATACTTCGCCCTCTGCAAAGGTGTACACTTCTGGTATCTTGTCTCGCCCCTGTATGATCTCCAATGGAACCAGGCAGGGTTGCCCTTTATCCCCGTCCACTTTTAATTTATTAATTGAGCCCCTAGCAGAAGCCATCAGAAGCTCGCCACACATTACTGGTTTCAAATGTCATAATACCTCCCATGTTATCAATCTGTTTGCCGACGATATAATTATCTTCTTGACAAACCAGAGTAAGTCCTTAGCAGCTACTCGTGACATTCTCCAACTTTTTAGCGCTCTGTCCTACTATAAAGTTAATTACACAAAATCTTTAGTGTTGGACCTCGGAATAGATCCTATTCTTCGAAAAAAGCTCCAGTCCTTATATTCATATACGTGGAGCGTGGATGGGATTCCTTACCTGGGTATTCGATTGGTATCTGATCCCTTGCGTATAGCGGATATTAATTATTCTTCTCTCATTAACAAACTTACGTCAGATGCAAAGACAATGTCGAGATGGGAGCTTTCCTGGACAGGGCGTCTCGCCACTTTCAAAATGTTTATGCTTCCCCAAATTCTGTATATGTTTAGGACACTTCCTGTGCCTCTTAAAAGGACACACCTGTTGTTGCTCAATAAGGTGTTAAGAGATTTTGTTTGGCATGGGAAGAAACCTCGATGTTCTCATGCTCAACTTCTGAAACATAGATATGCTGGGGGCATGGGGATGATTGACCTTCGTGATTATTGGATAGCCACTCAACTGACCCAGCTTAGAAGCTGGTTCTCGCCGGCGGCAGATAAGATGTGGATTGACATTGAAAGGCACTGCAGTTCCACTCCCTCACTCCAAAATGTATTATTAGCTGACGTTTGGAAGCAGAGGCCTTTGAAGTCCCTGCCTCTTTCCTTACAGGCCTCCTTGGATGCGTGGAGAGTACTTTGCTCTACGACTCCTCCCCTAAATCTGAAAATACAGGTGCCTATTCCGTTGAGAACTGTAGAGTTATTAATTCCTAATTTGTCCTTCCAAACCTGGGAGGGACGGGGTGTCCTGACCCTCCAACACCTGTTAGAGGGAAATACTTTAAAACCCTTTTCACAGATCCAAGAAGACTTTCACATCCCTGCTACAGACCATTTTATGTACCTCCAACTTTCTCACCTTTTAAAATCCCCCCCCCCCCCCTGAAATTACTCTCTGTAAACTGAGTTGGCATTTCTTTATTGATCCATCCCCTTCTACAAAAGGCATCTCTCTATTCTACCATCTACTTAAAAAAAAAACGTACCTTCCATAAATCTACCTCTTATCAGAGGTGGGAAGCAGATCTCGGAGAATCCTTTACCCCTGTCCAATGGCAGATGGCTTTCAAATCCATTTACCAAGCCTCTAAATGTTCAAACCACTGGGAACTAGCCCATAAAATTGCTTTGAGATGGTACCTTACCCCATACAGACTCTCTAGATTTTTAACCTCATATTCTCCGCTCTGTTGGAGAGGCTGTGGAGGGGTAGGCCAGATTTTGCATGTTTTCTGGTCATGCAAACACCTTACCAGTTTTTGGAATAAGGTGTTTTCTATAATATCTATTATTACTGGGATCCTTACTTCGCCTTCTCCGGCCCTAGCGGTCCTTAACTTTGGTATTGATCTTTTCCCTCCAGATTGCCGGAAAATTGTCACCCACATCTTGCTAGCCGCTAGGCTGTTAATCGCTAGGAAATGGAAGTCCAATGTATCCCCTAGCATATCGGAGTTGATTGATATAGTTAAACATAATTTTGCATACGAAAACGTATTGGCATACAAATATGGTTCTAAACGTGTCTTTGATCGTCAATGGCAACTATGGGTATCCTGGGCCAAAGATCACTAATTGTTCCCTATGCTCTCTACCTTATTTGATCAATCCACTTTGTGACCTGAATATCTGACCTCAATAATTTCCGAATTGGACCTGCTATTTGTTTGTTTGTTCGTTTACTTATTGTTTCTTGATTTAGCTTATTGGTTTATTGTTTCTTGATTTAACCAATTGGTTTGCTGCTTTAGCTAAACTGTTAACTTCTTATGTTCCTGGTAACATGTGCCATGACTGCGTCTCATGGGTTTTGTGCTGATTATTATCTTGTCTCTCTGCATTGCTATATGTTGTAAGGTGTATCTTACCTTGCAGTCCATGTTACTGTCTTTCTTATATTTTCAATACTTAAACTTTCCTATTATTGAATTAATATTACCTTTTAGTTTCCCGCTACATAATGCAGAATCAGGAGGAAATATATAACATGTATTTTTAGAAGTAGAATATAATCCCATCTCTCAGCAAAACATGTTGATGGTATTACTGGTATTTTTCTTTCTTTTGGATGTTTAACTTTGCAGAAATGCTGAGTATTTTTTTTTTTTCCAGTCTGAATTTACAGATGGTGGTTTATGAGAAGAGTGTGTAAAAGAAAATTTGTCTGCTGGCAGCACAGGGAATGTTTATGGAAACTTGATGTTTGCGAGATTCAGTACTTGATAAATAGTTGCCATGTAAAGATTTCCTCTTCTGAGTTTTGCTTATGTAGAGTTTTATAAGATTGAGAAACATAATTCACAATTGAAATACTGCTTTTTATCTGGGTGTTGGAATTTAACAATTTACATTGCATGTAAAAACAAAGATGGCTAGGATTTATTTTATCACATAAGGAATTACAGTACATCTATCAGTTTTGCAAATAATCTACATTGACAAACAATGGCATTCAGGCATTTGCTAATGCCTGCACTTATCACATTTCTTATGCACCAAATCCCAGAGTGCATTTTTATGCAAATCTAGCCACTAGTGTCAAGGGCTTGCATATCCCCTCCTACCTTTAACAATTTTCCATTGGCCCATTGGCCCTTTTCCCCTTTTCTTTCCCTCCTCTCCTCTCCATCAATTTCTACACCCATATACCCACTAAGTGCAGCTCGTTCTCTATTATCTCAACACTTTTAGTGCCGTTCATATCCTCCCGTGTCTGCCCCTGGGGGAACACCCTGTGGGGTGTCTCAAATTTGCCACACATAGTCCTATGGGCCGATATTGGTAAGTCACGTCTTCTTGCTACTTAAAGTCTCTCCTTAATAAACTACATTATCTATAGCTTAGCTTAGCTACAGAGTACAATTTTGACATTGTATTCATGAAATCATATATTTCCTCAGATGTTATAGATAGATGCCATTTGAAAAAGCGGCAGTGGCCACAAAACATGTCGAAGATACTTCACTATTCACATCACTATATCGCCTCTACCTATCTGTGGAGTTTGTAAATGCTTTTTTGTGTGTGTCTTGTCACTTCTGTGACTTTCAATTTTTGTATTTTTGTAATGATATTTCTTTGTAATAAACTGTTAATCTTTTTATAAATAAGCGTTTTTGTCTGGGTACCGCAACAGTTCTACCACCACTGGCGATTAGGACCCCATTAAGAGTAGTCCCATATATCTCTATCTTCCTCTCTTCAATTACTATAAGATGATCTTACCCGCCCCTACTTTTTTTTAATTAAGGCAATCCCTTAATCTGTTGGCCAGTAAGGCATGCTATCAAAATGATAGGCCAACAGGAATGTACAGAAATTTGGAGGAATCAGTAAAATACTAAATAAAACGTTTGGAATTTTTTATATTTTGAACTCCATTATGGATCCCCTCTAGGGAACCCAGAATGGTTGAGAAGATGTTTGGAGGTATGTCTAATGCCCCTTCCACACCGGGGCAGGAGGTGCGGTGGCGGCATAGCGCCACTATTTTTAGTGGCGCTATACCATCGGAATTGCTGCAGAATTGCGGCAGTATTCGGCTGTTAGTGGTGCGGTTTTAACCCCTGCTAGCAACCAAAAAAGGGTTAATACTTCCCCGCAATGCGCCTCTGCAGAGGAGCATTTCGATCGGTATAGCCGCGGTGTCCCATTGTTTTCAATGGGAAGGAGCGGTGGAGGAGCAGTAAACACACCGCTCCTCTCACCGCTTCAAAGATGCTGCTGGCCAGACTTTTTGAGCGATCCCGCCAGAGCATCACCTCAGTGTGAAAGCACTCGGGCTTTTACACTGAGACTGCAGGGCTGGAGTTTTTCAGGTAGTATTTAGGCAATGTTTTTAGCGCTAAACCACCTGAAAAACTTTTCAGTGTGCAAGGAGTCTAATGGAATATTTTAGGAACATTCTCCATATTTACTTGACCTACTAACAGTCTGCTTTGTAGCATTGTAAAATGTTATACTTCTTATTTAAGTCCCCGTAGTTTAAAAAGTTTGCATCCTATCCTAAATTACCCAAACTAATAGAAAATGCACTACTTAAAGTCTAATTTCAGACAATTTTTTTTTTTTTTTTTTTTAGCAATCAAGATATTATCCCATAGATAAGTAATAGAAAACGTGCAGAGCAAATAAAGTCCTTGACTGAAGGATCAAGAATTAAGATGACATCCAGTGAGATAGCAAAAATCTTCGGCAAATGTGATGATATCCTCCACCAGTATAAGAAGTGATTCCTTACCAGATGAGTTGGGCCATATGTTTTCACAAATGGTCAAAGACAGCTTGTTCTCACCATAAGGGGGAGTCCAATGCGAAATAGTGAATAGTAGGTCCAATGCGAAAATAAAAAACAAAAACATGTTCTAAGTGTAGACTGTATTTATTCCAGGGAAAGGTAAAAAACAACACTTCACCATACTACAGTCAGTCTGGTATGTCTGCAGACAATCTGCCAGAAAACAATTGGCCAGTAGGCGATAGGCAATGTAAAAAAAGGTAAAAACTCGGAGCAACAGACACAAACAGCAGCAGAAAGGACGTGGGTAACGTCACAGGAAAAACTGCTCCCCGTACGCACGTTACGTCCGAATTGGACTTCGTAAGCGGTGGGTGGAGCTAGTACGTCACCTAGCGTCTATAGATGTCAGTCTGGTAACCAAGGAGAGAGTTGGTGATTTGGCCGGTCTCCACGAGCTGCTGCTCGTGGCTCACAACCGTCTTTAACGACGTGGAAAAAACGACGTGAAAAACGAGAAAAAATAGAGCAGGTTCTAAAAAAAAAATCAGCATTTTTCTCATCAAGAAAAATGCTCTGGAGCTTACACACAATAGTTTTTAAAAAATTAAAAAAAAAAAAATTCTCGCTATGAAAAACGAGCCCAACATTTGAAATGTCAATAAAGTGCTCTACTCACCCTCCTCTGCTGGCAGTTCCAATGTCTACTTCCCTACTTTCTCCCAACATAACAAGAAGCTGGGAGGTAGTAGAGAAGGAGGCAGGGATTATTGGAGCCTATGCAAATCTGCTTAAACACAAAGGCCTAAGGAATTTTGAAGATAAATGATCCAAGTGGTATATATTTGGATCAGGAGATGTACAGTTACTTTCATGGGAAAATCATTTAGACCTATTTAGAAGTAAAGGATTCTGGGTAAGTGGAGCAGAGATTTTTGGAGCATTAGGCTTAAACATTAGGGGCCATGAAATTTTACAGATATATGATCCAGGTGGTGTGTGTTTGGAACAAGATATGCTTAGTATTAAGGGGTCATAATATTTCGTTGAGTAAAATAAATAAATAAATTAATGCCACACAGTATTAAATCTTATGCACATAATATCGCAAAACACACATTTTATACATTTCATAGTGTTCTCTTTATAAATGAACTCCAAAATTCACCATATACTATGTTGATTAACATTATATATCAGTGTCCCACGTTACCCCCACTCAAAACGTGATGCCACATTACCCAGAAGTGAGCTAAACACCATTTTGTAAGTTGCTGAATGTATTTTAAATCTTAAGGGGGTAGTACATGTGATTTCTGCAGTGCACCAGTATAACACACTATACAACATGAGGTTTTTATTGGAGAATGGTTTTAATAAAATTGAATAATTAAGGCAGAAAGCACTATAATTGTTTATTCTTTTGAGTTTCTGTGAAGTTGGGTTACCTGTTTTAGGATTGGAACCCACCTGGATAGAGGTAGATTGAAAGGACAGTGAGCCTTGGAGAGAACACAAGTCATGGCAATAGGAGTTAATTTATGGAGAAAACACTATGAAATATATACAATGCATGTTTTGCAATATTATGTTGATAAGATTTAATACTGATTTATTTATTTATTTTGCTGGTTGTACATGTGGGGACACATATAGTGTGAGCAGCAGTTTTCGCAGGAGAGGTGAAAGATTGTAGATTGTGAAGGAGTTTTTTTTTATTCAGAATTCTGGTGGTGTGTTTGGTGCATTGTCATTTTCCTTTTTTAGGTGAAGAAATAGCACCGGGTATTTTTTTTAGACAATACCCTGATATAACATATTACATTAAAACGTCCCTCATAAACGTATGAAAAGCATTTTTCAATTATAAGGAACATTGATAAAAAACAATAGTTTAACTATGTCCTTATTTTCTTTTTCTTTGCAAAGTAATTGCAATTACTGTATATAATTGTGTTTTAATAGCTTACAGCATCTTTGAATATGGTTAACTCTGTATTATTTTTCATAATTGCCACCTGATGTGTTTCTGAGTCATTAATATTATTACATTTCTTACAAAAATAATGTTGTTTTAAAATTGATCTTACTATATAAAATAGTTAAAGAATATTCAATATATAATATTAGCAGTGGTTAACGTATTTATCGCGGTATAACGCGCTCCTGCGTATACCGCGCACCCCCAAAGTGCCCCCCAATCCTGTGGAAAAAAAGTTATTTTGTACTTACAGTTTTGGTGTCTTGCGCGGCGTCCATCGGCGGCCTCGTCGGGTTCGGCGTCCTTCTGCGGCTTCGGGTGTCCTTCTGCGGCGGGTCCGGGGTCCTCTTCGGCGTGTCCGTTGTCCTCTTCGGCGTGTCCGGTGTCCTCTTCGGCGGGTCCGGTGTCCTCTTCGGCGGGTCCGGCGTCCTCTTCGGCGGGTCCGGCGTCCTCGCGGCGTCCTCGCGTCCTCCCCGCTCGTTTCCCGCGCCGAGTTTTGAAAACTGCGCCAGCATATACTGAGCGCAGTACACTCGGGCAGGCTCGGCAACTTTCGCGCTCACGTCCTGTACGTCCAGGACGTGACCGCGGAAGAAGCCGAGACTGGCCGAATATACCCGAGTGTACTGCGCTCGGTATATGTCGGCGCAGTATTCAAAATTTGGCGCGGGAAAGCGGGTATCGGCGTATATCGCGCACCCACGATTTTGCCCTGATTTTCAGGGCAAAAAAGTGCGCGATATACGCCGATAAATACGGTATCTTTTTTTTAAATTATGCAGTTAAAATATATTTATTGTCCAATAAAATATAAACACATAGTTTAACCCCTTTTCGCTGACTCCCGCCAGACTTTAATAAACCACTCATAGGATATCATATCCTGGAGTTTCAGATATTATACCGGAAGGAAGCCTGCAGCTGCAGGCATGATGCCGGTATTAACATTTTCAGCTTGTGATTCTCTTTAATGTAGAAGTAAGTTGAGTGGCTATACAGGGGGTCCCCCTTCCAGCCACTGCATTTTCTGGCCTCTCTTGTCCAATTGGGGAGCCCGGTAACAATGTGACTGCTTTGGTCCCATTCCCTAGAAAGAGTGGAGGTAATTGAGTTTCCACCTCTCTTTTCAGAATGGAAGTGATGGGGGTTTTAGGACCCCAGATCTCTCCATAAAGAGGACCCGTCATGGCTCATGCTATTACAAGAGTTGTTGTTCATGCTTTGTAATAGCAATGATTAAAATAAAATTTAAAAATAAAGGTACAGTTTTAAAAAAATGCATTTAAATAACAAATATTAAAATAAAAGCATTTTAAAGCCTCCCTGATATCCTGTGATGTGCACAAATGTGAATATGTACATGCAGTATGTTACAACAAAAACATATACCATAGTTTTTGGACCAAAAAACGCAATTTTTCCCCCCAAAGATATGGGGGAAAATGTCTCTGCGTCTTATGGTCTGAATCCTGAATGGCCACCCCCCCCCCCCCCCCCCCCCGTCGCCACAATTTAACAAACCGGGGTGGTGGTCAGAGAGCACGTCCGCTCTCTGACCAGTTTGCTCAGTTTGAACTTCAGCAAGTCGCCTTCACTACATCTAGATGCATAAAGGCATAGAGTTGCTGCCGTGTGATTGGCTGATTAGCAATTTGTGTTACCAAGCAATTGAACAGGTTTACCTGATAAAGTGGACAGTGAGTGCATATTTTGTGTTATTATTTTATGTGTGATATCTAAATGCATCGGTTTTACTTTCTAATATTTTAACAATAACAGAATACATTTAACAAACATTTAACCTTTAAATATATAATAATACTTTGGCTTATATATTTAATTCAGTTATCAATCTTATCTTTAATATATACCCTTTATTGAGCTTAATGTCATATGCAATTTTTCTTAAAGCTGTAATGCATTGGATAGTTTATTCAACAAACTCTGATGAATCACATGTTGTTCATTTGCCTTTCCAGCTACTTCAAATAATCCTGGTTTTTATTACATTACCGCTTAAAAAAAAAACATACCAGAGCAAGAATTTCTGTTGTTCTTACTGGAAAGTCTTATAAAATGTGACTGCTTCAGATATAAGGGAAATATAATTAACTTTTATTTTTTAGGTCTTTTAAAAAAAAATACTGGTATCTCAGCTGCAAAACAGGATTTACTGGAAAACCTGTGAGCAAGTAATTGACTTCTACAGACTGCTTACTATCAACTGTCTAAATGAAAGATCGTTTCTCAAAATAACTGAAAGATTTGGTGTATATAATTTAATGTATTGTATACTAATTCAGTGATTTTGAATCTAAAAGCCCCACCTAGCCTGGTTCTAAAATGAATTTATGAATAGAGCAGCACAATGCACGCAGAATGGATATTAATGTTGTTTTGGTAACAATAACCAATGGCATATCAAGTTCTAAAAAGCTTTTGTGTAGTTGTGCTCCTGAGACTATCTATTTCAATTTTCTGGATAAGGTATGATGAAGGGAATACATGTTTAAGGGAATATGGTTAAGGGAATAAATGACAGTACTTTTCCCAGTGCAAAAGCTTAAGCCCAATTGAATCTTTAGTTTAAATCAGCTAAATACAAGCCAGCTGCTTTAAATAAAAAAATGTGCAATTTATAATTCTTATTTTTTTCTGAAGCCACCATAGCCTGAGTAAGGAAGCCTGAATTCTGCCAGAAGCTGCAGATTTGAGTTCCTGTTCTCCTGGGCGGGCTCTCTCTTTTCAAAAGCAGAGGTTTTATTACAAAAGTCCAACACTAATTTACTTAGTCAACCCTATAGCTCAGCAATTAGAAAAGTTTATGTTCCACGCTGTAAAGGGGGCTTGTCAGACCTCTGTAAAGAGTTCACTGCTTCCCCACAGAGAGCTGGGGTTTCCCACTCCAGCGTGCTGCCAGAGGACAGATTCTCTATTCAGGTTGTGTCTGTGTCTGATTTTTAAAGAAAGCAAAATGTAAGATTTTGTACACTTGGATTGTATTGCGTGTAAAAAGCCAATTTAAAGCTGAACTTTGGGAACAACAACTTTAATTTATATATATTTTATATTAGCCATAAAGGATATAAATTCACTATATTGGCACAAAATGCTATTGAAGACCCATATAATACATTGTAAAAGTAACAGCAAGATCATACAACGAATAAATTCCATATCTTCCCCTAGTAAAAGCACCTCACACAAACACTGGTTAGGCACACAGTTAAAGGAGTTGTAAAGGATTTTTTTTTTAAATAACAAACATGTTTTACGCCTGTCCCTTGCCTTGACTGTCCCCCCTGAATCCCGTCTCTGGCGTTTGTCCAGATTCTGGGCTAACGACGAGCGATTGCAGGAACCTCTTGCTGCTTCTATCTGTAATTTTTGGACTGACAACGGTGGCTCTGCCGCTCCTCTGACCCTGTGGGACTCCTTTAAGGCATGGACCAGGGGAGAGTTTATAACAAGTATCTCTCGTCTTAAGCGGGAGGCAGCTCAATCCTTAGAGAACCTGGAGACTAGGGCTGCTGCACTGGAGGCTGAATTTGTGGCCAACCCGGACGATGCACACTATCAAACATGGCGGCGGGCATTAAGGAGTCTATCCACGGCCAGGGTGGCACAGACAGATAAGGCCCTCCTATACTCGGCCCAAAGGGTCTTTGAGCACGGGGAGAAAAATGGAAGGCTCTTGGCCTGGTTGGCCAAGGGGGCTGTCCCATCCACTCCTATTGGCTCCATCAGGGACTGTCAGGGTCAGTTGATCGCGGCACCGGACGGTATTAATCGACGCTTTGGGGACTTTTTTAAAGATGTCTACTCCTCTCGTGCAGATTTTTCCGAATCGGACCTCCTCTCCTTTTTAGACCCCTTATCGTTCCCCGTTCTCTCTAATAAGGCTAGGGAGGGGTTGGAAGCAGATATTACCCTGGAGGAGGTGCAGTTGGCCATGGGACATCTTCGGGGTGGGAAGGCTCCTGGAGCAGATGGTTTGCCATCTGAATTTTATATGAACTTTACCGAAATTCTTGCCCCTAAGCTGACCTCACTCTTTTCTAAATTTGGAACCTTGGAGGCCCTACCTGATTCGATGAATGAGGCTATTATTGTACTGGTGCCCAAGCCTGGCAAGGATCCACTCGATTGTGCATCCTTCAGACCCATTTCCCTCTTAAATGTGGATGCAAAAATCTTTGCGAAGATTTTGGCCCTCCGTCTGTCCCGGGTCATTGATGACCTGGTGGGCATTGACCAAACTGGGTTTATGCCGGGCAAAGGGACTGATATTAATGTTAGGCGCCTCTTCCTGAACCTCGCTATTCCGCATGATAACCCGGGTACCAGGGTCATTGCCTCTCTTGATGCCGAGAAGGCATTTGACTCTGTTGAGTGGTCCTTTCTGTGGGAGGTTTTGCGTCGCTTTGGGTTTGGCCCTAGTTTCATACATGGGATTAAATTACTCTATCAGGCGCCTAGAGCTCGAGTCCGCACCAATAACTGGCTCTCGGAACCCTTTAACCTGTATCGCGGTACGCGGCAGGGGTGCCCGCTCTCCCCCGCCCTGTTCGCTCTGGCTCTGGAGCCCCTGGCGATTTTGATCAGGAGCGCTCCGGATGTCCTGGGCCTGCGGGTGGGTAAGCTGGAAGAGCGGCTGTCCCTGTATGCCGACGAAGCGTTGCTATATTTGAATGATGCGGGCCCCTCTCTCTTAGCTGCACTGCGTATCTTTGACAAATTTGGGAAATTTTCTGGCATCAAAATCAACTGGAGTAAATCTGTATTATTTCCTATTGATGATGGTGCGGTTTCTGGGGCTTCTCCCTCCCCCTTGAGGTGGGTGGAAGAGTTCCGATATCTTGGTGTGTTGGTGACCCGAGACCCGTCTAGGTATGTCGAAAAGAATCTTAAACTGGTCCTGTCTACCCTGCGCTCCAGGTGTGCTGCCTGGGCTGACCTCCCGCTTAACCTTCTCGGTCGCATAAACTTGTTAAAAATGATGATGCTGCCCAAGTTTACCTATCTCTTTAGGAACTGTCCAGTCTGGGTCCCGGTCTCATTTTTTAAAGACATTAATGACTGTGTGGGCTCCTTTATATGGGGTGGAGCGACCCCCAGGTTGGCTCGCTCCACCTTGTGGTTACCTGCGCACATGGGGGGCCTGGCTCTCCCTAACTTCCAGATGTACTTTTGGGCCGCAATGTTGGTGACGGTTCACTGGTGGTTTCAGGGCTCCAGATCTAACGCAGCGGTCTGCCTGGAGGCTACCTGCCTGGGGTCACTGGCCGACCTTCGTAATTTCGTCTATAGGGGACCGGGGGCATACAAGATGATTCCTGGGCCTCCCCGGGCGTCGTGGAGGGTGTGGGGGGCGGCTCGGCGGCGCTATTTGGCGCCTGATCGGTGGTCCCCTGCGCATCCACTGTGGGGCAATCCGACTCTGCCTCACTTTCGCTCCATTCCGGACCCTCAGGCCTGGGCAAGGTTTGGTATCACCAAGTTGAGCCACGTAATGCCCCAGGGAGTGTTGATGCCCTTCTCCGAATTGAGAGACGCGTACCACCTGCCCCGATGGATGCATTTCAGATACCTGCAACTGAAGCATGCGGCGAGGGCCCAGTTCCCTCAGCGCCCTGTCCTTCAGGCTGACCCCATAGAGGAGCTTCTGGCACCGGGAGATCTTACTAGGCCTCTCTCTACCTTATATGGGGCGCTTTTGGGTAGGGACTCCCCCAAGATGGAGAGACTGTGGGATGCCTGGCACAGTGATATACCCTCTATGGATAGGGAGGGATGGGAGGACTGCCTGGATTGTGGCCCTAAGTTGGTCATTGCATCCAGGGATAAGCTTCTACAGGTCAAATTCCTTCATAGAATTTATTACACTGCCCAAAGGCTCCATCGCATGTTCCCGGCCAGGGATCCCATGTGCCCTAAATGTAGGACTCAAATTGGCACATATATTCATATGTTTTGGGACTGTCCTATTGTGGGGGGTTTTTGGTCAGCGGTGTTTAGTGAACTTAACTCGCGGCTACAGTTGTCCCTCCAAATGCTGCCCGAGTTGGCATTGTTGGGGGTGCACGAGGATGCACAGCGCTCGCATCATTTGAAATTATTGATCTCCTATCTCCTATTTTACGCTAAGAAGGAGATACTCCTAAAGTGGATCGTCCCGTCCCCCCCATCTCTTACCTCCTGGGAGGCACAGATTGAGGCGGCCCTGCCTATGTATAGAATCACTTACATTAACCGTGGTTGCCCGTGGAAGTATGATAAAGTGTGGGCTCCCTGGCTCTCCTCTTGAGGGCCATGGGCCCTGTTTTTATGTGATCTAGCAGGAGGATATGTGGGGTTTGGGGTTGGGTCTGGTTCCTGTCTATTGGTATACCTATTTTTATCCCGTTGGTCTTCTTTTGTGAGTGACAATTTATTGCCTGGTACTTTGCCTGATCAATGTTCTCTTTGTTTCGCTGATATTCCTGTTTTGCTCTGTCCTGTTTTGTACCATGTCAAGAGGTATACTGTCTTACATGATTTCTTATCACAATAAAGCACCTTTGTTTGTTAAATAACAAACATGTTATACTTACCTCCACTGTGCAGTTCCTTTTGCATACAGTGGTCCCGACCCTTATCTTCTGGGGTCCCTCGGCGGCTGTCGCGCTCCTCCCCGCAACAACTACATACAGACATGCGAGACATACAGACGTGAAGCTGTTGCGGGCGTGCTCCTGTGATACAGTGGCGGCCATAGCTGCCGCTGTATCACTCGGCCCCGCCCCCCGGTTTGCCGTGTCATTGGATGTGATTGACAGCAGCGCCAGCCAATGGCTGCACTGCTTTCAATTCATACACTGAAGCCAATCAACGGCCAGGCTTTAACTTAAGGGAGGAATACGGGGCCGAGCGTGGGACTTTCGAAGGATCAGGTAAGTAAAACGGGGGCTCGGGGGGGGGGGGGGGGCGTCATCATCTGATGTTTTTTCCCCTTAATGCATAGAATGCATTAAGGTGATTTTTTTTTCCTTTACAACTCCTTTAACCCTTTGATCACCCCTAATGGTAACCCCTTCCCAACCAGTGTCAATAGCATAGTGAAATATTTTGAATAGTGAAATATTTTTAGCACTGATTTATTTTATTTATGGTACTTATATGGCGCTGTCCATTTATGCAGCGCTTTAACATATATATTGTGCATTCACATCAGTCCCTGCCCTCAAGAATCTTACAATCTAAGGTCCCTAACTCACATTCATAAATACACAGACTAGGGCTAGACAGGATCCAAATAATATGTCAGCATGTCTTTGGAGTATGGGGAGAAACCGGAGTACCCAGAAGAAACTCATGCAGGCACAGGGAGAACATGCAAACTTCAGGCAGAAGTTTGGTTAAGATTCAAACCAGCGACCCTTTTGCTGCTAGGCAAAAGTGATAACCACTACACCACTGTGCTACTATATTAGTGTTCTTTAAAAGTGTCAAAAGTGTCAGTTAGTGTCAGAATGACCCCCGCATTATCAAAGTCCCGCTATAAGTTACTAATCACTGCCATTACTAGTATAAAAATTAAAATATACCATAGTTTGTAGACACTATGGGCCAGATTCAGAGAGCCGTAACTCCTGTCTAACTGATGTTAGACTGGAGTACTTTCAAATTACGCACGTTTTTTAGCTAGTCTGAAACCTCAAACCATGAAAATACGGCTGCGGGCTTCAATTCGACTGGCTTACGTGTTCGTACGCCTTCAGATCTACGCTGCAATAAAATTGCGGCCACTGGGTGGACTTCCCGTTGTTTTCTGCGTCGGGGTATGCTAATGAGCTTTTGCCGGCGATCCCAGAAATTACGATCTTCAATCGCAATCTCTTACGGCATCTTTAGTCATCTTTTCGCTGCGTTATGTTATACCAGCTTTTAGCTGGTCTAATATTAGACAGCCCATGTTAAGTATGGCCGTCGTTCCCGCATCGAATTTCAACGTTTTCCGACGTCTTTTATTATTTTTTACGTAAGTCGTACGGGAATAGGAATGTTCGTAAACAACGCTACTAAAAAAATGACGTAACGACGTGATTTCGCGCAATGCACGGCGGGTAATTTCTGAATGGAGCATGCGCAGTTCGATCGCCGTGGGGACGTGCCTAATTTAAATGCTTCACGCCCCCTAATCACGTATTTCGATTACGCGGCGAGAAATAGACTACACTGCCGTATCGTACGGGCAAAAATCTACCAGAATTCGATTTAGAGCCTGGTAAAATACGGCAGCGCAGTGTATTTCGAATACGCTGCGCAAATTTACCTGAATCTGGCCTTATAACTTTTGCACAAACCAATCAATATACGCTTATTGTGTTTTTTTATCAAAAATATGTAGCAGAATATATTGGCCTAAATTTATGATGACATTAGATATTTTCAATTTTTTTATTGGATATGTTTTCAGCAGAAAGTAAAAAAAAATGTTTTTTTTTTTTTTTTTTTTAGTTGTAGGTCTTTTTTTGTTTATAGCGCAAAAAACAAAACTTGTGGAGGTGATCCAATACCACCAAAAGAAAGCAATAATTGTGGGGAAAAAAAAGACCATGAAATTGTCAGTTAACTACTTCTGCTTCAAAAGATTTACCTCCCTTCATGACCAGGCCATTTTTTTTTTGCGATACAGCAATTCTTTACTTTGACTGAAAATTGCGTGCGCTCCCTATCCTGGTATGCGCTCCCTACCCTGGTGTACAGTTCATGTACTAGGTACGTGATCCGGTGCAGAGTGGCCACTCTGCCACAGTTTATGTGTGGTAGGCAGTTGTAAAGTGGTTAAAGTAACATAGTACCATATCACAAAAAAATGGTCATGAAGGGGGTAGATCTTACTGAAAGTTCAATGAGGCTTTAAAACACTACTTCGGACAAACACCTAAATCCAATCTTGAAATGCATCTATGAATATAAATGCCTCCCCATGCTAATAAATTCCACAAATGTATTAGGAGATAGATATGCATGTATCCCAGAAAATAACTCAATACATACAACCTTTTTAATCTAAATGCAAGGAAAATAGCTAAATAAGCAGATGGAATACATATTAGAGATCTGTTTTACTTGTATTTGTAAATTAAATTCTGAACTTTACACAGATTGGTGGTCTAACTTTTCTCTACATGACTTTTTAAACATATACAGGTCACCTCCCATGACACAAAACAAATGTGATCACTTCCCTGCCATACTATATGTTCCTATCAGCATGTCGGCATTTATACATAAAGCACACTTCATTGGCTCTTAATGTTGCCCCTCCCTCTGTCAGTGTAAGTGCTGCTGGTGTGTAAGTGCAGGTACTTGCACAAGTTGCTTTCAAAAATAAATTTTTGGATTGTTTATTAAACATAGAACAGAATGTCTTTTATTAAGAGAACCAGAATTAAATCCATGCAGGCACATGTGATTATACAGATTAGCCAGGCATATTGTTTTCTATTGGAAACAAAATATAACACTTGTATAATGTCAATTAGCACTACATGGAAATAAACAGGGTTAGTAAAAAATGTAAAGGCCATTAATTAAAGCTCTGTGCGTGTTTATATATTATTATATTGACAAATGTTGATGTATTTTTTAAAACAATATTGTCAGTCTTTTGTAATATATATATTAAGTTTCTATCATATTTATAACAGAGGCACTAGAGTGTGCGTATGCATGTTTTTGAATGATTAGCCCTTAGGAGTTTAGCCACTTTTTTTTAAACATTACTATTTTTAGATTTATATTTGTACCTCCTCTCCCACATGTGGTATGGCCTGTGATGACAGGTTTTGGGCTTGTGTCAATGACATCTATTTTACCTGTCTGAGTTTATCAAATTAAGATGCAATACAGATCATCAAAAAAAGAGAGAGAGGTTAAAAAATATACAAAAAAAAAATTAAACGAAAAATATATAAATAAGTATATGTGTAGGGGTATGGAACATAAAATCGTGTACTAAGACATATTTTCCACCACTTAATCGATCTACATAGCAGTATTTTTTTAACCTCTCTTGTTTTTTCATTCTGAACAGTTTAAACAAAATTAGTTTTTTTTTTAACCATACATTTTTATTGAAAAACAACAAGTAGTAGACATTACAAAGGGTAGAAAGCAATATTCGTCAAAGTATGTCATACGTCGGGGCGTGTCCTGATGTAAACAGAGGCGGACGTGTTTCTGGGGAGCTCCGGCAATCCTACCTGAATCCGTAGCCATCCTTGCTCCTATTGTTTTGGAACGGGCCATCATCGCTGCCAGCCAGTCTCCCTTGGTCCCCTGCAGTGCCCTGGACCAGCATTTGTGGCGAATCCGCTGGTGATCATCTGCCCAGCTCGGCTCCCTCCTCCCGTGGCCGCCGCCATCTTGCCGCCGGGCGTCTCCTGGGCCTCTGAGGGTAAGAAGAGCCATCCACCTTGTCCAGCGCGCCCACCCGCCTGCCTACCGGGGCCCGGAGGCCAGACTGGCCGTTGGAAGAATCCGCTGAAGCCGCTGAACGATCCGGCTCGCTGCGGCCTAGTCAGGCCTGTGAGGCGCCGACCTTTCCTGCGCTGCCGTCCCGCGTTGGGGAGCCGCGGCGGGAGGCGGCCGAATTTCGGGTCCCGGGAGCGCTGTGCCTGCCCATCCGTCTGGCCACCACTGCTTGGACTGCTGCGGCCTGGTGTGTCGGTGGTCGTCTGCCCGGATCGTCCCTGTCCCTGTCCTCCCGCGGCCGCCGCCATCTTGCTGATGTGTGCCTCGGCCTGCCTGGAAGTAGGGAGAGCCGTCCATCACCTCCTGTGTGCCAATCCATCTGCCTACTCGGGTCCGGAGGCCTGTCTGACTATTGGGGGTATCTGCTGAAACGAGGCCTGCGGAGCACCCCACTTTCCTATACTACTATCCTGTGCGTGGAGGCTGCTGCCGGTCCCCAGATCCTCTACACCTGGCCAACACTGCTGCGGCCTGGTGTGCTGTCAGGAACTACCAAGGGTACTATCAAGGAGCCTACAGCTACAGCTACCAGGCGCATGCTTCTACTCCTCTATCCTGGGCCCCCCTCCCACCTCAGGCCTTGTCCGCCCGTTAGCCTGTTGGTGGTGTGTCTGCTGCTGAGTGCCCTGTGCCTGGTGATCTCCTGTGGTGTGGCTTGTTGCGGCCAGCTTGGATAAGCCTCCTGCTACTCCTCTGGACACGGCCATCCATCCTCCGCTGGTGTCCCTCCTGCATCCCATCAAATGTCCCCCCCCAAAAGAGGAAAGGGGAACTCCAGAACCACTAAGCCCAACACGTCACTGCAAGAGTCGTTGCCCTCTTCTCCGCAAACGAACCCCACCCTAGTTGGGCGTATACGGGCCCTGCTGGCCGATCTGGAAATGGATTCCAACGAGGCCCCGGCGACAGAGGGAATGCCCCTGCCGTCCCAGGACAGCACGGCTACTATCCTGGCTGCAATCGAGCGGAGCAGGACTTCGCTGCTGGTGCGCATTGATCACCTCGCTGAAGAGTGCAACTTCATACGAAATGACCTGGATAAGATAAGAGGGAGAATGTCCGAAACTGAATCCAGAGTGTCGGCTACCGAAGACCTCACGGCTACTCATGCCGCCTCCATTACCGAGCTCCAACGCACAGTTCAGTCTCTTGTCGCGAAATCGGATGATGCCGAGAACAGGCTGCGGCGCAACAACGTCAGAGTCCTGGGTCTGCCTGAGGGAGAGGAGGGGGACCATCCAGCGGTGTTCGCAGAAGAGTTTTTTTAAGAACCTCCTGGGTTTTACTGATGTTCCTCCTACTTATGTGGTCGAGAGGGCCCATCGGGTGCCCACGGGCCGAGCCATTCCCGGAAATATCCCCAGGCCTTTCTTGGTCCGCTTCCTTAACTTCCGAGACAGAGATAAGATTCTCTCTGAAGCCCGCAAACACTCCACTCTCAAATATGGCAACACCTCAGTTCTTCTTTTTCCGGACTTCTCGGCCGAACTGCAGAGGAAGAGAAAGACCTTTACTGATGTCCGCAGGCGCCTCAGGGAAAAGGACATTAAATACAGCATGCTCTATCCTAGCCGCCTGCGTGTCCAACACGGCGGATCAGTCCGCTTCTTTGATACCCCATCGGATGCTGATGTCTGGCTGACCACCCTGCGCTGAGGAACTTCTCCACTACTCTGCTGGATCCAAGCGTTTTTTTTTTTTTTTTTTTTTTACATCCTAGTTTGCTACGTCCGAACTTATTCCTTCTATGAGGCCGGAGTTACACCCAGAAGTACCTCTGCGGACAGTACTCGACCCCCCCCCAGTTTTGTTTTGTTTTTCTCTTTCTAGGAGTGGAGGTTCCGGTGTTCGTTCCCTGACTTTGGCTGGAGTATTCAAGTACCCTGGAGGGAAGATTTTACCGTCCCGGACCACAGTCCCGGACTCTCCGGTCCCCCACATTGTGGAAGGACACAACCTCCACCCATTGCCTATTGATACAGGTTGAACTCACGCTGGGGCTGACCCGGGAACTTTGAGCCTTCAGTAGGCATTTCCTGTTAGTAAGTTTAGGGTAAGAACTGCCTTGGTGATAGTTGGGGTTATGCCAGGCGGTAGGGAGTTATATGTATTTTCGGTTGGTTTTCACACCTGCTCCGGTTCCACACCATTTACCTTGTTAAACTATGTAGTCTTCATTCTGCTTGTCTCTTCCGATCACCTCCTTTCTTTCCGGACTCCATGGAAGAATGCATCGCTTGGCCCACTTCTACAAAGGGCCCTCGGTAAGGACATGTATGTGTATTGCCTGGTACTGCTCCTACTGTTACTTTGCTTTGCTATTATAAATGGGTGTAGAGTTAAAGTTGATATCTTGGAATATTAGGGGTCTGAATGACAAGATAAAACGGTCGCTATTGTTTAAATATTTGCAGTCTCATAAACCTCATATTTTGTTCCTCCAAGAAACTCACCTGACAGGCAGTAAGATCCTAGCACTCAAACGGGCATGGGTTAAGCAGGGATTTCATGCCACTTATTCCTCCTACGCCAGGGGCGTGACTATTCTGCTAAACAAGTCGCTCCCCTACTCAGTCGAGCAGGTCTTCATTGATCCAGGGGGTAGGTACCTCATCCTCATTGTTGAACTATATGCACAACGCTGGGCAATAATCAATGTGTATGTCCCTCCCCCGTTTGATCCAGCTATCCTGTACACCGTCCTTACAAAAATAGCTCCCCTACAGGTTCAAAACACTATAGTGGGAGGGGACTTTAACGCCATCCTAGATCACACTTTGGATACTACTAACCCCCTTAGACCTGCCTCCTCTGACTTGGCCCTGTGGGCGGATGCTTTTGGCCTCCAGGAGATCTGGCGGTGGAAGCATCCGGAGGATAGGACGTACTCGTGCGTCTCAGCGACACATAGATCTGGGTCTCGCATTGATTTAATGTTCGGGTCGGTTTCTGCACTGTCTCGTGTAGGGGTGGTTTCCTATCTCCCGGCCGGTCTTTCGGACCATTCGCCGCTGGAGCTGGGCCTGACTCTGGGTACCTCCCGCGAGCCAGGATGTTGGAGGCTGGGGTCCCACTGGATAGATAATCCTCAAGTTCAAGAATTGGTTGAGCCCAGGCTGGCAGAATACTGGGCGACGAACGAGGGGTCTGCTCCCCTGGGGGTGGTCTGGGAGGCGGGCAAGGCTCATGCTCGAGGTGAATATATCTCCTCTATTAAAACGGTGCGGGCTGGGTTTGCGGCCCGGACCACCCAATTGGAGCAGAATGAGGGGGAGGCGTTGGAACTTTTTTCGGGACATCCCGCGCCCGAGAATTATTCTAACCTGGCTCGGGCGAGAAGGGAGTTGAAGCTTCACTACGTATCGTTGGTACACTCTGATACGAGACAGCTGGCCGCCAAGCTTTTTGAGTCAGGGGATAAGAATGGCAAGCTCCTGGCCAACCTAGTGGCAGAGCCAACGCTTCAGACAGTAATCCCCAGAATCCAGTCTTCTACTGGTGTCCCAGTTACTGACCCCGAAGGTATATTGAATGAATTTCATCTGTTCTACAGCAACCTCTACGATGACCCTTTCTCTGGCTCGGCTGGCGCTGGGTTGGAGGAGCTGGGGGGAATCACCTTACCTCTCCTTTCTGAGGAGGACATGGCGGAGCTAGACAAACCCCTATCACGTCAAGAAATAGAAGATGCAATTTACTCCTTGCCTAATAACAAGTCTCCCGGCCCTGATGGTCTACCCGGGGACTGGTACAAAACACATGCTGCCCTATTGGTCCCTAAACTAACCCAGTTGTTTGCAGACTGCCTAGACTCTGGTAGACTACCGGACAGTATGTATCAGGCCCATATAGTGTTGTTGCCCAAACCAGGGAAAGATCCCAATTGCTGCTCCTCCTATAGACCCATTTCGTTGCTAAACTACGACCTCAAAATACTCACTAAAGTACTAGCCAACAGAATCATGAAGGTCCTACCGTCCCTGGTCAATATAGACCAGACCGGCTTCATGCCCGGTAAATCCACGGACATTAACCTCAGACGTGTCTTTACCCATCTCCAGCTCCCATCTGAAGAAAATGCCTCCCGGGTTATGGTTAGCCTTGATATCGAAAAAGCTTTCGACACAGTTAGATGGTCTTACATGATGCAGGTTCTGGAGAGTTTTGGCTTTGGCCCTACTTTCCGGAAATGGATTGGTTTACTTTACAAGGCCCCTACGGCTCGTATCAAATTGAATGGCAGGCTCTCGCCCTCCTTCCTGATTAGGAGGGGGACGAGGCAGGGGTGTCCCTTGTCCCCGGCATTGTTTGCCCTGGTTATGGAGCCCCTGGCTGAGGCCTTGCGGAGGTCGAGCGAGGTATCTGGCATACGGGTTGGTTCGGTGGTCGAGAAACTGGCATTGTACGCGGATGATTTAATCCTCTTCCTCAGGGACCCTGGTCCCTCGCTATCCGGGGCACTTCGGCTCCTGGATAGTTTTGCGTCCCTTTCTGGCCTCCGAACCAACTGGAACAAATCGCTCGTACTGCCCATAGACCCTGAGGCGGGGAGATTAAGGGACCCTGCTTCACCTCTGCAGTGGGCTGATTCTATTAGATACTTAGGGATTAACATTTCTTCTAATACCCAGGATTTTCTTAAACTTAATTTGTCCCCGGCGCTGCAGTGGTGTAGATCAAAATTAAAGGCCTGGTCGAACCTCCCATTATCTCTTATAGGGAGAATTAACTTAATTAAAATGAAGCTCCTACCGGTCCTGTTGTATATCCTACGGCATTCTCCGGTCTGGATCCCGAAATCTTTCTTCCAGCAGCTAGACTCCTCAGTGGCCTCCTACTTGTGGCAATCGCGACCGGCCAGATTCAGTAAGAAGACTCTGCGCAGGCCGTGGACGCAGGGGGGACTTGCCTGCCCTGACTTTCACACATACTACTTGGCAGCAATGCTCACCCATGCACACAACTGGCTGGTATCGGATGATACTAATGCGTCAGTCGTTCTGGAGGCAGCCCACTTGGGGTCCTTTGAGGCCCTTCGCAATGCCCTTTATAGGGGTTGGGGGGGTTCGCCTGTGATTCTGACAACGGCTATGAAAGCGGTTATCAAAGCATGGCATGTGGTAGTGATCAAACCTAATTTGGCGAAGGCCAGATGGTCCCCCAATACGCCACTCTGGTGTAACCCAAGGCTACAGGAATTTCACTCTCTGCAGGATCCAGGACTGTGGGCTGGTAGAGGCATCAGGTATCTGAGGGATATATGCGACGAGCTGGGTCTGTTTACATTTGATAGGCTTAAAAATAAATTCCAACTCCCGAACTCCTTCTTCTTCAGATTCCTGCAGCTCCGCCACGCCTTTGATTCACAGTTTAGATCACTCCGCCTTCGGCTGGACCCCGATGACTTGGAGGTTCTCCTGGTTAAGGTTGATCTCTCCAAGCCATTATCCCAAATTTATCGCGCACTCCTGCCATCTATTCAGGTGGGACTGGATGGTCTTCGCGATACGTGGCGGGCGGAGGCGGGGGAACTGGATGGTGAGGATTGGGAAGATATGTGGGACTATCCATTCCAGCAGCTGGTTGCTACTAGGGACAAATTGATCCAATTCAAGATCCTCCATAGGATCTACTACACGCCCCAGCGCCTACATGGCATTTACCCGACCCTGTCGGCCAGCTGCTGGAGATGCTCTGGTACCCCAGCAGACTTTGCGCACATATTTTGGAATTGCCCCCAAATTATAGACTACTGGAGGGAAGTGACTCAATTTATTCATGGCCTAACCACCATCCCTATTCCCCTAACAGTTAGTGTCTGCATCCTCGGCCTGGTGGAGCAATTGGCACTTGCTAAGGCCACACGCACTCTCATAGGTATCCTTCTTTTTTATGCAAGGAAAGCCATAGTCCTGAGGTGGAAGTCCACTACCCCCCCCACTTTGACTACATGGAAGCGGTTGGTCAATGCAACTGTGCCCCTTTACAAGGCGACGTATCTGTCCCGAGGATGCCCTAAAAAGTTCAAAAAAGTCTGGCATCTGTGGATGGACTCAGAATCCACAACAGATGACTGGCCCCCTGGGGAATAATTGCTCAGGTAAACTCCGCTGGTACCTACCTGTAACACTCCGTGTTGAGACCCATATTCTGAGCTAGTTAGGGGAGACAATGTATTGAGGAGGTGACATTTGTAATTACTCCCAAGGGCCCCTGCAGCCACTGACCCAATTACTGCGGAATGGGAGGAGGCTTGACAAGGTGCAATAGCTCCTAGTATATTCCTGACATGTGCAATCTGAGAAGTGTCTAGGCAGTGTATAGTTAGGTATGCCTAGTGTAATGGTGTGAAAACTAATGTTCTGTTATTTTTGTTGTGTTTTCTTACTTTTTTTTTTTTTTTTTTTTTTTTTTATCTCTGTTCTTTTTTGTGCACGTTGCCACGTGCAATGTTCGGCCGGGGTATGCCCCTATGGTCTTGTTTTGTAACTCACGACTTTAAAAATACCTCAATAAAAACAATTTATAAAAAAAAAAAAAAGTATGTCATACGTCACAACTTAACAAAAAACTTAACAAAAAAGTAAATTGAAAAATCTTGTGACTAGGAAAAGGTTATCTAATACAATGTTGTATTTTTAATGCTTATTTGAGCTTTCCTTACATCAATAGCAATAGACCCCAGCCAGGGGTGGAGCCAGTCACCCCAAACGGGTACAAACTGTGAGCAGGCTCCTGCTACACCCTAACAGAGGGCAGCCCCCCTAGGATTGTAATGAATATCCCAGGTAGAAAAATACGCAGTAATATACAACAGTGTAAAATTTGCGACGATGAAAAAACAAGTAAATAACTATAAACAAAGATATTATCTGAACAACCTCATAGTAGATCACAGTACATATTATAGCTCATTATGCCTATGACCGGACTAAAAGAGTATTTTTTATAAGTATCGACTATGTAGATCGACCAAACTTAGCCCTAGCCATTATTGTTAGTTCCTGCCACTGAATGACTGATCGTTCGATCAATGTTTCATCACAAGTTACATATCATAATATTTCGCATCACATGTGAGGGGAAGCAAATGGAGAGTTTTTCCAAATCTCTCAATGTTTATGGAAGACCTGTGCTCTTCTATCTTTATACGCAAGCATTTTTTCCATAAGATAATGAGTATTTACTCTGGATATTACCACTTCAATTTTCGGTGGTACTTTCCTAGCCAAGGGGGGGTAGTTTTCAATTCCCATGCCTAAAAGGGCCAGGGCCTGAGTGATCGCAAGGTTAACAGATGAGATCTTTTGAACAAGAACAGCTACTTCTCTCCAAAAGGGTTAAATAACCGCACAACTCCACAGCATGTGCAGAAGATTACCACTGAGATTACAGTTCCACCAGCAAGTGGGCAGAATACCTGGGTTCATTTTATGGATTCTCACTAGGGTGAAGTACCACCTATGTAATAGCTTGTGTGAGTTTTCCCAGTGATCCACACATGCTGAGGATTTGACACCATATTCTATAGCTGCAAGCCATTGATGCAGCGGGTATTCTACTTTCAATTATTGGTCCCATTTTATCATGCTTGGTAATTTGGATCGTAGATATAATGAGGTAGAGTATTTATAAAATAAAGATATCCCTTTTTGCCTTGCCGGCTGTCTACTGAGAAGGTAGTCCCACAGAACTTTGGGAATTTCTAGCAATTTAGGAGGATTACATTTATTATAGTGTGTTATTTGTAAAATTTGATAGTCGTTCCTAGACTCTTGCTTTCTTAGTTGGGGTGCAGCAAAGTGTTCCCCTTCTCTTTTCCAGGCCTGAGTAGAGAAATTCGGTACGAGGAACTCGTATACTGCTAGGGGAATGTTCAATCTGTGCATCGGTAAATCACAAAATTTTTGATTGGTCAATGAAGACCATGCCAATAGCGTGGCTTGTATCATTGGGTATGAAGGTGCAATAGGGTTGTGGTATAAGCTAGCAGCAAGCGCTTACGCTGGAAGGTTATGTCCCGGGGTAATCGTATTCTCTATGATTGACCACTTATTATCTGATTGAGATGAGAACCAATAAGGAGCTTGATCCAAAACAACCGCCTGGTAATAGGTGCATGCATCTGGGAGGCCTACGCCACCTAGGAGTTTGGGTTTATACAGTTGAGTCAGTGCTATCCTAGCTTTTTTCCCTGCCCAAACAAATCTCCTCAATTTAGTCGCTAATTGTACAAAGAAGCTGTGAGGGATAGGAATCGGTAATGTTCGGAAATTATACAGTAGTTTAGGTAGTATTTGCATCTGGTATGCGGCTATCCTCCCCATCCAAGTTACCGTATTTATTGGCGTATAACGCGCACATTTTTTCCCCCGAAAATTAGGGGAAAAGCATGGGTGCGCGTTATACGCCGATCCCCGTGCGGCGTTTGAACCACTCCGCCGACATATACCGAGCGCAGTACACTTGGGTACACTAGGCCAGACTCTGCTCTGCTTGCGGTCATGTCCTGTATGTCCTTTACGCGAGGGGAGCCGAGCCTGGCCGAGCGTGGCTGAGTGTACTGCGCTCGGTATATGTCGGCGGAGTGGTTCAAACACAGCGCGGGAAGCGGGGGGATCGGCTGAAAAACACAGCGGGGAGGACACCACGATGGTCGCAGAAGGATGCCGGACTGGACAAGGCTGCCGATTGACGCCGGCAAGACACTGAGGAGGGGCATCCAAACTAAGTACTTCATTTTTTTTCCCAGGAATTTTCCTTCTAGGTTGGGGGTGCGCGCTATACGCCGGGGCGCGTTATACGAAGATAAATACGGTAATTGCAATTTACCAATATGCTCCATCTCTTCACCTATCTTTTCAATAGCGGAGGGTAATTGGCCGAATAAAGCATAGGGGAGGAGGAGGTCAGCCGCACCCCCAAATACACAATCGAGGGGGGGTTCCAATTACAGGGAAATAAGGTTTGTATCTTATTTTGTGCCTCTAAGGCTAAGTTAAGGGATAGCGAGAAGCATTTACTTTTATTAACTTTATAGAAGGAAACTTGGCCAAATTGATGTAGCACATCTTTTATCTCAATCATGGAGGATTCGGGGTTAGAAATCATCAAAATGATGTCATCAGCGAATAGTTCTATTTTATGGTTTTCATGGCCAATTTTGATACCTTGTATGTTCCTATTGCACCTAATGCTTTGTGCCAGTGGTTCAATAATCAGGGAGAAAATTATCAGGGAGAGGGGGCAACCTTGGCGTGTGCCATTGGACTAACTGAAGGGATCAGAGAGAAGGCCAGACGTATAAACTTGTGCAATGGGATTCGAGTATAGGGACATAATAGCCGAGTAGATCATGCCAGATATACCACATTTTTGCAGTGTCTTTGATAGGTAGCCCCAATGCACCCTATCAAAGGCCTTTTCGGCATCTAAAGCAAGAAAGATACTGAGTACTTTATTGATTTCCGCAAATCACAAAAGGTACATCATCCGTCTAGTCCCATCCGGTGCCTATCTGCCCTTTACTAAGCCCACCTGGTCCAGGTCTATAAGGGAAGGGGTAATTTCCATTAACCACTTGACCACTGGGCACTTAAACACCCTTAATAACCAGACCAATTTTCAGCTTTCGGTGCTCTCACAGTTTGAATGACAATAACTCAGTCATACAACACTATAACCAAATGAAATTTTTGTCTTTTTTTTCCCACAAATAGCTTTCTTTTGGTGGTATTTCATCACCTCTGCGGTTTTTATTTTTTTTGCTATAAATGAAAAAAGAACAAAATTTTGCAAAAAATAATAATTTTTCTTCATTTCTATTATAAAATTTTGCAAAAAAGTAATTTTTCTTCATAAATTTGGCCTAAAATGTATACTGCTACATATCTTTGGTAAAAAAAATAAAAAATGTTGGATATTATTTAGTCTGGGTGAAAGTTATAGGGTCTACAAGCTATGGTACCAATTACTGAAAATTGACCAATTTCATCACACCTGATGTACTGACAGCCTCTCTCATTTCTTGGGACCCTAACATGCCAGAAAAGTACAAATACCCCCCAAATGACCCCTTTTTGGAAAGAAGACATTCCAAGGTATTTAGAAAGAGGCCTGGTGAGTTTTTTAAAGTTGTAATTTTTTCCCACAATTCTTTGCAAAATCAAGATTTTTTTATTTTTTCATAAAATGTTCATATTATTAGGTTATTTTTCACACACAGCATATGCATACCACAAATTACACCCCATAACACATTCTGCTATTCCTCCCGAGTATGGTGATACCCCATGTGTGAGACTTTTACACAGTGCGGCCACATACAGAGGCCCAACATGCAGGGAGCACCCAGGCCAATTCTGACATTTCTCTCCTATATGTAAAAATCATCATTTATTTGCTAGAAAAATACATAGAACACCAAAACATTATATAAAGATACCTCACATGTGTGGTTTGAACACCGTTTTTATATGTGGGCGGGACTTGCGTATGCGTTCGCTTCTGCATGCGAGCTCGCGGGGACAGGGGCGCTGTATGCCCAGAGTATTGCTAAGTATGCCCAGAGTATTGCGGAGTATGCCCAGAGTATTGCCAGAGTATTGCCCAGAGTATTGCCCAGAGTATTGCCCAGAGTATTGCCCAGAGTATGCCCAGAGTATTGCGGAGTATGCCCAGAGTATTGCGGAGTATGCCCAGAGTATTGCCAGAGTATGCCCAGAGTATTGCCAGAGTATGCCCAGAGTATTGCCAGAGTATTGCCAGAGTATTGCCCGGAGTATTGCCAGAGTATTGCCCGGAGTATGCCCAGAGTATTGCCAGAGTATGCCCAGAGTATTGCCAGAGTATGCCCAGAGTATTGCGGAGTATGCCCAGAGTATTGCCAGAGTATTGCCAGAGTATGCCCAGAGTATTGCCAGAGTATGCCCAGAGTATTGCCAGAGTATTGCCAGAGTATTGCCCGGAGTATTGCTCGGAGTATGCCCAGAGTATGCCCGGAGTATGCCCAGAGTATGCCCAGAGTATGCCCAGAGTATGCCCAGAGTATGGCCAGAGTATGCCCACAGTATTGCCAGAGTATTCCTGAGTATTGCAGAGTATGCCCAGGTGACTATTGCCCAGTATTGCAGAGTATTGCAGCAGGGATGGCTGAGCAGGGAGGGAGGGATGGATGGATCTGTGACTACATTTGTCACCGATCCAGCCCGCAGCACTGCCGCTGCCATCCGCTCCCTCCCCTCTCCTCTCACACTGTACCGATCGGTACAGAGAGAGGAGGGAGGAACCGGCGTCAGCACATGACGCCGCTTTGTTGACAAGTGATCGCTCCGTCATTGGACGGAGCGATCACGTGGTAAACTGCCGCCATCAGCGGCGATTTACCGTGATCCGTGATGCGGATCACGGATGTTCCCATGTGCGCGCCTCAGGAGGCGCGCGGGAGCGCGATTCTGAGAGGCCGTTAATTAACGGCCACTTGGAATCAAGCAATCGCCCTGTAGCCATACTTTCGGCATAGGGCGGTTGCAAAGTGGTTAATCTATTAGCAATGATTTTAGAGTAAATTTTTAAGTCCGAATTCAGCAACGATATTGGCCTAAAATTGTGTGGGTGAGTGCTATCCTTTCCAGGCTTTGGTAACGTGACAATAATTGCTTGAAGCATTTCCTTCGGAAAGGAGCCTACTTCTGCCGCCTTACAAAAAACATCTGCTAGTTTTGGTGCAAGGACGGAAGAAAATGATTTATAATACTCTGCAGAGAATCCATCCGCCCCTGGAGACTTATGCAGGGGGAGGGGTTGTATTACCTTCTCAATTTCGGCACTAGTGAATGGGGAATTTAGAGCTTGCAATGAGGCATGGCCTACTGCCGGCAGGTGAACTTTTCGCAAAAAATTATCAATCTCCAGGTCCGTGGGTTGATGAGTGACAGGGTCCTTATTCAAATTATACAGGGATTCATAGTAATCCTTGAAAGCATTGGCTATATCTTTAGGGTTGTGGAACACAGTATTCGAGTGATGATGATGGATATGTGTGAGATTGGTTTTAGCTTGCCTTTTCTTAAGTTGAAAAGCTAGGAGTTTGCTGGCCTTGTTGTTTTGGGAATAATGGGAGAGTTTAAACCGTTTAAAATAAAGGTCATAGTCTGCTCTAAGTTCCTGTTTTAAATCCTCGCGACACTGAGCAAGGCGCTTTAGGATGTCGGGGGATGACATACTAGGATTTTTATGCTGGGCCTCCAGTTCTGCAATAGAATCCTGGAGTTGTGATATTTGCTGGCACTTTTTCTTTTTTTCCCAACAAAATGCGTTTTTGACCGTTTTTTTTAAAATAAACACTATAACGTATGGATATTTCACATAGAATAAATTAGTAGTGTTTTTTTCATGTGTGTCCTGTTTTGTTTTATGCCTTTTTTTAAGTTTTTGACCCATTAATGTTTAGCCTTTCCTGTCTTTAAACACACATGACAATCTACCAACACTTCTCATTTAGGTTGGCTCCATGAGATGCCATCTAATTTGACTATGAGGGAGGAGCCACCAACCACACTCCCGTCCCATCTTCCCTATAAAATCAGACACCAGAGAGCACACCCTCTTTCCTTATGGTCCCCTTGTGGGGTGATGTCATCCCCTTTTCCCAGCCAAGATTGTCAAACCAGCTGAAGATACTGAATAGCCACTGCTCTACTGTGTTACACACCGTTCAGATTTCCCGGTCACTGTCCTGTCTGCATCTACCCAGCAGTTTCCTGGCCAAACTCCACATATCAGATGTGTGCCAAGCAAGCCAAGGACACCCAGATGCCAATGCACACCATGGCTTCTCCACTCTCCAGTGCTTTTCTCTCACCACCCAGCAGCTTCCCGGCTGATCTCTGCACAACACCAGCCACTTGCCTGCAGATCTCTGCTAGAAATGTCAAGACCTCCACAGATGACAAGTTGACATTTCCTCCATTACATGTGAGTGCAATATTTATTCATTACCTAATAGCAGTTTCCAAAGCTCAGATAGATGCGCCCTCTGTTTTTTTTTTTGTTTTTTTTCAGTTTTCATGCATACAAGGCATGTTTATCTAGAATCAGTAGAGAGTTGAGAGAAAGCTCAATCCACCAGACTACTGGGGATACAGATGACTATACACAGCATACAAGTTTGTGTTTAACACTTAACTCTATATTGATCACTTTAAATAGATCCAAACTTTGGAAAAGCTGCTCACACCCCAGTTTTATCCCCAGCTCAAACAAATAAATGTATATACTGTATATCAAGAGTGTAGTGCTTCTCCCTTCTAATAAGAATGTAATAAAAAAAACCTCAAAAAAAACTGAAATTAATAAAAAAACATCAATGCATACTATCCCAATGAAAACTCTTACTTATATACGTGACCAAATTTGATATTCATAAACGTATTATACAGTATATAAACAAATAATCTCTGTTTATATTAGTTCAAATTTGCTGGTAGTATAGACTAAGCTATTGTTACATTTATTAAAGAAAATGCTATCAGTTTAAAGTTTTGGCTCCAAAGAGATTATTATTATTTTGAATTAACAAATGCTCCATTCCTATCCACAAACCAAGGCATTTCTTTGCAAACAACACAGGCCTTTTAAAATGTACATCAGTTAAAATAACTATCCACATTTTTCTATTATTCACTTATCTATAAAGCAATTTACACTTTAAAGAATCCTCCAAAATGCATATTTTAATATCAATTGTGGAAATATAAAATCAGTGCTTTTGAGTAACCTACTTTTTATGTTGGCTGAAAATGTCTGCATATTTTTGTGCTCATGACAAATTAGACTTTATCACACATGTGAGAATAATTCATGACTTTGTTTCATTAAAATTTTCCAGCACCTTAACAAGAAGGTTCTTGTTCATATCAAATCAGTCTAGTTAAGTGTTTTTGTGAGCTACACGTGTGTGGTGAGGCTCAGACATAGTTTATTTTCAGTTACAGTTAAGTATTTCATGATACAAATGCATTTAAAGTAGGTTGGCTAGCAAACCAGATGAGGCATATTTTTAGAGGTGGTTAATCGAATATGCCATTAAAGTTTATTAAATATCAGAACTAGTAACCCAACTATTTGAAATGCACATAAATAAATAATAAGAGACAACTAAATTCAAACTTACAAAAACAGCAAAATACATCAGTACATTGGCATGTTTTTTTTTTAACCACTTCATGAAGTATAGTTTGTTCATGTCAGGGCCATCTTTTCCATTGGGCTCGCTGGGCAGTTGCCCGGGGGCCACACTTGCCTGGGGGGCCCCACCTGCCCAGCGACCCCAGTAAAAAATTATGGAGAGCAGCGGGTCAGAACTGTGCATGTGCAGTTTGTGGAAATTGCCGAGCAGATCCGATCCTCTACGAGTGCTATCTCTGTCTGTCTGCAGATGATGACATCAGCCACACCACCGGCGCCGCCCACCAGACTTAAAAAAAAAGCAGGAGGAGCTGAGGGTGGATGGACGGATCAGAGTGGTGACTTGTGGAGTAGACAGAGCAGACAGCACAGCAGGCTTGAAGCAGAGTGCGGCGGAGTCGGACCTCTGTCGGCAGTGCTGGTTTTCATGAGCCTGTAACCTGCCCAGCCCCAGCCTCTGACCTTCTCCTGTACCATGTCCACCAGCCTCTAACCATTTCCTGTACCATGTCCACCAGCCTCTGACAATCTCCTGTACCATGTCCACCAGGCTCTGACCATCTCCTTTACCATGTCCACCAGGCTCTGACCATCTCCTGTATCATGTCTACGGTCTCTGAGGGGGAGTCTGGAGAAAAGTCAAGAATGGCAGTGCTGCCGGGATGGGGGTCACGGGAGAAGTCAGACAGCAGACTACAGGATAAAACCAGAGCAGCCAAGCTGGAGCCCTCTGACTGAGCCTTGCATGGTGCACCTGAGAGGAGGTTAGTGACAGCGCCACCAGGCCAGTCTAAGGGGCAGGAGGTTGCTGTTGTAAGAGGGGAGTGAATACAAAAATGTAAGGGGGCACTGATATAAAGGTTCCCCCCTCCTATATTAGTGACCCCCCCCTTACCTTAGTGTATTTCCTCTAGTCTCTGGTTGCCAGTAAAGGTCATGATTTTTGTCAGTAAATCATTCTCGTGTGTGATTGTGTAGACAGGGCTCCAGTGCACTGTATTGCCCGGGGGCCTATAATGCTCTTAAGATGCCACTGGTTCATGTCCTTTACAAAATGTGGTAATTTGTTTACATATTACAGGAAATTGTTTATATTGCACCTTTCTAGATGGACAATGCACCTGTTTTGCTAAATGACCAAATCTTAAAATTATGTAAAAATCTTTTTGAATGCACACCATAAAAGTGCATCTCATAATCTGGGTCACCTTTCACTGCTTAGCATTTACCTAAAATTTGAATAAATAAACAATGCTGCAAGGCAAAATTATAAATATTTATGAACTTTGGGCCAGATTCACAGAGCGATTACGCCAGCGTTACAGGAGATGCGCGGCGTAAGTCTAAATTTGCGCATGCGTTTCGATGCGCCGCATCCCCAAAACGAGATACGCAAGAAATCTACTTTTTTTTGTCCGGCGTAATTTCGATAGACAGGCGCATCCGTCCGCGCAAAACTGCGCTAGACACACCATTGATTTGCTATTTAAATGTGCTAATGAGGGAGTTACGGGGATCCACAAAAGAACATTGTTGCAGCGCAGGCTACGCGCTGTGCGCAACAGCTGCACGGCCTGTCTAAAATTAGACCATATAAAAGGTGGTATAAAATTAGACAATCCGTCTACATGTCAGAGAAAGCAACACTGTTAGTGAGGAGCAGAGCAGTCACACGTGTTGCACAACAATCTGTATGCCAACATGCCAGGGACATCCTTGCTCAAAGCTATACTACTGACTTTAGAGGAGCAAAGAAGGGGGGCAAGGAGGAGGGCACGGAGGAGGGCACGGAGGAGGGCACAGAGGAGGGGAAGGAAGAGGATATACCGCACCCACATAGACCTCTTTGGCATGAGTGATTCTGAGGTGTATCGCATCTTCAGATTCACCCCTCATGCCATCCTGGAATTAACCACAACCTTGCAGGAGGACATCACCAGCCCAACACACCGCTCACATGCAGTGCAGCCACTGGTCAAGGTCATGGCAACACTCCATTTCCTTGCCAGTGGCTCTTTTCAAAGAACAAGTGGAGTGGTGGCTGGGATGTCACAATCCTCCATGAGCAGATGTATGCACCAGGTTGTCCCTGCAATCCTCAGACGCATGGCCAACCAAATCATCAAACCCACCACTGAAGACCTGCGGCTGAAGGCAATGACAGATTTCTACAGAATTGCCAGATTCCCACGCACCGTGGGGGCCATTGATTGCACACATGTGGCATTCCAGCCCCCCCATGAGACAGAGCACATATACCGCAATCGGAAGCATTGGCATTCCATCAACGTCCAGGTGATAGTCGATGCCCAAGGCCTCATATGGCACGTCCGTGCCAAACACCCCGGATCCAGACATGACAGCTACATCTACAATCAGAGCCCCATCCGAATGGAATTCGAACAGAACGTGTATGGGGACACCTGGCTGGTTGGTGAGTGACATGGGTAGCAGGCATGACTGTCCCCCCCCCATGATGCACACATCACAAGGGGCACATGCATGACTAACATCCTCCTGTCTTTTCCCTTACAGGTGACTCTGCATATGCACTGGGACCCCATCTCATGACTCCTATCCGGAACCCCCAAACACCAGGAGAGGAAAGATACAATGAAGCCCACACCCAAACACGTGCAGTGGTGGAGCGCACCTTTGGCCTCCTGAAGTCACGTTTCCGATGCCTGGATAAGTCTGGGGGGACCCTGTTGTATTCCCCAAACTTTGTGTGCCAGATCATCGGTGCATGTTGCTTGCTGCACAACTTCGCAGTGAGAAAGGGCCTGCAGATTGACATACGTAATGACCTGACCCCTGAACCAGACAATCCCCCCCCTAACCGAGGCTACCCCGTCTTCTTAAGGAAGAGCAGCCAGGAGAAAGCTCACATTAGGCATCTTTGCACGTTAAACACACACATTAATCATGGCACAATGAGAATGCATGCATGCACACCACTGTGGTCCCTAGCACAGACACATCACATCCCCATCAAATTGGATTAGCACAAGCCCACCATGCTGGACTTGTGAGCAGCAACGCCATGCCACGGCTCCAATTATGTCACTGTACATTCATACACCATTCACACGGACCTGGGGATCACTTCTCCCTGGTCCTGGGGAACCCTTCTCCACCAAAACTGAGGGTGACACCCCCTTTCCGGCAGGAATATCACCCCCACATTCCAAAATCATTCACAACACAAAAAAAAAAAATGTCCAGCAAAAAAAAAAGAATTTCCAGAAAAAAAGAAAAAAGAAAAAAAAAGGGGGAAAACAAATTAATGCTGCTGGCGTCAGCCACGCCTGGGGCGCCCACGGCCACGGCCCCGGCTCCTCAGGGGAGACTCATGGGGAGGGGGGGGTAATCCGGGGAAGGAGGAGCAGCCCCTGGTCTCTGCCCACCTGGCGGCCAGAACCTAGTGTTGCCGTATTGGCCTGGATAGCCTGGGTGAGGGCCCTCACATCCTGCCCAACGTCTGCTGTTGTAGTCTGCAGTACGTTTAGGCAGTTTGTAAGAGCCCGGGAGTGGCAGTCCAGGTCCCCAAGCGTATCCTTAATGGAGGACAGGCTCTCCTCCATCCGCACCAAAGTCTGGCTGACCTGTCCCAGATGGCGGGTCTGAAGGGCCTGGTCCTTTCTCAGATTGGCGGGCAGAACCTTGGCCACCCCCTGGTCTTCTGGGACGACTTCCTGCCTCCAGCTGAGGTTTGTGGCCGGGGAGAAGGGGAGCCCCTTGGAAGGGGAGCCCTGTTGGGGGAGGAGTGGGAGGGGCTAGCCCTTATGGAGGGCTGGCTGCTGCCAGCCAGAGAGAAAGACTCCTCCAAAAACAGCAATCCACTGGCTGACATGATATCCTCCTCCTCCTCAAACTCCTCCTCCTCAACCTCCTCCTCTTCAACCTCCTCCGAGGACTCCGGCCTTGTCGGGGGGTCCTCATCAGGCTGTTGTCCCTGGGATGGTGCGGTCAGCCCAAATGGCCCAGCACCCTCCTGCACATCTGTGGATGACACAAAACATTCACAGGTTGGAGGATCCACACACTTGCCACATATTCCCTTTCACCCCCCCCCACATGCTACACACCTGATAGGGCAAAAAAAACCTTACCTGGCATCACTCCTTCATGACTGGAGTCATAGCCAGGCAGGCCCTCCACCTGTTGTCTATAAAAAGGTCTGGACCACCGCACGCTCCTCCGCTGTCAGCCGAACAGGGCATGGTGGGCCCCCTCCTGTGCCCCTGGCATGGGCTGCCACTTTGGCCAGCTTCTTTCTGACCAGACGCCGGAGGTCATTGATTTTCTTTTCAATCCCTGGCCGTGTCCGGGTCTCCCCCCCCCCCCCCCGCTGAATTCACCTGGTCAGTAATGTGCTGCAAAATCTCACGCCCCCTGGCCGGGGTGGTGTTGGCACTCTCCGGGCCGTGGAGGAAACGCCCATATTGGGTAATGGCTCGGGCAATTATTTGTTTCTCCCCCAAAGTAAAATTCAACTTCCTCTTCCTCTCAGTCATACTCATACAACAACTCTCTCCCAAACAATCACCAAAAATCACTCACAAAAACAAGCAGGAAAAATCAAGCAACAAAACAAACAAACAAAAATCTATCAACCAAAAAGTCTCACAAGCAGTCACCAAAAAAACACTTTCAAATATATTCTACAAAACACTAGATCAAACAGTCAAAAAATATAACAAAGACAAGTCACAATGCAACAAACAACAGAACAAAAGCACCTTGCTGTATAGGGAGGGATACAAAGGGATGTACTTTTGCAAAGGAAGTGCGTTTGTCTGCGTAGTTCACAAAGTTGCCCGGGTCCACTTCCAATTTCACTGATTGCGCCGTTCCCGAGTTGTGAGCAAGCGCACAGAGGTGCTGAACATGGTCTGCTTCATGCGCGCATGCGCGAGCCGGCCGGCCCTTCATTTGCATGGGGTCACGGCTCATTATAATGTAACACGCCCACGTCCTTCCCAATTTGAATTACTCCGGCTTACGCCTCTGAAATTACGTTGCACCGGCGCTAATTTCTGTGCAAATCAATCGAGAATGCGGTGATTGCGCCGCTACATTGCGGCAGTCTAACGTAAAGGAGGTGCGCTACGCCAGTCAAAAAATTGGCCGATGTACGTGAATCTGGCCCCTTATGTTTATCACGTGTGACACTATTTTCACGGGTTCTACAATTTATATATTCTTGATAGTATTCACATAAATTTTTGATGCTATTTCTGATTTATTTATCTATTTATTTGAGAGGTGTTTATACACATTCACTATTTATGCGCTGCTTATTATTATTGACACTGATTTTGTTTTAGTGGTCATTATATTTTCACATTATTCACTATATTTAAAGCGGCAGCTTTTGTTCTTAGTTTTCTTCCAACCAGCGCAGCTGTGGAAAATCAAGAGGGCAGGTTTATCTTGATCACCATTTATTTACACAATAATTATTTATGGAAACATTTTCTGCAACTGTGTACTGGAACAAATAGAACCACAAGCACACATGCACAATGTATTTTTTTTCCAAGCACTAGGCCCCTTGCACATGGCTTTAGGTACAGTGTGCCCCTCCCTTTGTCCCTGAATACACATATCCCTAAACTTGGGTTACCGCCCCTTACAGAATTCAGTCCCAAAATCTTTGGCAGGCTGTGGATCAGCCTGCCAAAGATTTTCACAGGCTGCCTACAGTAGGGCTGGGCCCTTTCCAAGTTGTTCCTGGGACATTTGGGGGCCCCAGGTAAACTTGATCTATTTAATCGATATTTAGGATGATGGTACTTTTATGTTATGGTACTTTTTTATTAGATATCTTCCATTCCTCAAGTGCTGATCTCTTTACAACCTTTTAATTGTATGAAAAACTTGCTTTAAAATTCTAAAAATGTATAATGCTGTTGCCGCCTCCTAATATGTACTCAGTCATTTAAAATGTATTATCTTAGATCTGTGTCATTTTTGTGAGTTTCTTTGTGTGTGCTAGGATTTGCATTTTTTTTAACCATTCCAGTCCCCTTTAGAAAATCAAATTTTAAGTTTCAGGGACATGTCAGTTAAACAAGTAAACGTCTGCATTTGCAGTCATACTAACAAGAAAAACACATAGGCCCAGATTCACGTACATCGGCGCATTATTGGACCGGCGTAGCGCACCGCCTTTACGTTAGACTTGCGCCATCTAGCCGCGTAATCCCCCGATTCACGTAGCTTTTGCGCAGGAAATTGCGCAAGCGTAAGGTTTTTTCCAGAGGCGTAAGGAGGAGTAATACAAATTGGGAGGGACGTGGGCGTGTTACATTGAAATGAGCCGTGACCCCATGCAAATGAAGGGCCGGCCGGCTCGCGCATGCGCGCGTGAAGGAGACCATGTCAGCTCCGCTGTGCGCATGCTCACAACTCGGGAGCGGCGCAATCAGTGAAATTGGAAATGGACTAGGGCAACGTTGTGAACTACGCAGACAGCATAAATAGACACACACAAACGCACTTGCATTGCAAAAGTACATCCCTTTGTGTCCCTTCCCATTGAACCAAGTGCTTTTGTTCCTGTTGTTCGTTGCAGTGTGTCTTGTAGTTGTCAGATTAGTGTTCTGTGTGATCAAGTGCTTGTTGGTATATTTGTGAAAGTGTTTTTGATAAGTGTTTGAGAGACTGTTTGTTTGATTGATATATTTTTGTTCGTTTGTTTTCTTGCTTTATTTTTTATTTTATTTTTTTTGGTGACTGTTTCTTGCTGAGTGCTAGTGTGATTTTTGGGTGTTCGTTTTCTCTTTGTGTGTGTTCTTGCCTGATTGGTTGTGCTTGTATTTGTGACAGATTTTTGGAGACTGGTAGTGAGTTTGTTTGGAAGTATGACTGAGAGAAAAAGAAAGCTTAATTTTACTGTGGGGGAAAAAAGAATTCTTGCCCGGGCCATTAGCGAGTATGGGCGTTTTCTCCACGGCCCGCAGAGTGCCACCACCACCCCGGCCAGGAGGAGGGAGATATTGGATAGGATCACGGAGCAGGTGAATTCATCGGGGGAGGGGGAGACACGGACCCGGTCTGGGATGGAAAAATAAATAAATGATCTCTGGCGTCTGGTGAAAAAAAAACTGGCCGCAATGCATGCCCATGCCAGGGGCACAGGAGGGGGCCCACCATGCCGTATTAGGCTTACAGCGATGGAGCATGTGGTGGCCCTGACCTTTCACCGGCATGAAGTGGAGGGCCTGCCAGGCTTTGACACAAGTCCGGTCCCCGCGGTGCCAGGTAAGGTTTTTTGTTCTATCAGGTGTGTAGCATGTGTGGGGGAGGGGGTGAAAGGGAATATGTGCCAAGTGTGTGGATCCTCCAACCTGTGAATGGTTTGTGTCATCCACAGATGTGCAGGAGGGTGCAGGGCCATCTGGCCTGACCGCTCCAACACCAGGACAGCAGCCTAATGAGGCCCCCCCAACAAGGCCACAGTCCGCAGAGGAGGTTCGAGAGGAGGAGGACGATCATGAGGAGGAGGACGATCATGAGGAGGAGGACGATCATGAGGAGGAGGAGTCAGGCACTGGACGAGTGGTTTGTGCGGACTCTTCCCCTCTGGCTGGCAGAAGCCTGCCCTCCCTAAGGGGGAGCCCCCCCCCCCTCCTCCCCCAACATGGCTCCCCTCACAAGGGCCTCCCCTTCTCCCCGCCCACAACCATCAGGGGGGCGCCCAATCTCCTGCCCGCCAGTCTGCGAAGGGACCAGGCCCTCCAGACCCGCCATCTGGGACAGCTCTGCCAGACTTTTGGGCGGGTGGAGGAGAGCCTGTCCTCCATGAAGGATACGCTGGGTAACCTGGACTCCCACTCCCGGGCTTTCACAACCTGCCTAAATGAACTGCAGACTACAGCAGCAGGCGTTGGGCAGGATGTGAGGGCCCTTACCCAGGCTATCCAGGCCAACACGGCAACACTTGGTGCTTCCCTGGACAGAATTGCCGTGGCCTTGGAGGGCAGGCCGCCAGGTGGGCAGATATCAGGGGCTGCTCCTCCTTCCCCGGCTTTGCCCCTCCCCCATGAGTCTCCCCTGAGGGGCCGGGGCTGTGGCCGGGGGCGCCCCAGGCGTGGCTCACGCAGAGGGCAATAATTTTTTTTTCCCCCTTTTTTTTTTGCTGACATTTTTTGCATTTTTTTTTTTTGCTGACATTTTTTTTAAATTTTGGTTTGAATGTGGGGGTGACATTCCTGCTGGAAAAGGGGTGTCATCCTCAATTTTGGTGGAGAAGGGTTCCCCAGGACCAGGGAGAAGTGATCCTCAGGTCCGTGTAATTGATGTATGAATGTTCAGTGACATAATTGGAGCCTTGACGTGGCGTTACTGCTCACCAGTCCTGCATGGTGGACTGGTGCCAATCCAATTTGATGAGGATGTGGGGTGTGTGTGCTAGGGACCACAGTGGTGTGCATGCATGCATTCTCATTGTGCCATGATTAATGTGTGTGTTTAACGTGCAAAGATGCCCAATATGAGCTGCCTCCTGACTGCTCTTCCCTCAGAAGACGGGGTATCCTCGGTTAGGGGTTGATTGTCTGGTTGGGGGGTCAGGTCATCACGTAGCTCAACCTGCAGGCCCTTCCTCACTGCGAGATTGTGCAGCATGCAACATGCAACGATGATATGGCACACGAAGTTTGGGGAATACAACAGTGTACCCCCAGACTTATCCAGGCATCGGAAACGTGACTTCAGGAGGCCAAAGGTGCGCTCCACCACTGCACGGGTTTTGATGTGTGCTTGATTGTATCTTTCCTCCCCTGGGGTTTGGGGGTTCCGGATAGGAGTCATGAGATGGGGTCCCAGTGCATATGCAGAGTCACCTGGAAGGGAAAAGACAGGAGAATGTTAGTCATGCATGTGCCACTTGTGAGGTGTGCATCACGGGAGGGGATAGTCATGCCTGACTCCCATGTCACTCACCAACCAGCCAGGTGTTCCCATACACGTTCTGATCGAATTCCATTCGGATGTGGCATTGATTGTAGATGTAGCTGTCATGGGTGGATCCGGGGTGTTTGGCACGGACGTGCCATATGAGGCCTTGGGCATCAACTATCACCTGTACGTTGATGGAGTGCCAATTCTTCCGATTGCGGTACATGTGCTCTGTCTCATGGGGGGGCTGGAGTGCCACATGTGTGCAATCAATGGCCCCGATGGTGCGTGGGAATCTGGCAATTCTGTAGAAATCTGTCATTGCCTTCAGCCGCAGGTCCTCAGTGGTGGGTTTGATGATTTGGTTGGCCAAGCGTGTGAGGATTGCAGGGACAACCTGGTGCACACATCTGCTCACGGAGGATTGTGACATCCCAGCCACCACTCCACTTGTACGCTGAAAAGAGCCACTGGCAAGGACATGGAGTGTTGCCAGTACCTTGACCAGTGGCTGCACTGGATGTGAGCGTTGTGTTGGGCTGGTGATGTCCTCCTGCAGGGTTGTGGTTAATTCCAGGATGGCATGAGGGGGGAATCTGAAGATGCGATACACCTCAGAATCACTCATGCCAAAGAGGTCTATGTGTGTGCGGTATACCCTCTCCCGTGCCATCCTCCGTGCCATCCTCTGTGCCCTCCTCCTTCTTTGGTCATCTACATTCACTAGTGCAGCTATGAGCGACGATGCCCCTGGCATGTTGGCAGTCAAATTGTAGTGCAACACGTGTGTGTGGTCTGCTCCTCAGTAACGGTGTTGCTTTCTGTGAGATGTAGAAGTTTTTTCAAAATTTAGACCAGCTTTTAGGTGCTCTAACTTTAGACAGGACATTTTGCTGTTGCGCACATCGCGTAGCCTGCGCAGCAACTGCGTTTTTTTGTGGATCCCCGCAACTCCCTCATTAGCATATTTGACTAGCAAATCAATGGTGTGTCTAGCGCATTTTTGCGTGGACGGATGCGTCTGACTAACGAAATTACGCCAGACAAAAAAAAGTAGATTTCTGGCGTAATTCGTTTTCTGAATCGCGCGCATCTAAACGCACGCGCACATTTAGACTTACGCACGCGCAACACCAGTTGCGCAGGCGTAATCGCTCTGTGAATCTGGGCCATATTCTTTACAGGACAGGTAGTAAATCATATGACAGAAGAACTTAATACATATAACCTTTCTTTTTGCAAGTTTTAATGGACTACAGGAAATAAAAAAATGCATATATGAAATACAAGGAATGTTTTTTTTTTTTTTTTTTACCTACTAAAGCATTTCTTGTTCTGCCCACCTAGTTCTGGGATTTACAGTACATAGCCCTTGAACACAGAACAGCTGAGCAAGTGACAGCACATTAGTTACAGTTATGGACTATTGAAATGATACACTGGTTTCCTCGTTCTATCCCCAGCATACTGACTGGATAGTGAGTCAGCACTATCCCCAGCACTGGTGTCAGTGGATGCATTATTAACCCCCAGCACTGGTGTCAGCGGATGCATTATTACAACCAGCACTGGTGTCAGCAACCGCATTATTAACCCTGACCACTACACTGCACACTGACCACTACACTACACACTGACCACCACAAACCCCACTGACCACTACACTACACAATGACCACTACACTACACACTGACCACTACACTACACACTGACCACTACACTACACACTGCACACTGACCACTACACTGCACTGCACACCACACTGCCCACTACACACCACACTGCCCACTACACACCACACTAACCACTACACACCCCACTGACCACTCACATCAGGGCACAGATCATCAGAGGACAGCACATCAGGGCACTGAGCCCAGAGAATCAGGGCACAGCACATCAGTGCACAGCACGTCAGGGCACAGCACATCAGGGCACAGCACATCAGGGTACAGGGCACAGCACATCAGGGCACAGCACATAGCACACATCAGTACACAGCGCATAATCAGGGCAAAACGCACATCAGGGTACAGAGCCCAGCACATCAGGGTACCGCACATCAGGGTACAAAGCCCAGCACACAGAGCACATCAGGGTACAGGGCACATCAGAGCACAGCACAACAGGCCACATCAGGGTACAGGGCATGGCACGGCACATAAGGGTACAGGACATGGCACATCAGGGCACAGCACATCAGGACAGGGCACATCAGAGTACAGGGCACAGGACACAGCACATCAGGTTACAGAGCCCAGCACATCAGAGTACATGGGGCACATGGCACATCAGGGTACATGGGCCACATCAGGACACATCAGGGTACATGGAGAACATCAGAGTACATGGGGTACATCGGGGTACATGGGCCACATCAGGGCACATCAGGGTACATGGGCCACATCAGGGCACTTCAGGGTACATGGGCCACATCAGAGCACAATCAGGGTACATGGGTACATGGGGCACAGGTAAGCATTTTACTTGTAGCTTTCTTCAGGTAGGGCGGGGGGTGCCGCGGAAGAGGGGGGTAATCAAGATGCATGCAGAGTATAGCATAACTTCACTTCTCTCTCATATGCTGCTGACGGCGGCCCCCTCCTCTCTTCTCGTCCATCCCAGATGATGTCACAAGCATTGTGACATGAGAGAGAAGTGAACTTATGACAGGCGCTTCCTGCACTACTCTGCATGCATCTTGATCTACCCCCCCTTCTGCAGCACCCCCCACCCTGTGGGCCATTTATAACCGGTCCGCAGGCCGCAAATGGCCCGCAAGTTGGTACTTTGACACCCCTAGTGTAGATCCTTGAAAAGATACTGGTTTGATAAACAAGTAAGAGACGACTAGATACAAGTGGAAGGGGTAAACTATTTTATGAAAAAACAGAACCGGAGAGACCCTCTTTAAGTTGAACAATCCCTTACTCCTGGGGGAATAGATTTGCATTGTTTTTTGATTATTGTTAACAGCTGCTTAACTCCGTCTCATGAAAAGGAGACAATAACTGGGTACACATTAACCACCTTTAAGGATGAGCTAATCTGGAGGTTTAACAAGGGCAACAAACAGTCTAAGAAATCCCAACATGACAGAACTAAACCTGAAGCCAAACACCATAAGATGGATCTTGTTATTTTTTTTCTGGACTTTTTCAAAGCCAGCTTGTGAACCCTGACATTAATACCTGTGCACTGCAATGGGGGTCATGTACCAATGCAAAACAGTTTCTGAAAAAAAAAAACACTTAGTAAAGCGTGGGTCTTTTAATGGCTTAAAAGGCAACATTAAAAACAGAGGGCCAGATTCACAGAGCGATTACTCCTGTCTATCTCGCGTTAGACTGGAGTACTTTCGAATTACGCACGTTTTTTCACTACTCTGAAACCTCAAACCATGAAATTACGTCTGCAGGCTTCAATCCGACTGGTTTACGTGTTCGCAAGCCTTCGGACCTACGCTGCAATAAAATTGCGGCCGCTGGGTGGAGTTCCCGTCGTTTTCCGAGTCGGGGTATGCAAATGAGCTTTTGCCGACTATCCACGAAATTACGAACGTCTATCGCAATCTCTTACGGCATTTTCAGTCATCTTTTTGCTGCGTAAAACTATACCAGCTTTTTGCTGGTCTAATATTAGACAGCCCATGTTAAGTATGGCCGTCGTTCCCGCGTCGAATATCAACGTTTTCCAATGTCTTTTTTTATTTTTGACGTAAAACGTCCGGGAATAGGAATGTCCGTAAACGACGCTACTCAAACAACGAATGATGTATCGACGTTATTTTGCGCAATGCACGGCGGGAAATTTCTGAATGGAGCATGCGCAGTTCGATCACCGCAGGGACGCGCCTAATTTAAATGCTTCACGCCCCCTAATCGCGTATTTCGATTACGTGGCGAGAAATACACTACGCCGCTGTACCGTAAGGGACAAAATCTACCAGGATTCATCGTACAGTCTGGTAAAATACGATAGCGTAGTGTATCTCTGATACTCTGCGCCAATGTAATTGTATCTGAATCTGGCCCAGAATCCTTAAAATAACATGCTAAATGACAGTGTCACAGTCTACATTCAGGCTCATTAGCCAGTGGCTGTAGCAATGAAAGGTTCACACATTAGTCAGCTGGATTAACAAACACAAACTGATCCCCTTACAGCAGTGGTTCTCAACCTGGGGGTCGGGACCCCCTTGGGGGTCGAATGATGATTTGCCAGGGGTCACCGAACTTTGGGCTGTTTCTGAAGCCTGCACTGATTCTCCCAACCGTTTCGCGGCTGCCCAGCAAGGCTGTCCCTGGAGCCTGTAGCCACCCAGCTGGGCTGTTCCTGGAGCCCACAATCACCCACTCAGCCTCTTGGCAGCCACCCATTCAGTTCACGGGATGGCTGGGGGGGCAGAAACTAGAGGCCAGCTGTGAAGTGGGAGGGGCTGAAGGAGACCCTATCTCCTGATTTCGGCATAGGCGTCACTGCTGCGAGAAACCACAAAGTCAGAGACACAGTGAATAACGCTACCTTTGATTATAGTTGCCATTAAAAGTCCCCACTACTAGAGTTGAGCGGACACCTTGATGTTCGGGTTCGGACCCGAACCCGAACTTTGAAAAAAAAGTTCGGGTTTGGGACCCGAACTTGACCCGAACTTTGACCTGAACCCGAACCCCATTGAAGTCAATGGGGACCCGGACTTTTGACTACTAAAATGTCTCTAAAAAACGAAGGGAAAGGGCTGGAGGGCTGCAAATAGCAGAAAATGTCGGGAAGAGCATGGCAAGTACTCTGAAAATAAATGTGGATAGGGAAATAACTTAAAATAACATAAAAAAAATAAAAAATAAAATAAAATCATTTTGACCTAGGAGGACGAGGTCCATATGGAGTAGGAGGTTGAGGTGGCGGTGGATGTGGCGGTGTAGGTGGAAGCAGCGGTGGAGCAGGACGAGGTAGCCAACACAGCAGGTTTTGGTTTTTAATTGATTTATTTTTTAAATTAGGGTAAACCCCAAAAGAGTGAGAAAGGTCTAGGGTTGCTACCTTATCCCTTTAAACCTGAACACAGAGTAATTACACAGGTTCTGGGGCTAATTTACTGTTGATAAGGCATCAAGTGAGTTTAATTAACAGCACCTTAATCAGCCAGAGAACCTGTGTAATTAATATGTTTTTGCTTTTAAAGGGATGAGATGGCAACCCTAGAAAGATCAGTGCTGGTGAAATATGCAGAGAGTCACCTATATATTTCTGTCCCTATAGCAAATAGCAGGAACCTAGCCCTAATCAATGTACTGGACACACACACAGTATATCCCAGGTGACAGGTGCAGTGCTGGTGAAATATGCAGAGAGTCACCTATATATTTCTGTCCCTATAGAAAATAGCAGAAACCTGTCCCTAAACAATGTACTGGACACACACAGTATATCACAGGTGACAGGTGCAGTGCTGGTGAAATATACAGAGAGTCACCTATAAATTTCTGTCCCTATAGCAAATAGCAGGAACCTGTCCCTAAACGATAAGATGCAGATCTCACAGAAATAAACAGTGCTGGTGTAGATTTCTCAAGCAGGATAATCCTATCTAACGCTCTCCCTCAATCAGCAGCAAACCTGTCCCTACCCTAGCTAAAGCAGACTGACTAGCCCTAAACGATGTAATGCACAGTCCCTAAACGATAAGATGCAGATCTCACAGAAATAAACAGTGCTGGTGTAGAATTCTCAAGCAGGATAATCCTATCTAACACTCTCCCTCAATCAGCAGCAAACCTGTCCCTACCCTAGCTAAAGCAGACTGACGAGCCCTAAACGATGTAATGCACAGTCCCTAAACGATAAGATGCAGATCTCACAGAAAGAAACAGTGCTGATGTAGATTTCTCAAGCAGGATAATCCTATCTAACTCTGTCCCTCAATCAGCAGCAGCCTGTCCCTACCCCTAGCTAAAGCAGAGTGACGAGCTGCGTGCCTCTATCTGATATAGAGCCTGGTCACATGCTGGGTCACATGCTGCACTGGCCAATCACAGCCATGCCATTAGTAGACATGGCTGTGATGGCTTCCTAGTCATAGTAGTAAAACAAATGGCGATTGGCTGCCGCGCAGCGTGCCGTAACATACCCGAACTCCGAACCCAAACTTTTTCCAATTATTCGGGTTCGGGTACAAAAAAAACCAAAGTCCGTACCGAACCCGAACTTTACAGTTCGGGTTCGCTCAACCCTACCCACTACAGTTCTCAGATCAGCAGATGAACTTGATAAAAAGCACCCAAATTGGCTGATCAGAACTCCCCCCAGCACTGCCACTCATCCCAACTCCCTGCTAGCACTACAACTCATCCCATTCCCCCAACCAAAAAGCAAGCGAGGGAATACAAATAGAGAATACATGGAACAGAGAGGAAAAGAGGGGGAGGAACAAAGAAAAAGGGGGAGAAAGAATAAGGCCCCTGGAGTATTTTAATTCGTAATTTTTATGGCAATTTTAAATTGAATTTAATTTATTTATTTTATTGTATTCTATTCTATTTTCATGTAATTCTAGTCTTCATTGTTCTTTTTCCAGATTGTATCTGTAACATGATTATACATTGTAACAGTATTGATTGTTTGCTCATGATGTTGTATCTCTAGTTGTACAGTTATCCATAGCTGATATTGAGTATAGTCTTCTCTGCACATTCACTTAATGTGGCGATTGTGGCTGACGTTTTTCTATTCTAATGATATTCTTACATATTGGCATATAATTTAGAGTGTATTCATGCCATATATGCACCGATTTTATCTAATTTTACTAATAAGGATTATGTTCTAAGACGTGATTAGACTCCTCCGGTGAATTTTATATTTAATATTTTTCCTTTTGTTTACCGGACTAAGTCTGACTGGTCACTGTTAGTCATACATAACCATTGCTTTTAATAAACCCTTATCTCAGCCTCTATTCCGGAGCATTGGCTCCTCAGATTAGCTGTAGCTGCTGTTGTGGGCGGCGTCTGCATGCTGTTGTGATTGGGGGATATGCTGAGGCTACATATAAATATAGGTCAAGTGGGACGTTTTAGCGTGTGTTCCCTTAACCCACGCTGAGGAAGTCCCGCCCACGGGATGTAACGCGTACAGGGGAAGGAGGCATGCAGAACATCATCCACGATCGCTGCAGAGTACAGAGAGACGGTCCTGTACACACGCTGTTACATGCTGTTATGCTGACACTCGGCTTACAGAGTGTCCTTACATGTGAGTGCAACTTTTTATTGCTTGATTAAAAGTCTTTTTCAACCGAGAGCACTAGATTTTTCCCTTTCTTTTTCCATATGATGTTATGATTGGTTTAAGCCATGGGTCCTCAAACTACGGCCCTCCAGCTGTTCAGGAACTACAATTCCCATCATGCCCTAGTCATGTCTGTGAATGTCAGAGTTTTACAATGCCTCATGGGACTTGTAGTTCCGCAACAGCTGGAGGGCCGTAGTTTGAGGATCCCTGGTTTAAGCCATTGGGTCCGGATCTAAGGTGTCATTTCCATCCATTCTTTTCCTATGGGAGCTGGCAGCTGAAGCTCTGATTACACAGATTAAGCTTTGAGATCCATACGGGTCAAAGTAATGAGGTGAGAGTCCATCTGTCACTGGTGGAGGATATCTTTTGGTGTCATCTTTTTCACTTCCATTCTGGAATCCTTTGTCTGCTGGGTCTTGCTGCGGATTGATTGATTTATGGACTTTTTTTCACACATGGACCTTATTATCACGATTATTTATTTTCTATGCACTTTTTAGTTCATATACTGGTCACAGTATTTATATTTGTTTATATTTGCGCTGCACTTTTTCTATATATATTTGCTATTGGGATTTTTTATGAATTATCTCCAGTGCTGGCTTGCATAGTTTAGGTTCTAGTTTAATAATTTACTTTCCAGTGCTGAATATCTTTTTCACTTGTTTTCTCTTCATTTACCAAAACCATCTAATATGAGGTCAAGCCTTAAGAGTTTCAATTTGTATGCAATCAGGCAGGCCCTTGCACTACATGGTTTTGGTAAACCTGAAGAGAAAAACCTTCAGGAAAACTGATAGTGTGTATGGGGCTTAAGAGAAAGAACAAGAAAGATGGCTAGAGAGAGGGGTGGGGAAAAACAAGAAATTAGGTTAGAGAGATATAAAATGAAAAGAAAGGAGAAAAAAAAGAGAGAGAGAGTGGTACATCCTAAAATGTACCATAAGGGTTTTAATACTGTACGAGTGGAAGGGACTCTGGGAGTGCTAAATATCCATGGGTTAGGGTGCAAATTACTTGTCTTGCCTTGGGTGCTGACAACCCACGCTACGAAAAGTTTTACTGTCAGGGGTCCCCACAACTTGGAAAATTGTATCAAGGGGTCACGGCACTAGGCAGGTTGAGAACCACTGCCTTACAGGATGATGTGGGATCACCCATGGTGTCTGGTCTAAGGACTAGCTGGTCTTCACCAGAGCTCCTGATGGTGGAGGTGGGTTTTACTGCATGCTAGTGCCAGGTCATGGCCCCTGGACTGCCCCAGCAGCAAGTCAGGGTCAGGTAGTGGATGAATCAGGTAGGGAACAAGCATAAGTTTAATCAATATACAAGCCAAAAAGTCAGTAATGAGTAGTAGTTTGATGTGTTCAGTCAGAAGCATAGTCAATGAACAAGCCAAAAGGTCAGCAGCAAGTAGTAGCTGATTGGGATCCGGCAGAAGTGTAGTTGATGAACAAGTCTAAGGGTTGATAACAAGTGGGCACAGCAATAGGTATGCAAGGAGTTAAATATAACCTGGAGAAAGCACAATGGCTCAGGGCTTTAGCACACGCAGCACACTATAAAAGGCCACCTGCTGGGCGGCCTCGTGTAGTGTGTTCCAGCGCTGAACAGAGATCAGTCAGAGAGACAGAGAGATAGTCTTTTTAGATAGCTAGATAGAGCAGGCAGGCTAGTCAGTTTAGCTTAATTTAAACAGTGTGTAGAGGATATATATACATCTCTAGGAGTTGTACATATATTTATAGACTGTACAGTGAATGGACGTGATCTGTCACACACATTATATAAAATAAAACACATGGCGGCCTCCATCCCTAATTTGGTATATGGAAAAGAAGGGTGAATGGGACTTTAAATGAGGGAGCACCATGTCAAAGGGAATAAAACCATCAATCAGATTACAGTACATGATATATTTATTACATTATTAAATACATGTCAGATATTTCGTATCAGATAGATAGTCACAAGACGTACACTAAATATGCTGCTCTTAGCATGCAATACAACGAATACGAAAAGGAGACATGGCAGATATACATAATAAAATGGATCAATTAGACAACAAATATGAGGTATGAACAGGTGACTATTGGCATCTAGTAGCATTCTACTTGTTTCCTGGCATTTCAGCCAATCATCAGGAGTGTTTTAAAGCAGTATACTGAAAAATTTAAATAAACAAAATACATGGTAATGCATTGAAAGTAGAGAAGTACAGGGACTATGTCCCAGGAAGATAGGAGCAATAAGGAGAATTACTATTAACCTCAGTACCAATCCAGTATCTGCCAGGGAGAAAAGGGGGGTTCGGGCATGATGTCTCCCCCAGGGTTGAGATGGGGCATCCACCAAGGGCGAGGAACAGCAGCCAGAGCGTAGCACGGTGGTCACAGCCTGATCCAAATTGCTATGTGTGCACATAAAGCGCATAGTGTTCCTAAAACAGGTGTAGCAAAAATAAATAAATAAATATAAAAAATGAAATGGGGATATCATATTTATACACTGAATAGCTTAGTTAGATCAGCTATTCCTATTTGTCAGGCAGGAGATTGTGCTAGCTGCAGTGTTCTATTGTATTTTATTGCCTGTGTGCTGTTTAGTTTACACCTAAACGTACTTGGTGTTACTGCACTTGTCCTGTTTATTTGCAACTAAACACAGTTGCTGTTACTGCACGTGTGCTGTTTAATAGCACCTAAACGCAGTTGCTGTTACTGCACGTTTGCTGTTTAATATCACCTAAACGCAGTTGCTGTTACTGCACGTTTGCTGTATAATAGCACCTAAACGTCCTTTGTGTTACTGCACTTGTGCTGTTTATTAGCACCTAAAAGCAGTTGCTTTTACTACACGTTTTCTGTTTAATAGCACCTAAACACAGTTGCTGTTACTGCACGTTTGCTGTTTAATAGCACCTAAACGCAGTTGCTGTTACTGCACATTTGCTGTTTAATAGCACCTAAACGCAGTTGCTGTTACTGCACGTGTGCTGTTTAATAGCACCTAAACGCAGTTGCTGTTACTGCACGTTTGCTGTTTAATAGCACCTAAATGCAGTTGCTGTTACTGCATGTTTGCTGTTTAATAGCACCTAAACGCAGTTGCTGTTACTGCACGTGTGCTGTTTAATAGCACCTAAACACAGTTGCTGTTACTGCACGTTTGCTGTTTATTAGCACCTAAACGCAGTTGCTGTTACTGTACATTTGCTGTTTAATAGCACCTAAATGTCCTTTGTGTTACTGCACGTGTGCTGTTTATTAGCACCTAAACATACTTTTTGTTACTGCACTTCTGCTGTTTATTTGCAGCTAAACGTAGTTGGTGTTACTGCACCTGTGCAGTTTATTAGCACCTAAACGTACTTGGTGTTACTGCACTTGTGCTGTTCAGTTGCACCTAAACGTCCTTTGTGTTACTGCACTTGTGCTGTTCAGTTGCACCTAAATGTCCTTTGTGTTACTGCACTTGTGCTGTTTATTACCACCTAAACGTAGTTGGTGTTACTGCACTTGTGCTGTATAGTTTTCACTTAAACCTACTTGGAGTTTACTGCACTTGTCCTCTCCAGTTTGTACCTAAAGGTACAAGGTGTGTGTACTGATTTAGTCCTGTGCAGGCCATTAAAATGTCTGGAAGGACAACAAAGAGAGGCAGAGAGTCACGAGGGCAAGCAGGCATTGCATCTAGAGGCAACGCTGGTGGTGGACACGGTGCATCCTCTTCAGCACGTGGCCGTTTGACACGCTCGTCCTACTTTTCGGGAGCTGGCCATGTTGAGCCTCAACATGCAGAGAAATGAGTAGAGTGGATGACCAAGCTGTCCTCATCCTCCTCATCCTCCTCATCCTCTCTCACCCAGGCTGAGCTTGGTTTTTCTGGCAAAGCAGCTGCCAAGGCGTCCTCTTACCTCTGCACAATGGCATCACAGAATCCTTCCCTAGTCCCACCATATCCTCCTGAGGAGTCCCCCGAACTGTTTCAATACAGTGTTGGGTACATGCTGCATGAAGATGCGCAGCGTTTTGAAGGCTCCGATGATGCAACACAGATAGAGGACAGCAATCTGGCAGTTATGTTCCCCCAGCTGGAGCATCCTGACAGGTTTTTGACAGTGATGAGGAGGGAGGGGATGATGAGGTCACTGACTCTACGTGGGTGCCTGATAGGAGAGAGGAGGAGGAAGAGGAGGAGGAGGAGGAGAACGAGGCACAGGCACATCTCCAAAGAGGCAGGATTCCCTCCAGGGGCCAGCTTAAGGGTAGCACACCAACTGCATTACATCGCAGAGCTACGTCTGTGCAGGGCGGTGCTGTGTCTCAACATTACTGCATACGTTTTTTGGTGTGGGCCTTTTTTGAGACATGTGCATCAGATCGCACCGTTGTTATTTGCAACATATGTCTCAAGCGTATCTCGCGTGGCCAAAACTTCACCTGCTTGGGCACCACATGCTTGACCAGACATATGTCGACCTGCCATGCAGTTAGTTGGCAAGCATACCAGAAAGACCCACACCAAAGAACAAAGCGGACCTCCCCTTGCCCCTCATCAGCTGGGACCTCCAACCGCACTAGACCCTCAGTCCTCTCTGAAGCCTGCACTGATAGGACTGAAGGTGTAGAAATAGGTGTGTCACAACCTAGTAGTACATGCGGGCAATCTACTGATAGTACCAGACAAATTTCCCTGCCCCAGCTGCTGCAGCGCCGAAAGAAGTACTCTCCCAGCCATCCACATGCCCAGGGGCTATGCAAGAATGCAGGCCAAGAGATGCCATGCGGTGCTAGAGCTGGTGTGCTTGGGAGACAGGAGACACACTGGGGCAGAGGTTCTGTCAGCTCTGCAGGGGCAGGCTCAGAGGTGGTTGATGCCACACCAGCTTAAGCCTGGAATGGTGGTTAGCGACAATGGCACCAACCTCCTCTCTGCCCTGCGACAGGGAAAACTGAACCATGTGCCCTGTTTTGCGCATGTTCTCAATTTGGTGGTGGTGCAGCGGTTCTTGGGCAGGTACCCAGGCTTACAGGATGTCCTGAAGCAGGCCAGGAATGTCTGTGTGCATTTCCAGAGGTCATATAATGGCACTGCTCAGCTGACAGACCTCCAAAGGGAATACAACCTGCCCAAGAACTGCCCAAGAACCGTCTAATCTGTGACATGCCCACCAGATGGAACTCTACATTGGCCATGCTGCAGCGGCTGCAGCGGCTGCACACGCAGCAGAGGGCCATCAATGAGTACCTGTGCCAATATGGCAGCAGAATTGGGTCAGGGGAGCTTGTTTTTTTTCCACGCCAGTGGGCCTTGATCAGGGATGCGTGCACTGTCCTGTCACCATTTGAGGAGGCCACGAGGATGGTGATCAGTGACAGTGCATGCATCAGTGAGACTGTCCCTCTTATTCACATGTTGGAGCACACGCTACGTGGAATAATGGACAGGCCCTTGAGGCAGAACAGAGGGAGGAAGATGAGGACTTCCTTACCTCTCAAGGCCACCTTTACCCAGACAGTGGTCCTGCTTGCCTAACTAGCACACAGGAGGAGGAGGAGGAGGAGGAGGAGGAGGAGGAGGATTGTATCAGCAGCATGGAGGTGGAGCCTAGCACTCAGCAGCAGCAGCAGTCTTCAAGGGATCATTTACAGTCCCAAGGAGCACATGGAGTTTTACGTGGCTGGGATGAGGTGCCTGTGGATCCTGTCGTCCTCAGTGACCCAGAGGACTGTGGTCCGAATGCCTCTGCAAACCTACGCATGGCCTCCCTGATCCTGCAAAGCCTGCGTAAGGATCCTCGTGTACGTGCTATTAAGGAGAGGGATCATTACTGGCTGGCAACTCTCCTTGATCCACGTTACAAGAGTAAGGTTGCGGAGCTTATCTTGCCGTTGCAGAGGGAGCAGAAGGGTCTGTGCAACGCGTTCCCAGAACCTGGGGGATTACCAAATCCTGGTCCTGGACAACGTGTTGCTGAGGCTTTGGTGAGTCACAGAAGGAGCGGTGGAGAAGGTGGTCGTCTGACCGATGCGTTCAGACAATTTTTTAGTCCGCAGCCCCAAGGTCTGACCGGTTCCAGCAACCATCGTCAGCATCTGGTTTACATGGGGTGGGAATACCTAGGGGCAAGATCCGACTTGGACACCTTCCCCACCGAAAATCAACTGGCTTACTGGGTCTTGAGGATGGATCACTGGCCAGAGCTTGCACAGTACACAATTGAGCTACTGGCTTGCCCTGCATCCAGCGTTCTTTCAGAACACACATTCAGTGCTGCTGGAGGCTTTGTGACCGATCACAGGGTGCGCTTCTCCACCAACTCCGTCGATCAACTGACCTTCATCAAAATGAATCAGGCTTGGATCAACACTAGATACCAAGCACCTGATGCTGATGTAACTGAATAATTTTTTTTAAATGTCAGATCCCTTTGAGACTGCCTATGCTGATGCTGAGTGACTGTACTGTTATGCTGCTGATGGAATATCCTTTTCCTCCTCACTGATCTTGCTGATAGCTAGTAAGAACATTTTTGTTTCTGGGCTCCACCACCAGTGCCTAAGGCCCAATTTTTCTGCCCCTGTTTAACAGGGGCGTCTAATAACAATTTTTGATGCAATACTTTGCAGGTGGCTCTTTGTTGCGCTCCAATTACAGTATCTGTGAGGGGTTGCAGTGTTGTGTTGTGCCTAAGGCCAAATTTTTCTGCCCCTGTTTAACAGGGGCGTCTAATAACAATTTTTGATGCAATACTTTGCATGTGGCTCTTTGTTGCGCTCCAATTACAGTATGACATGGTTCAGATTCTACTTAACAAACCTACAGTCCTTGTCTTGTTTGCCTGTATACTGCTGTTTAAAGTATATAGGGCCAAAGGGTCTTGTCAGGGCCGATCCTCCCTATAGGCTCACTATGCAAGCCGCTTAGGGCTGCAAAGAGCCCCCCAAATTACTAGAGGCCCCGCCTGGTGAGAAGTCATTTCCGCCCCCTCACCCCGCTTCTAAACTCGCTGGCTGAGTCCTTTACGACAGCAGAACACCCCCTTCTCAACTTTCTTTAATGTGATATGTCACTGTCGTCAGCACCCCCCGCTTCTCATTTTTAATGTGCCATGTTATTTTGCTTAGGGCCCCAGGGAGGTCAGAATTGGTACTGGGCCTTGTAATGACCTGGGGGGAGTGGTGGCGGGGAAACTCATGCTATTTTTTTCAATGATTTGTATCCATATTACAGGGACCAAACATTACATTAAAGCCGCAAGCAGTATTACATTTATTTTTTCTGAGAGTAATCTCATGTTGTGCAGGGACATTTCTAAACACGTGCCACTACTGTAGACACCCAGTAGGTACGATAATTAAAGGAATTTTTATTTTTTTCTTCACTTTAAGCATCATTAAAATCGCTGCTCCAGAAAAAACGACCGTTTAAAAAAAAAAAAATTCATTGATACATGTTCCCCGGGGCAAGACCCGGGTTCTCAAAGAAGTTTTCCAACAATAACTTGAATATTGGGCTTTAAAATGAGCACTTTTGAATTCGAACGTTCGAGTCCCATAGACTTCAATAGGTTCTAAATGTTTGCGCGAACAGGGGGTCTTTTCAAACGTTCTGGTGCGAACCAAACGCAGGGGTGTTCGGCTCATCCCTAATGCCCATTGTACAGACAAGTAGCTGTCCAGCATCCCAAATGGTAACATGAGAAAAGCCTCAGTCAGACACTGCAGAGGTCACAGGTTCAGATCTGGATCCTGATATACAGATTCCAACTGACTTCTGTTTTTCAACAAACCAGGGGATTTTAAGGGTGGTACCACCCATTGAGTCTATTGATTCCAATGTAATAAACACCAGGCTTTTACCCTGTTTATCTGTCTGCTGCCTAACCTGACTTTTGGAGTAGATCCTGTTTTTTTAGAAAAAAACAAAAAACATTCCTAAAACAGATGGGTTTAAAAAAATATTGCAATGGGAAGCAGCTATAGATTTAATAAGAGCTTACCATTTTGTAGCATTGCATATTGCACTTCAATAATTTAACCACTTAACGCCCGCCGCACGCCTATGTACATCCACAGAATGGCACGTACAGGCAGATGGGCGTATATATACGTCCCTGCCTTCTAGCGGGTCGGGGGTCTGATCGGGACCCCGTCCGCTGCGTGCGGCGGGCGGCTTACCTTGGGGAGCGATCCGTGCTGAGGGGGCGGCTGCTCGATTCTGTCCGCCCCCTCGTGATCGCTCCCAGTCAATCCCGAGAGCCTCCGCCGTGTCACTTTCTCTGCCTGTAAAATGTAAACACTGGCAGAGGAAGTGATGCAGCTCTCCTCACGGCAGTATTTTCAAACCGTCAAGAGGAGAGAAGACTCACAGTAAGTCGCACCAACACTACACTGACACCAGTACACATGAGCACATTTAACCCCTTGCGATCACCCCCCCACCCCCTGTCACACTGTCACTGAATACAGTGATCATATATTTACTGATCACTGCATTTAGTGTCAGTGTGACAGTTAGTGTGACAGGCAGTTAGTGTTAGGTCCAGGATAGCCCCGTACCCCCCCTAATAAAGTTTTTATCACTGATCACTTGATCACTTGATCACTGCCCTAGTTAACCCTTTCACCCCCTATTACCAGCGTCACTAAGCGATCATTTTTCTGATCGCTGTATTAGTGTCGCTGTTGCCGCTAGGTAGCTAATTTTTTTTATTGTGATTTTGTTTTACTAAAGACATGTGGATGAATACATTTTGGCCTAAATGTTTAAATAAAATTTTGTTTATTCAATTTTTCTTATAACAAAAATTAAAAAATATTTTTTTTTTCAAAAATGTCGCTCTATTTTTGTTTATAGTGCAAAAAATAAAAATCGCAGAGGCATTTAAATACCATCAAAAGAAAGCTCTATTTGTGGGAAGAAAAGGACGCAAATTTTGTTTGAGAGCCACGTCACACGACCGCGCAATTGTCTGTTAAAGCGACGCAGTGCCGAATTGTAAAAATGCCTCTGGGCATTTAGCAGCATATTGCTCCGGGGCTTAAGTGGTTAATATTTATTCCCAGTGTATGTCCTTTATATTAGAGAAGAGACTATACTGTGCAAAAGTATTTTGGTTTTCCCATATATTTGCAAATGTATGCAACTGAGACCTCTGATTTACCAATATGAAACTGTAGTGTGGTGTCTCTTGGAAGCAGCAACCTTGGCTTTGCACGAAAAGCATTGGTGAGAAAAATTTTTAATGAGCTCTCTTGTAGTACCTCATAATCTGCCCAGGATAACAATAAATAAAAAGTAATCTAAAAATGAAATGTAAAAAAATTGTTCCTATAACTGTTACTTATCTTTATAGGTACTGCCATGGGAGACATTCACAATAAAAGTATTTTTGATCTTTGTATTTCATCATTGTTGGACATTAGCTAGGTTAAAATGACTCCTTAAGTGAGCTAGGGCATGGTATCCATAATGTAATGGGGGTTGCTTTAATGTAATCTTTGTTGTCTCATTAGCCAATCCTATTGAATAATAATAATAAAAAAGACAAAACAAGCAATATTGCTGTTTATGGGTATCTACAGGGAATGCATACCTATAAGCAGGATTATTGCAATTAAGTATGAAATACAAATGGCTTTCTATCTTTATTTACAAAGTTGAAATGCAGTTTTGTTTCATTAAACTCTTTGCTTAAAAGTTAACCAAAATGCTTATTTTTATATACACGGCTACACAATTCCATTTGTTTACTAAGCAAACAGAGTGATTAATGAGAACAAATAATTTAATTATGCAGCCACTACTTGCAACTTGTTGATTTTTTTCAACACATTATTGCAAGACCATTTTACCATTTACTAAAATAAGAAGGACATTTAATTAAACAATCTCTAGGAAGGTTTTGAGATTGTGACCAGGTTCCTTCCATTAGCATATCTCAGATTTGTGGATGATTATTTATAATTATGACCTATATGTTAGAAATGTAACCATATATGTATTTATACCGTGTTTCCCCGAAAATAAGACGTACTCCGAAAATAAGCCGTATCGGGATTTCGACGCAAGATAGAAATATAAGACACCCCTCCGAAAATAAGACATAGCGATGTAGTGTCGAATCTCCGAAAATAAGATGTAGTGTCGAATCTCCGAAAATAAGATGTAGTGTCGAATCTCCGAAAATAAGATGTAGTGTCGAATCTCCGAAAATAAGATGTAGTGTCGAATCTTGTAGTGATAGGCGTGTCGTATGCGGCGCGGCGCGGTAAACAACACGTCATAGGTGTATGTTACTGTACTGGTGCTCAGGAGCTGTGAGGAGAAGAACACTCTGTAAAGCAAAAAGATTCTCCCAGCATTGACCAGCAAACACCTATCTCACCCCACACAAACAGATCACCCCAGCTCCACTGTGCTCCACATCAGCTTTGCTGGCCTATCTTTTTGTACAACCAGACAAGATGAGTGCAAAAAGAAAGAGTTATTCTGTTGAGTACAAGAAAGGAATTGTGGAGGACTCCCGAGGCAAGAATCTTACGGCTTTTTGCAAAGAGAAGAAGTTGGATATCCGAATGGTCCAAAAATGGCGTGCAGAATACGATAATCTCAGTCTACAGGTGGACAGAGGAAATGCTAAGAAGCGCAAGTGTGGTTCAGGTAGGCAACCTTTATTTTCTGTAATAAAAATAAGACACCCCCCGAAAATAAGCCATAGTGTGATTTCTTGAGGAAAAAAAAATATAAGACAGTGTCTTATTTTCGGGGAAACACGGTAGTATAGAACAGAACAGAAATAAAACCCACTAGAGGTGATGTTTCGGGACTCTAGCAATCCACAAGTTTACTTACTCTCTTTTAAGAGAGTTTTTGTTTCCTTGATTATGTCTATTCATTTTTTTTATTTACTTCAATGTACACTTATTGGTGACCATTGGGTGTATTCTGATATATTGTATGCAGAAACTGCAGTGTTTGTGACAAAAACAATGTTTTTTTATACTGTAGCAGAGTACAAATGGAACCATGTAGTGATATGCTGTTGCATTCTCCATAACTTTTTAAAGAAAAATGCAAACAATTATTTATCATCCATTGGGCCTGAGGCCACTCAATAATCCCAAATGGCATTACTGGCCCAGCAAGCTGTCCCTACAGGCTTGGCCCCACAAAGTGCCCGTGATGTCCACCAACAATATGTTGATTATTTTATGGGTAGGGGGGCCATTGCAATGCCTGATGAGGTTTGACGAAAATTTTTAAATGTTCTAATGAAAAAGTCTGGGTTTTTTTTTGTATTTTTTTTTATTTGGGTTTCTTTTATCTTTCTCCTATGTTATCCTCGTGCCATTGTAGTGCCATGTGTCTTTTTTCATTTACTAAATACCCATCATCGTCACCACAAATATTTTATTGTCTTTTATAGGCAACATTGATATAAGAAGCCACACATTGTTGAGTATGAAATATTTTCTGTAATTCTTAGGAATAACTCACTTAAATCTGTCCAAACCAGAGTCTAGTAGACATCCCGGCTATGATAAAGTTTGAAACGCAAAATCATAAAATTATATTATAATAAATAACTATAAATAATTATAACAAATGATAATGTAATTATAATAAAAATTATTCAATAATGTAATCAAATCAAAATCCCTGAAATTTGCTCAGTTGCAGAATTGTCGCTGTCATTACTTTTATTTTTTTATGACGGATTTCCCCACAAATTACTATCGCTTAATTCTGCAAGTGATTATAATTTATTATCGCTGTTTTCTAGCTGCTCTAAAACCATTTTTGACATAAAGGGACACTTTTGGTTGCTATGGACAATCTACAGTTTGCAGGCACAAAAAAAATGTTTTTATTATATAAAAGTGCATGTAGGACACAGGGCAGACCACTAGAGACAAGGGAGGGTGTATTTTTTACATACAGTACTGTAATCTATATTTACTTTTTTGAATTTGGCGGCGGTCTCCGTCGCAACGTAACGTAACGTAACGTCGCAGGGAACGGAGATCAGCGGCACGAATGGAATCGAATTGAGGACGCCGCTCGCTCACACAGTGCGGATGCATCGCTGGATCCAGGGACAAGGTAAGTACAGTAATACCCTGCCTGGAAAAGGTAAGCCAGCGTGTGCTGCACACTCTGCACATCCACCCCGAGCGTGACTCGGGGTTACCGATTTTAGCATTGTAAATCCACCCCGAGTCACGCTCGGGGATACCGCTAAGGGGTTAAATGTATTTTTTTGGGGGACGTTCAAATTTTTTTTTTCAAAAAATATTTTAAAAAAATGGGTGAAAATATGATTATAATTTTTTTGCAAAAAATGTATATATTTTTTGGGTAAAAATATATATTTTTTTGGTAAAAATATAACTTTTTTTGGTAATAATCTAAAAAAAAAATTATAATCTAAAAAAAAATTATAATCTAAAAAAAAAATTCTTGCTAAAACGTATGAACAATGTAACTTTTTAAAAACAATTAAAACATTACCAACAAAACAACAACAAAAAATAAATGTATAAAATATTTGAACATTTTTTTAAACCCTCCCAAGAACATCAATAACTTATTTGATCCTTTGCTCCACCTGCTCAGTCTTTTGCCTTATATGGACCAAGCTTTTGTTGTCATGATGTCATCCAGATCACCAGAGCAGGCCTTAACTTCACCAATCAACATTTGGGCACTGTGACTGTCAAATCGTTCTGCAGGCAGAAAAGCTCCTAAATTTTTGAAACACACCAATTATTATAAATATGCAAGCCTACATATATTACCTGAAGCTGTGGTGTATGACACTGACCTATTGTGGTGCCAGTTTCTACTTCCTTCGCTTCTTCCACCATATCCCGCGGGGTGGGTCTTGGGTTGGAGGTGTGGGGTTCCTAGGCTCCTGTCTGGAAGCTCTTTGACGCCCTATGAGATTGAAACAAAAGGGATACTTGAATCAAAAAGATTTAAAGCCTGAAAGAGGAATATTAATCATTCTTTTGAAGTGTGGTACAATTGACTGTTTTGTAAGCTGAACACATGATTGTATCCATTACCAAAGCTGGTACATTTATCTATTTTTGGTCAAGTTTCCCACATGAAAACACACCAAGTATCCACTGAATCACCTGTGTGTGACACCCTAAAAAGGGTGTTCTTGTGGCCCACACTTGTGCTACTGAGTCCACCAGCTGCTGAGCATACTCCCTTACTGTATACTGAATCCAGTTAGATTAGTTAAATATAGTTAAGAACACATCTACACAACCATGTTGCAAACAATATTGTCCCATAAATAGTTCAAGATTTAGTTTCATGTTATTGGGCACAATAATTGGTCGTATGAATCATCGTTCATTCGCTCACTAATAATAAAATACAATCCAGTGTTTTAACAACATTTGACCATGCCTAAATAGGTATGATGAAATTTCTAAAACACTGTATCAGACAAAAAGATTGTTTATATCGATTATTAGTGAGCGAATGAATGATGATTCATACTACCAATTATTGTGCCCACGAATATGAAACTTGACATCTTGAACTGTACTACATTAAAGAAAAAGCACATGCGGCACCATGATATTAATACTCTTCTGAAGTACACAGGAAAATGTCTTACTTTTTCTAATAATTCTTTTAATTTTCTGGTATTGCTCCGGCTCCCTCAATTTGATGTCAGAATATCTTTTGGGGAGCTGTTTCTTGGATCTGCGCACCCCAAATTTGTGGTACAGAGTTTTGACCACTTTGTTCATTATTTGGGCCTTCACCTTATTAGGGTATTTTTATGGGCCATGTTTAGAATCATAATCCTCCCTCCTCAATATTGCCACCATGTCCACCATCTCCTCAAACGCCATGTTTGTGGCCTTGTATCTCCGGGATCTGGTGTGTGGTTCCGCCTGGGTTCGCTCCTCGGTTGAGGTTTCCACTTGCCGAGTGTTCGCAATGTTGTCTTGCACTAGACGACAGAGAAGGGGCGGGGAAAGTACTAGAATGGGAAAAAAAAAGTGCCCATTGAAGAAGCGATTTCTCGCGAAACTGGTTGGGCGGAACGTGTGGCATATCGGCATCACCCCCCTTTCTGCTGCTTGGTTTTCCTTATTGGACGGGTGTTTTTTTGTCTTTTTATAATAACGTTTTTTATATGATTTTACACTATCGGAGCCCTCTATGTTTTTGTTTCTATGAGACATGGTCACCCACGTGTTTGGATCTTATGGATGAGGCAAGGATTATTATCAAATTTTGTCCATCGAGCTTCCAGCTTTATTAATCTCTGAACCTACACGCTATCTGGGGTCTCCTACAAGTTAGGGACCACTGGGAATCTGGTAAGCAGATTTTATGCTTTGGTGGTGGCGGATTAATCTGGTGGATTGTCACTTTGATTTGGTGTAAACATCCGATCATCTAAGTTTGGATTTTTTCTGTTCTCACTGGTGATGGACTGAACTGTAATGACTTATTCAAGAATTTGATCACTTATCATTTATGGACATTCATTTCTGGTTCTTACACTGTCAATGGACTTTATGTCAAGTGAATTTATCAGTTTTATAACATATATTTTAGTATGTTCACATATTATGTTTAGCGCAACTTGTTTTTTTTTTCATTTGTTTATCACTGTTTAATGTCACGCAGTAAGGTGCTGCTTTACATATTGGCTTTAGGAGCCATCATTTTGTATATCCTGTTCATTTCAGCTGTATTTGATCACATTAGCGCAGTTTTTTTTTTCACTATTTTTAAAGTACTAGAATGAACATCAGGGGCGGGGAAAACGTGTGGAGCTTCACGCATGCGCAGTATATATTATACATTAATCTGCATGGGTCAAAACAACGTTCAGTGTGTGAAAGGTGGAAAAAAACGAACGTTAATAACGACAGTACGTAACATTATTTTGACTTTATTGATCAGTGGATGAGTTTGTGGCCTATATATGGTGAGAAAGCTTATTAGTAGAGGCTTGACTGACATTAACTTTTTTGTATTAATTTTGACTTGCAGAAATCATGCATGCCTTCAAAGATCAGGACTTCATGACCAAGTTTTTGCAGAGATGGAAGGATCTGCCAATCTCAATAAAAACAAAGAAGACAGGAAGGAAGCACTGGAGAGCCTGATTGCATTTGTGAAGACAAAGATCCCCACAGCAACAATCAAGGATGTCAACAAAAAAATTGGGACCATTAGCGGAACATATCGGTCTGAACGAGTGAAAGTCATCAAATCTATGAGGTCAGGAGCAGCTGCTGATAAGATCCACAAGCCAAATCTATGGTAGTACAGCCAACTCCATTTCCTGGATGATCATCTGGAGTCGAGATAATTTCAACCCTTCCCCCCAGAAGTAGATCCAGCCTTACCTGCAGCCAACCCTCCAGCCTTCCCTGCAGCCAACCCTCCAGCCTTCCCTGCAGCCAAGAGCAGATATCTTCGGAGGAACAACCAGAGTTCCTGAAGGAGCCTGATTGTGCCACATGGAGCCAGGTATTGTAATTTGCTAACGATTTATTGTACTAAAAGTATAATGATGTCAAAAAGATGTTACTATTGCTCAAAATTTAAGGATTAAACAAAAAGTGTTGGACATATCAATAGACATTAGAGGCCAAAAATGATGGGGACAAGAATGAAAAATGCAGGGGTGAGAATGATTGTCTTTAATATTTCTTAGCATTCAATTTGCATCTGTCATGAGATAAACAATGTGTGTGATCGATGAAGACCAAAAATTAACTATGTACCTTTTTATACACAGACAGAGCAAAGCCAGGAGGAGGCAGACCCCAGTGGGACACAGGAGGAGGCAGACCCCAGTGGGACACAGGAGGAGGCAGGCCACAGTTGGACACAGGAGAAGGCACGGCGGGACACAAGGTCGCAGATTCCTCCTCTCCGCACTCCAGCGAAAAGGGCCAGGAGGCTTCTACAAATGGAGGGGGAGACACAGGCCCTAATTAGGGAGGCTACAGTGGCCCTAATTGCTAGCAATCTGCCAAATATGGAGATGGGCCAGCGTCTTCGATGTGAAACATTCATTTTTAAGGCTGTCAACATGGCCATGATGGGGAAGCTGGATGATTATACAGGCATTGTGCGGATCGCTCCTCCTGTTCCTGCTTCTGCTCCTGCTCCTATTCCTGATCCTGCTCTTGTTCCTGCTCCTGCTCCTATTCCTGATACATCTCTTGTTCCTGCTCATGCCACAACCTCTCCTCCAGGGACACAGTTTCCAAAGACTCGGTTATCGAAGGCTGCAGGGAAGACTGCAGGGAAGGCTAAAACCAAAACCAGAAAATGAGGAGATATGTGATACTCTCTTGACATCCCTGGTTGTTTGCTGTGGGGATCTGTGTCTGCACAAATTCAAGCAGGGTCTCCAGTGCTGCCTTCCTGGCTTCTTTGTTTTTATTACCTTTTATTGTTTTTTGTTTGCCTTCAGCCTTTATTTAGCACCAGAATAAATGTATTTTTTGTTTTCTGACAAAACGTGACCATGTGTTTTTATTAAAAATAGAGAGTTTGCTAGTGAGTAGGCAGGGACATTTCAAAAAAACATTTTCTAATTAACAAGGGACACTAACCTCCTTGTGGGTAAATAATAATAAATAATAATGTTGTTGTGGTAACTTGACACACTCCAAAAAAGTTAAATAAATGAAAAGCAGTCTAAAATATTATTCCATTAATAACCAAAAAAAACGATCTCCATTAAAAGATTTAAAATATGCTGATTTTTTTTTAGAGGGAGATCTGGCTTCCAAAAAATCAATAATATTCATGAGATAACAATAAATAATAAAGAAACAAGCTTCTCATAACTATGTGAGAATATCAGCAGCAAAAGATTTGGATTAGTGTAGCAATAAAAAGAAGAAAAGAATGCGCTGCATTACACTATGCAATAATTTACAACATAATGAATGTGCTATCTCCATTACGAACCGTAGTTTTACCAGAACGAGCACTCCTGTCTCATAACTTGCTTCTGAGGATGCATGTTTTTTTCACTTCGTTAAAGCCTACACATGACCATTTTTTTACGACGTTAAAAACGTCAACGTGAAAAACGACATGAAAATTTAGAGCATGTTCTAAATTTTTAATGCCCATTTTTCACGTCGCAAAAAATGCTCTGGGGACCACACACGATCGTTTTTAATGACATTTAAAAAAAAAAAAAACATTTTAACATCGTGAAAAACAGTTGTGTGTACGTGGCATCATACTCTTTTGCTACTTATGTACTCTCGTAAAACTAGTAAAATGCAATATTATATTTAATAAAAATGTCTTTAGATCTTTGGGGTTGTGTGTTTTGCTGTATTCCCTAGCAATGACTCCCTCATGTGGATGGTTTTTATCATATTTATTAGTACACAAGACAAAATAATATTGTATTTTGTCTTGTATTTTTCCACCTTGTAGATATTATTGATTTATAACAATAATTGGTTGTTTTATATATCTATATATATATATATAGATATATATATATATAGATATATATATCTATATATATACTGTAGATAATTTACTATGTGTGAGTCTTGTTGCATTTTGTACAATATTATGATTTTTCAATAAAAGTTATTACATTTTATTACACTGTAAGTACTTTAATGCTGCGTACACACGATCGGATTTCCGATGGAATAAAATCTGATGACATTTTCTGTTGAAATTCCAATGAAGCTGACTTTCATCAGTCTTGCATAAATTCTGACCGTAAAACACTACGATGACCAGAGAAAAATTCAGTCGAATGCTTACGAGCATGCGTCAACTTGATTCTGAGCATGCGTGGGTTTTTCTCCAAAGGAATTTCAGACAGACCATTGGAATTTCCTATCAGTTTTTTTTCCATCGGAAAAATTTAAAACATGCTCTGTTTTTTTACACCGATGGAAAAAAGTCCGATGGGACCCACACACGTTAATTTTTTCCGATGAATAAAGTCCATCAGTCTTTTTTCTTGTACAATATTTTTATTTGAAATTTCAAAGGAGAACAAATGTTAGATGAATAAACGAGAAGAACAAGAAATATAAGTACAGCGGTCTTTCAGGGTAATGGGCAAATAAGTAAATAACAGAAGCATCATAAACATTTTCAATTCCGGTCCATATCCTAGTCTCAAACACCACTGCAATGTGAATTACCCAATCGTAGCCGAGCCAACTCAAATGTAGCTCGGGGACTAACAGTTTGTCTATTGACCGCTCTCAAAGAGCTACTAAGTAACAACAATCATCATTAAAATCAACGAGTCATCAAATCAAATATTACCTCCAGGAGTAAGGAAAAGAGATAGTGGAAGGAAAGAAGAGAGAAGAGAGGAAGAGAAAAAAAAAAAAAAAGGGGGAGGGGTGGTGCGTTCCTGCTCCGTAGAGAGTCTCTGCCATAACCTCTGCTCAGTACGCGTTCACAAGGTATGTGATCCATGGGTCCCACACTTTGTGAAACATGGCAACTTTATCATTTAAAATAGCCGACAATCTTTCATTTACCATTATCCAGGATAATTTAGATTTCAAAAGGTGAAAGGGGACAGAAGAGGATCTCCAAGACCTAGCTATGGAAATTCTGGCAGCTGTAAAAATGAAGGCGATGAATTTTTTTAAATGTTTAGATGTAACCTCCACCGGACGTCCCAGCAGCGCCTGCAGGGGCGATTTGGTAAGGTTTACTTGAGTCAGACAGAGAGTATATTAAGTTGTACGTGCGTATCCAAAATCGTCTCACCCTTTGGCACGTCCACCAAACATGGTACATTGTACCGTCTGCAGCGCAACCCTTGAAGCAACACGGGGACGCTCCGGGTACAAAAGTCGCCAGTCTTGCTGGGACCATATACCACCTCATCATGACCTTATAATTAGCCTCGATCAACGAGGTGTTAATATAGGACTTAGAGGCATATAGTGACAATTTGTGCCACTCAGTCGTGTCTAGCGTAATATCAGCATCTTGTTCCCATTTTTGCATATAGGCCAATTTTTGAGTGTTAGGTGACAACATATTATACAGTAGGGAGATAAGGCCGGAGTGTTTGTCAATGTTCCTGCAAAGTTGTTCCATAGGCGTGAAGGAAGAGAGATCAGAGATGCGACTCAGAGACGCCAAAAAATGGGCTATTTGAGCATAGCGGAAGGATTCTGAGTTCGGAAGATCAAACTTTTCCTGCAGGACCAATTTTGACAAAGCTCCCTTATGATCGCAGAGATCAGCTATTCTCAGTAGGCCCTTAGTGATCCACCATGAGCGTGGGCGGAGGCTAGGCGATCCCAAAGGCTCAAAGAGAAAGACAGTGATGGGCATAACACAGAAGGTCTATCCCTGCTTTTCAGCCACATAAGATGTTTGATCTCCCTATTCGGGATCGATGAGGATTCTAATCCCATCCAGAGCGGTCTGGATCGGGAGGTATGGAACCCAATCAGATGAGCCAATTGGGCAGAGTGGTAATATTTAAGGAGGTCGGGCATGCCCAGGCCTCCGCCCGATTTAGGGGTATATAAAGTTTTCCTGTTCACCCTAGGTCTCTTGTGGTCCCATATGTAGTCAATAAGTTTAGCCTGAAAGTTCTTCAAGTCTTTGCCTATTATTGCAATTGGGAGAGTCCTAAAAAGATAAAGTACCTTGGGTAATATAGTCATTTTGACCGAATACAACCTACCGAACCATGACGGGGGTTTGTTTGACCACCTCCGAAGGTCTTCCAACAACTTGCGGAACAATGGGGGGTAGTTCCTCTCATACAAAGTATGGAGGGTAGGGGTTAAAAATATACCTAAATAGGGTAGAGCCTCGTCTTGCCAATGGAAAGAGAAGGATTCTCGGAGGGCTCGAACTACGTAGGGCGGTAGGGATATATCGAGGGCCTGCGATTTAAATTGGTTCACACTTAGACCCGTGAACAATGCAAAGTTGTCTAATACCACATTGAGGATGGGCAATGAGGTGACTGGGGAGGAGAGGAGCAGCAGAATGTCGTCGGCAAATAACGCACACTTATGTTCTCGTCCCCCACAGCCTACTCCCAATATGTCTGGGTGTGATCTTATTTTAATTGCCAAAGGCTCCAGAGCCAAAATAAATAACAGGGGAGATAGAGGGCATCCTTGGCGAGTACCCCGTCCTATGCTAATATCGCTAGACATATATCCTTTAACAGATAAATTATTGGTAGGGTCACTATAGATCATGCCAAGCGTTATAAGGAAGTTGAAGCCAAACCCATATCTCTCTAGTATAAAGAAGAGATACTCCCAGGACAAGGAGTCGAAGGCTTTGTGAAGATCTAGCGATAACAACAAAGCCCCCCTTCGGCCTCCGCCATCCCACCCCGAATTCAGCGCGGATATAATATCGATGACCCTCCTAGTCTGATCCGAAGCCTGTCTGTGAGGCACAAATCCCACCTGGTCAAGATGGACATACTGTGATAGGAATGAATTCATGCGGGTGGCTAAGATTTTAGTTAGCAATTTGAGGTCCACATTTATTAGCGATATCGGCCTATAATTGTTACAGTCGCTATGATCTTTATTAGGCTTGGGGATGACATGTATAAATGCTCTATTCTCATGGGGTGGGAGAGGGGAACCCTTACGTAAACTATTAAAAAAGGCGCAGAGATAAGGGGCTAGAACAGCCACATACTTGCGGTAATAGTGGCCAGTGAACCCATCTGGTCCTCTGTTGAGAACTCAGCTTCCATCCGCTCCATGTGGTCTTTGGATAGGGTGGGAAGAGATATGTCGTGCAAAAAGTCCTCAGCTAGGGTTTTGTCAAATCCCGTAGGGGTTTTATATAATTTGGAGTAAAATGTGGTGAATTCCTGGACTATCAGTTGGGGGTTCTGAGTGACCTGGCCGTCTTTTAGTCTCAACTTGGAGAGGGCAGGGTTAAAAGGTCTGGGAGTCAACTTTCGCGCCAACAGTGTATTTGGCTTATCTCCTAAGGTATAGAATCTATGGCGTGTCCATCTGAGATATTTCTCCGCTTTTGTTGTGAGGCTCAAATTTAAAGCTGTGCGTGCCACATCCATTTGGTCTCTAAAGTCAAGGTGAGGGTTATCTCTCTGTTCCCTTGTGAGGCGACGCAACTCACCCTCTTGCTGACGTATCGTATGTTCACGCTCTCGTTTAGCCCACGAAGCAAGTTTTATCAGTTCGCCGCGAATGGTGACCTTGTGAGCCGCCCATAACGTCGCCGGGGAGGAGACCGATGACGAGTTATCTGTGAAGAACTGTAGTATAGATTGCTCAACCTCTTTTTCTAATATAGGATCGTTCAGTAATGACTCGTTTAGGCGCCACGACGACGGGCCAGATTTGGTCCAGAGGCCAGTCAAGACTACCTGGACTGCCGAGTGGTCAGACCATGACATTGGAAAGATTTTTTTCGTAGACGATACAAATGACAACAGGGGGAGAGCGTGAACAGGTGGTCAATACGCGAGTACGTCCGATGGACGTAGGAGTAATAGGTATAGTCCCTATCAGATGGATGGGCGTCTCTACATACGTCAATTAGATCATAACTATGAAGGAGGCGAGACATCGCACTACTCTGCGTAGAAGCATGTTTCAGGAAGGTTCTCCCAGGATCAGATTTATCAAGGATCCGGTCCAGAGAGACATTGCTATCCCCGCCGAAAACTACATGTCCTGTCGCATGGGGCATTATGGTATCAAGCATTGTGCGGAAAAAGGACAGTTGCCCTGTGTTAGGGGCATAGTATAAGAGGAAGGTAACTGCACTGCCATTGATCTTCCCCGCCACCATAACGTACCTGCCCTCCTTGTCTCTAAGTACAGTTGTAGGCGTGAAAGGAACCTTTTTAGCAAAACATACAGCCACCCCCTTCTTTTTATCCGGTCCATTAGACAAGTAAACTGACGGGTATTTCGTATTTTAGTAGTTCGGGGCTGAGGTTTTAGAGAAGCGTGTCTCCTGTAGGAGGAGAACGTCTATCCCCATTCTATGGTATTGTTGGAAGGCCTTCATTCTCTTGGCGGGTGAATTAAAACCCTGTACATTATGTGTTAAAATTGAAAATTGCGTGAGGGGTCTACTAGCCATGATGGTTCAGTCTGTTGTACTCACGGTTTGGAAGCTTCAAGTGCCCACTTCCGGAGAACCCCGGAGGAGGTGAATCTGGTTCATCTAGGCAGGAGGATGCACCGAGAAAGGGATGAGCTAGGAAAGAAAAAGGAAGGGTCAGGACGAAAGGAAAGAAAAAATGTAAAAATAGCAGTAAGACAATCATCAAATCGTGGTCAGACAGGACAATCTGTGAAGTCAACCTATTGCAGAGGTAAAAGAGCAACAAAACGATAAAAGAAGAAAAAAATGAAAAAAGAAAAACACGCCTCAACGGCAGCGTGTCAGCGGGAGAGTAAACTCCCATTAATCAAAGTGAAGTTATCTCCGCTCGAAAGGGGGGATAAGTTCACCAGTAGTGGCACGCGTGTCCACCTCGGCCCGGTCCATTCGCAAAATGGGACAGACCGGTAGGATCGGCTCACCCAACCCCACACTTGTCATAAGAGGTATACATCATCCGTTCGGGGTCAGAGGCCACCCAGGCGGAGACAGTCTCGGAAACATATTATAAACAAAACTAAATTAAACTAAACTAAGCGTTCCTTCAGCCTCAGGCTCAGGTCCAGAGCAGTAAGGACCAATCTCAGGAGCCTGCCAGGGGGGTAAAGAGGAACCGAGAAAAGGGGGCAGACTTGCGGCAGTTGTCATAACTCAAGTGTTCAGAGGGGATCTTCTGGCCCTGGAACGACCCTGCTGTGACCAAAGGGGAGACACCGGTCTGTCCTCCATCCCAGTGACGCTCCGGGGGGGTCTGCGGATCTGATGAGATCAGGCCCAGTTTTTGAAGCAATTCTTCTCCCGATTGGAATGAGTTGAAGGAATATGATTTCCCCTTATATGAAAACGATAGCTTAAACGGGAATGACCAACGGTATTTTATGCGATGATTAACAAGATGACTCAAAAGAGGCTTGAGGGTTCTCCTCTTCTGGATGGTTGCTTGAGAAATGTCCGCAAAGACCTGGATCGGGTGTCCCATGACAGCAATGTCTCCCCGTTGTCTAGCCTCCAGCATCACCTTCTCCTTTATTCTGTAGAAATGAGGCTTAACTATGATATCTCGGGGCAGACCATCCGGCCTGGGGGCCGCTAGGGCACGGTGTACTCTATCAAGTTCGAGCTGATGAGATGAAATATCTGGAATCAATTGGGTGATCAGGGTATGAACAGCCTCTTCCACATTCATCACGGTCTCAGGGAGACCCCTCACCCTGAAATTATATCTCCGAGATCTGTTCTCAAGGTCCTCAATTTTTGCGTTGGCCTGGTCTAATTGGTCTTATAGGGATGTAATCATCCTGGAGTTCTGATTTACACGTTTGACCGTACCGTCCACTTTAGATTCGATGCTGTCCAGCCGCGCTCCAATGTTTTGGAAGTCAGATTTCATCCCAGCGGTTATCAAAGAGCAGGCCTTTGTCAGTTCTTGTTGAAGAAGGGCTGAGAACCTGGCCAGGAGCACAGTGTCCCCAGAGTATGAGGGAGCAAGGGCGGGAGGGTGTGAGAGCCCCGAGCTGGCCTGGCTGAGGGTAACCCCAGCTAGTTCTGCCATTTGTCTGTCCATGGATGAAGCAGGGGATAGAGCAGTCAGCAGCAGAGCACCGTCGGGGGAGTCCGACAAGGGTGAGGGTGAGGGCTGGAACTGTCCCTGGTCACTACATAGGGAGGGGATCGGTGATCTATCTTGGGACTGAGATGAGAAAGGGTCTCTATGTACCATAGCTTGGACCAGGTGTCCGGGCCCAGGTAAAAGTTCTGCAAGTTCAGCAGGTCCTGCCTCTCGACCACCTCCCAGATCTACATGTCCCCCATCCAGCGTCAACATGGGCATTGAGGCCTGATGTACGTGCAGGCCACCCCCTCCCGCCATCGGGGTATGGTGTGGTTCCACCCAAGGCGACTGTAAGCTCGGCTGAGGGCTCTCCGCCACAGTGACCCCCCCTCCCCGTCTCACCGCATCCTGATTCGACCGTAGCTGGCCTCGTGTGCTGCCGCGCGCCGCGTCCTCTTCACCCGGCGCCATCTTGGATTGCGGGGAGTGTTGCTGGGCCTTGGAGGCTCGAGTTTTGCGGCCGTGCTGGGATGGACGTCGTTGGCTAAATTTGTTCCCGGCTGACCTCCGCTGCATGATCCGAGCCCAATATGTTAGTTGGGGAGCGTTTCGCCCGTCTGTTGGCTAAAAATAGCTTGTGGGGGCCGAGGTGGAGCGGAGCACGATCAGATCATGACCGTCCTCGGCGCCTCGCGCATGCGCACTCCCCATCAGTCTTTTTTCATTGGAAAAACTGATCATGTGTACACTGTATTAGACTTTCCTTTGGTACCTTGAAAGTCCCTTAATCATTCTCTTATATGTACAGCTTTTACCTGGGATGTCTGAACCATTATACACATAGGGCCAGATTCTCGTAGATGCGCGCCTAATTATGCAGGTGTTGCGCATCTCAGATGCACTACGCCGACGTAACACGGAGTGGCAAGTACCATATTCCCTAAGTAAATGCGCTCCAAGATGCGCCTGCGTCGCGTAAAATCATCGGCGTAATCCGGCGCAACTCCAAAGTAGGAGGGAAGTGGGCATGTTGCATTGTAATGAAGCGTGACCCCATGCAAATGCAGGCCGGGACGAACGGAGCATGCGCCGTGACGTGGATGACCCGCGCCATGACGTGGTTGACTCGCGCCGTGACAAGGATGCCTTCTGCGCATGCGCAAAGCCTCCCTACGATTCGCCGGCGCAGGGTATATAATGCGCCCACACATGCGCCCGTGCAGCGCAAACGTCTCCCATTTTTTTGATAGTGACGGCCAAAGTTTGTGCTGGACAAGATGACAACTGCTGTTAAGGAGAGGAGGAAGAAAAATTTCTCCCCAGAGGAGAGGGCCATTGTCGTGAGGGCAATGGAGAAATATGACTCGCGGATCCATGGTGCTGATAGTGCCCGGACCAGCAAGTCCCGGAGGGATCAGATCTTAATGAAGGTCACGTGCCAAGTCAATGCCCTCTCTCATGAGGTCCGGACACCACAGGAAATTCAAAAGAAAATGAATGACCTGCGGCGTCTCGTGAAGGGCAAGCTGGCTTCCAAAGCTCGGCATGCCAGGGGCACTGGAGGGGGCCCACCCTGCACTGTCCGCCTGACTGAGGAGGAGAAGGTGGTTGCCTGCTGCCTGCAGACGGAGCAGGTTGAGGGAGTTGGGGGCTATGAGTCCCAAAAGCCAGCCCTGAGGACAGGTAAGTGTGTTTTATATTCTATCTGTTGTGTACATGTATGGGGGTGGAAGGGAACATGTGCCAAGTGTGTGGGTCCACCAACATGGGCATCTTTTGTGTCATCCACAGATGTGCAGGAGGGAGCGGGGCCATCTGTTGATGCCAGGGCCCGTCAGGATCCATCCCCCGAAGATCCAGTCCCTCTGGCTGCCCCCCTGGAACAGGACTTGGAGGGAAGTGGGCACACCTCAATGGAGGAGGTGGTTGAGGAGGATGTCGTAGTCCAGGACCAGGACCTGTATGTTGTTTTGGAGGAGGATGATGGGTTGCCCGGACCAGCCCAGGCTATCCCTCCATCTTTAGCGAACCCCTCAGTGTCCTCCCCCAACCTCTCCAGTCCCTCTGTTTCCCCCCCCCTCATCTCCGGCCCCTCAACATCCTCCCCTTATGCCCGGTCCCCTGCCACTCCCCAGAAGGCAACGTGCAAGACCAGGGGTGTTCATAAGGTCCTGCCGGAACAGCTGGCCAGACAGCAGGACCAGCAAAATCGGCACCTGTCAGAGGTCGTGGAGGAGATGAGGCGCCTGGCCGACAGCCTGGCATCCTCGGGACACATTACAGATGCCATCCAAGATCTTGCTGTCAACAGTGGAGCAACGCTGACCAGCCTGGGGGAGCTGCAGGCGAACACCTCCGACCTTGTGGGGGAGGTTCATGCCCTGCGCCTTGCAGTCGAGGAGCAGACTGCTGTGCAGACCCACATAGCAGTTGCCCTGGAGGGCATGCAGGCAGCCAGGGAGGGACGTGGGGATGCTCCTCCTCCACCTGCTACCCCCCCCACCTGTGGCTGCCCCCAGGCAAGTGAGGGGCAGGATCTGTGGCACCAGGCGGAGCCCCCACCAGGCCCATTAATTTTTTGATTTCTTATTATTTTGCTCTGGGTAAGAGCTTTTTTTTTTTGTTATATTATGCTCTGGATAAGAGCTTTTTTTTTTTTTTTTTTTGGATACTGCACACGGTGCAGTGTGAATGGTGTGTGAATGTGAGGGGGTGGCACTCCTGCCAGTAAGGGGTGTCACCCTCGGCCGTTGGGGAGAAGTTATCCCCACGGCTGTGTGAATGGTGTATGAATGGAAAGCAACATCATTGGGGCCTTGACGTGGCGTTGCTGCTCCCAAGTCCTACATGCTGGACTTGGGCTAATCCAATGTGATGTGGATGTGGGGTGTGTGTGCTAGGGACCACAGTGGTGTACACGCGTGCATTGTCTGTGTGCCATGCTGTATGTGTGTGTTTAACGGTCAAAGATTCGTAACACGAGGCAACTCCTGACTGCTCTTCCATCAGATGACGGGGTCTCCTCTGGCAGGGGGGGGCTGTGTGGTTGGGGGGTCAGGTCATCACGTAGGGCAATCTGCAGGCCCTTTCTCATGGCAAAGTTGTGCAGAATGCAACATGCACCAATGATCTGACCCACAAAGTTGGGGGAATACAATAGGGCCCCCCCAGACTTATCCGGGCATCGGAAACGGGACTTCAGGAGGCCAAATGTGCGCTCCACCACTGCACGAGTTTTGATATGTGCTTCATTGTATCTTCTCTCTCCTCTGGTTTGGGGGTTCCGGAAAGGAGTCATGAGATGGGGTCCCAGTACATATGCAAAGTCACCTGTAAGGGAAAAGACAGGAGGATGTTAGTCATGCATGTGCCCCTTGTGATGTAAGCATCATGGGGGGGGGGCAGTCATGCCTGCCACTCATGTCACTCACCAACCAGCCAGCTGTCCCCATACATGTCCTGCTCAAAATCTTCTGGGATGTTTCTTTGATGGTAGATGTAGCTGTCATGGCTGGACCCCGGGTCTTTGGCACGGACGTGCCATATGAGGTATTTGGCATCGGCTATCACCTGTATGTTGATGGAGTGCCAGTGCTTCCGATTGCGGTATATGTGCTCTGTGGCACGGGGGGCTGGAGTGCCACATGTGTGCAATCAATGGCCCCGATGGTGCGTGGGAATCCGTCAATTCTGTAGAAATCTGTCATTGCCTTCTGCCGCAGGTGCTCAGTGGTGGGTCGGATGATGTGGTGGGACATGCGTCTGAGGATTGCGGGGACAACCTGGTGCAGACATCTGCTTATGCTGGTTTATGACATCCCAGCCACCACTCCACGTGTACGCTGGAATGATCCACTGGCCAGGAAATGGAGTGTTGCAAGTACCTTCACCAGTGGCTGCAGTGCATGTGAGCGGTGTGTCTGGCTGGTGATGTCATTCTGCAGGGCTGTGGTTATTTCCAGGATGGCAGCAGGGCTGAATCTGAAGATGCGATACACCTCCTCATCACCCATGCCAAAGAGCCTCATGCGCGCTCGGTAGATCCTCTCACGTGCCCCCCTCCTCCTACTCCTCCTTCTATGCTCCTCTTCCTCTGCATACATTAGTAGTGATAAGACCATGGCTGCCCCTGGCATGTTGGCATACGAATGTGTTGTCCAGTAAGTGTGATTGCTCAGCTCGTCCGTTATGGTGCTGCTGTAGTTGCTCTCCAGCTGACTTGCACACGGTCTTGAGCAAAGTTACCCGTGCTTTTATGAGGGGTATGTTTACTCAAGGCTTTCGAGTTACGCGCACCACGAGTAGCCAACGCCGAACGCGCGTAGTTTCGGGAATCCGCGCATCTCCCTCATCTGCATATTTGTATGCTAATTTAATGGGAACTGAATATTTTCGATGCGTAACTATGCGCCTACGCCGCGCTAGCTTAAAGCATTTTCGCCGCCCAGACGAAAATTTTTTACTCGCGTATGTGATTCTGTGTTTACCGCACATCGATACGCAGGCGCACATTTACAATTACGTCGCGCAAATCCATTTACGCAGGCGTAGCGCCGCTGAGAATCTGGCCCATAGATTGAACAAAACTAGGTCTATTTGTTTTTTTTTTCTACAACATTAAATACATGACAATGAAAAAATATTATAAATCTAATGCTAAATCAATTAAAGCCAGTGGGGTAGATTCATGTAGATCAGCGGATCTTTTGATCCGCGTGATCTATCTTTTTTACGATCCGCCTGCGCCAGTTTTTGAGGCAAGTGCTGTATTCAGAAAGCACTTGCCTCGTAATTAGCCCTGGCGGATCGTAAATCCCCCGGCGGAATGCAAATTCCGCGGCTAGGGGGAGTTTACTATTTAAATCACGCGCGTCCCCGCGCCGATTGTACTGCGCATGCGCCGCCGGCTAAATTTCCCAGCGTGCATTGCTTTAAATGACGTCGCAAGGACGTCATTGTTTTCGACGTTAACGCAATTAACGTATGGCCGTATTCCCGGACGACTTACGTAAACGACGTAAAAAATTCAAAACTCGACGCGGGAACGACGGCCATACTTAACATAGGATCCGCCGCACTTACCCCGCATATAGCAGGGGTAACGATCCGCCGGAAAAAGCCGAACGCAAACGACGTAAAAAAAAAGCGACGGCCGGGCGTTGGGTTCTGAATCGGCGGTTCTCCTCATTTGCATATTCGTCGCGTAGAAAAAAAGAAGCGCCACCTAGCGGACAGCGGGAGAATGCAGCCTAAGATCCGACAGTGTAACTCACTTACACCAGTCGGCTCTAAAGGAGATCTATGCGGAACCTGATTAGAGGAATCAGCCGCATAGATCCGAGCGTCGGATCTCACAGATCCGACGGTGTATCAGTAGATACACCGTCGGATCTCTATGTGAATCTACCCCAGTGTGTCTATTAATAAAATAAGGTACTTCCATCAATCAAACTCTTTTACTAAAAATAATTTATTTACTTTAACAATGTCTTTTAAAAAAAAACTTTGATTTAACTAAAACAGTTTCCAGGTGAAAATGAATATATAAATAACCCATATATTCACTTATGTTTAACTTATCAATTGGTAAAAAAAAAAATTGCTTGCTAAAATAAATTGCTTTCAGACTCTACCAAATGTTCTTACAACAGCACCAACATGATTTAAATTAGAAGAAAAATACATAAAATAATAAATGCAAAATACTGAAAGAAGGTAAAAATGTGCTTCATATCACTACTATTTGCAAATAAAAATAAGAATAGTCGTGTCAGCATTTAAAACTGGGTTTAGCAAATTATATGAACCCCCCCCCCCCCCCAAAAAAAAAAATGCAGCTTTCCAGTCCTTAGACTGTAATTATATTTATTTTTTCAAGCTTTTTCCCTTTTTTTCATGGTGATTTTGCCACTAATACACTTCAGTATATACGGCTACAGAACCCTGCCCCTATCCTATTTTCTAGCACATAGATGAACAATGTCAATAATACAATAATGAAGCTGAATGTAATTGATAATAGTCTGCACAGGCAGAGACCACATGAATGTATCAGTTCACAAGAGTTTTGGGAAGATCAACTGATTTTTTGTTGAACTTTTCAAACAGATTTACCGTAACTAAGAGAAGTTCATTACTAAAGTTTACATTTATACCACAACTAATACTAAAGTCTTGGGCCCAGATTCACATACAATTAGATTCGCGTAGAGTATCAGAAATACACTACGCCGCCGTATTTTACCTGGCTCTACGTGGAATCCCGGTAGATTTTGTCCAGCGGCGTAGTGTATTTCTCCCGGCGCAAGCCATCTACGCGAGTAGGGGGCGTGAAGCATTTAAAATAGGCGCGTTCCCGCGGCGATCGAACTGCGCATGCTCCGTTCAGAAATTTCCCGCCGTGCATTGCGCGAAATCACGTCGTTACGTCATTCGTTGTTTGAGTAGCGTCGTTTACGGACATTCCTATTCCCGAACGAGTTACGTAAAAAAATAAATAATAATTTAATTTGACGCGGGAACGACGGCCATACTTAACATGGGCTACGCACCGTTAGACCAGCAAATAGCTGGTCTAACAGTACGTAGGAAAAAAATGACGTAAGCGATTGCGAAGACCACTCGTATCTTCGTGGATCGCCGTAAAAAGTCGTTTGCATATTCCGACGCTGAAAACGACACAGACTCCTCCCAGCGGCCGCAAAAATATCGCAGCGTAGATCCGAAGGCTTACGAAGACGTAAGCCTCTCGGATCGAAGCCCGAAGCCGCCGTATCATGGTTTGAGGATTCAAACTAGTGATACGGCGCACAAAATTTGAAATTACTCCTGTCTAACACCAGTTAGACAGGCGTAATTGCTCTGTGAATCTGGGCCTTGATGTCTAGCCCTTTTTGACCAGTCATTGGCCATGCAAGGTCAAATTTAACAGCACCAAAAAAATGAATCAATAAAATATGCATTTTTGTCGTTTTTAGCTTTTTGTCTACAATTGTATCTGACAAATACAAAACTTACATTTATTGTTATTTTTTTAATTTATATTTTAAGGAAGTTAATATAGTGATCACATGGCTGAGAATCAAACTGATTGGGCCCTGAATGTCAGTGGTGACTGGATGCGTCAGTGATATCTGAAATTAAGAGCCACTAGCTTTTCCAAGTATTGGCTGGCTGCTGTCAAGAGGACGAAGTTTACTGGCTAATAATTCAGTAGTGTGGCGATCTCTCTCAACACATTTCTCAGTAAACTCCACTTCTTCAGGAAAACAGTAAAAGCTATATTTTAATGACTGCAAGCTCAACCAGAGTATGGTCATTAAAAGTATACCCAGGGGTTCTTTCTACATGGCTAAAAACATATCAAATCCTGTCCCTAAGACCTGACACATCATTAGGTGTATATTAATGAATAACGTTGAAATCTTTAACAAGTAGAGACTACTTCTCTCCTCCTATGTGCCTGTCTAGTGGCAATACTCCAAGGTCACAGAACAGCAAATTCGAAAGGCACGGAACACCTTTAAAAGTCTATGGGAAAAAAATGCGGGGCCAGATTCACAGAGCCCTTACTCCGGTGTATCTTCTGTTAGACCGGAGTACTTTCAAATTACATGTGTTGTATCATTAGTTTGAATCCTCAAACCATGATTCGATAGCTTCGGGCTTCAATCCGACAGGCTTACGTTTTCGTACGCCTTCGGATCTACGCTGCAATCTTTTTGCGGCCGCTGGGTGGAGTAAAATGAGCTTTTTCCGGCGATCCACGAAGTTACGATCGTCCTTCGCAATCTCTTATGGCATCTGTAGTCATATTTTTGCTGCGTAAAGTTATACCAGCTATTAGCTGGTCTATAGTTAGACTGCCCATGTTAAGTATGGCCGTCGTTCCCGGGTCGAATTTTTTTTTTTTTGCGTAAGTCGTCCGGGAATAGGAATGTACGTAAACGACGCTACTCAAAAAAACAATGACGTAACAACGTTATTTCGCGCAATGCACGGCGGGAAATTTCTGAACGGAGCATGCGCAATTCGATCGCCGTGGGGACGCGCCTAATTTAAATGCTTTATGCCCCCTAATCGCGTATTTCGATTCCGCCGCGAGAAATACACTACGCCGCCGTACCTTACGGGCTGAAATCTACCTGAATTTGTCTTTGAGCCAGGTAAAATACGGCGGCGTAGTGTATCTCTGATACTCTGTGCCAGGGCAATTGTACCTGAATCTGGCCCGCTAATTGTAAAGGTTAATATGCAAGTTACTGGCCCCAGGGAACATGTATCAATGCAAAAAAAGTGGCAGTGATTTAAAAAAAAAACTTGAAGTAAAACAATAAAAGTGAAATATTCCCTTAAATTTCGTACCTGGGGGGTGTCTATAGTATACCTGTAAAGTAGTAAATTTTTCCCTGCACAAAATGTAATTTCTAAAGGAAAAAGGTAATTTAAAACTACTCTTGGCTATAATGAATTGTCGGGTCCCGGCAATGCATATAAAAGTCATTAAAAAAATCGGTGCATCACAGGAAACCTGCATTGCATCAGAGGGGGCAGGGTCACCTGTACATGTCACTGGGTAACCCTGGAATTTCCCCTTGCGTCAGAGGGGGCGGGGTACCCCGTGCACATGACGGGTGGCCCCGCCCACAGCTATCAAAGAGCTGTCATGACGGGAAAGCATAATTTCGCGGTGTCTCCCATGGAGGTAGGAACGAGTCGGCTTTTTTTTCTCTGTATCACTCAAGAATGGATTACATCGTTGGAATTTTTTTCCTGAAGGGCCTTATATGAAATTTGGAGGGACCCCCACACATTTGTTTTAAAAATTTTGGTTCGGGAACCTCTGCCATTTTTTTCAATGACTTTTTTCTGTATTGCCGGGACCTGACAATTCATTATACCAGTTTTAAATTACCTTTTCCCCTTTAGAAATGTCATTTTGTGCAAGGTCTATTATAAACACGGGAAACAGGCGTTACTTTGCAGGCATACTATAGACACCCCCCCCCCCCCAGGTATGAAATTTAAAGGAATATTTCACTTTTATTGTTTCACTTTAAACATTATTAAACCACTGTTCCCAATTTTTTTATTTTTTTTACTTTTTTTGCATTTATACATGTCCCCTGGGGCAGGACCCAGGTCCCCAAACATTTTTATAGCAATAACTTGCATATTAACCTTTAAAATTAGCACTTTCGATTTTTCATGTTCGTGTCCCATAGACTTTAACAGTGTTCGCGCGTTTGAACACATTTTTTGCCTGTTCGCATGTTCTGCTGCGAACTGAATCGGGGGTGTTCGGCTCATCCCTACTGCTTTTTAACCAGGATGAAACACACTGTATTGTGCAGAATAATGGGAAGGATCAAGGCTGTGCAGAGTCATGGCTATACACATTTCACCCCATGCTGTACCATGCCACTTTAAGCATGTTAGTATAAAATTAAATGTAATTCCATCAGTCAGTATCATTAAAGGATCAGTAATGTCTGCTTTTGTGTCCTCCATGTCCGTTTTTGCTTAGAAGTTGCTGTAATCCTTTGCTGAACTCCACACGTCCTGCTTGTCTGGCTCCTTATGAAAACAAAACTCATGGTAGCTTTTTATTGTGGTCCATGATCAAGAAGATGAGATTACTGTGTATCTAAAACTCCTCAGAACCAATCAGATTCATTTTAAAAACAAACACTGCCCTGTGTTTGTTTGTTTTTCTTCTGTGTGTCTTTGAAAACACAGAACAAACTGAAACTAGTCTAAAAACAAAACTAAACTTCAGCCACATTATATGATTTGATGAAACAGTCATTTCATCAAAACAAATATTTCCTTTAGTGACCCTTTAACAAAGATTTTTATTTTATTTTCTGATCCCCTAATTTCATGTTTTTACCTTTTTGATCCTGCTATCATTGCTCAACTTCTTTTAAACAAACTAAGCTGTACAGCACAAGTGGATTTAACAATGTCGGGGGTGTATTCAATAGTCAGCTTGTATTATTCTGAACAGAAAAGATGTTATGATTTTAGTGAAATTGACAGTTGGCTAAAACCACACCAATTGTTATAAGTGTCTTAACACACTCTTGTATTACAGAGAAAAGTAGTTGGTCAAACTCTGGTGAGTATTAGACTGAACAGTCATAATTAGACATTCTGTGCAACTACTATAAAATGTAGAAGTGCATTTATGAATATGGAGTATGTTTCTACAATTCTATTTAATGGAATATCTGTTCTTAACCCCTTTGCGCCGAGCATACGCATATATGCGCCCTCAGGTTTCAGCGGTTATACCGGGATGATGCCTGCAGCTGCAGGCATCATCCCAGGACCGTTGTGCCAAGCGGGCGATTGGCTAGCCTGACATAACAACCGATGCGGCTAAAAGCCGCTCGGTTGTTATGCCGGAGGAGCAGGAGGGGACATCCCCCTCTCCCGCCGCCTCTCGCCGCTCTGACCGGGCCTCCCGTCACACCGGGAGACCCGATCCTCAATACGCCACCTCCTGTGTCCCGGCGCAGACTGGATGAAAGCAGGAAATGGCTTTGATTCAGTCTGCAAAGTGTAAACGCAGAAGCGACGTCATGACGTCACTTCCGGGTTTCTCGGCTGCCAATGGCGCCGGATTTAAAAAAGTACACAGTATTCAGAATCCGATCCCTCCATAAAGAGTACCTGTCACCACCTATTACTGTCACAAGGGATGTTTACATTCCTTGTGACAGCAATAAAAGTAATCAAAATGTAAAAAAAAAAACACAATTTATTATTATAAAAATTAACAAAATAGACAAGAATTATTTTTTTAAAGCGCCCCCTCCCCGCGATCTTGCGCAACAAAGAAAGCGCATACGGAAGTCGCGCCCGCATATGAAAACGGTGTTCAAATCACACATGTGAGGTATCGCCGGGATCGTGAGAGCGAGAACAATAATTCTAGCACTAGACCTCCTCTGTAACGCTAACCTGGTAACCGTAAAAAAGTTTAAAGCGTTGCCTATGGAGATTTTTAGGTACCGTCGTTTGTCGCCATTCCACGAGTGCGTGCAATTATAAAGCGTGACATGCTTGGTATCTATTTACTCGGCACAACTTCATATTTTTACAAAAAAATTGGGCTAACTTTACTTTTTCATTTTTTTTTAATTCATGAAAGTTAATTTTTCCCAAAAAGTTGCGTTTAAAACACCACCGCACAAATACCGTGTGACATAAAATATTGCAACAATCGCAATTTTATTCTCTAGATTCTCTGCTAAAAAATGTTTGGGGGTTCTAGGTAATTTTCTAGCAAAAAATATGGGGGCAGATTCACGTAGATCGGCGCATTATCATTCCGGCGTAGCGCACCACTTTTCCGTTAGACTTGCGCAATCTAGCCGCGTAATCCGGCGATTCACGTAGCTTTTACGCAAGAGCTTGCGCAAACGTAAGGTTTTTTCCGTAGGCGTAAGGAGGAGTAATACAAATTGGGAGGGACGTGGGCGTGTTACATTGAAATGAGCCGTGACCCCATGCAAATGAAGGGCCGGCCGACTCGCGCATGCGCGCGTGAAGGAAACCATGTCAGCTCCGTTGTGCGCATGCTCACAACTCGGGAGCGGCGCAATCATTGAAATTGGAAATGGACTAGGGCAATGTTGTGAACTACGCAGACAGCATAAATAGACACACACAAACGCCCTTCCATTGCAAAAGTACATCCCTTTGTGTCCCTTCCCATTGAATCAAGTGCTTTTGCTCTGTTGTTCGTTAGAGTGTGTTTTGTAGTTGTCAGATTAGTGTTCTGTGTGATCTAGTGCTTGTTGGTAGTTTTGTGAAAGTGTATTTTGATAAGTGTTTGAGACTGTTTGTTTGATTGATATATTTCTGAGCGTTTGTTTTCTGGCTTTATTTTTTCATCTGATTTTTTTGTGTCTGTTTCTTGCTGAGTGCTAGTGTGATTTTTGGGTGTTCTTTTTCTCTTTGTGTGCTAGGGACCACAGTGGTGTACATGCATGCATTCTCATTGTGCCATGATTAATGTGTGTGTTTAACGTGCAAAGATGCATAATGTGAGCTGGCATGAGATGGGGTCATGAGATGGGGTCCCAGTGCATATGCAGAGTCACCTTGAAGGGAAAAGACAGGAGGATGTTAGTCATGCATGTGCCACTTGTGAGGTGTGCATCACGGGAGGGGATAGTCATGCCTGACTCCCATGTCACTCACCAACCAGCCAGCTGTCCCCATACATGTTCTGTTTGAAATCTGTGGGGATGGGGCTCTGATTGTATATGTAGCTGTCATGGGTGTCATGGGTGGTGCCATGTGTTGGGCTGCTGATGTCCTCCTGCAAGGTTGTGGTAATTCCATGATGGCATGAGGGGTGAATCTGAAGATGCGAGACGCCTCAGAATCACTCATGCCAAAGATGTCTATGCGTGTGTGATATATCAAGTGAAGAGTGAGGGGCTTGTATCAGATAAGAATATTGTATTAGATTAGATTAAATGGTAAATTTTATATAAGCAAAAAAAAAAAAAACATCTCCCGTGCCCTCCTTAGTGCCATCCTCCGTGCCCTCATCCTTCTTTGTTCATCTAAAGTCAGTAGTATAGCTATGCGCGACGATGCCCCTGGCATGTTGGCATACAGATTGTTGGGCAACACGTGTGACTGCTGAACTCCTCACTAACAGTGTTGCTTTATCTGACAATTAGACTTTTTTTCAAAATTTAGACCAGCTTTTAGGTCCTCTAACTTTAGACAGAACATTTTGCTGTTGCGCACATCGCGTAGCCTGCGCAGCAACTGCGTTTTTTTGTGAATCCCCGTAACTCCCTCATTAGCATATTTGACTAGCAAATCAATGGTGTGTCTAGCGCAGTTTTGCGCGAAGGGAAGCGAATGTCTAATTAAATTACGCCGGACCAAAAAACGTAGATTTCTGGCGTATATTGTTTTGTGAATCGCGTCCAACTATACGCACGCGCACATTTAGACTTACGCACGCGCAACAGCAGTTGCGCAGGCGTAATCGCTCTGTGAATCTGGCCCATGGATTTTAACTTGTAAATACCAAATGTCATAAATAGGTATAGGCATGAAAGGGTTAAGACTTCAGCTGGACTAGTATTAAAGGAATCTCTGCTAGGACATAGAATTTACGGGTGTTTGTGTCTCGCAACCTGAAGACTGGCTTTAAATTAAATAACTAATAGTGAGTTTAAGCATTACAGAATCATTACAGAAATGGTAAAGAGGTTGTCAAATGCCAGTTTTTGTTCTTGCAACATATATTAAAGATAATTGCTCTGGTGAATCTATTTTAATTTATATATGCAAACTTCTAGCCTCGTGTGCAAAATCAGTTTGGGATGCAAGCAGATCAGAAATGCACAAAATGCACTCACAGTGGTCTACTTGTTACAGGTTTTCTGCTGTCAATTAAAGCAATAAATGCATAAGCATAATATAAATTGCAATTTGTGAAAGCTAAAAAGTCACAGACAGAGATATAACATTTGCATAAAGTTTCTCTTTGCTTATTTTTAAATTGCAGTATATATTTCTTGATTTGATTTATGCATTGTTGTTTTTACATACATACCTTTTTATCTATTTTATTAACCAAATAAGTTAGGTAAGAAATACAGGCCCAGATTCAGAGAGCCATTATGCTTGTCTAACTGGTGTTAGACTGGAGTAATTTCAAATTACGCGCGTTTTCTAGCTAGTCGAAAACCTCAAACCATGAATAGACGGCTGCGGGCTTCAATTCGACTGGATTACATGTTCATACGCCTTCGGATCTACGCTGCAATAAAATTGCGGCCACTGGGTGGACTTCCCGTCGTTTTCAGCGTCGGGGTATGCAAATGAGCTTTTGCCGGCGATCCCCGAAATTACGATCTTCAATCGCAATCTCTTACGGCACCTTTAGTCATCTTTTAATTGCGTTACACTATACCAGCTTTTTGCTGCTCTAATATTAGACAGCCCATGTTAAGTATGGCCGTCGTTCCCGCGTCGAATTTCTACGTTTTCCGACGTCTTTTTTTTTTTTTACGAAAGTCGTCCGGGAATAGGAATGTTCGTAAACGACACTACTCAAACAACGAATGACGTAACGAAGTGATTTCGCGCAATGCATTGTCGCGTGGACGCGCTTAATTTAAATGCTTCACGCCCCCTAATCGCGTATTTCGATTACGCGGCAAAAAATAGACTACGCCGCCGTAGCGTACGGGCAAAAATCTACCAGGATTCGGTGTAGAGCCTGGTGAAATACGGCAGTATTTCGATTACGCAGCGCAATATTAAAGGAACACTAAAGGTTCGTTTTTTATTAGATCAATTGATTGCTGTAAGCTAGAGCATTTAAATATCACTTACCTCATTTTTCCTTTTGACCTCCAAAACACAGTAATCCAGGTTTGAAAATGCCATTTCCTGTCTCTCCTCTTCTTGCTTTCCACCAGCACCTGCATGGTGGAAAGCAGAATGTGCTCACCCCCTCCCTATAACTACAGCCCTGCGTGAAGATGCTCTCTTAACCCTCATAGGCATGGAGGCTAAGCCTAATGGAAAATGTAGTTCCCATTAGGCCGTGATGTAGCAAGAATGAATGCGCACCGCAAACCAGGAAGTCAGTGAGAATAACGATTCAGGAGTGACGGAGGTGAATAAAACGGCTCGATTTCAACAGGTATCACACTAGTTATAATGCAAAACATTACTTTTTACTTTATCAGCTTCTGTCAGACTTTAATTTAAGAGGAAAATATTTTTGTCTTTACAACCCCTTTAAGTGTATGTGAATCTGGGCCACAATGTGTAATTCATTAGGCAAACTAAAGGCAAGGAGAAAGATAAAGATTTATATACAAGATGCATAATTATGCTTGTGCACCACCATACTTTATTTTAAGCAGGTAAGCAGAGGTTTGCTTATTGTCTTTCAGATGAAATTTTTGACAATTTATTCAAACAACGTACATTTGTGATAAAAATGACATTTACACATATTATGAGCAGTAGCCTTAGTCTATTTTAATACTGACCTTAAAATTATAATTGTTACATTAAATTTACCCTTTAGTAAGGAATGGCTTTTAGTATAATCCCTAAGTATTGCTGAAACAGTGTCCAGAACTTTACAAATTACAAAGATTTGACATTTGTAGAAAGCTGTATTTTTATCTTTATTTGCATTTCAGATAAGTTTTGGACTGTTCATTCAGATTTTTTCCTCTATATTTAAACTTGGCACACAATCATGTCATATTGTTTAAAATCTACTATCATCTAATTTTAATAAAAATCTATTTAGTATTTCATTAACTGATACATTACAAACTGGTTTTGTTAAAGTACAATATGGTTTTGTTAAAGTACATGAAAAAAGAGACAGACCTAATAGGTGGAGAGAATAGGCTGCACACCCCGATATATAAGCAAAGAAATGGTCCCAATGGGGCTTTGAAGCAGCTGGTGTGAAGTATCAAATACGGTTGAAGATATGTATCGACTAGGCGGCTTAAGTTTTCGGAAATGGAGCCATTTCCAGAAACAATAGGCCGTCCAGGTGGAGGGTTAAGTTTTTTGTGTATTTTCGAGAGAGTGTAGAAGGTTGCCGTTTTCGGGTATTGAGTACGAATACCGTAAACGGTACCCGAAACCGGCAACCTTCTACAGTGTTCCGAAAATACACAAAAAACGTAACCCTCCACCTTGACGGCCTATTGTTTCTGGAAATGGCTCCATTTCCGAAAACTTAAGCCGCCTAGTCGATACATATCTTCAACCGTATGTTAATGCTTTACCCTCTTTTGTAAAGGATACCATCCATTTACTAAAAATTATCGACCATACTACCATCTCTGAAAACTCTTTACTAGTTGCCATTGATGTGGAGGCTCTATACAGCAGTATACCCCACATCACGGGTTTAGAGACCATACGACGATGTCTAACCAAAGGTCAGCTACATGACCATACCCTTGATGAGTTCTTGATGGACTCCCTACGGTATATACTTTTTCACAATTACTTTTGTTTCAATGGCTCCCACTTCCTCCAGGTACAGGGCGTAGCGATGGGGACATGTTGTGCCCCATCCTACGCCAATCTGTACCTGGGGGAGTGGGAGATATCCCTCCCAGATGACGGGAGTCTCGTCGGCTACCTGCGCCACATTAAACTGTGGCGCAGGTACATCGACGACGTCCTGGTCATCTGGGAGGGACCCGAGAGTTCCCTGCTGGAATTCTTCAATTGTTTAAACTGCAATCAATACAATCTAAAATTTACCATGAGTTACGAAAAATATACTATTACTTTCTTGGATGTAAAAATATTTGTGGGTCCACAAGGCCAACTATGTAGTACCCTGTTCCGCAAAAGTACAGCGGGAAACACGGTCCTACACGCGAATAGTTTCCATCCAATCTCGCTTAAAAACTCCATTCCTTATGGATAGTATTTGCGCCTCCGTCGCAACTGCTCCAAGAACACCCTTTATCTTGAAGAAGCTGAAAGACTTTGAGACAGACTTTCTGCAAGAGGCTACAGCTATTCCTGTTTACGCAAAGCCTTCAATAAAGCCAATACAAACTCTAGACAAGCATTGCTATATTCTAAAAAATCCCCCTCAAATTCCAATCCTCAGACCACCAGGATAATTCTAGGTTTTTCACGACAATACAAGGAGATTAGACAGATCTTTCAAAACAATTGGAGCATCTTAACAGATGACCCACGGTTGAACAATTTTATATCTGAGTATCCATCTATCACCTATAAAAGGGCCACATCGATCAAAGATCGACTGGTCCAGAGCGAATACACCAATGCCTCCATGAGAGGAGCGCATTGTACAACGTTTGGCACTTTCCCCTGCGGACATTGTTCCTATTGCCCACTTATGAGGAGAGAGAAGACCTTCCCACTACCAAACAGTAACACATTGAAACCACTACACTTTACCAACTGCCAAACCAAAGGTGTGGTATATTTCATGAAATGTGAATGCGGGGCCTACTATGTGGGAAAGACTAAGCAGGAATTCTGGCGGAGAATTTCCAAACATGTATATAGCATGAAAATTGGAAATCTCCACCTCCCGGTTGGAAGACATGCAGCACTACAACACCACTACACTGTACCCAAAGTATCCTTCGCCGCCCTCTATCGGATTAATATCCCCAATAGAGGCGGCGATTGGAATAAAATACTTTTACAGCAAGAGCAAAGATGGATCTTTAGAATACGGGCCACTATGTACCCCGGTCTAAATGAATCCTGCTCTTTTGCCCCATTCCTTAAAGGCTTTGTCTCAGGTAAAACACAATAGCCCATACATCAACTGTAAAGTCTTTCCCTCTCTATGCCCCCCACTGTCTAATCTATGATATATCTGCCCCCCCACTGGATAGAAATAATTCACTAATTTACTCTTTCTATTACTGTTTGCAGATGGGCGTGCACCCCCTCTTTTTCTCCAATAGACGCAGATATGCTTTTCCTAACTTGATCCATGCTCATTGGAATTTTATGTATCTATCATTGTTCAAGTATATATACATGCCTTTTTAGACAAATACTATGTTGTTGTTCTGTGATGCTATATTTATTGTTTTTTTTTTACATAATTAATATATCACGATTGGTGAATATGACTATATCTGTCATAATTGGATGCAAGGAACTAATCTGTTGTTACACGATTTAATTAAACATTTATTAACATATGCCATATTCTGTTATGTTCCCTTTTCCAGCGGAGTCTCTGATGCGCTCTGGGATGTGGGTCCCTCCAGCTGCTACCTCCCCCTCCACCCCCTGGCCGCCTTCCCCTTGTTTCTGTCCTTGGGTTCGCCCCCTTCCACTTCCCAGCAGGGCGGGAGATACACGCGCCTTTGGCGATGTGTGCGCAGTATCCACAGGGCGGCGCTGCTGCCCTGGTGGATACGAACCGCTCCCTGCTGGCGGCGTGAGCGATCGCTTCTGAGACGCTGTGATGTCACTGCGTGAGCGCCGCCTGGCGCCCGCTGTGACGTCGCACGTTACGATGCGTCCTGCGGAAGCGACGGCAGTGTCGGCTTCTGTTGAACCTCGCCCACGCCGGAAGAACCACCGAGATGACTGTCAGGCACCGGCAGGCCATCAGGTAAGATGAGGGAGACATACCTCGTCCCCTCCTACCTCATGTGGGGTTAGCTGGACCAATCCCGGGATCGCTGGCGGTATTTATTTCCGCATCCGGTCGCAGGCACTCAGAGAAGCATGCGGCATCTCTATGAGTGACAGTGTCCAGTGCGTTGGTAAGTTATTCTACCTACATTACTTTTCTTTAGCTAACTGGTAATTCTACCCTACTAAAATGCTTCCATTACAAATATTTTCTCCATATACAGATAGCATCTCACCTCCAACATTACTGTAAAGGTGGAGAACATATTGCTATACTCCACCATATCCAGACTTTAAATATCGGAGGTAACCCAGGTTTTTCTTTCCCAGCCCCCTCACAACACAACTTCCCTCAGCACTTCCAATTGTTCATCCACTTTGGATTTCAGTTACCCTTCACCTCCCTCCCATCTTGGTCCTCCATTCTTCCATCTTTTGTCTTTCCCTCACTGGCACTTAGCTATTTTATCCCCAAAGTCTCCTTTCACATCTTTTGCTCACTCCCATAATGATGTTCACCATTTTTGCACTTTCCACACCCTTCATTCCCATTTCTTTTCCATCTTTTTAATCCTTTCTCCTACTCCTTCATTCACAACTGACCCCTGCTCTGTCACTTCCTACTTCCCATCCCCCACCTCTTCATTCACACTTGATCCCAGCCCCATCACTCCCCACCCCTCACTTCCTCTGCCTTTCCTCCATCTCAATACCCCTTGTTGTTTCCTTCACCACCCCCCTTTTTCCCTTCCGCCTCCTCTGTTCCTCATCTTTCACTTTTTTGCACCTCCCCACTTTCCCTTTCTTCTTCATTCATTCTCCTTCCCAATTCTATGTCTATACCCATTTATTGTTTCTTCTCTCGTTTTCCCCTCCTTCTCCCTTCCCTTTTCCATTCCCCATCCCTTCCCCCTCATCTGCACTTATTCCTTTCATTTACCCCCATACACTATTATCACTTTTCTCATCCTATCCTTTGTCTTTTACCACCTCCCTTCTCACATATTAACTACGGTCCCCCCTTTTCCCCCTCCCCCTTCTTTTCTACCTTATTTCTTCACCCCCCCTTCCCCTTTTTTTTTCTCGCCCATCTCCCTTTCCCCTCACCATTCACACTCTTACTCATTTACATTTATTCACCTTCACTCATTCCCTATTCCTCACCATCCTTCCCCTTTTTTCACACACCCACTCCGGTCCCCCCACTTTCCTCTTCCCTTCTCTTTTCTAGCCCATTCCCCTTTCCCTTTTTCACCTTTCCCTCTTCCCCTTCACCCCCTTCACTCTCTCCACACCCCCCTCAAGCCCCACCCACCTCTGTATGCCTCCACCTTACCCTCATTACCTGGACCCTCATTGTCCCACCCTTCGAAGATTTCTACTTAACTATATCCAACGGATTGGCCTCCCTTGGTATTAATTACTTTACTTATTTTTAGGATTTGTTCCCTACCATCTCAATTCACCTTCCCCCCACCCTTCTGGCCCACCCGGGTGCTGCCATTTTTGTCTGGTGCTTCTCCGTAAGTGGCTTAAGGCCACCCTTGGATGGTCATCTTGAGGATAAGGCGACATTGGGGGACTGTGACCGGGAGTATCGCCAGCTTCGGACCTCTGCATCCCACAGTCGCATCGGACCCCTGCCTGGACGTTCCATAACTCTGTTTCTGGGTAAATATATGCTGCTGATGATGATTTTCTTGATTACTTTGGGAGGGAGAAGGAAAAGCCTCTCTTCCTCAAACAAACTACACTTATGTTGTTCTCTGTGCCTTTTCTCCCTGTGGGTTTGGGAGTTCTGTACCCCCTCCCCCCTACAAAAGGGAGTGGATTCCATAGGGAGGACACAGATAAAAATACTTCTTGTATACACTTATTTATATAATTAAATCTCTTTCAGCCACAACCCTCTGAAGAAGACCGAATGGTCGAAACGCGCTAGGATTATACACCTGCCTGCCACAATTCAGGCTATGTATTTTACTGTTTACCTGGAAACGTTATGGTTATTTTAATTTCTGTTACTCTGCCGCAACTCATTCCTTGTATACCCCACATTTTATGTCATCAACTATTTAATTACTTTTTGTAATGAAAACGTTTTTACCATAGACGTTGCATTGCCACTTTACTTCACACCAGCTGCTTCAAAGCCCCATTGGGACCATTTCTTTGCTTGTTAAAGTACATTGCCTTGAAAAAGTATTCACACCCCTTGAAATTTTACAAATGTTTCATGTTACAGCCAAAAACATAAATGTATTTTATTTGGATTTTATGTGATATACCAAAACAAATTGACACATAATTGAGAAGTGGAAGAAAAATGATAAATGTTTTTTATTTATTTTTTTAGAAATACTGTAAATATGTGAAAAGTGTGGCGGGCATTTGTTTTCAGCCCCCCTGAGTCAAAATTTTGTAGAACCAACTGCAATTAAAGCTATAAGGCTTTTGGGGGACGTCTCTATTATCGTTGCATATCTCAAGAGTGACAATTTAGCCCATTCTTCTTTGCAAAATAGCTCAAGCTCTGTCTGATTGGATGGAGAGCATCGTGAACATCAATTTTCAAGTTTTGCCACTGATTCTCAATTGGATTTGCGTCTGGACTTTGACTTGGTCATTCTAACACATGAATATGCTTTGATCTAAACCATTACATTGAAGCTCTGACTGTATGTTTAGGGTTGTTGCCCTGCTGAAAGGTGAACCTGCACCCAAGCCTCAAGTCTTTTGCAGACTCTAACAGGTTTTCTTCTAAAATTGCCCTGTTTTTAGCTCCATCCATCTTCCCATCAATTAGTACCAGTCCCTGCTGAAAAAAAGCATCTACACAACATAGGGAAGTGTGATGGTTGTCACCGGCGCAAAATAATTATTTATGTTGACCTACTGCAGTACTGTGTAAGCCTTTAGGAAGGCCTAGATAGTAGAGCGGAAAAATATTGTTACTGCGCTGGTCTGAATAGGTGATGACACAAAATAATCTTAGTTTATAAGGTGCTGAATTCAGTGCAGTACTGTGCGTGATAAACCACAATAGGTGATTATCTGACTAAATGACAATGTCCAGCTCTTTCGAGCATGTGCAATTGTGTACTACTATGTGCGACTACTGTGCCAACAAACAAAATACATAAATGTGTATATATATATATATATATATATATATATATATATATATATATATATATATATATATATACAGTATATATATATATGAGTAACAGTGTTCAGCTCTCTCGAGCATATACAAAATGTTTTTTTTTTTTTTTTTATCTATATACCAATGTCCTACTCTCTCGAGTGTGTAATACTAAGTGCAGCTATTATACCAACAACCAAATGTAAATAAATAAATATGCATATCAATGTCATAAACCATATGTGCAAAAAATATATATGTGCATGAAAGTTCATAAATGTTCATAACACATCCCGATTGTCGTGGAAGTCACAACTTCACAGTTAGAGTCCAATAAGGGAATAAATATGATAATTAATCCTGGTGTTGTGTTTCTACTTCTTCCACCCGACAGAAATAAGTGCTACCACCACCAACTGCTGAAATGCGCACTCACCAGACTCCAGCTGGTAATGGGCCCCAAACTTATTCCGTTCCTGTCAGTGGATATGTGCTCCTTGCTCCTTTCACACAGTGTTCCTTAGTGCCTCAAAAAACAAGGGGCTAATCATGGTGTAGTACGTTTAAAAGGTTTTGTTTATTTAAAAAGATAAAATCAGACTACTCACAAGGGAGGTGCTTTGAACCAGCACCTAGTATCTTTGGCAGTATCGGGCATGAACAGCCGCTCACCAGCTTGTTTTGGGGTGCGTGCCCGGCTCCTGCTTCACTGTGGTTCCACAGGTCAAAAACACTCCCTCTATGCGTTATCCACCTGGCTTCTACTAGTTTCGCAAATATGCGTCATCAGGAAAGCTGGTGGATGTGATTAAGGTTACTGTATTTATACTCTGTGCTCTGTGCTGCCAATTGAATGTGTTTATGACACCGGAAGTGATCCTGCCGCCATCTTGGCTTCACCGGAAGTTCCCCGTCCGCCATCTTGGCTACTGGCCAGTAATGTATATTGCTCGTTCTAGTTTAGGGGAATGGGGATGCATTCTAATGTGACAGCTGGTGTATGCTATGGTGCGGTAAACCCACCCGCTAGTGTACCACTGCCGTTGCTGCCTCACGGTTTTTCTTTACCTCCTCACTATCTGTTGTTTACTACCTCCTAACCAGAAGTCCCTGCAGAGGAACCGGAAGTGCCCGTGCCGCCATTTTGGTTTCTGGCGTGTGCTGTGTATAATCTAGGTTGCTTGATCTCCCTGCCGTTTGTACAGGAAGTGTACGGACGGCCATCTTGGTTACTGGCATCAGCCCTCAATTGCTGTGAACGTCTGTGCCTGACGCTGCCATAGATGCTTTACAGGGGCACATCAACAATTAATATACAATACTTATCATTTATAACACCCTATAATGCCACAAAAAAGACAATATAGTTTAGGATAACTTAAAACAAAATATTATTACTGAAAATAGGTAAAAACAATGGGGCTATTTCCCTGTAGTGTATAAGTTATTACATTACAAATATTCCAATCATGCATTTGCAAAAATGCATGAAATAAGTCAATATCACAATAAAAGTTATGTATTTATTTTTTTAAACTCTATAGGTGCATTAATATTGTGGTAGCGTATGTTTTGTTTGGGTTTGGAAGCCAGTATTTTGTAGAGATATTTTTCAAAATTATTAAAAATATCAAAAATATCAAAATATTAAAGATATCAAAACTGAGTGCAAGTGTGTACTTAAATTATTTTATATGGGCCTATATTATTAATCCTCCAGAAGACAGTTAATATCTAACTCTACATTCATTCCCTTGGGTTTGAGTGTGTCCATTTTGAAAATCCATTCATTCATTGCGTGAAACTTCCCTTCTCATGTTTACATTTCTCCAGTTTTGTTCTATTTTATCAATGGCATAGATTTTTTATTGACTAGGATCTTTATTGTGTTTTTGCTTAAAGTGCAACGAAACACTGTGGTGTATGAACCCCTTTTTTATGTTTCTGATATGTTCCCCCATGCGTACTGAAAGCTTCCTAGTGGTCCTCCCCACGTACTGCAGCCCACACTCGCACTCCAGCACGTAGGTGACATGAGTGCTGCTGCACGTGATGAGTTTCTCTATTCTGTATTCATTTTTGTTGGTGTTGGATTGGAAATGGCTGACCTTCCTCGGCCCCGGCGGCGGTACACTAGCGGGTGGGTTTACCGCACCATAGCATACACCAGCCGCCACATTAGAATGCATCCCCATTCCCCTAAACTAGAACGAGCAATATACATTACTGGCCAGTAGCCAAGAGTTCGGACGGGGAACTTCCGGTGAAGCCAAAATGGCGGCAGGATCACTTCCGGTGTCATAAACACATTCAATTGGCAGCACAGAGCACAGAGTATAAATACAGTAACCTTAATCACATCCACCAGCTTTCCTGATGACGCATATTTGCAAAACTAGTAGAAGCCAGGTGGATAACGCATAGAGGGAGTGTTTTTGACCTGTGGAACCACAGTGAAGCAGGAGCCGGGCACGCACCCCAAAACAAGCTGGTGAGCGGCTGTTCATGCCCGATACTGCCAAAGATACTAGGTGCTGGTTCAAAGCACCTCCCTTGTGAGTAGTCTGATTTTATCTTTTTAAATAAACAAAACCTTTTAAACGTACTACACCATGATTAGCCCCTTGTTTTTTGAGGCACTAAGGAACACTGTGTGAAAGGAGCAAGGAACACATATCCACTGACAGGAACGGAATAAGTTTGGGGCCCATTACCAGCTGGAGTCTGGTGAGTGCGCATTTCAGCAGTTGGTGGTGGTAGCACTTATTTCTGTCGGGTGGAAGAAGTAGAAACACAACACGAGGATTAATTATCATATTTATTCCCTTATTGGACTCTAACTGTGAAGTTGTGACTTCCACGACAATCGGGATGTGTTATGAACATTTATGAACTTTCATGCACATATATATTTTTTGCACATTGATATGCATATTTATTTATTTACATTTGGTTGCTGGTATAATAGCTGCACTTAGTATTACACACTCGAGAGAGTAGGACATTGGTATATAGATAAAAAAAAAAGCTGAACACTGTTACTCATATATATATATATATATATATATATATATATACATTTATGTATTTTGTTTGTTGGCACAGTAGTCGCACATAGTAGTACACAATTGCACATGCTCGAAAGAGCTGGACATTGTCATTTAGTCAGATAATCACCTATTGTGGTTTATCACGCACAGTACTGCACTGAATTTAGCACCTTATAAACTAAGATTATTTTGTGTCATCACCTATTCAAACCAGCGCAGTAACAATATTTTTCCGCTCATCTACACAACATGATGTTGCCACCACAAATGTTTCATGGTGGGGATAGTGTGTTCAGGGTTATGAACAGTGTTAGTTTTCCTGCACACATGGCATTTTGCTTTTAGACCAAAAGGTACATTTTGGTCTCATCTGACCATAGCACCTTCTTCTACATGTTTGCTGTGTCCCCCACATCTTCTTGCAAACTGAAAAAGGGACTTCTTATGGCTTTCTTTCAACAATGACTTTCTTCTTGCCATCTTCCATAAAGACCAGATTTGTGGACTGGGTGACTAGGGGTGAGCTTCGCGTTCGATACGAACGTATGTTCGACTCGAACATTGTCTGTTCGTACGTTCGACGAAATTTGAACAAAAGCGATCGTTCGCGCCAAATTCGAGTGATGCAAAATGGCCCATAATTCACTGCGGGACATACAGCATGCTTGGCCAATCACAGCGCGCAAAAAACGAAGAGCCATAATTGGCCAAAGCCTGGGTGGCTTTGGTCAATCATAGTTTAGGGCTTTAGAACACACCCCACACTATAAAAGGCCGCCTGCTGGGCGGCCTCGTGTAGTGTGTTCCGGCTTGTTAATGAGAGCAGTCAGAGAGACAGAGAGATTGTCTTTTTATATAGCTAGATAGAGCAGGCAGGCAGGCTAGTCAGTTTAGCTTAATTTACAGTGTGTAGAGAATATATATACATCCCTAGGAGTTGTACATATATTTATACACTGTATACTGTAGCTTAGATAGATCAGTTCTTCCTAATTTACTGGCAGGCAGGTGATTGTGCTATTTAAAGATGTTATCACACGTATAGACACACAGCAGGTACAATATTTAAAGGAATTCTATTTTAATTTTTTTAATTTAAGCATCATTAAAATCACTGCTCCTGGAGCAGTGATTTTAATAATGTTTAAATAAAAAAATGAAAGATTCCTTTAAATATTGTACCTGCTGGGTGTCTATAGTTTGCCTGTAAAAACGTCTTTGAGAAGCCGGGTCTTGCCCGAGGGAACATGTATCAATGGAAAAAAAAAGTTTTAAAAACGGTAGTTTTTTAGCCCTGAAAAATTACCAGAATTGATTTTCTAGAATAACCCCCATAAACTTTAGGGTGGTTTGGATTTAAATTTGCAATGAGTTCAACAAACGCCTCGGAAATGTAACCAATAAACGTTTGTTCCGGCCTACTTATTAAGAAAAGACAATTACCACGTGAGTTATACTTAGAAAATTTTATCTAGACACTAAAGACCCTACTTTTGATGAATTGAAAAGGAAAAATTTGCTTTAAATGCCAAGACATCTAATATTCGTAGGTGATTAAAATACATGTTTTGCAACTGTGTTCCCATGGTGCTGCTTCTACTCAGGTTTCTTGGCATTTAGCAATTGACTTTCCAAAATCTTTAATAATGTATAGCTATTCTAATGTAAATGTATGATTGGATTGGTTTATAATGCATACTATATATTTAGAATAATGACAAGGTTAAATATTGCATGTGTATATCATTATGAATAATGCATAATAATGTGAAAAAAGGAAATATTTGGCACTGTAATATAGACATATAACCCAAGTAAAATATGAATTACTAGAGTACAACTGAAGAAGTTGTTGCTCTAAGTATAAATAAATCTAAGTACTTGCTTATCATATGCATATCCTGGTTAAATAAAAAATGTATATTACGTTTTTAAACTAACTGTACATGCACCAAAGATGCATTTGCACCTATAGACTGTAAGATATTAGATCAGTGATTTTTCCAAAAAGTAGGTAAGCTTCCTGTAAAATATATATAAAGTAATAGAGTAATTAGTAAAACAACAACATTCAGCAGCTCAGCACTATATCCCAGATAGTAGGTACAGAAGCAGATACATGACAAAAAGTGCAGCGCTTTACACAAAAAATTAGTTGATACAGATATGCATGTACCAAAACTGGATATTAAAGTGCAAATGTGCAAATAATAACCGTGACTGTTAAACATTAATCATGTAAAATCAATACAGTGCACAACAAAAATAATGAAGTCCAATGCATCATGAAGTGCACAAAAATGGGAAATAAAACAACTGTACAGATATAAATATAATTCATGTGATTTGAGTTAATGAATTAAGATCCTAGTGCAGAGACATGCAATTAGCGGACCTCCAGCTGTTGCAGAACTACAAGTCCCATGAGACATAGCAAGACTCTGACACCCACAAGCATGACACCCAGAGGCAGAGGGATGATGGGACTTGTAGTTTTGCAACAGCTGGAGGTCCGCTAATCCCATATCCCTGTCCTAGTGCAATGTGAGTTCAGTGAAGTAGATCATTCATGAAATGTGAGGCATAGAAAGTAAACTTTACCACGTGAGACCTGTCACTACGGAGAGACACAAGGCTTACCAGAAAGCCAGCAATCTGGGATCCATTAGAAAGATATCTTGATGATTGAGACTTGGAGGCTAGGGATGTCCTATTAGGCTTGATTCTCCCCACCGGAAAATGTCCACAGATGTTAGGCGGTAGTCGGATCGAATCCCACAGCATCAATGCCAGAGTGCAAGTAAGTGGATATGTAAAAAAGGAAAGAAAAACTCCAATAGTGCAAAACTGCTTTAACTGCTTGCCCAGCGCCGTCACTGGGAGCCCAATGCATGTGCCTGGCAACCACGATGTCCATCTGGCATCTGTGATTGCCCAGTAATTGAGCAGGACTGTGGATCTGTGTGTGTAAACACACAGATCCAAGTCCTGTCAGGTGAGAGGAGACGGATGGTGTTTTCCCAGTACAGAGGAACACCGATCGGTCTCCTCCCCTTGTGAATCCCCTCCCCCTACAGTTAGAATCACTCCCTAGGACACATATTTACTCCCTTGATCACCCCCTAGTGTTAACCCCTTCCCTGCCAGTCACATTTATATAGTAATCTATGCATTTTTATAGCACGGATTGCTGTATAAATGTGAATGGTCCCAAAATAGTGTCAAAATTGTCCGCTGCAATAACGCAGTCATTTCCGCCATTACTAGTAAAAAAAAAATGCTATAAATATATCCCCTATTTTGTAGACGCTATAACTTTTAACTTATAACTAGGGTTGAGCGAACCCGAACTGTAAAGTTCAGGTTTGTACCAGACTTTTGGATTTTTTGTACCTGGACCCGAACCCGAACAATTTGCTGTAAGTTCGGGTTCGGGTCCGGTGTTCGGCTATGTAATGGCACGCTGCAGGGCAGCCAATCACCATTTGTTTTACTTGTGTGCCTACTAATGGCATGGCTGTGATTGGCCAGTGCAGCATGTGACCCAGCATGTGACCCAGCCTCTATATAAGCTAGAGGCACATAGCACAGCTCATTACTCTGCTTCGAATAGGGTAGGGAAAGGCTGCTGCTGCTGCTGCTCTCAGGGTAAGATTTAGATAGGAGTCAGACTGTTCTGCTTCAGAAACACCAGCACTGTATATGTTACAGTGAGATACTCTGCAAGATAGTTTGGGGAAAGTTTCCTGATTGTGCTTGTAGGTAGAGAAATATATAGGAGTCTGTCCTGCTTCTGAAATCTAAGTACACCAGCACTGTATATGTTACGGTGAGATACTCTGCAAGATAGTTTAGGTAGAGGTTCCCAATTGTGCTTGTAGGGAGAGAAATATATAGGAGTCTGTCCTGCTTCAGAAATCATATACAGTGCTGGTGTAATTAGTCACTGTGAGATACTCTGCAAGATACTTTAGGGGAAGGTTCCTGTTTGTGCTTGTAGGGAGAGAAATATATAGGAGTCTGTCCTGCTTCTAAAATCTAATTACACCAGCACTGCATATGTTACTGTGAGATACTCTGCAAGATACTTTAGGGGAAGGTTCCTGTTTGTACTTGTAGGGAGAGAAATATATAAGAGTCTGTCCTGCTTCTAAAATCTGATTACACCAGCACTGAATATGTTACCGTGAGATACTCTGCAAGATACTTTTCTTCTATTGTGCTATTCAAAAAACATCCATTTAAGGCAAAAAAAATTGCAGTGTTTACTCCATATCTGTACGTTATTTCCCTATCCACATTTGTTTGCAGATTACTTGCCTTGCTCTTACCATAATTTTGCTGCCATTTACAGCCCTCTAGCCCTTTCCATTACTTTTTTAGAGACATTTTAGTAGTCAAAAATGTGGGTCCCCATTGACTTCAATGGGGTTCGGGTTCAAGTTCGGGTCAAGTTCGGGTCCCGAACCCGGACTTTTTCCGAAGTTCGGCTGAACCCGTCAAACCCGAACATCCAGGTGTCCGCTCAACTCAACTTATAACCAATCAATATATGCTTATTGTGATTTTTTTTACCCAAAATATGTAGAAGAATACATATCGGCCTAAACTGAGGAAGAAATTTGTTTAAAAAAATAATTAGATATTTATTATAGCAAAAAGTAAAAAATATTGTGTTTTTTTCAAAATTGTCACTCTTCTTTTGTTCATAGCGCAAGAAATAAAAAAATGCAGAGGTGATCAAATACTGTCAAAAGAAAGCTCTATTTGTGGGGGCGAAATGAAAATAAATTCATTTGGGTACATCGTTACATGACCGTGCAATTGTCTTTCAAATAGTGACAGTGCTTAAAGCTAAAAAAGGCTTGGGCAGGAAGGAGGTGAAAGTGCCCTCTATTGAGGTGGTGCACTTGATCGTTTAGGTAAAAAATGGAATTCCAAACAGAGTAAAATCACATCAACATGTGAAGGCGATTGCGCATGTGCAGAGTGTGTGCGTAGCGTCCTGACAATCGTTTAGTAACCCTGATGATGTCACATCTGACTAAATGATGGTAGCATAGCATAGAATGTTCCCCAACCCCAAAAAGTCAGAGATTTTCTAGGACTGAAGGAATATACAGTAATTGACCTTTCATTGAGCACTATACACACCACTTTTCCCCAATACCAAAAGCTCCTATGAAGGGTAGGCCAGAAAAGGGTTACACCGGAGTTGGAGTGGGGACCAGAACAAAGAATGTTTGACTTCTTAAAGCAGCAACTAATGTCAGCTTTATACTGACATTTGCTGACTCAGTCCTTTATTCCAGTTAAGAATGGATGCCATGGGCCATGCTCTCACTAGTTTAAGACAGTCAGAAATGGAACACAGACCATGCCAGTCACAGCCTACATGCAACCGAGATGAATCCAGGAAACTGCAAGTCTTTAAAGTTGGAGCTTTTGGCCGTGGTGTGGGCAGTCACAAAACACTTTGCAAACTACATGATAGCTAGGTTCAAAGCTTGGATGGATAACAATCTATTAATACATCTTCAAATGGCTAAGTTAGTGATGTAAAACAACGATGGGTAAACCATCTGGCAAAGGTTTAATTCTCCTTACACTATCACTCTGGAAAGAACAACAAGGCAACATATGCTCTCTATTATCTAAACTGGCCACATTGAGATATATACCTGAAGTAGTTGAAGGGAAGAAAATCCCAGACTTGACTAAAATGAGACCTAAAATCAGACTTCAAGTGATCCTCCTGTATATATTTAAAGATGATAATTTGGCATAGACCCAGAGAGATGCAGCCATGATTTCCGTCTTAATTAAGGCTGTACCAGAGAGAGTTGATCAAAGCTTTTGCCAGAAATCAGGAGATTGCTGAGTGACAGACCCCACCTCATCCATACATATGGTATATCTGGCATCAGTAAAAGGAATATTTCTAGAATAAGAAGAAGACAGCAGGATATATGAGACACACTTTATTATTGGTAAGTTCTGTCTCTTGTGCTGTATACACAACAAAATGTTTAACTAAACTTTAGCTTTAAACCTCTTTTTTTAGTCTTTAGTCCAGTTAAAGGACACGTAGCAGAAACATAGGCATACATTGAGGCACTTTTGCACCTACTCCAAAATGTAAGAAATGTATGTTGATGAAGCTCACAGGCAGACAGACTTAGAGGCACCTCTTTTCCCTTGCTTTTTGAGACAGAATGAGAGGTCACTACAGGCAGGTAGCGGATCAAGAACAGAGACAGGATAACTCTCAAGGTCATACAACAATGCTATAGGGAAACCAAGAAACGCTACCCTCTCCAGAGTCCCTAAAAAATCTACCCCAGACAAAGCAAAATTGATAATTACGTATTCTGACCAACATGCACAAATTAGGTCCATTATGCAAAAACACTGGCATCTTCTCCCGCAGATCCAGTTCTTACGAAATACATAGGAACAAGCCCAGAAATGACCTTCCAATGAGCAGGTTCCATCCGAGACTGTCTCGTACAAAGCAATTATTGCAAATCAAGTACCAAGTCTTCTGATCCTTTAGGACTGTACAGATGTGGCCAATGCAACTTCTGTGAATGGATTATTGAGGGATCCTCAATAGTACTTCTTAACAGACAAACTCACTCCCTTAGACACCGTATAATGTGTAAAAAAAAAAGGAGTAGTCTATATCATTTTTTGTCAATGCGGATCTTTTTATGTTGGAAAGACCATACGTCCCTTTTGGAAACAATTCAAAGATCATGTCTACTATGCCACCAGAGGGCTTCTTAATACCACTATTGGCTATCATGTGACTTTTAGACACAAATATGAACCGCAGGTCTTCAAATTTCCCGCCCTGGATTGGTTTTATGAGGGCTCTAGGGGCGGCAATTTTGACCAAAAAGTCCTTCAATGCGAGAACCAATGGGTGTATAGATTACAAGCTACCAATCATCCGGGTTTAAATGACATTATCAGCTTCAAACCTTTCCTTTGAATATTTGTTTAACATAGCTCTATGTGGGGTACCTGTATTGGGGCATCCTGCTCTTTTTGTGTTGTTGTTTTATGCTTTTGTGTTACCTTAATGCCATGTACACACGATCAGTTAATCTGATGAAAACGGGCCGATGGATATCCAATGAAGCTGACTTTCATCAGTCTTGCCTACACACCATCAGTTAAAAATCTGTTATGCCCCGTACACACGATCACTTTTTGTGATGAAATAAAATGTCATTTTTTAAAATGTCATTTAAAATGATGGTGTGTGGCCAAAATGTCATTTTATGTCTTCTGAAAAATGACCAAAAAAAAATTCGAACATGCTCGAATTTTTTATGTCATTTTTCAAAATGTCATTTTTTGTGTCATAAAAAATGATCGTGTGTGGGCAAAACTACGTAAAAAATGACGTTTTAAACCCGCACATGCCCAGAAGCAAGTTAGGAGACGTGAGGTAAAACTACCATTCATAATGGAGTAAGCACATTCATCACGCTGTAACAGAAAAAAAACAGGAATCGTCTTTTACTAACAAGTAACCAGCTAAAACCAGCCTCAAGGCAAATAGAACTTTCCCTTTAGAGTGCCATTACTTTGTTCATCATTTTCAAAAAATGATGGTGTGTACGCAACGTCATTTTTGAAAATGAAGTTTGAAAAATGTAGTTTTTTTTCATGAAAGAAAATGACATTTTTTTTCATCACAAAAAGTGATTGTGTGTACAGGGCATTAGTGTCAGAACACGGTGACGTAAAACACTACGACGTGCTGAGAAAAATTAGATTCAATGCTTCCGACCATGCGTCGACTTTATTCTGAGCATGCGTGGATTTTTAACCGATGGACTTGCCCACAGACGATCGTTTTATTTCTATGGGTTTTTTTAACCAGCAGATAATTTTAAAACAGGTTCTACGTTTTTTCACCGATGGGAAAAAAAACTATGGGGCCCACACACGATCGGTTCGTCCGATAAAAGAGGTCCTTCGGAATGGAGTGCCAATATATGCTAATAAGTAATTAAAAACTAAACTTATATATGTTACTGTCTCTTAGGCCCCGTACACACGAGCAAATAAATCTGCTCAAATCGGTCTGACAGACCGATTTGATCAGATTTGTCTGCTGGCTGTTTTGGTTTGATCGCTGTGCACAGGATCAAACCAAAATCCCCGCCAGCAGACAGTGCGGTGACGTGGCGATGACGTTGACGCCGCCACGTCACCGCACCAGGAAGTAAATCACTTCTGCGCATGCGTCAAATCCATTCGACGCATGTGCGGGCAGATATGTCTGCTGGTTAGCGTACTAACCAGCAAACATATCGGTCCGACAGGTTCCCAGCAGACAGATTTTAAAGCAGGCTTTAAAATCTGTCTGCTGGCCAAATCCGTTGGCTCGCCCGTACACACGATCGAATCTGTCTGCTGAGACGGTCTGTCAGACAGTTTTCAGCAGATAGATTTGATCGTGTGTACGCGGCCTTAGAATCTCCTGTTAGGCCTCGTACACACGAGCGGAGAGATTTGTTCAAATCTGTCCGTCCGACAGATTTGAACAAATCTGTCTGCTGGGATTTTGGTTTGCTCGCGTGTACACACGAGCAAACCAAAATCCCCGCCAGCAGACGGCGCGCTGACGTGGCGGTGACGTGGCGGTGACGTTGACGCCGCAACGTCACCGCACCAGGAAGTAAAACACTTCCGCGCATGCGCCGAATCCATTCGGCGGCGGTGCGGCAGCGGTGCGGGACGACATGTCTGCTGGTAAGTGTACTAACCAGCAGACATGTCGGGCGGACAGATTCCCACCCGATAGATTTCAAAGCATGCTTTGAAATCTGTCGGGTGGACAAATCTGTCTGCTCGGCCGTACACACGATCGAATCTGTCTGCTGAAACGGTCCAGCGGACCGTTTCCAGCGGACAGATTTGATCGTGTGTACGAGGCCTTATAGTTGACCTTGAGGTGATTAACATAATTGCATTAAAAAAATATGTACCTTTCAATTTCTGTATATAGAAAGTATGATGATAATTAGGCCTGATAATATATATATATATATATATATATATATATATATATATATATATGAATCATTATACTCTATAGTTGATTCGCATGTCATATATGTATATTTACCATACAACAGAAATATGTCTTACTGTTGAAACTGTTATTTTTGATATTGACAATGTTCAATATTTATTTTAAGCCTGTATACATCTGACTCTTTCTATGGGTTGGTTATTGTGACATGTGTGCTCTGCTTTGCCTTTGGAGGTTTTGAATGGATGTCTCTGCCCTGGTCACACTGCCGTCTTGTGACTGTATATGATTGTGTTCACTTTGGCCTTTTTTTGCTTGTTGTTTTGTTGGGTGCTGTTGCCGCTTGGGAGGCTGCTTGGTTTGCCGTGCGCTGGGTGCTTCTCCCTCTGTGAGCGACTTGGGGATTGCGGGTGCCGATCGTTGGCTGTTGTGTCGGCGTGTTCGGCTTGTCGCTACTGTCTTGGTTCTGCGCATGTGCAGCCATTTTGTTGTTCAGACAATGCGGTGCACTTTTATGATGTCAACACGTCAGATGTCTATGGTCTACGCCCTTTTGCGTTGTCATCCCCTCCATATAAACACCAGGCCAGCTGACTAGCCTTTGTGTACAGCACACGCTGTCTCCCAGGGGCCACTCCAGATATCTCTGTTTTGTCTTCATATTGTGGGTATCCCTCTATATGCTTTACTGTGCAAACTGTCCTTGATACTACTGCTTCTGACATATGGATATATATACTTCTAGATTTTGTGGGGCACATTTGTCCAGCAATACTTTGCCACTCATATTTTGGTGAGTATTGAGCTAAGTGCATTCGCACTACTTGTGGATGTTTCTACTTGTCAATTACTGCCTATCTGGTTCGGCTCCCCGTCTAAATCTGAGAGATGTATTGTTCCAAGTAAGTGGACATTTTGCTCTATTTATTAGGGATCCTTACTATTATACTTTCTATATATTCTCTTCACTTTATACATATACTTATACAGTAAAGAAATGTTAGAAAAATGCCACAAATCAGAGCCCATAGCCCAAAGGTTACATTTCAGGCTAGTACTGCAATTTCTGGTACAAAAAGGTCTGGATATGGCCTCCAAATGGCCTCCATTATCGAGGATACACTAGTTTGGACAGATGCTGTGAAGAGACAAGCTCAAGCAACTTATGTAATGTCTTGACTGAAATTAGCAAAGTCGTTTGTAAGTCGGAACAGGTACATTTTTTTTGGTGTAGATACAGCTAAAAAAAATATTTTTAAGATTTTTGGTAAGCATTGGGAAGGGTTATCGCTCCTGTAACATTTGTTTTGCTGTCTGTGCCCCTGTTCAGAAGACTTCACCTCACTTTCTGTCCCAATGACAATTGGATTTTTGGTTGTTAGGGAAACATGGCTTGGTGATAAAGCATCAGTGGAGACACCTTTATCCCATATTAACTCTAAGGCCCTGTACACACGAACGGACCGGTCCGATGAAACTTGTCCGACGGACCGTTTTCATCAGACCACACTGAAGTGGTCTGATGTGTGTACACAACATCAGACCAAAAATCCGATCAGACCAGAACGCGGTGACGTAGAACACAACGACGTGATGAAAAAATGAAGTTCAATGCTTCCAAGCATGCGTCGACTTGATTCTGAGCATGCGTGGGTTTTTGGTACTATACTTTTGTGTACTAACCATCGAACCTGTCCGACGGACAGGTGTCCAGCAGACATGTTTTAAAGCATGTTTGGAAAATCGTGTGTATGCGGCCTTACAGGAGTGAATTTCCCTTCCTAGGGATAGATTCCCTCTCACTTCCTGTTGTCTCTCTCCATTTGTAAGTAGGAGTCGTTTGTATTTTGGATGTTTGTAAGTAGGGGACCACCCGTAATAATAACTTATTTGAGAAAATTCCCAACACAAATATAGTTAGCGTTTTCCACATTAGAGCTGAGAAAAAGGCATCCAACCTCCTAGGAAAACAACAAAAAACCGAGGCATGGTGAGGTTATATGGGGGATGAGTTAACATTTTTGTTTGCTAGTGTCCGAACCTTTTGAAGGCACATGTGCAAGACTTACTACAGTCCTTTTTTCCCTCAATTGACAGTAAATAAAAAATTATTTGTTCATCGCTGGTAATAATTAAACACAATGTTATATGAAGTATATGCAAATTGAGGCTATGGTGTTTCTAATAAAAAACTACAATTTCCATCCCTTTCCCCCGACATGATAAATTCACTATATACTAATAGGGATGAACTGATTGTTTGGTCCAAACACTTTAAATTTAGCCTACTTAGACGCTTGTTCAGTGGGAGCTGTACATCATATTGTATATAGAAGCATATAACTACCACTTCTATATTTGACAGCTACTCGCTACTCGCTGTCACTGCAGCACACAAACTCCTACAAAGGTCCCTCAAAATACAAAGCAGACCCTTTAAGGGGTCTGTGTGTTTTTTTTTTAACACAGAGAAGCTGTCAATGACAGCTGTCAAAGTAATTTGCCAGCAATTTTTACTGTTTTCCTGTGTAAAGTTCAGTGCTGCTGCAGCAATTTCTGTACATCACTAAGGCCGCGTACACACGATCGAAAATGTCCGCTGAAACTGGTCCGTAACAGACCAGTTTCCGCAGACATGTCCAATCGTGTGTACAGCCTAGCGGACAGGTTTCCAGCGGACAAAAGTTTCTAAGCATGTTTCTAAACATGTCCGCTGGTTAGTAGGCCTAACCAGCGGACCGAAATCCCACGCATGCGTCAAATGGATTCGACGCATTCGTGGAATCATTTTACTTCCTTGTTTTCGCACGTCGCGGTGTCAACGTCACCGCCACGTCACCGCGTTCTCTGTCCGCGGGGATTTTGGTCTGATGCCGTGTACACACATCAGAGCAAATGATCCCAGGAGACATGTCCGATGACATGTCTCCTCTTGTGTACGCAGCCTAAGACATACCTCTTCACAAGCAAGCAGGATTAGGGGATCCCCCATGCATATTATTTAGAGTTGAAAATATTTTTATTGGTATTTTAGCAAATGGAAAAAACAACAGGAGAAGACACCATCCAAAAACAGTCAAAAGTACAATGGGGTAAGAAGTCAGTCCAGCGGCTATCGCCCACAACAGGACTCCCACCGACATATAATGCAATCAGAACAGGAGTGACTTCAACATGGAACAATAATTAAATGCAACCACAAGGATCCTACCGTAGACGGCAGAATTGTAGCCAGGGTTGCTAGTAAGAGAACAATAAGACAACAAGAAAAACATAAAAAAAAAAAAAAGGACAAAAAGGACAGAAAATCTAATTTAAAATGGGAAGACAAGAAACTGGGGCGTCAGAAGATAGGGAGAGAAGAGGGGGGAGAAGGAAGAGGAGGGGAGCAGAGGAAAGGAAAAAGGGAGAAGGCTAGCGAGAGATCAGAGCAAGGAGTTCGAGTTGCTGAAAAATCAGTCAGGGGGGACAATATAGGGCGTGCGGGGAACGAGGGACCCACCACGCCCTAAGGTAGTGAAATGTCAGAAAGTGCTCATGACTGGGATGACAACATGTTAGCCAGAGTGTCAGAGGAGGAGAAGTGGAGCCAGATGAGCCACAGTAATTTATAAGTATCAAAAGTATCGTTGTCGAGAGCCAACATCTCCTCCATTCTCATAGTGTCGTTCATAATTGATACCCAGCGTGATAAGGGCGGGATTGTGGTCGACTTCCAATAGGAAGGTATGAGCTGTCTCGCTGAGGACATGAAGAAACGGAGGAGACTTCGCTTCTGTGACGTAACTGATCCCGGTAGTATAGAGAGAAGAGCAATTTTAGGGGAGGGAACCAGTGATTCAACGTACATTTTGTTGTAACACTCAAATACCTGTGTCCAGAAGGGGCGGATCCTCTCACATTCCCACCAGACATGAAGGTAGGTCCCAGTAGCAGCAGAGCATCTCCAGCATATATCCGGAGTGGATGGAAATATTTTGTGCAACGTAGAGGGGTCCCTGTACCATCTCGACAGAATCTTGTAGTTCTTCTCCTGTGAATAGCAGGAGATTGTGGACTTGTGAGTAAAATAAAAAGATGTCTGCCATTCCGGTTGCAGGATGTCCTCACCCAAGTCTGCAGACCACGTCCTAGTGTAAGAGGGTAGCTCGGTGTGTGTGCGTGCTTGTAAGAGGCCATATACGGCCGATAGAAGGTGTCTGGAGGTCTCCGGCAGGGAGCACAACCGTTCAAATTCCGTATTGGGACGATGTATTTGGGAGGATGAATGTAAGTGTTTTGTGAACGTGGATAAATGTAGTTCAGTGAGCCAATCGTGTGTTCCCGTCGGAGTCACCGGTGACCCTTGCGTAGGATGTACGAAGGAGTGTGCCCACGGCCACTCAGACCGTTTAAAAGGGCCTAGTGTTGATATACCGATACCCTGAGGAAAGGCGGGATTGTCAAATAGGGGGGACAATGGGGAAGGATCAGAGGATAGGAGGGAACATAACCCCCTATTATACCAAAGTCTGAGAGAGGCCAGTGTAAGCGGGGAGGGAGGGGGCATACACGCTAAATCAGACCTGTAACCCCATAGAAGTGCACGGAGGTCCACGTGGGCCAGATCCTGCTCTATGGTGACAGAGGCCTTTAAAAAGGGACGCGGGAACCATTCCAAGATACGCGCTATATGAGAGGCCTTATAATATGTCTCGAAGTCAGGGACGCCAGCACCGCCCTGTAGCTTCGAGCGAGTGAGTAAATTGAATTGCACCCTAGGCATCCCTCGATTCCACAGGAATCTAATGGCGAGAGAGCGTAGCGAGTTAAAGAAGGGTTTAGGGATTGTAATGGGGACCGTTTGGAGAAGGTACAGAAGTTTGGGAAGAGTGTCCATCTTCAGGGTGTTGATTCGTCCGAACCACGGTAAAGAAGACCCTCCCCACTCCTCCAAGTCCTTCCGTAGGCGGGAGAGTAAGGGGACATAATTTAGAGAAAAGAGATTGGAGAGATTACAAGGGATAACGATCCCAAGGTATGAAATTCCCTTCGTCTGCCACTGAAAGGAGAAATCCGCTTTAAGCAAGGACATCGTATTGGGGGGGAGGGAGACATTGAGAGCCTTTGTCTTGGACATGTTAAGTTTAAAGTTACAAAACGAACTAAAGCGGCGGAATTCAGCAAAGAGGGATGGCAGAGAAATATGGGGGTCTTGCATGTACACCAGGAGGTCGTCGGCATAGAGAGATAGTTTGTAATGAGAGGAGGGAGTTTGGATACCGCGAATCGAGACGTTTTGTCTAATGGCGCAGGCTAAATGTTCGATCACTATGACGAACAAGAGGGGGGACAGGGGGCAGCCCTGCCGAGTGCCATTAAAGATATCAAATGGTGCGGAGGCAGAGCCATTAACTAAGACTGAAGCTGAAGGATGGGAGTAAAGGGACATCACCTTGGAGATAAATGGCAGTCCTAGACCTAACTGTTCCAGCGAGAGTCGAAGAAATCTCCAATTAACTCGATCAAACGCTTTTTCAGCGTCAAAGGAGAGGAGACAAGCCCTAAGCCCCTTACGTTGGATAAAGGAGATTAAATGAATCGTCTTGGTGGTGTTGTCCCTAGCTTCACGGCCCGGGACAAATCCCACCTGATCGTTGTGGATTACACCCGGGAGTAGAGGGGACAAACGACTGGCCAGAACCTTAGCAAACAACTTTAAATTAATGTTGAGCAGAGATATGGGCCGATAACTGCTGCATTGAGAGGGATCCTTCCCTGGTTTGGGTAATACGGAGATATTAGCGGACAACAGTTCCTTGGGCGGGGCGGGGGAGTCCTCCGTAGCATTAAATGCCTTAGCCATCAAGGGGGACAAAAGCGGGGCAAAGGTTTTATAGAAACGAGGGGTGTATCCGTCTGGGCCGGGGCACTTGCCCACCTTCAGGCCTTTAATGGCACCGAGAAATTCAGACGAGTGCAAGGGTCTATCTAGTTCAACCACGGCCGACGCGTCAATGGGGGGCAACGCCGTTTCAATAATATAATCTCGCATGTCATCAACCAAGGGTGTGGTGCGCGTGGTCGGACAATTGGGGCGTAAGTTATAGAGTTGGGAATAGTACTCCCGGAAGGCGGATGATATACCGCTCGTGTTGTATGATCTAGATTGGTCAGGATGTGAGATAAAGTGAATAGAGCATCGTGGCGGTCTAGGATGCAAAACCCGTGCAAGGTGTTTACCGCATTTATGGGCGAGCGAGTAGTGGAAATTGCGAGCCCTATCCCGCGCTATTAAGGAGTGCGAGTCGAGAAGCTGGAGGAGATCTCTACGGGCATTCGACAAACAAACAAAAATGGCAGGGTCTAGGTTACGCTTATGTATAGGTTCGAGCTCCGCTATGGTGGAGAGAAGACGGCGAATATCTCCCGAACGCATTTTTTTGAGACGCGAGCCATGTTGAATAAATACGCCCCTGACCACACACTTCAGGGCCTCCCATTGTGTGAGAGGGGAGGTGGTGTCAGCGGAGTGATCTGAAATAAAGTGTCGAATGGCGGCGGAAACTTCAGCTACACAGATGGGGTCTCGCAGTAAGTTATCGTTGAGTCTCCAATGTGTGCCCCTACGCGACGTTGGGGGGCGCGCAAGAGTCAAGTAAACCGGTGCGTGGTCAGACCAGAGTAGTTGACCCAAGGATGTCTGAACTGGAGTATCTAACAGTGATTGGGAAATCAGGAAGTAATCCAATCTACTATAAGAGTTGTGTGCTGCTGAATAATGGCTGTAGTCCTTTTCTGAGGGATGCTGGACACGCCAAACATCCACCAGGTGTGAGGAGTGTAGGAGAGCTTTGATGCGTGTCAATGTAGAGTGCGGGACAGAGGACTTACCCGAGGACATGTCTGCGGGTGGGGACATGACGACATTGAGGTCTCCGCCAACGATGTAGCAGGGACCCCCGAAGGAGGACAGTCTGGTGAGAACCGATGAGAGGAACCGAGCCTGACCCACATTAGGTACGTATATGTTGGCCACTGTGAAGAGAAAGACGTTAAGTTTCAGTTTAAGAAATATGAAGCGCCCATTAATATCAACAAGGGTGTCTAGGACCTCAGGTTTAAAAGATTTATGGAAAGCTATGGATACACCTTTAGATTTGGCCTGAGGATTAGTACTGTGAAACCATTGTGGATAATACCTGTTGCGCATTGTCGGAATGGAATCCGAACGGAAATGTGTTTCCTGAAGTAACAATATATCAGAACGCTTTTTATGAAAGTGGTAAAGGATCTGGCTCCGCTTCTCAGGAGTGTTGAGCCCCCTACAGTTAAAAGAAGCTAAGGTTATCGGGCAAACAGAGGCCATGACAGCTGTAGGAGTAGAGGGTAGGGGGAGGGGGGGAAAGCCTGTGTGGCAATAGTATCATAATTCAGCAACTCTCGAAGATGGAAGCAGCACGAAGTAGGGTCCAGAAAAAGAGGAAGAGAAGAGGGAAGGAGGAGGGCATAGGAGAGGAAGAGTAGGAATAGATAGGTGGGAGGACAACGGGGTGAGACAAAAAACAAAAAAACACGTAAAACATCTAAAGGCATGGTTTGACGGTGGACTCCGTCCGCACCACCCCAGTCGAGGAACAGAGATGGTAAGAAACAATCAGGGCGGAGTGGCGAGGAGGGAGCCCAGCGCAACCTAGTAAATGACAAAAAAAAGTAGCAATAACAAAAAAGGCCACTAGGTGGCTCCAAAATACTACAAATAGAAAAGAAAAAAAACTTACAGTATGGCATACAGCCATAAACCACACAGCGTCCATGGGGACGCTGTATAGAAAAGAAAAACCCCTCTGAGGGGGGGGGGGGGTACGGTGGGAACCCGCCGGGCAAGGCAGACCCCCCGACCCCAGCTCCACGGAAAAACAATCATGGAACAAAACCAACACACAACCTTCATGACCAAATAAAAAAAAAAAAAAAGAAAAACCCATTAGTGCTGAGAAAAAGGGGTTGGTCAAAAACATGCGACATGGAACAAAAACAGTCCAGTAAACCTATACTTCAAGGAAGTGCAGATACAATGAGAAAAAACACAGTAATGGTTAAGCTGTAGAATATGGACAAACCGTCTGAAGCTATAGGGGAGAAAGTATTCGTGTACAGTCTGCGGATAATTCTCGGCATGGGACCCGGAGCCCAAGTAACCTAGGAGGAAAACCAGTGGATTAACAACAATAACAGTAATTAGAGCAGGCTAGAGCTCAGGGGGGATAAACCCCTCAAAAGAAACAATGGCCGAGGTGATCTTCAGGCCGGTCCCATGGTAAAAATATAAAATCCAAAAAATAAAAATTTAAAAATCAAAAATATAAGAGAAACCATGGAAAGTGACAGCTGTGAAAGTAACCTAGACACATGAGGGGGGAGGGAGCCCTTAAAGAAAAAAGGTAAAAAATAAAGCTAAATATAGATAAGGTGTGGAGGCTCCCACCCCAACACGTCCCAGGGAAGAACCCCTATAAAGGGAAAACAAGTAATGCGACTGATCCATCCAGGGCAAGTTCAGTCCTCAGCATCACGACGAGGCACGGACTTGGAGTGGCGCTTACGACCCTGCGTCTGCCACGGTGAGGCAAAGGGTAATCCGGGGGTAGTAGGCGTGAATGGCCAGTCTGGGATAGACACCTGTGGAAGTCCTAGTGTACTGAGGAAGGTCGGCAGGTCTCCCAGCGTGCGGAAAATGGCGGTCTTGCCTTCATGGTGCACTCGCAGGTGGAACGGGAATCTCCATTGGTACTTCATCTGTTTGGACTGCAACAGTTGGGTAAGCGGCTTCAGTGCTTTTCTCATCATCAGCGTCTGGCGTGAAAGATCTGGGAGGAGCATCACAGGCGTATCATTGAGTAGTATAGTCTCTTGCGAGCTAGCAGCTTTCATGATAGATTCTTTGACCTTATAAAAATGGACCCGACACAGGGTATCGCGAACGAAGGAGGGGTCTTGGCTTCGCGGACCGGAGGTTCTGTGGACCCGGTCTAGCTCGATCGGGTCATCTTTGGGGCGCTGCAGCAGTTGGTTAAAAATGGCAGTCACAGCTCCAGGTAGGGCTTTGCCGTCCACTGATTCAGGAATTCCGCGAATGCGGATATTGTTGCGACGGTTACGATTTTCGATATCGTCTTGCTGGTACGCCAACTGCTGCAGCATGACAGTGTGGGAGTTCAGAATCTTGTCATTAAACTGTACCGCATTGTTTAGACTGTCTGTGGTGGCATCCAGGTCTTCAAAGCGAGCGCCTACATCCTTTTTGAACTCAAAGATCTCTTTCTTATAGGCCTTTTCAATTCTGTGGACACATTGTTCAAAATCAGCCTTAGTGGGCAGGGATCTGATGTAGCTGTGGAGGGAACGAATCTGTGCCTCCAAATCCCATCCATCACCGGAACCCAGGGAGACATTAGAGCGACTCCTGGTGAGCACAAAGTCGGCCTGTGAATGGAGGGATGACTCAGAACGAGACGGGGACGGAGGAGCCAGCGCCATCTTGGCTTCAGATCGGCGCTGCGATGCTGCGCGGGATCGGGCGAAATACTCCTCTAGATCTCCTCCCTGTCGGTCCCCGTTGGTTCCCTTCTGTGCCCGTTGCTTGTCTTTCCCCATGTGTCAGTCTTAAGCTGGTTCCTAGTAGTTATGTGGTCCGTGGAGGTGGGGGATCAGGGGGCCGGGGTAAAGCACATCCTACTGCTCCATAATTCCAGCCACGGCCCGCTAGCTGCTGTTAGGCAGGAGGTAGGGGAGAGGTGCAGGTAGGCTAGAGGATTACAGTGGCTTGAGAAGGGTAGAATTAGGGAAGGGAGAGGGGTGGGACCCGCTAGGTGAAGCAAGATGGTGGTTACTCACTATCCGGGTGCAGGGGCCTTCCACAGGCCGGATGAAGATGCGCTTCTGCGGGGGCTGCAGGTGGCAAATAGAGTCCCAAGGGCCCTCCGGTGCTTGTGAGGAGGGAGCCAGTCACCCGGTCGGGGAGGATTGTGCAGGCTGGTAGGGATCCCGGATCGCCGACTTCCGGGACTAGGCCGAAGCCGCGGTCTTTCCTGAAACGGACACCGGACGGCAGCAGTCTTCCATCCGCCCCCGATCGCCGCACACCCGGGCCGTCCCCTCCGGAGATGGTGCTGGAGGTGGACGAGGATGCGGAGGCCGTCTACCCCCGTGGGCGAACGTGGAGGATCCCGGAGGTTCCGTAGGCCTCAATATGGCGGCGGGCCTCGGCAGCGTGGAGCCGGCTGTGCCTGAAGGCAAGAGAGCCAGCCAAACTCCGCAATTTCGGCAGGGATCAGCGCGGCGGGGATTCTAGCCACAGGCACCGAAGCCTTGGAGTGTCACCGAGGCCAATCTTGCAGGGGATGGCAGCAGATTGATTCGTGGCTCATGGAGCTCAGCAAAAGCACGTCTTCCCCGGCGAACTTCCGGACACGCCCCCCCCCCATGCATATTATTTAAAGGAATTAGACAAATTTATTATTTCACCATAAGCATTTTTTTTTCTTTTTTTTACCACCTCAGCCTGGACCAAGCTCAAGAGACCCGCTCATGATATGGTGCTTCTTATCGTCTCTATTCGGGTTTGCATCATTTGTGGTATATACTTCTAGCCGTTGATTTTTTTTTTTCCTTTTATATAAACATTGTTATTTGTATATAGGAATTGCTGGGAACTATAATGATGTAGCCCTCCGCTACCGTGACAGTGGTGTAATACCTATTCTCCACCCTAAGTTGTATCCCTGTCCAGGGGGAAGGCCAAAACAGTCTAACTACAATTCGCCCAGTGATTTTTCTCCCACCCCTCCCCGTCACCATAAGCATTTAAAACAATTAGTGCTCCTGGCCGAATTAATTTTTTTATTTTTCAATACATATTTGTTGAATTCTTTTAAGGAATACAGTGTGTATATGCGATCAGATATACAGATAGAAGTATAATATCAATGACTTGCAAGTCAGTAGCAGTCGTACATCAAGTAGAGCAATTATAGCAATGACAAAACATTTAGCATGTCAAAGAGCGCCTTAATCATTCCATGACAGAGGAACAATGTAGAAAATAAAGGAAATGGAATTTGTGTGCCTACACCAGAATACCAGGTGCTGGCATATGATATGCCTATATATTGAGTTTAGTGTGTAAGAAACAAAGGGATGCATAAGTAAAGAACATCCCTACAGAAGAGCCTACGTAAATAGGAGAAGGAGATTAGACAGGGGGGGAAAAGACAGGAAAGTGGAAAAGGAAGCCAAGAGCACCCCAACTGGAGCCCTAATGTCTCAGTGCTAAGAGCAATGTATAACTGGCCATTGCTAGGAATATTTTTTTTTTAACATTTTGCATTGGTACATCTTCCCCAAGGCACTGCCCATCCCAAGCTGTTTTATTTATACTACTTTGCCTATTAGCTCAAAAAATGGGAATTGTATTTCTCAGATTCAGCTTCTATTAATTTCAATGAGGTTCAGGTTCAACATTTGAACTTCTAATGCCTTGTACACATGGTCGGAATTTCCGATGGGATTAAATCCGATGGAATTTTCAGTCAGAATTCCATTCAAGCTGTCTTGCATACACACTGTCCAAATTTCGACCGTCCAAAACGCGGTGACGTAAAACACTACGACGAGCCAAGAAAAAAAATGTCAATGCTTTTTCTCCATCAGAGTTCCACACAGACGATTCCATCTGACTTTTTCATCGGAAATTCCGATTGTGTGTACAAGGCATAAGAAATTCATTGACATTTTCTTGTATCCAGGGCAGTGCAGCTCATTACTATATACTATGGCCCAGATTCACAGAGTGCAAGGCGCACAAACCTTGTATGCCACGCCAACGTAGCGCGGAGAGGCAAGCATTGCATTCAGCAAGCCAGTGCTCCCAACGTTGCACCAGCGTGGCATGGGTTTCGAAGGTGCACGCCGGTGTAGGTGGAAGTGGGCGTGGCCCCATGCAAATGATGGTTCGAGCATGGTGCAGTGTTTTACGCCTGGCGCATCATGAATTGCTCATGCACCGTGATGTCGCCGTGATGTGGAGGCATGCACAGCACCCTCCTGCGCCTGCTCACAACCATGCCAGCACAACTGCCTAAGCTATGCCGGATCACCACGTACTCCGTGAACTTAACGTACGCCCAGCCAGACACTAGTCCAACGCACAATACACCGGCTTGTGTTTCCTGGTGCAGACCTTTGCATGTCTGTTGCCGGGTTGCACCTCATCTATGGGGAATAACTTTACACCGGACGTACAACTTACGCAAATCTCACGTTGCATGCGTCGGGCGCACGCACGTTCGTGAATCGCACGTTCGTGAATGCGTCCAGCCCATATGTGCGCCCACCCTACGCCAGTGTGTGAAAGCTACGTCGGCGGGGCTGTAGCCTCTTTTTAGGTGCATTTTGGTTTGTGTGTCTGCCGCACACATACGCCGGTGCACATTTGCACTTACGTTGCCGTAATGTACTATACGTCGGCGTAAGTGCTTTGTGAATATGGGCCTATATTTTGAATAGTACACATAAGTAAAGAGCTTTTACAGGGGCCTTAGACATACTTATTGCCAGTTAAACAAAAGCACTTTGTTGGTAGCTTTTTTCCATATTGTGCCAATTTACAAGTAGTAGACAACCAGCATGCCAATGAACAATAGCGCACCATAGCCGCATAGTTATTTTACTTTTGAATATGCAATTTTTTTTTTAATACGGAATACGCAATTATTAACCACCCAAAAAAACACAAAAAATAATATTATACAAAATGACACATATGCCTTTTACTAGGCGATGGCAAATCTGCCATACCCAGTAGGGGTGAACCTTGATTTTTTATGACCTTCTTCCAAGGGCAATATGCAAGATTCTGTTCAAAGAAATAGCACGGGTAGCTGGACACCTGCTTAAAATGCAAAAGTACTATTCAACAGGGAAATAGTCTTGTATGCAACCTATAAGTGCAACATTGAATACTGTATATACAAATACTTTGAATAACATGCTTGAGGGATGACTTAAAGATGCATATAAAGTTGTGGTTGCAGTATGATCCATTCCCTTAGAAGGAACATTTTGGTGCTAGTTGTTCATGGAATCAACTTTGTCCACCTTGGAGATTTCCACCCTCATGTCGTCTTTCCAATATACGGAACAGTATGCCAAAGCAAATCTCATAAACACTCTAGGTAAATTAGAAAATTAAGAAAGTGATTGCCAATCCTGCTGTCCACTCTACACTTGGTACTCTAAAAGGGTTGGTGTTTGTGTGACCTCGACTGCACTCAATACCTTAATGTTCTTAATAGAAAAAAAGAGTCTCATTGCGCTCTAAATTCAGGCTCATCAAACCTTAAATCCGAAAATAGGGATCCAGGGCCAGAGAGGACTTTAGGATGTATCAGAGGGGCTCCAAGTCCAGTACTCCTATGAAGTGTTGGTTCCAGTGGGATGGATCAGGATGGAATACATCAATCAATTAGTCAGCCTTAGTGAATGTCAATGTGAGATATATCACAGGAGAAGATGTGAGTGGGGATGGATGGATGATGCAGCAGGTCTGGGAATTATCAATAACATGTAGAAAACAAAATTGGCCACAGCGCAAACATCAATACAAGCATATATAATTTATTAAAAGCATAAAAGCACACTTACATATGGGTAAGCAAAGGGCTGCAAAACTGTGAAGTTGGTGAAGGGCAGCGCAGCCGGCCAGCACAAACAGCTGTCATGCATAGACTTTAGGACTCTGCAGACGTGGCCTACCCCCTCTGGCAGTCCTGGAGTCTGTGTTTGTGCTGGCCGGCTGTGCTGCTCTTCACAATCTTCACAGTTTTACAGCCCTTACACTTACCCATATGTAAGTGTGCTTTTATGCTTTTAATTAATTATACATGCTCATATTGGTGTTTGTGCTGTGGTCGCTATTGTTTTCTTAATGATCATAATAACCCATACTTTCCTGTAAGCTACTGTCGTTTTTATTATTTTGTTTCCTGATTTTTTCTGTTCACTCTGCTTGGTTCCATGCTATATTAGTGCTATTTCTTTCATTTATTTTGAGGTGATATTATTAGAAGTACTAGCAAAGACCTCACCTTTGGTTTAGTCTATATAGGGGGCTTGCTTGGTGGTCCTTGTATCTTGGCCGTCACGTCACCCGCAGCCGTCCACTATCACACTAGTTCCTTGCTGTACATCCTGGCACTGGATCAGTGCCTATGATTGTGAGTTTTTACATTTTTACTTCATTAAAACTGTTTATATATGGAGAGCACTATGGTATGTCCTCTTTTCTTATGAATGCATCCACTTCCCTTTGGCATTTTCCTGTACATATGAGCTCCTGGTCTTGGACTTATTGTTGTTGCAGTACTGCCTGGTTTTATCCCTATGGGAACGTGCAATTGACCCTGTCCAACAGAGGGTCCTGCCTGGGAGGTGAGAGGCAATTTCTGTCATTGGTGGAGGTGTTCCTTTCATCCACGTTCATCACCTGCATGTGTTTGCATCTAGTCACCATTTAAACATCACTGGGATCACTATTTGATGGATTTTATTAGTGCTGCACTATCTTTTATATATTTTGCTCCAGGAACTTTTTTGAATTGATTCCTAGTGTTCAGCAGCTGAACTATTTTGTACTTATATTATTGCGCTGATTAGCTTTTCTTATATTTAATTGTACATCATACAATGATAATAAGAAAAACAAAAAAAGATTGCAAAGGGGTTGATTGCCCAAAGAGCTAGCAATAAGAATTCAAGTACAGAATGCTAACTGATCCTATTCTCTCTCTGTGCAGATTGTCATCTTACCCAAGGTTTCCCTGGCTTAACTAAAAGCCCCTTATTGGCTCTTCTAAGCTTGCTGATCATAGTTCTAAGGTCATGCAGTGCATTATGGTTTCAAAAATTCTCTTGGAGCAATATGTACAAAAAAATTCTGGGACCTCAAATTTAAAAATCCCAGTATTTACCTTGATCCCATAGTAGCATTAAACCCAGACCTTTTCCCTAGTTCTTAACATTTTTCAGGATGTGACCCGATGAATAAGGAGATAGAGAGGAACATGAGATTTGACATGATGACTGTTATTAAAGGTGAGGCGGTATAACAGTCACATTGTGATTTTTTATTTTGACTGGACACACACTTTATGAATAGAAACCTGAAGTTATAGGGTGAGAGCAAGAAGATTTAGAACAAAGTTTCCATCGGAGTGTCTTCTGGGTATAGCGGCTCCAGCACTGTTACTGGCCGGGGGCCGCAATGTCATCACTTCCGGGCATGCGCGCTGTAGACTTTTTACCGGCAAGGTCCGGCAGTGTCTGCCGGACCTTCAACTAGGCACTCAGAGAGCATGCCATGTGTCGCTGAAGTCAGTGGCTGCATGCAAAGGAAACATCTCCTAAACCGTACATGTTTAGATATTCTTTTTACCTACAGGTAAGCTTTACTATAGGCTTACCTGTAGGTAAAAGGGGAAAAAAGGGTATACAACCGCTTTAACGGTTAAACAATCCTTCATTAAGTCATTTTTAAAGGACTGATATCAGCACACACACACATTTTAAATATATGTTTAATCTTTAGCCTTCGATACAAAAGTAAGCATTCAATGCCACAAGCATTACTGTATGTACCGCATTACAACTTTTAGGCTGTAGTTGTAAAAAAAGTATTCTTTCAATGGGGATCATGCATTAGAGTTTAGAGGCTCAGCAAAACCAAATGTAGCCTCTTGTATTTGATTATACAACTAACTTCAATATTGCAGTCAGGCCTGGATTTACTCCCTTTGCCACCCCAAGGCCAGGTCCTTCAATGCTGCACCCGCCTGCACAGTACAGGGGGGACATTATCCGCCGGGGGACTTTTTTGTCAGGACACTGAGAAGAGGGGGGGGTGTTGCTGCCAAAAATGACATTGAGCATTGGGGGGTGCTGCTGCCGAAAATGACAAAATTACATTGAGAACCGGGAAAGTAAAAGTGTCCTCTCTCTCAGCCCAAGTGCCGCCCCTGCACCCACTGCCGCCCCGAGGCCTGGCCTTGTTGGCCTTGTCTGGAATCCGGCCCTGATTGCAGTCAATTAGACAATACGTAAAAGGTGTTTTTCATCATATGCTGTATACAGTATATTGTGAACTTTCTGTGATGAAAAAATAATCCTCATCACAGTTGCATATATACTTTATATACTGTATAAAATACCAAATTAATATTAGTTCATTGTGCATCTAGTAAACAAATGTAATTTCTGTGTTGTCATGTAATATTCAAATACATGTGTGTCATTAAAACTAGCCATTTGGGGCGTGGCTACCGCGCAGAGCTGTATGGACGCATGAATCCATAGCTCCGCTCCAGGCAAAGGAACCGCAATAGAGGCACGATCGGCACCCGTGAACCCCACACATCACCGCACACAGGTCCCTGGACACTCGCGGCATGACCCGCAAGCGCAAGGAGACGACCGCGCCAAGGAAACTGGAGGAGTTTTACCCGCCGAGGGGTCGCGGCCTGGGCCAAGATGGCGTCGGAGCAGGAACTGTCTCCCCCTCCTCCTCATGCAGCTCGGGATCCGCGGTTTCCAGCCCGAGGGATCAGACAGGTTTGCCACAGCACTCCCCAGCGGCATCCTCCCCTCTCTCCAGAAGCCCAGCAAAATCCAAACCGCGCTTGGAGGAAGGCAGCAAGAAGGGGGGCGCCGGGCAGAAGTCCATGGAAGACACGAGGGAGCTGGTGGACCCATTCACTGCCTTTCCCACATCAGGTAAGGCAGTTTCAGACACTACCTTAAAAGATATGTTGGTCTCCCTGCGCAGTTCAATGCATGCTGACATGATGCATTGTATGCGCAACTTCAAATCTGAAATAGGAGAGATGGGGGAGCGAGTTACGCATGTGGAGGAGAAAATGGGGGAATTCGCTAGCTCACATAATACCCTGATTGATGCCCACTCCGAACACTCAGAGGAATTGGCCTGGCTCAGAGCAAAGGTGGCTGACCTCGAGGACAGGTCAAGGAGAAATAATGTAAAAATCAGGGGGGTCCCCGAGACGGTACTTCCATCACAGCTGCACCAATATGCCCGAGACTTGATTCAACAAATCCTCCCATCTGTCCCAGAGTCAGAACTGCAGATAGACCGCATACATAGGCTCCCTAAGCCGGCCCACCTACCCGATGACATTCCCCGTGATGTTTTGATGCGTGTGCACTTTTATCACGTTAAGGACCAGCTTATGATGACTTTCCGCAAGATGCAACAAATCCCAGAGAAATTTGCGCGCATCCAGCTATTTGCGGATTTGTCGCAATTCACAGTGCAAAAATCCTTGATTCCGGTGACTAAAGCTCTGCGGAATCACAATGTCCCATACCGCTGGGGATTTACGGTTAAACTTACAGTCACACATGACGGGAAAAACTCTGTAGTGACAGACATAGAGGAAGGCCTGAAACTGCTTAGATCTATGAATATTCTCCCAGATCAAACACAAAGTGGTCCTTCGCCTCCCAAGAAGCTCTCAGCTCAATTTGCATGGCAAACGGTGACGAAGAAAAAAAGCGGTAAAAAACGCAACTCTTAAAGTGCCTCTTTAAAGCTCAACATACTCCTCAAGGTTCCCGCCACAGCCTGGAATACTTGTATGCGAGTCCTGTTTTGTCTACCCCTTCAGTTATGGGTAGAGACCCTACCCTCTGGTTCTTGCTTGGACAAGTTTTTTTTTTATTATTGTATTGTTTATTTCTCTCTTCTTTTTCCCGGATTAAAACTAGCCATTCAGCAGTTGCTGGCACAAACACATATACCATTATTAATTTTTAACTTGTAGCTTTTCAGTATTCTATTGTAATGAGAAAACATTTGATTTTCTTTAGTTGAAAAATGTATCTCCTTTCCTTTTTTTAACAAATACTTGTTCCGTTTTAATATAGAGGATCAACAGTGGCATCAAGTGGCCATATTAGTTAATCAAAGAATGTCCTAGAAATATCCTTGGGGACAGGGTTGGACTGGGACAGAAGTTTGGCCCTGGACTTCATTCAGACTGGCCCACTTTGACAGTCTTCCATGGCGGCCAGACTACTACACCCCCACCCCGGCCAAGCCCTTTCCCCCTTCACTAGCCACTAGCCATTCTACTTTATTAGAACGGCTGGTACTGGTACTCTTAACAGTACCTAGTTCATTAATGGGACAAAATAAGGCAGAGTGGAAAATCATAAGTCAGTGGTCATCACTGCTCATCTGGACTCCCCCTGTTTCTTTGTTCCCCCAGGTGAGCGCTGCAGGGAGGGAGAGGAGATAGCGCTATGGGAAACAGAGGAACGGCGGCGGTCCGCTGTCACTGAAGCCAGCCCACTGAGCCATCGGCCCACCGGGAAACTCCCTGTAGTCCCAATGGCCAGTCCATCCCTGCTTGGGGATATATTCCAGCATTAATTGCATTTCAAGACAATGACCTGAATGTATTTCAATGAATGGTCATATAGCTGGTTGTTTAATGGCGTAATAATGTACTTTATATATAACCTTTAGTCATTTCAAAGGTATATTACTTTACTGCTTGTTAATTATTGAATTTTCATTAAAGAGATTATAAGTGTCTGAGTTTTCAGAACATCTGTTATGTTTTTAATGTTAGGGTGGATCAGAAATAACTGTGCAGATATCCATGCATGTGTGCATAGTTCAAAAGTTCATGGTAACTGACAAATGAACTATTTAATGTATGCAACTTTAATATATTCATATTCTATTATATTCACTTCTTCACTCCATTTGCAGCCAAGTCAGCTTTGGATCAGCAGATTAAAGGTTATGTTAAAATTAACTTTCATAAGTTTTAGTTGGTTACAAATACACACTTCTCTGTTTATAATACATACAGTCCCGGATTTACGATCGTTTTACGCCGGCGTATCTATAGATATGCAGTCGTAAGTACAAATGTGCGCCGTCATATTGTTACGCCGATTCGCGAAAGCTAGATACGCCATAAAACAAGGCTTCAGCTGCCCGACGTAACTTGCCTATGCCGGCGTATCGTGGGCGCATAGTTACGCTGGACGCATTTGGCGTTCCCATTTTAAATATGCAAATGAGTAAGATACGCAGATTCACAAACGTAGATGCGCCCGGCCGCTTCATATACGCGATTTGCGTAAGGCTTACGTCCGGCGTAAAGTAACCCCTCATATAGCCGGCGCAGGTAATGCAAAGGTATGGGCCAGGGAACGACGCCATCAAATTTTACATTGCATACGCCGTTTACATAGTACTATATCAATCGGGCTGTGCGTAGGTTACGTTCGACGTATATTAGGCAGCTATTTCGATGTAACTGTGAGCATGCGCACTGGGATGCGTCCAAGAGACGACGAATGCGCAGTTTGTTTTTTAAGCTGTGGCCACCATTTGCATGGGGTCACGCTTCATTATAATATATCACGCCCACTTCCAGCCCACTTCCACCTACTTTGACTTATGTCGGTTTACGCCGACACCTATACGCTACGCCGGCGCAATGTTAAGCGCATATTCTTTGTGAATAGCATGCTTGCCTCTCAACGTTGCGCCGGTGTAGCGTAAAGTAGATATGCTACGCCCGCACAAAAATGCGCCGCTCTACCTGAATCCGGGCCACAGTGTATATATATATATATATATATATATATATATATATATATATATAGTATCTCACAAAGTGAGTACACTCTTAACATCTTTTTGCTGTCCCTTCACAATAACTCAACACACAGCCATCATGTCTAAATCGTCGGCAACAAAAGTGAGCACAGCTCTAAGTGAAAATGTCCACATTTGGCCCAATTAGCCCTTTTATCTCCCAGTGTCATGTGACTCATTAGTGTAACAATGTCTCATATGTGAATGGGGAGCAGGTGTGTTAAATTTGGTGTTATCACTCTCACTCTTGCATACTTGTCATTGGAAGTACAACATGGCACCTCATGGCAAAGAACTCTCTAAGGATCTGAAAAAAATAATTGTTGCTCTACATAAAGGAGGCTTAAGCTATAAGAAGATTTCCAAGACCCTGAAACTGAGCCGCAGCACGGTGGCCAAGACCATACAACGGTTTAACAGGACAGGTTCCACTCAGAACAGGCCTCACAATGGTTGACCAAAGATGTTGAGTGCATGTGCACAGCATCATATCCAGAGGTTGTCTTTGGGAAATAGACGTATGAGTTCTGCAAAAATTGCTGCAGGGGTTGAAGGGGTGGGGGGTAAGCCTGTCAGTACTCAGACCATATGCTGCACACTGCATCAAATTGATCTCCATGGCTGTCTTCCCAGAAGGAAGCCTCTTCTAAAGATGATGCACAAGAAAGCCTGCAAACAGTTTGCTGAAGACAAGCAGACTAAGGTCATGGCTTACTGGAACCATGTCCTGTGGTCTGATGAGACCAAGATAAACTTATTTGGTTCAAATGGTGTCAAGCATAGTGGTGGGAGTGTCATGGTCTGGGGCTGCATGAGTACTGCCAGCACTGGGAGCTACAGTTCATTGAGGGAACCATGAATACCAACATGTACTGTAACATACTGAAGCCGAGCATGATCCCCTCTCTTTGGAGCCTGGGCCGCAGGGCAGTATAATACTTTGCCCATGCTGAAGCCCCTCCCACCCGCTACATTTTGACTTCGGTTCCAGTAAGAAGAACCCCAGAATCAATCCTCAGTGTGGCAGCAGTCATGTGAGGTTTTTTTCTTGATGTTTGCTTCAGAGAGGGGGAGAAAGAGGTTCTGCAGCAGCAGTCAAAGGTGTGTGCTCTTGCCGGCCGGAGAAGGGAATGGACGCTTGAGTCTGCAGCTCGTCAGCCAGGGGACACTAAAACACAGAGTTGCCGCACATCCAACTCCATCCTTGTTCACCCTTAACCCACAAACACCGGAGGCAAAGATGAGCTCCTCCAGGAAGAGAAACACGGAGCATCAGCCTCTCAAACTCACAGAGTTTGCCTACAAACCGGCGGAGAGACACAGCACCATGCAAGATGGCGCCGACCAGGCCGCGCAGCGCGGCTCCTACACGGACCTCCCGGAAGAACGATCGGAGGATCGCAACCTTACAGGTACCTCTGGCCAGCTCTCTAACATGCAGGAGGGTGATATGCTCCCCTCCAGCCCTGCCAAATCCAAAATGAGACTGGACGCGCTGCCGCAGCGGACGCCGCGGCAGCAAATCGAGACCCAGGCTTTAGGCCCCCTTCTCTCCAGCAAGGCCCTGAACTCCTCCATGGCGTCCTTCCCCACAGCGGGCCAGCCAGTGCTAGACACCACCCTTAAGGACATGTTACTGTCCCTGCAGACCTCCCTAATGACTGACCTGACCTCTTTATTCACAAAACTCACCTCAGATGTGCAGGCCCTAGATGCTAGAGTAGTCACTGTGGAAGATGGTCTCTCAGACTGCACAGTTAAAGTGAATGAAGTCATTGATTACTATGGGGATCTCAAAGATGAACAAATGTGGATGCGTGCCAAGCTGGCCGATTTAGAGGACCAGATCTCGCAGGAACAACGTTAAGTTGAGGGGGGTGTCTGAAAATATTGCACCTGGGGACCTGTCACGCTATGCCGTGGAACTGATTCGCCTTATTGTGCCTGAGGCATCCCCACAAGAGGTGGTTATTGATAGGATCCACAGAATAGCCAAACCATCCCACCTGGCAGCCTCAGTACCAAGAGATGTTCTGATGAGGATCCACTTTTACCACATTAAAGAGAAAATGCTGATGGGGATCAAAGCCAGATCACTCCTACCTGCACCATTTGCCGGCATACAGTTTTACCCAGATCTCTCCAAATACCACCCTTCAACTCCGCAGGCAGTTGAGCCCGGTGACCAAAGCTCTCCAAAATCACAAAATGCAATACAAGTGGAGGTATCCGGCCACTCTCCTCATTGTGAGGAATGGTCAAACCCACATGATCAATGACCTATCTAAAGGCCTACGTCTTCTCCACAACTGGGGGATACTGGTAGAACCACCACAGGCTGCTTGGCCTGAGAGGAAAGCATCAACTACTCGCAATGACCCGGGCTCCAATCACACTTGAGGGCTACTTGCACTACCGCCAGAAGCGGCCAAACGACATCACAGCAGCTCCCCTGGACCCTGACACCTGTCACCTTTGATTCACCTGTTCTCCCGGATTACTAACTGTTCATACACCCCTGTTTGGAGGACCTAGAAGGGTTATTACCCCCTCCAGCTGTGTTCTGACCTCTTTAGTTTTATTTTTTGTTCTTTTTCTTTTTTTTTTCTTTTTTTTTTCTCCTCTTTGTTGTAGCTGAATCCACAGCACTGCTCTGACACGGCGTTGCCACACTCGATCCTAGGCTTCTAGACCGCTTAACCATCAACGCTGCTCCGAACCCCAGGACCCCACCAGAACATCCACCGCTACTGAACTGTAAGTGCTATATACCAATACAGCCTACCTTGTCACACACAAGATGCCGCTCGAGATCCTGTCGCTTAATGTAAATGGCCTCAATCATCCTGCCAAGCGCCACTCACTATGGAGGACTGCCATGTCTCTCCATAGTGACATTCTCTGCATTCAAGAAACTCATATGTTACCGCAGGACCTACATCTCTGCTCTCATCGCCAATTCCCACATGTGGTCCACGCCCCACACTCCGCTAAATCTAGGGCGTGATGATCGCAATCAAGGGCACGGTAGATTTCCACTTGTCAACCTCAAGTATAGACCTGATGGTCATTTTCTGATCCTAGTCTTCACAG